>OX411280.1:28744585-29408335 GCA_948146005.1 Nomada fucata | reverse complement strand
GCTCGTCACCGTGGGCCGTTCGTTCGTTCGAACGAGTATGCCGGCCAGACGCATCCCAGCTCACCCCATAAAACCACGCGCGGAACCACGTGTTCCTTCCGTCATTATTCGCCCTCTCGCTCGCTCGTCGCCTCGTCCTCGTCCTCGGCCTTCCCCTTTGCCTTTCCATTCTCGTTCCCTTGCCCCTTCTTCGGCTAATTTCTTTCTCGACCGCTGCTGCGGGCACTTCCCTTCCCGACCGTCCTTTCCCTTTTCGTCGACCTCGAACTTGCTCGTTCTAGAAGGCACGGAGCAAGCGTTCCACGACCGCGCTCGTTTTTCGATAAGCGCATTATTGAAAAAATAGCCCCGCGTGGAAGCTGAACGGGATTTTCCGTCTCCCGAATTGGGAAGCTGGTGCGTCGCGAGAAGATAGCAGAGAGCGCGGAGTGGGCAAGAATCTTCGGGCATAGACTACGGTGGTCGAGGGAAAGAAACTTGAATCGAGTAGCTAATCCGAAAGGCTCTAGGAATAAGAAAGCATGAACATATTTGCGACAAAGACGGCCACATGTTAGCCGGTTCTTCGCAGATTCCAGGCTAGGATAGCATCGACCGCGATACCACGAGCAAACGATTCGCGCGAGATCGCGTTCGACCAATCGGACCGTCACGTGCGCGCTCGTTTGGGTCGATTATGCAGCGATGAACGGTACACCGCGCGTCGAAGTTATTTCCACCGAGCGCAGCCAGCCACGTGCTCGGCGCCTGCCAGCTTGCTGTTTCCGCGATGGAGAGCTGCGCGAAACTTCGCGAAACCCTGCAAGAGACGCGCCATCGAAGCGTCCAGCGAGTCCAAACGCTTAATCGAATATCGCCGCGCGTCTCTTTAACCCGTGATCGAGGATTTGCTCCCGCTAAATTGCTAACGACGCGACGAGAATGTCTATCTGTCGGCTGAAGGAGGGAAAGGGAAGGGGCGCGTTCAAAGTTCGCTCTCGCGTTACCAAAAATCTTTGCGCCGATACGACTCGGCTCGCGTGGTCTCCGCGGAAGGTGCGGCGATGCACCGCGAGGGGAGGGATAGATCGCGGTGGGAAGGAATTCGTTTCGCGATCGCGTCGAATTTCTCGTTAACGAAAAGCTTGGCAATTGTATTTGCTCCGAAGTAATCAGCGCGGTAAACCGCCCGCCGAAAATAAAAGGCTGCGACGATTCTATTATTGAGTCGCGCGTTATTATCTTGACATCTGCACGCGGGAACAACGCGCGATATAAATAACCGATGCACGCGGCAATTTTCGAGCGTCGGGCACGCGGATCGTCGAATCGAAGAGAGGGCCGCTCTTTTCTCCTTACTGGCGGGAGGCTGGACCGCGGGGGCAACCAATTCGACCTTACCCTCGTGCGTCCACCGAGACGCGTCCTTGGACTATCGTTTCGACACTGATCCTTGAACGACGCGCTCGTCCCCGCTGTGTCGCGGGGTCGTAGAAATCGGTGGCACGCTGGTGTACCCGCGTTTCGAGTGTCGAAACGATGGAGCTCGAAGCGGTAGGGTCGATACATCGGGCGTCCTTGGTTCGCGTCGCTTTCGGATCGAATCGCTTCTTCGTTCGTTCGGCCGATCGTTAACCGTTTGCAATTTGTCGTTTCAGCGATGGTGGGCTCGCGTCACGTAGTGACGTTGATGCTGTTCCTCGGCATGGCGAACGCCTACGTTATGAGAACGAACATGTCGGTGGCGATCGTCGCCATGGTAAATCACACCGCTATCACGAAGGACGAGGAGATCGCAACGAACGAGTGCGGATACGATAGCAGCGACAACAGTTCCTCGTCGACCGTAAGAGCACCTTCCGCGAGAAGGAACCGCGCGGCGGGCGATCGACGGATCAATCAATTTCGTTTTACTCGTAGGGTCACGCGGACAGCAGCAGCGACGGGGAGTTCGTTTGGGACAGCACCATGCAGGGCTATCTGCTTAGCTCGTTCTTCTACGGCTACGTCATCACGCAAATACCGTTCGGTATACTCGCGAAGCGCTACGGATCCAAATACTTTCTCGGGGTCGGTATGCTGATCAATTCGGTGTTTGGACTGCTGGTACCGATGTCTGCCCGAGCCGGCTACTACTGGCTCATGGTCGTTCGATTCATCCAAGGCTTGGGCGAGGTAAGCGATCTCGATTCAACGTTCCTCCCCATTTATTCGCTCTTTCTCTCTCTCTCTCTCTCTCTCTCTCTTTGTCTTTTTCTCTTCCCTCTTCCTCAGCGTCGGTCGAGGAAGAGCTTGCAACCGGCAGTGGATTCGGTACGAAAGCGCGAGCTAAAACTTAATCATTGAAGCGAGGATTGCAAAAGTCTTTACGCGTTTTTGATCTCGTTGACCGCTTTTTGATCGTTCGGGTGTATTTCCTGCCCCTAGGAATGGATTATCCCTATTGCAGGGTCCGATTGTGCCATGCACGCACGCGATGCTGGCAAAATGGATACCACCGAACGAGCGTAGTAGGATGGGAGCCTTCGTCTACGCCGGTAAGCTTCTCCGTCCCGGCGACACCTACACTTCTCTCGCCTGACCAGACCCGGCTTGCGCGTTCATCCTTGCGATGCTACCACTGGAACCTATCGCTTCTTCTCCTACTACTACACGCTACTAAACCTACTACACTACTAGTTGGTCGCACACCTGCCCCTCTGATCGTCCGAGACGAACGCTTCTCTTCCTTCGCTCTCTTTACCAGTTTGTCTACCCTTCGACCTCGCTAATCGATCCGTTTTCGTTGCCCGTTTCCAAACTGTAGGCGCCCAATTCGGCACCGTGATCTCTATGCCATTGAGCGGCATCCTGTCCGAGTACGGCTTCGACGGCGGCTGGCCGTCGATCTTTTACGTGTTCGGCGCGGTAGGCGCAATATGGTGCGTCGCCTTCCTGCTCATGATCTACGAGGACCCAGAGAGTCATCCGCGTATCGCCGAGGACGAGAAAAAGTACATTCTCAGTGCCCTGTGGGGCAACGCTGGCGCATCCGTAAGTATTCCTGAGACCTCTCGGGTCCCCGGACGGAAATCATCGTAATCGTAACTCTTCGCCGCAGTCTCCACCAGTGCCTTGGCTCTCTATCGTCACGTCGCTACCGTTCTGGGCTATCCTAATGGCGCACATGGGTCAAAACTACGGATACGAAACTCTGATGACCGAGCTACCGACGTTCATGAAGCAAATTTTACACTTTGACATTAAATCGGTGAGCAATCGATCAAGCGCGACCGGCTAGCCCCCCCAGGAACGCAGGTAAATCGTTGCCGTATTTCAGAACGGCACAGTCTCCTCGCTTCCCTACTTGGCCATGTGGATCTTCTCCATGCTGATCTCTCACGTGGCCGACTGGATGATATCCAGCGGAAGGTTCAATCACACGATCACCAGGAAAATCATAAACAGCGTAGGACAGTTCGGGCCGGCGATCGCCCTCGTGGGCGCTTCCTACACCGGGTGCAATTCTTGGCTAACGGTGGGCATTCTGACCATCGGCGTCGGCTTGAACGGTGGCATTTACTCCGGCTTCAAGGTGAACCATCTGGACATTTCGCCGAGATTCGCCGGTGTGCTAATGTCTTTCACCAACTGCTTGGCCAATTTGGCAGGCCTCCTGGCCCCCATCACCGCGGGATACATAATCGTTGGAACGGTAATTGTCGCCACCCTTTCTTCGTCCTTTCTTGTCCCCGTCCCTTTCCGTTCTAGCGAAAGCGTTGAATTTTCGATTTCATTTTCCCTTTCAGCCGACCCAAGCCAAGTGGAGGCTCGTGTTCATGATCTCGGCAGCCGTGTACATCGTGTGCGGCATTGTGTATATAATATTCGGCTCCGGGCAACGCCAGCCCTGGGACAATCCGGACAAAGACGAAGACAGGCAGCACGAGAAGGAAGGTTTGGAGAGCGTCAAGACGGTCGCGGAGACGCAGCATTGACGGACAGCAGCACGGTAATCGGCTATGCCCTCCTCCACCTCCACGCCCGTGTTCCTGTTCCCGATTCCTGTTCCTGTTCCTGTTATTTCCCATTTTGCCGTTCCGTGGCGCCGCGCGAAAACGACGTCCTCCGCTGACAGCGGAACGTTCCGGACTTCCGCGCGGCGCGCACCCTCGCCTCCGTCGTTTTCCTGTTTCGCTGGCCGAGTACGTTCGAGAGTGCGCGCCGGGAGAGGTGAACGAAGGGGAAACGAAGCCGCGCACTAAAAGAGGAAAGAAGCGCGTTCGTGATTATCTCGAGGCCCGATGGATCGCCTGGACGACTGCGTAGATCTTTTTCTTCCGGCGCGCGTCGAGCCATTTCTTCGCCGAACGTTCTTTGTTCGCGCGCCAACTCGAATCGCATGCAAATATTTGAGCAACAAGTAAGTCGTATCGACCGTCATATACTTTTATATGATCTACAAACATGCTAAGGAAACGAGCCTGCGAGTACAAGCTGTTTGCGTTGCGCGAACCAGCGGGGGTGAGAGAGAGAATGATTTACGGTGAGATTGAAAGTGTCGGAGAGCTAGAGATAGGGAGTGGTTGCGTGTTAGAGTGGCGGGTTCCTTTTTATGGGTTAAACGATTTCGTACTTTTGTAGTATTTCATCATCGTTCTGTCGAATTAAAAATGATGTCAGTGTTTGTTGGCGAGTCAACGAGTACGTCCTGACGCGCAACGCGTACCATACATATTCTATGTATATTGTATTCAACGATCGATCCAGATTTCAATTCGTCTTTCACCGGCTCGTATGGATGCGTGTCGTCGCGTTGCGCGCTTCTTTCCTCTCGTCTCGTGCGCGAGGCGGTGCGTGGGTTCGCAAAGTCCGACAATGAGTGTGCGAAAGCGTATACGTACGTGCTTAAATCGCCACGTCCGTTCGCGCAAAGAAACGGATCAGTGTGACGACGACAGTATTAGAGCCCCCTTCGTTCGTTGCTTGCCGAACGTTATCGCGAGTAGCCGTTTTTTTCTATCGAAGAAATTATATCGGCAGCGTGAAATAGAGAAATAGTGTATTCCCTGCACAGGGAAATTTTTGCCACTTCGAAATCGTTGCAAGCAACGATCCTCGATACAATAATGATTGATAAATATTGTAGATATCTTATGCGTAGTTTTCTACAAATCTCTAGATTTTAGACGAAATGTAGCTCGTATTAATTTATGCAACGCGTACAAAGTAGAACGAAAGAATGGGAAAAAGAAAAAGAGAGTAACGTTGAACATACGAAAAGGCGGTAAAGAAACATTCAACAGAAAGAACTTACGTCTGCATAGTGGAATGCATTTTCCTTTTTTAATTATTCTTGTTGTTATCATTATTTTATTATTATTTTATTATTATTATTATTATTATTATTATTACTATTGTTGGTATTATTATTATAGTTGTCTTCGTAATAGTCACCAGAATCATTCTCATTACCATTATCGTCATCGTCGTCATCGTGATTGTCATTATTACACCACCATCATCATCATCGTTAACGTCATTCTCATTATCATTATCATTATCGTACCATCGTACCATCGTACCATCGTACCATCGTAGTCGTTAAATTGCCACACGATAAACGAGCGCCAAAGTATCGCCGAAATACGTCGCTGCAATAGCGGGATTGCCTATAAACGTTCAGAACTGTGGCCCTTCTGTAACTTTATTTTTCTCTTCTACTCCCTCGTGAATGCGGGCCATTGCCACGGGGGTGCACACTGCATTGCAAGATACTCGAACTTGTTCAACTGTGTACTACAACGCGTTCGAACAAACGTTTGCACGCGATTTTTTGTTTGCAACGTAGCGAGAGGTAATCTTCCAAATTGAACCATCCGTCGTTCGTTATCGCGTGTATTCTACTCGCACATGCTAACCGAGCGAATCGGTGAGCACACGCGCGTTTTATAGCGCGTTTAATCGCGCAAACAAGAATCGGCCCGGTCGGTTCAAAGTACCTGTGCCTTCCTGTGATCGTCTCTGTTCAAACTGTGCCTTCGATAACTTTGTTCAAAGTTGCCGCTAGATCCTTGACAATCCGCCAATTCTAATAATTCATCGGTCCAACGGAGACGCGACCAATTGCGCGTTTAAATATTTCTCGCGTACGCGACGATATTTTAAATATGGCCATACATTGCGCGACACGCCATGTCGTGTCCGTTCCTATATTTCTTTCTACGGGACGCGTACGTGATTATCTGCACGATATCAGCGGGCATGCATGCGTACTTGCGGGCATGCGTGTGTACGCATTTGGTTAAGAGTTGCTCGATGTGCGTATGCTCGTACACGTTACCGACATTCGCGGTAAAAAAAAATCATAGTATCTGTCCGGAAAGCTATGCGAAATTGTTGCTGCGACTTCCTCACTAAAGCAATTGTAAAGCGGTCGATTGAACTGTGAGATTGATATTTTTATAGAGATATTTATGACCGTTGCACGCGAAAAGCTGTCCCAGTCAGCTTGCGACCGAACGATATGCTTTTATCGCAAAATTTCTAAAGAACCGAAGAATGTACACACGGGTAAATAAAGTATCGCTCAACAAATGCATCATTTTTTATTCTATTTCACAGCAGAAGCTCTGGGTATTTCCATTATTCCTTGTACATTCTCCTAGTCCCTCGTACTCAAGAAATGAACGATATCGATCGATTGGAGTTTAAACCAGTGCTGTGCAACAACGAGACTTGCTTCGCCAACTAATGATTTTTGGCACGCAGCTTCCTGCTTTTAAAGAAGACCTCAACTTTCGGTCGGTTTTCGCGCCATTTCGATTGCTCCATTGCGTCGCGTTATTCCAGCGCGCCCGGCCATCCTACTGTATAAGGACGGTAACCTCGAGCCACCGCTCAGTCGATTTCTAGGTTTCGTGCTGAGTAGAGTGTCCTTTTCTTAGCATTTGAAGTGCGAAATTACCTATTTTCATTTAGGACAGTTAGAATTTGCACCTGTTGGAGGATATAGCTATGGCCCGCGACTTTAATTCAAGACAAGTCCGGTTAAGAAATACTCAGTAATTCAGGAATTCGGTTTTGGCGTTCCGGGAAACTGCGAAAAGACCGCAAACGCGAGATGGCGCCAGTTGTCCACTTATCGACATACCGTTACCGACAAAATTTAAAAAAATTATTATCTCAGATTCTGCTGGGCCGATTTTAATCAACGACATCTCAAATGAAAGGGAAACGAATAAACTACGCGATAAAAAATACCCCATTGCTGTAAGTATATGCAGTTGCCCGTAATAATTAATTTAATTGTGTAACTGTTTATAACAAATCAATGACGCTTTACATTTTCTTGTCAAGCTTCTTAAGGAAGGTATTTACATCCATGAATATTTATTTCTTCCAATGCATTTTCCTGTGTGGACTAGGTATATACTACCAATAGTATTCCTCTTTGTTTCGGCCTCGCAGTCATGAAATTTGGACTAATTGGAAGAGTACGTATAACCTAACTTTAGATTTACTATCTTAGCTTACCCTTTATTTTCTTCCACTCTTTCTTTCGTACCTCCTCTACTGTACGTATTGCCCCATTTATTCCTAGCCGTCTTTTTATGCATATTTATTATATGTATATCTTTCTGTTTCTAATTTCGAAGCTTTCATCTCTTATTAAACGCATCAGATCCTCTAACGTAACCCTCTCTGTTTCCCTACATTCTCTTATTAGATGTTCTAACATTATAAATTTGTCTCCACACAAGTCACAGTTTTCATACTCTACTTTCGCATAATATCAATTTGCCCTCTGTGCTTCCAGTTATTACCTCCATATTTACTTGCTGACGTGTTGCTGTTAGTTTAACGTTAGTACTGCGGTAGTGTTGTTGTTCTAATATATATATATATATATATATATATATATATATATATATATATATATATATATATATAAACCTGTCGTTATATCTTGTTCATTTTATGTTTGTTTTCTGCTCCTGTTGTTGCTTTTCGTAGTATCTTTATTCCATTGCTTTGTTTCCTTCGCTTAGTGTCAAAGTTATTTCATTCCTTTACAAAGAATCCTCTATATCTCTTATGCTTCAAAGTTGGCACCACCCTTGCTCTTTTTTACTGTAAATATCCTTCAACAATCTTACTCTCTCCTGTTACGTTCTTACTAATATACCTTTTGTGTGTGCAGGTTCCTTGGACTACGAACTGAAGATCATTCACCGGTACATCTCGTTGTGTAGTAAGATCAAGAAAGAAGATAGAAGAAATTGTGCCACATACTTTAGTTATTCTTTAGTTATAGTGAATTGGTTTAGAAAAATAGTAAGATGTATTGTATATAGATTTAAAACAATAGTTTATAAGTATCAGCATGTATGTTTAAATTGCAACATCTTTGTAACATGTATCTGCATTAATTACTTTAAATAAATCTGCAATGAAAGGAATTTTACTGCTCTTTTTATTTGAACACATTATCAATCCTTGAAATGACCTACTTCCAACTCCTTAAACAAGTACTACCGTGCAGGAACTTGAAATGTATAGTTCACAAGCGGAAAACTTGTAAAAATAGACCTGAACATTCTAAAATTGAGCGCTAATTATTCAGGATTTGATACAACGTCTCCGAATTCTAAGTCCTCGGAAATTCCTGGAACGTGACGTCATTTTCAAAAAATGATACGATCGAATACCTCCTCGCATATCATGTTCTCCTGATAGAAATTCAGGATTTTCGGCAGATATTTTGGCCAGAATCTCAAAAATTTAAGCGCTCGGCAATTCCTGGAACGTGACGTCATATTCCAGGAATTTCCGAGCGCTTAAATTTCTGAGATTCTGGCCAAAATATCTGCCGAAAATCCTGAATTTCTATCAGGAGAACATGATATGCGAGGAGGTATTCTTTCTCAACAATTTTCTAGACATCTGCCAACCAATTTTGCAAGAAGCGAAGACTCAGAATTTGCTGCTTCCAAATTTAATAACGTATAGGACTATTTTTACAAGTTTCTCGCTTTAGGACTTTGCATTTAAGGTCCGTCCACGGTACTTCTTGTTTAAGGAAGTGGAATTAGGTGTTTTCAAGGATTGTTAAGGGGCAAAAATAAAAAGAACGGTAGAATTACTTTGATTGAAGATTTATTTAAATAAATAAATGAAGATAGAAGTTACAAAAATGTTGCAGTTACAATTTACAAGCTAATACTTACAAACTATTCGTTTATATCTATTTGCAATCAATTCTAAACTAACATTTGTATAGTATAAAGGATACAATAAACATAAATAGTCTAATACTTATAAGCTGTTCTTTGAAGACAATTTACAATATACATTACAGATAAAACCTATTCTATACTTTACATACTTCAAATGCTAAAGCTTATTTTAAATTGTAGCAATTGTGTAACTTGTGCATATGTATATTGTTTATTATATCTTTCATTTTATATTTAGCACATTCAGTAGTACTTGTAATAGTAATATAAGTAATATTACAGTTTATACAAGATCTACCAAATAAACTGAACATACAATAAAAGATATAATGAATATACATAACAATGAATTACACAATTACTCTAAATCAGTGGTGAACAACCTTTCTCTCGCAGCCTGCAATATTAACCCCTTTGTATCGGAGGACAAGATATCGCGTTGCATGATTTTGTTCATGATATGCTTTGGACAAGATACCTTGCAACGCAATGTCTTTCATGCGATACTGTGAACGAAATATGTTGCGACCCAAGGTTGATCATCACTGCTCTAAATTATTCTGATGCACCAATAGTTACAAACTATTTTTATAAACTAATTTACTATAACTAAAGTACGTGGTAAGAGTTCTTCTTTCTTCTCTCTTGCTTTTATGCACGATTGGAAGTGCCATTCAACGCTCTTTACTCTTTGCTCGAGAAACCTACACACACAAAAAATATATTAATAAGTATGTAAGGAAAGAGAGAAACATTGTCAAGGCATGTTTAAAGGAAAAAGAAAAAGGGAAAGACCACCACACCAGAAATATAAGAAAAAGAGAAGTATATTTAGAAGGAGGTGGAATGAATCAAACAGGAGGAAGTAAAGGAAGGGACGGTTATCCTTAGAAGAAGAGACTAGGAAATGCAGTAGCAGGAACGAGACGGAAAAATAGAAGAAGCAAAATATAATGAAAGTAAATTAGCATTGCACCACTGCCAGAGTACATAAGTAAAGACGGAAGAGTCAGTAATTAATAGCGCAGGTGAGATGTGAAAGCACTGTAACAATGGAATAGATATTGGGGAAGGAAGTGGAATAGAAGTTGCTATCTCTGCAGAGATATGTTTGAAAGATTATAACCTCTGGTAAGAGCATGATATAGAAGGTAAGTGAATGACGAGATGAAAAGATAGAGTAGCTTCGGGAATTTACAAACAAACAAAATGGATACACGAAACATGCAATTGAGAATGCGAAATGATTGTCAAGCATAATAAATTTAATTTTGTAAGTAAAATGGTAGAAGAACCTTGTCTATACGCTTACAGTTGTTTATAAAGGAGGCCTTATCTGCACTCAAAAATGGTCTACAGTATCGCCATCTATAATGAAGTACCTGAACCTGCTATCTGTCTTGATTACCTACACGCAAGAGCCATATCGTATCGCCACCTATAAAGTGTTGCTTGAAATTACTCGTGTCCTGCCTTACCTATACCAAAATATATGTGCTCTACCGTACCATAGGTTGTTCCACGTTATTAACGATACGATCCGTAAGATGGCGTGAAATCACCAGCATGAATCAGCTGTCAAAGAACAAGACGAACGAGTGCGCTGTCAGGTATGTCGTCCCGTTTTTTCTCCGTCGCGAGTGGAAAGTTGAAACGTTTGTGCAAGCAAATGCACCAGAAGCAACGGTGAATATCGTAAGGGACGCACAAGTATTTTATTTAAACCATTGCCTCTGGATCGCTGCATCCACCGTAGTGTCGTGCTCGTTTGCATTCTTAGGTTAGCTTTTAACGAACGTCGTAAGAATACGAGTTGCGTCGAATTATCCTGCCTCTCGGTTCGACGGCGCAGCCGATCAAGGCCTCGACCAAGTCACAGTGAACGACTTAATGGAATTTTGGTTACTACATATAAGGTAGGAGCCGTAGTGAACAATGCGTACCGAGTTTATAGTAATCGTGCAGATAGTGGCGATCGCGATTACGGTGGAATGCAGCGACATTACACCGGCGGTGTTTGGAAACGTTCTGGACGGCATGCCAGCCGCTTTTGGTGATTTCAATTCCGACGAACTGACCGACGTGTTCATGCTTCGCAAGAATGGCACCACTGTTGAGATTTTTCTGGCTGCGGAACAGGAGCCCCTCTTAAGACCGAGCACCGACTTGAGCTGCACCTTTCGACGCATCGTTGTCGGCGTTGTGCCGGGAGATTTCGACGGAGATGTGTTCATGGACGTGCTGGTCATCACGTTCGACAAGGAAACAAAGTTATCGTATGGATACATCCTGTGGGGTGGAAGCGGTCGTTTGAACTGCACAAATGAGGATCGACCACTGATTAAGATGAGAGGTCAGCCACTGGCACTCGACTACAATCGAGACATGATTGTGGATCTTTTCGGATTAGACGAAAACTATGAGCGGACATTCTGGGTATTCGATGAAAGCAGAGGAGTGCCACGAGCGATTCCAATGGACGTCTCTAGAGAGTTGGGGTCGCATCCACTGATCAGTGAGCCACACTCGAATGCCTATCTTGATCTGAACAATGACTTTCTGGCAGACATGGTCGTCACCACGACGAAGTGCTTCGAGATTTGGTTCGGTGTTGAGCAGGGGTTTAAGTTCCACGAACCAATAATGTTCCCCTACAACATTTCGGTTGAGAAACACTTCAAAGGTGTATTCGGACAGACCTTATACTTGGACGTGGAGCTGACAGGCAAGATGGATCTCCTCCTGCCTCTTTGCTTCGACGAGGCGTGCACGAACAGCACAATTATGATGTACTCCGACAAGTGGTACAACTTGCAGGTGAATTTTAGGGATGGGGACAATGTGCTATGGGGATTCGTGAACCCAGATGGTCAACGATACACCGACACCATTACACTTCGTGGCGGCGACTTCAACATGGACGGCTACCCAGACTTGTTGGCCACCCTTAGGTCAACCACCACTAAACAAAAGCGATCATATTTGCTGGAGAACGTTGCCTGCGAAACGTGCTTTGGATTTGGTCGGAAATTCGAGGTCAAGTGGCAAGCGTTGAATCCATTCCAGAACGAGACCGCAATGGCGGTGTTCTACGATTTTTATCAGGACGGCATTCTAGACGTGATCCTCGTAGAGGTGGACAAGAGCAGCAGTACCTATCGCACAGCGGCGTTCAAAAACAGTCTAGATTACGACGCAAACTTTGTCAAAGTAATGGTGCTCACCGGCCGCAACAACAGCATGTACCCGATATCCCCTGGCTCGCTCGGCAAGAAAAAGAGAACATACGGCACGAATCTGCCTGGCCCGTCGATAGCCTATCGAACCACAACTCAAGAAGGCAACCCCAGGAAAGCGATCGCTGCCCAGCTGCCGCAAAGCGCCCATTTCTCCTTAAATTTACCTTACACCACGTTGGGTCTAGGCAGAACACCCAATTTTGTCGACGCTCTCACCATTGGGGTAAGAGCGTCACTGTTTGCTACAATATGTATAGTATTATACTTGCCCCGCATTTCGTATAGTCTCGGTTATCAACTGTTCCAACAGGTGGACGGCAAATCTCGGGAGTGGCCGCAAATCATTCCCAACTCGCAGATGGTGGTTATTCCGAATCCAATAGCGGAACCTTGGCGATGGAAAGCGCAGTTGTTCGTAACTCCCAGCAAACTGATTCTGCTCAGCGCGGCCGCGCTGACCGGCACCTGCGGTCTTATATCCTTGATCATCGTTGCGCTGTACTGGAAAGAACGACGGGAGGATAAGATCGAGAGGCTACAGGAAGCACACAGGTTTCACTTCGACGCGATGTAATGCTTTAAATAAGTATGCGATGCTATTTTTAAAGAAATTAATGTATTTCATTCTTCGATCTTATATAAGTTATTTCGTAAGTTATAAATAATTCAATAAATCAATAAATATACAAACGTTTACAAACAAGGGGACACGTGACAAATAAACGTGAAGACCTCGTTACGACTGGACGTGGTTGTGTACCATTCGAATCAAGCTTTGGCGATATTTTGTACAACGCGTTCTTAGAGTAGCCGCGCACAGTCTGCGCTTTTCCATTAGGAAACCGTCCTCGCCAATCAAAATTGACAATTTATTGATACCTCTTGGACATTCTTATAAGACAGGACCCGTTGCTTCACCTTGCATCGCGGCCGACGTATCGAATGCAAATTATGCATTTACAACTAGACGATATACGTAGATATATGTATGTTACATTAACGAACGATCGTTGCCCGTATGACGTTGGACGCTGCGCTGCCTTTCCAACGAATCTGGCTGGCACTGTCTACTGGCAACGATCGTTTTTGATGGCAGGGTTCAAGTCGTTGAAATAGGGATGCGCCATTGCCTCGTCTGCCGACAGTCGAAGCGCTGGATTAGACACCAGCAACCTCTGCAACATTCAAGAGATCATGAGGAACAGGATTCTAGGTTCGCAACCGATGTTGCTGTATTAGCTAATGCTGCTATTGGCTTCACCTGTAACAAATCTCGGCCTCTGGAATTGAGCTTCGGCGTCACTTGAGCCAACCCTGGAGCGGGGTGATAAAGCGGGAAGGGTTTGTAGTCTGGGAGCGTGGTAAAATCCGGCCACGTCTCCTCGGTCGGCGTTCCCAGCATCTTGAATATCCTCTTCAATTGGTCGTCCACGTCCGAGCCTGGGAAGAGCGGTCTACCAGCGTTTGCAAGTTCTACTCAATCGAGTCGTGTTATTAGCGTACAGAGGGAATAGTGTAAAACGTTTGTTCCTAAGATTCCTTACCGGCAAATATGCAACCAGCGCTCCACATGTCGATGGACGTCGTATACAGTTTTGCTCCAAAGAGCACGTCCGGGGGACGGTACCATAGCGTCACTACTTCCGCTGAGTAGCACTTTACAGGAATTCCAAAAGCTCTGGCTAATCCAAAGTCGGCCAGCTTCAGCTCGCCGTTCTAAAACAATAACGCACCAACAGTTGGACAAGTCCTGGATTGATTCTAACTGCATAGAAAAGATAGATGTCGTACCTTGTTGATGAGTAAATTCTGCGGCTTGAGGTCTCTGTGCAACACATTTCTACTGTGACAAAATGCCAAACCACGCAATAACTGATACCTGAAGGAAGTGGAAAGCGTAAAGGTAGGCTGTAATCTTGTGCAGATCCTTGGTGCTAGCATCAAGCGTGGGCCGATACTTACAGGAAGGATTTAACAACGTCCAAATCAATCTCTCCGTTCAGACTGTCGAAATACTTTTTCAAATCCTGGTCGCAGTGTTCGAAGATCAATGTTAGCTTTCTGTCGCTGTGCAACACGTCGTACAGCCTCACTATGTTCTTGTGCTTTAATTCCTTCAGCAGACAAATTTCTCTGAGAGCGGACGACGGTACACCCTGCGAGAAGCGAAATCATGTATCGAGAGCACGTAGCTAACATTGTTATAAATAACACATCAACTTACTTCGTCGTCGCCGTCCAAACGAACTCTCTTTAGAGCGACGATTTCGTGAGTCTCGCGGTTCTTTGCTTTGAAAACCGTTCCATAAGTGCCTGAAAAGCATCAAAGAAGTATGTGTTGTGTTCGTTTATAGGTTACAGGGAATTATGGTAGCGCTGCAATCTCAACCGCCTGTCAAAAAACCGCAAGATTTTTGCGGTACGGCGAGGGGCAAAAGTAAACCAACGAGAAAGAATTAGAAATCAGTGCGCACATACCTTCTCCTATTTTCTCGAGTTTCTCATATTTTTGCATATTTTTTGTCGATCCTACGGCCGGAATAGACGCACAGAGAGGTTAGTGCTGCACACGAGACGTACGTGCGCGAACTGACGAGCGCGCAGCACGCAGCGCGCAGACAGTAGCGTCACGAGTTGCTCGGACGCGGGCGCCATTTTTAAAATCACCGCGCCAAAACTGTTTCCCGTCTGGGCCGTAAAAATAAAATCTCGGGCCAATCTCAACCTTCTCTTACCATCGTAACATACTTTGTGCGTAAAAAACTGTCCCGCGCGGCAAGAAATATGAAAAATTGGAACCTTGCTTAATCTCGTTCCGATATAGACAGACCTTGACACGATCTTGACTAATCTGTGCTTCACCTTGAAAACCATCGACCGATCTCTCACACGCATCTCTCGTGTAACCTCGATGTAATCGCGCAACTTTAACCGCCTGAATTAATCGAATGCTACGAGGCCTGTGGTTCAAATCAAAATATAGAATAGAGTCTGGTCACGAATGCAGGGAATATTTAGTCTTCTTTCATTTCACGGAAGGTTTCGTCTTTGGTTCTTTCCAGCAACCGTGAAGATTACCCGAGAAATATAACGCCTCACCTGTATATCCGTGATCGGATCAACGCAGAATGCTAACAACGCACGTGCGCAAAACCGCGCGCTCGCACTAACACGCGTGTACATCTTTTTACGCATGCACATGCAAACAGATACCAAAGGATACTGCTCGTAGTTGTATTTTATAAATATTCTGTGCACATTTTATAGCGTGTCGGAACGGGGGATACGGTATTTATAATATAATGCATAGTTGCAACATGCCAAGACGAAAATCATCTTCGGCCCTTTTCAGGCTTGCAATTGACACACAAGGTCTTCCAAAGAAAACATGTCCCACCGAATGCAGTCCGCAAATATAGGTAGCTGTAGAGCTATTCGTCGGGTTGCGAAACTTCTGAGCATAAAAAATTCGTTTCGATTATTTCTAGCACGTCCGAAGAAAAAAGAAACAGGGAGGCGAGGAATCGTTTTGACTATAGAATTTATTTGTTGGACGATAAATACAGCGAGATCGCAACGGAAGTGGCAGGGAAAGCGATTCGGAAGAAAGAAAAATTACGCAAGCACCTTGTGCCTGCAAGCACAAACGTTCAAACTCCGGCAAGCATTTGACGGTTCTGAGAGGAACGATATCGAGATAAACGCAGCACCCGATTTCGTCCACAGCTTCCCTCGAAAGACACTCCGAACTGCGAACATGTTTGCCGCGGGCAATCGTGCTTTGTTTCGTTGGCCAATTTCACGTGGAAAACGAGGGGAACTATCGCGAGGACAACGATGACGCGGAGAGCGACTTCCTTCGAAAATTGCATCGCCGACGTCTGGTGAAGGGGTGGCAATTCTGTCGGTCGAATCGTGTCCGTGGATCGACGAGCAATGCGGCTGATGCAGCAGCTGTTTGGTAGCACGATCCCAATGTTCGCCAACATGGCGATTTTCCTCTACGTCTGCCAGCGCGTAAGCCATCACTATACCAGACCCTTTGTAACGCGGCGAAATGCGTAGACAGAGGGGCAGAGTAAATGCAACCGTAAATGTTTAGTTTCTAGCAGCGACGAGACTGCGGCGCAAGATCATGACGGAGATGAGAAAGTTTGCTACGATCGTAACGTATATCCAATCGGCGATCCAAAGATCGCGATAGCACGATTCGTTAGCTTACAGTGTGTCGACAGGTCCGTCGGGCCCGCGAGAATCTCGGCTACATCGGGGAACGCGTGGCCAGGGGAATGGACGAGGTGGGTACCCCCGCGTGCGTCTATTTTGTACGACTAAGAATCGCGAAGCGATCTATCGCTCGAAACCGAACGGACACCGATGTAACGACCGCGATCGTAGATCAGGGATGACGTTGGAAAGGAGCTACGAGTTACCGATCGGCTGACGACGCAGAGCGCGAAGCTGGCGGCGGTGCTCGAACGATTCGCGAATCACGAGGAAAACGTGATCGAGGTAAGGTGTCGTCGACAGCCGCGGACGTCCGCGCTGGTCGAAATTTTCGGTACGTTTTCCTGCACAGCTGGTGCGCATGGATCGCAACAGCGAGAGCGTAAAGATCGAGACACCGACGAACGTGAGCGAGGAGATCGAGAGAATCGTCGCTGCAGCCAGGAGGAGAAACGCCGAGAGGCAGGAGCACGGAATGGACCGCGAAAGGTCTGACGGGCCGAAGGCGATGACGGAGGATGGCCGCGATTCCGTCCAGCGCAATCCTGCGTCAAAATTTTCGACCTATGGCCCCCGAGAGACCAACCCGACCCTCGTCAGCGGAGCGACGCGTAAGCCTGTGGACGGTCGAGCTCGAATAGCCACGACACCGGAGGTCCGTCTTCTCGGTGATCCACCGTGCCGACCACCCGGAACCGCTCCGGCGGAGTCGAAACGCTGAAAATAAATCGTTTGTTCTATTGACGGTGAATCAATTTTGCTTGGCAACCGGAGGGCTTCGCCGTACCAAAATAGGGGATGCGACGGAACGTATATGAGTCTGTGAAAGCCGGCACGAAGATTCTTCTTGCGACGTCTTGTTAGTCGTGCCTCGAGTACTTGGCGGCAAATCTCTTCATAAATCCGCTCCAGCCAGTCCGATATATTTCGTCGATGTTTCGCTTGAAAAAATTGTCGAAGGCTGTCCTGTCGATCTCGTCGATGTTTCGCTTGGCAGACCGTTCGTGGAACAGCCGATCGTCCGGGAAAAGTTCAGCGGATCTGCTGCGAACAGAAAGCCGACGGTTAAACAGTGCCCGGAGAACCGAATCTTGCCGCGACTCACCTGGCCACAGGTGAGGCTTCGTCGCCGACGAGGATCGTCGTCGGGTCGGATGGAAGGTTGAAGCCTCGAAGGTCGTAACCGTACCGTCCGGACGAGCGAACTCGTTGGTTCCCACCGAGATCGTCCGTCTGGTCCCGAGCATCCGTCGGGTCTTGAACGAGACGAAGCCGCCCTGAGAATGAAAGTCGAAAGACGAAATCGAGGAACTGGCGGAACGAGAGGAAGAAAAGATTCGTGAATCGCTTTGATGTTTTACGAGCTATCTTTATTCGCTACTCGTGCACGAGGTACAAATTCGCGGGAACAGAACAGAATGCTATCGTCGACCGTTGTCGAGAACAGGGCCGACGAAACGAAACTACGCGGAGATTCGCCGAGAAGTTGGCGAACATCGTCTACGATTTAGCGGTTCGCGATCGTTCCTCGATCGACCCGGGACCCAACTTCCCGGCCATGCCGGACAAGCTTCGAACCAAATTTCCTCCTCCGATCTGGTCTAAGTTTCGGCGGAGTACGTCGGACGCGGTGAACAGACCGTTCAGGTCGCGCACCAAATTCCCTCCGCCGATTTGATCCAAGTTCCGCTCGATGCGGTCGGCCGCGTTGCGAAGCAGATTACCGCCACCTATCTGATCGAGATTTCTGCGCGAGGGGGACCACCGACGGGCCTCGGTCGAATCCCATTGCTCGCGAAGTCCCCTTCGCAGCAGATTGCCGCCACCGATTTGATCGAGATTTCGATCCTGTCGATCTCCAGCTTCCACGACGCCGAGGTACCGAGTATTCGCCGGGCCGGTCAATTCTCTCGTGTACGGTCGCTGCGCGTCTGCCTTGACCGGCATCGCTCCTGAAATCCGTCGAACACCGTTCGTTCATGAACGATCGAGCGTACATTCGCGATCACCGTCGGGTACCATTCACCAGCTAGAGGGAAAGGGAAGCGCGTTGCCCCGCGATGCTTGAAACGTTGCTACAGAAGAAGCTCGATCGGCACGGACCCCGAAGGAATCGTTGCTGGTTGCGAGTCAGGACAGAAGCGTAAGACGAATCGCGCACAGGTGGACGGACGACGTCGGACAGCAAGCAGAAGCGAGCGCGAGCTCGTTTGTCGAACGAAAGAAAGAAAAATCTCGTTGCGATGCATCCGCGATCGTTACACTTACCGCGATCATCGAGATACTCTGGGAAGAACTCTGGCTTGGCAGCTCCGTAGAGGTCCCGCCGCAACGTGTTCGGGCCGACCTGCAAACGACTTGGACGTTACAGCGAGATCGGTCGTTCTCGGTTGAGAAAATTAACCGTCTCTGTATCCACCCCCTTCTGGTTTAAGGTTGAACCGACGCGAGATCCAGCGACTCGGATCCGGTATCTACGTTTCGTCGCCTGCGCGACTGCAACCCCCGATACGCGGACGCGCTAGGTGGCCTACGGTGTAGGCGGCACGGCGAACCTCCGTTCTCTTTTCGGGAATCAGTTTCTCGACGCGAAGAAAATAGAGTGAAAGGTTTACCTGAACGGCGGGCACGGCTGCTACCCAGATGACCGAGATCGAGAGAAAGAAAATCGACAGAACGGAGTAAACACCGCTGCACGGCATGGCGAGGAGGTCGTTGATGTCGGGGGTCGGAGAAATCGTCGGTTCGAAGTCGCTGCGCGCAAACTTGGAAGCGTTCTCCAAAGCTCGGGTTCTCGGGTGATGGCGAGCCTAAAATCGCGTACCGTGTACCGGTCTACCGGCTGCTCCTTCGAATATATAGGGGGAACTCGAACGAGCGCACCGACCGTTTGGCAGAGGGTGGTACAGGTACAGGTGAAGGGGTACGAGGACGCACGCGCCGGAGCGTCGCACTCGCCTCGAAAATCCATTAAGCGTCGCGCGCGTCACCAAAATCCATTAACCGTCGCGTCGTCGTTTCGACGGTGTAACGTTGCGGCCCACCGAACCGTGCATCGTCCCTTTTCCGGACGATTCGCAACCCCTCGATCAACCGAGCCCCCTCGCTTCGTACCTACTGCCCACGGGCGTTGCAAGACTCGACGAAACCCGCCCTCCGAGTCTTTTCATAAAAAGCAAAATCGCTGCCGTGGTCGAGACGAAGGACAAGGTGTCACGAGACACCCTGACGTCCCGTTAACTTTTCCGACCCTCCTGGGTACCGTTCGCGAGACAATGGCCACGAGTTGCGTCACGAACCTCGGCCTCTTTGTCGCCACTCGTTTCTTCTTCCGATCTCCTCCACCTTTCTTGCCCACGACGCGACACCTCGCCGAGTTCCCCGATCGAGGAAGGCGCTCGAGAGCTCCGAGAAGACAAAGAACAAGCGTATCTGGTGCGGAAAATAATTCCAGCCGGCCGTGAAAGCCGCGTCGGATGCGTGTGCACGCTCGGCATCGATGCGGCGCGTTAGGTATCGGACCGAATTATCGACGTCTCGTTAACGTTGCAACGATGCAGACGAATCTGTAAACCACGCGCTCGACCCGTGCGTATCGCCGATTCTCCCGAAAGTTTTCCGCTGCCGCAACGAGGCGCGGAACCTTTTCGACGAATCGAGCCCACGCAGCTTCGCCCACCGAAAAGATCTCGCCGCCGAGTCCGTGGACCAGGTGAAATAGGATGATAGGCCTACGATGTCACGGAAATCAAAGGGCCGCTCGTCAGATGTCCATTCTGAAAGAGATATCGCGTAACGTTAATGGATTCTTTGAACGCGTTGGAGGAACGCGACGCTGACCGGAGTGCTTTCGTTCGTTCTATCATTTCTCGCCCGTCCGTTCTTTTTCTGTCTCGTTGCCTCACCCCATTTTTGCGGTTTCGCATATAAGACGCGCCAGGACGAACAGGACCAGTTCAGTTAGCGACGATCGCATCGGGCGAAACACGAAATCATGAAGATCTTGGTCGTCTGTGTAAGTCGTTTGTTCCGGCAATCGGTACCCCTGTTTCATGATTACCCTCGCGTGCGCAGCTGGTGATGCACGCGTTGCAAATCGTGGAGCCGTCGGCGCGGACTCGTCGATGGAAGGAGCAGCAGGAGGAAGAGCAGTCGCAGCCGGAAATAGGAACTGCGGAGGAACTACTCGACGAGCGTTCGCCCTGGAACGGCGAGACCGATCAGCCGGCACCGTTCTTCGCCGAGTCGTCCCCGTCGTCGACGCTGTGGTCGCCGGAACAGAGAAAGAGGGTCGCCGCCGAATCAGCGGAATACGGTCCCGCATGGATTCGCGTCTCGGCCAGGGTACGTTGTAGCTTGAAACTCGGGGCGAATCTCGATCAGCTGATCCGCATTCACGATTGTTCGTAGTCGAGCTGTTCCTGCGAGTCGCAGTACGAGATACTTGACTTGGGGGACAGTCACTATCCGAGGTACCTGACGGCCTCGCAGTGCAAGTCAAAAACCTGCCAGAGCAAACTACACTCGTGCAGGCTGCTCCATTACATGGTACCGTTCGATACATTGAATTAACAACGATACGGTATCGGTGTTATCGCATCTAGATCCAACCGTTCTTTACTGTTTCGCAGGTTCACGTGCTGAGACTGCGGGAGTCCAACGCTCCGCCCAAGGAGTGGTACATAAACGACCATAATTTGCCGGAAACACCCCTTCCGGAGTCGCTGCGCCACAAGTGGCAGCTGAAGCCGATCTCAGTTGCAGTTGCGTGCGTTCCGACCCCGAACAGTAGACGAAACTGATCGACAACTTTTCCGCCAAAACCGTTCCTCTCTACCTCTTACTCGTTTACTATCTCTCCTTCCGCCGCCTTCCCTTTTCCGGTAGATCGCATTCTGTCTTCCCTTTGTTGCGCCCCCGCCTACTCCGGACGCATCGGCGAGAGTTCCTCGTCGTTGCCTGAATTGAAACGCTAGGCACGGACGGAAAATCTGTTACGCCATAAGGGATAAGCAGAGTGATTCGGGCGACGTAAACGACTCGACGAACCCACCCTATTCGTAAAGCAACTCGGGACAATATTTGCAGTGCAGTTCAGATTATGGTTTACCCAGTGCTCGCTATCTGCGCACTTAGCTCGGCTCACGATACCGCGATTGACAGCCACTCGACGACCGAGGCCTGCCAAAAGGTTCGCGCACCCTTATCTATCTAACATTCAATTTACCCTCGTTGTTTTCCCCTCAGCCGTCGGTCTGCTGGTGGCCTGCCACGTGGATATTGCAGTGCGGTCTACTCGATGTTCCGTTCCCCTTCGTATCGCTCCATCGCGCCTACAAGCAGAAGAACGATAAGGGACCGAAGAGAGCGTAATGTTGTTCGTAGCCAGACTACGGGAACTTAACTTTTTAGCGTAGGATACTCGTAGCTTCGTTAGGACGTGGAACATCGAGGAGCGAATGGATCGATTGCGAGCCATCAGCTTTTATATCGAATCTCGGAAGAGGGAAATTTCTTTGACGCACACGCAGCAGTATCGTCGACCACGGTACTCGCAGCGCTCGCCTGTTACTCAACCCTAGCAAATTAATGAAATTACCGAGGATACTCTGCTCTAAGGTAATGCTAATGGATACACGTTGCGCCGTGGTATTAGCGGACCGCACGGCGCTTGCAGCGAACCGGTTGCGGTTCGCGCGGGGCAGCGCGCTTCGATCGAGACGCTTTGTATCTCGAGAAATGAATGTATTTATCGAAACAAGTAACAATAAACTCGCTTGCTCGGCATCGTGCACAGGCACTCATTTGCTCGATTCGTATTTCCCCGTCTTCCCTTTCCCTTCTCCTTCGCGAAATGAAGCTAGCCGGAAAAATTAGGTGTATTAAAAGTAGTAAACTAGTTTGCTCGTTTCTCTTTATGTCGATTCGAATACATTCCTGGCGCTTCTCATCGCCGCGGCTACATCGCGGGTAAAGTAGCGTGCGTGAAGAAACGATTTGTAAGAAGGCGAGGCGCGTTCGCTCGCGAGATGGCGAGCTCGTCGTGACGACGAAAAGCCTGCGGTCGATATGCCAGCGGTTCCAGTCGACCGGCGTAAAATGAAAGCGGACGCAGTTCTTGTTTTGTTCGTGTTTAATTTTGTTGCTCGAATCGCCGCGGACAACAAATTGCTCGACGTCGATTACGTGGCAGGTAACGCGTTGAAGATTGAATCGATTGGAGAACGGCGATACGATTATCGTTTCTCGAGGCGACAAGTCGGTTGTTCGACAGTTTTGACACGCGTCTTGCTATCTAACCTTTCAACGGAACGCTCGCTATTGTCACTTCGAGTTGCTCTTTTGATCGTTCGAACGAGAACTGGAGTGACAGCTAAATCACGATCGAATCGTTTCAGACAATCCGCCAATCATCAATTCCAAATGGCTGGCTTCGATGCGGGACGACGCGTACGATTCTTATGGAGAGATTCGTCGAAACGTCAACGACGATACCGACGATTTGGAGAATTGGAAGGGGCGATGGATGCCCGATAGACCGAACGACTTTACGCCGCCCCCTAAGGTATTTCCAAAAGACGACGGAACCTCTGTGGTCCAGCTTTCGCAAACCCTTCACGGGGTCCAGATGGGACATCCGTCGGCAAATTGTGACGACGCAAAGGCACGTATGCTACATATATTTTCCAGCGTTTCTTCCTTGCCGTCGTCCATCGACGATGCGATCTTTGTGTCGCTTCCTTTTTTTTCTCTACTTCTCTTTTTAGACGAACCTGACGGTAGATTGGGATGGCACCGCGATCAGTCACACCTGCTACGACAAAAGAATTCTTCCCGACCGAAACACGATAGCGATCAAGTATTGCGAGTGGATCCCGAAATATTACGTGGTAAAAATATTTACTACCCCTGTAATCAACTTATTCGCCGGCGGGTGTAATGCGTGACCAATTCGAATCGGCTTTCAGGCTACGCACAAATGCATGTACGAGAGGATAGAGTACGACGACAACGTTCCATTGTTGTAAGTACATTTCATCTGTCGTTCCTTTAAAGGGAAAGAAATAATAGAAAAATAAAAAGCCGAACGATGACATACTCATGATACTGGCTGCCCGCTATGTCCCCAGTGGACCGCATAGACCTTTGTGGCCCGTCTATGGTGAATACAAGTATTTGCCGAAACAGAGGTGGCTCCATAGCTTAGAGGTAAGGGGGAGCAATGATTTTGCAAGGGATGTCTTTGGCTATCTTTAAACGCGTTCGCGTTATCTGTTTCTAGCACGGTGCGATCGTCGCGCTCTATCATCCCTGCGCTAATCCACTGGAAGTGAAACGTTTGAAGAGCCTGGTCACCGGTTGTCTACGGCGACACGTAATCAGCCCCTACAATTTGTTGGAGGAGTATCGAGTTAGTTGCCTGTTTCCTGTACGATTCGATTCTTTATCACAATTCGATTAAACATCCGGTCCAATGTTTCAGCCGTTGGTCCTGGTCTCTTGGGGATGCCGGCTGAGCATGTCGCACGTGAATCCCAAGGTGGTGATACGCTTTATACGCGAGCACGCTCTTCGAGGCCCGGAGAATATCGCCAGAGACGGTGATTTCCTCGACGGCTTGCTGCAGCGGGCGAAGACAGTGTCCAATTTGGACGACACCGTTCTGTGTCCAAACGCCCATGCCGTTGGTTCTACGCTATCGTAAATGATCGGAGCTTTTATCGCTAATTTATTTATTCCTCGCGGTCCTTCCAGTTTTCCTGGCCTGCGACGATTTTCATCTTCACACCACCTTGCTAAAAATATTATCATGAATGTAACGTGCAACGGATATGCAAATAAAAAGGATAGATACTCAGGACAAGCTGCATTTTTTTTTTTACTGATCACATCCTATTCCCTATTATTTATTCGTCCGTGTACGTCGGCACTAGCGCGAAGGAAACGAATGGCTTCGAACTGGCTTTTATAATTTCAGTAGGGCAACGGATAAATGGTTGGGTAGGTAAAGGAGATTCGGAATAGATCGCGTTTGATCATCGTCGCAACCAGCCATCCGCCAAAGCACCTAATAATACCGATGACGATAACGATAACGATAACGATGGTAGCGATAACAGTGCCGATAATAACGATAACAAAAGTATCGTATCAAAGTCCAAAAGGAAATAATCTGCTGCTTTTCTTTTTTCCTTCGAGAGAGAGAAAGAGAAGTGAACGCACTCGGTCGACGCAAATACGACTCGTAGGCGGAAAAAACACCGTTGATTTATTTAATAAGTAATCATTAATACAGATCTCTTTTTTTCTTTTTCTATTTTTTTTCTCTTTTGCCTTTTCATCGTTCTGTTGCGTAATTCTTTCAGCTAGTAGAAGTGTATCTACGATAAAAAGTATTTCCATACCTTTGCTCAACGTGCTAAACCCTTTAAATTTGAATTTTTCTCATGCTCTGCTTCTCTCTCGCATGCACGCACGCACGCACATTCGTTCGTTTACACGTCGTCCCTTCTTTCCTTCTGCGCTTGTCCCTTGATCGTTCCAATTTTGTCTCTTTCCTTTTTTATTTCTCGCTGGTTCGCTCGTTTGTTCGTTCGTTCGTTCGTTCGCTCGCTCGTTCGCGCTTTCCTCTTTCTCTCCCACTCTCTCATTCCCTACTTAGTTTCTCGATAATGTAAATTTATTATAATAATCTCACTTTGTCGCGTGGTAGTCTAGAGAAGACCTAGCAACCACGCAACCTCTCTTATCGTTACGATTTAACACCGACTACACTCCTTCTCGATCGCTCTTTATTTTTTTCTTTTTTTTGTTCATCATTTGTCTCAAAACATTCGCAAACTTACGATTTACGCTCGAAAGTGGAATTGACACTCATAAGGTTATTGAAATAGTCTCTCGAAGAGTAATAATTGCACCGATGCGGCACGACACGACCAATGTACGTTCTTGATAATTTGTCGTGCTCGAAGTCTCTAAAGCGTTCCCTCTGTTTCGCCACGATACCCGCTTCTCTGTCGCGTTTGCTCCATTCTCTCTTTGATCGGCCTATCTGTCGGTCTTGCCTTTCGTCCATTTCCGATTCCCCTCGTTCGTTCGCCCGTCGACACGAGAAGGGGGCTGACCGTCCCTTGGCGAACGAATGGGGGTGTACCGGACAGTGAGCGAGCGTTGATCGCGCATCCACCATCGGTCGAGAAATTGGTAGAACGGAAGAGAGAAAGAAAGCAAGACAGGCAGGCAGAACAGGACAGGGTGGGGAAAGGTAGGGTAGGGCAGGACAGGGCAGGCAGCAACGTCGAGCGGAATAAGATCGGATATTCGCTCGCCGATCTCTCCTCGTTGACAAAAGGTAACGAACGAAGCGATAGGTATAGTAGACGTATAATACTTGAACGAGAAAGCCTCTGCTTCTTAAATCTTTAGGCCAAAGTTCGTCCTATATGCGCTTATCGTCGAGATCGTCGATCGCGCGGCTACCGGTTTCGTAAGTCTATCGTGGCCCGGGGGAAACATATTCGATGGTACGAAAAGTAAGTTTGATTCTTCAATTCCTATCGCGTGAATCGCTACACACGAGCGCGCGCGCATCGAAGACGAGACGCTAACAACAAGGTACGAGATTATTAAAGCTATAGCGAACGAAAGGCAATCTCCTATGCAGGATGGAGGCTCGGATATAGAAAAAAATCGTGCGGTCAGGAGAGCGATTCGCAACGGTCTCCCGTCTCGGTGGGACGCGAGCTTGAACGTGCCCGATGCTGTTCGGCGTTCAGCCAGATTACCTCTTTCTTATCGCGTTCTCGCGATTTCATGCCGACGAGTGCGCGCAGCTGTCTCGTAGAAGCGTCGAACCGACACCGAGGGAGCTCTTGGTGCCCGCGAATCGATCCTACCGTTTGCGAGACGCGGTACAACACCAAACGCGCCGGATGGGCGATCGCGCGACTCGCCTCCCTTGTCGCAGCATGTTCGGCAGAGATCCGAAAGCGAACACTCTTCTTCCTCCCTTCTTTCTACTCCGTCTAACTCCTTCTACTCCTTCACCTCCACGGGCACCTCGCGCTGTTCGTCGGACGGCGACGACGGTGACGGCGGCGGAGGCGACGCGACGATACCGATGGCAACGAGAACGGTTAAGAAACACCGAGGACTTCGATTCCAGCGATCATCGGTTGAATAATGAATCGCGACAATGCACAGCTATCTAAACTAACAACCAATATAATTCTGTACAATGCAAAGTGATTCGAGAAATATAGTTAATTGTTCCCGCTGCCATCGCGACGCTCGCTTCTCTTCGCCTCGCAGCGATTTTATTGTAATCGTTATAATATGTATTATCGTATCGCCGTCACCGTTGCGCTATCGCACTACGCTAATAGAGTTGTTACAGCGACGTACGCAACATGGCCTGTGTGTAGCGCAATTGTTTACTTTATCCGCATTTTTTTTCTTTTTTCCGCCCTTTCGTATATCATTCTGAAACATTAACCCATAATCTCTTAAATATAATGTACCTCAACGTTCATATAATATAATCAACAAAACATTAACACGAACGTCGCCCGTTCCTTGCTCGAAAAGCGATTATCAGACGATAGTTTACGAGCAACAGACGTCGCGAATAATAAATTATCGTCGTTAATATATTACTCTTTTCGACTGTGCCGACTAACTATTTATATATACATGTAATATATGTGTCAACGCGTACGTACGTGTGCCTCTGCTCTGTGTCTGTTTTTTTTAGGTGTGTGTGTCTGTGTGTGAGGTTGTGTTTGCGCGCGCGCGTGCGTGACAATGTGTGAATATGCGCGCACGTAGCATGTTTCCGCGTAAGTGTACAATATACGCGTGCATGTGTTGGGCGTGCGTAGCATATACAATGTAACCATGCAGGAACCAGTCCGCACACACGCACAAACACACACACACCCATACTATATACGCATGTAGCATTAAATATGTATACACTTTGTGTAGATACGATACATCGTTAATGATGCAGATTTTACCGTCGACGATTGTATTAGCGTTAATTATTTTCCCGTAACACCTATATTATATTATTGCTGCAGCTTTATGGATTTTTCTTATCTCTCTCTAACCGTCGCGTATTCTTCGTCCTTGCTTCCACCTTCTTCCTTCGTTTCTGCAATCCTGTCCTCCGCTCCGAGACCGATCGCTTCGATGTCGACGTACATTTCTCACGGGAAGTTCCCTCTCTCTCTCTCTCTCCCTCCCTTCGAGATCGCAGCGAATTTCCCCAGAGGTCGATTCGCGACCGAAGCGAACGAAAACAGTTCGCCCTTCGTTTTCCAGAACGCGCGAAACTCCATAACGTCGTTATCGTCCCTGTCGTCCCTGTCGTCCCTGTCGTCCCTGTCGTCCCGTAATCGTAGAGTCCCAGTCGTGATCGTAGTCAGCGTTATTGTCGTTGAAGCGGTCGTCGACCGATCACCTCGGAGTACCAGACAGCGTACTCGCTACCCACGAACTGAACTGAAACAAAATTATCCGCTGGTGCGCGTCGTCACGCGTTTGTCCACCTCGAGCGATCGAACAAGACGGGAGCAAGACGGAAAGAAAATGAAGTCGCCGCCCGGTCGGGCTTGGCGTTCGAACGAAAATATAGTCGGCCGCGAAGGGGAGCGAAGCGGTCGTGTACGTCGATCGGTCGATCGAACCCAATACCCTAATGGCGTTTCGTGCAACACGAAGGTGAAGATTCCTTCGTTAGCCCTCTCTCGTGTTACGCGAGGTGCGTCGGACAATCGATCGATGATGACGCTCCGCGTTCAAAGCGGGAAACACGCTACATACTTAGGTGTATCTGTACTTCGTCGAACGAAAGCTATCCTTGTCGTTGCGACGCACTTGGAAACTCGTCCCTTGGCGCTCTCGCGACTCTCTCGACCATCGCGGCCCGCCCGTTCTTCTAGCGAGGTTTCCGGAAACCGGAACGATCGAGGCGCGGGCAGTAAAATAAATAAGGAGTCCAGAGTATCGCGAATGAATGGTTGGTGAAAGTGCGGGAAGTGGTGTGCGTGGCGCGTTGCAAATATCGGAGAGGCCCGCAAGGGACCAGTTTCCAAGCTCGGTTAAAAATCACAGTCAAAAGAATGCACTTCGATGGATAGTCGGTGTAGGACGTCGGCACGGCTGCTAGAGGTGACGCGCGACGTATGTAGATAATGGCGTGTCCAACGAGAGAATTGCTCGGTGATATCGCGGTGTCTCGCGTTACAAAAATCTCCATCGGGTTTTAGGCTTTGCTCAGAACCAGGTACATCGAAACGATCTACGCGCGTCCCTTTTCTCACCGCCCGTAGGCCACGGGACGTGCCCGGATAGGCAGGAACCCACCCCGGTTCGCGTCAGCGCGCACCATCCTCGTTGCGCTCTCGACTGGTCGTCGACGATCGACGCGCGCCACGATCGCGCGACTAATCAACGATAGACAGAGGCGTTCGAACGTGACGCGCGAAACATTTGTTCGCCACGCGTTTACCCGCTCGCTCGCCCTTCGACACACACCGTGAAACAAATTTAATCCGACTCGATACTCTGCCGCTCTAGGTCGCTCGCGTCTTCCAAACGTTCAACATCTACGTCGCTTCGTTACTACCGTCTACTGCACTGACTAGAGGATTCCGAATCGAGCGGATTCTGAACTAGGTACGATAAGGGGGAAGTCTTAGCTTAGAGAAGAGAAGAGAAGAGAAAAAAAAACGGAGCAGAGGTACCCAAGCTCGTGGATCGAAGCAAAGGTAATAGCGACGCTAATCGCGGCATCGATCCTCTCGAATGGAACAAAATTAAATGAGATAGCGACCTGGTAGGTGACGTCGAAGTTACGGCGACAGACAACGTTCGCGCAAACAATGACGGCGACGGCGACGACGACGACGACGACGATTCTTCGTTGCTGCACGCCGCTGCTGTACCGTTCCTGTGATCCTGCTTGCTTTTTTTACTTTTCACCTATGCCCCGAGTCGACAGGCAGAACAGGTACATGCGCGTGCACAACGGACGAAGAAGTTCAGCGAAGATTCGTAGAACGAGGAGCGGCACGCGCGAACGAAATGCCTATCGACGACGCCGTGAGCGAAATCGCGGTGAAAAAATCGCGATCGATTCGCCGATGGCGCTGCTGACGATGGTGCAGGTGGAGCTGGCGTGGACAACGTCGATCGCGCCGACAACGCCCAGCCGATATTGAGGAGGCGAGGTGTCCAACGTTTCGCGCCGATTTCCCTGGGTACAGACGCTGTCGATGTTTCGCGTTCACGTACGCAACGACGACAACGAGCATTTCGAACTCTTCTGGAAATGCAGAACGAAACCAGTGAAGCGTGTGCAGTCTGATTGCAGGTACAGAGAGACAATGGTAAAAAGAAAAGGGGCAAACAGAGTCGAGCCATACCTGATTCCGGCGTTCACAGTCCAAAGTATCCGCCGATGGTGGTGGCCACGACGACGGCGAGTATAGCGAGGCAGATCATGATCATGATCTTCTTCTGCGCTCGGCGTCAACGGACAGGCAAAAACACAATGATCGATGTTACAACGCGGGCACGCACAGCGCGCCGATTCGTTCCTACCGTAACTACGATCCTCTCGATTCTGCATGCTACACACCGCGTTGCATCTCACCTTCGTTTCATTTGCCATTTTCCTTGCTCTTTTCGTAACTACGTTCGGCATTGTAATTCGTACACGCGACACGCAACGCGTTCAATACTGTTTTCCTAATCGCAGCTCTCTCTCTCGCGTGCCTCTCTGCGTGTGCGCTTGCCATTTCTCGCAGCAAACCGACCCCTGGGTCGTCGCCGTTTCGATCGGGCGGAGGATCGACCTTCGGCTCCATCCGCGAGGCCGAAACGACGACAGGGTCCAAACCGTAGCAAGAAGTTGCATCCACGTTCGATAGCAACGTCATTGCTCGTAACTATTACCGTATCTCTGTCATTTATACAAACTACAAACACGCGATTATTTACAGAATGCGTGAATCGTCCTCGCGGGACACGCGCGTACACGAGGTAGTTGAAAGCGGAGGACAACGGGATAACGGTGTACGGAAAAGAAACGAGAGAAGGCAGTGAAAAAGGTCGACGGGGCGCGAACGCGACAGCCCACGCGCAACCGTCGGACCGCCGAATCGAAGCAGACCGCCCGAGAGTATTTCTCCGCGTAGGACGCGGTGCTCCTTCGACGCGGCGTCGAAACAGCGTCGGCGTTTTCGTCTCGTAGGAACAAAGTGTGGACGCGAAAACGCCGCGGCCGGTGCGGCGCGGCGGTCCCCTTCGAACGGCAACCCGCCGCTCTTCGCTTTTTCTTCTCGTGGTCCATATATATATTTAGTGTCCGCCCTGTATCGTTTCCCTGAAATCCTCGCATCGTCGATCGATCTTCTCACAACGCGTATACCAGTATGATTATGAAAATGATGAACGCTAGTGTCAGGCAAATTACGATGAACATCAATTTCTGCGAACAAAATACAACATTGCTGTCACTCCCACTCGAGGTCCGAGGTTCGAGCTGGGCAATCGAGACGGCCGGGCCGTGCAAATCAGCGCCAGTCTTGCGCCTCGAAGCTGGACGAAACGAATGCCCGACGCGCGATCGTCGCGGAGAACGGTGTATACTCGGCGACGTCGACGACGACGCGTGCACGCGAATCGCGGACTCGTCCCTGTTCCTGTGGCGGGGGGGGGGGGGCCGCCGCTCGCGAACAGGACGAATCGGCGGTTCGGCGCGGTTCAGAGGTCCTCGATTACTCCCGTGTTAGTGGAACGATTGCGGCTGTGGTTAATAAGTTATTGCGTTAGCGAACAGGTTGCTTCGCAGAGTTAGAGATTAGAGCCGGGGACACCTGGAGCTCGAGGAAGAAAGCGAGGCTGGTTCTGCTTGCTCGGGATTAAGGCGAGCGCGCGTTCGAATGGATCCGTGGCGGCGGCATCCGGACTCGTCGTCGTTCGAATCGCTACAACCCCGAGTCCAGTCGCGTTCCTCTATCTCCTCGATTCCTACGCCTGTCTTTCGCGACCGCACTCCGCGCGCTACGACCGCCTTCGATCGATTCTCGAACTACCCCGATATCTGCTCCATCTTCTTCTGCCCCTGTCCTTCGTACGATGGATCGAGGGTCGCGCGAGCGTTCTCCCCGCACCCCGAGCGCTTCGCGGTCCCCCTTCCCTCCCTGGCGCGCGCATCGCGATACTTTTAGCTTCTCGGAAGGCATCCTATTACTATGGAGATTAATATCACGACCAATATTAAGACGCAGATTATGATGAAGATCATTTTCTGTGGACAGAAAAAAAGAGATACGATTCGTGTGAGAGGCCGCCAAACATACCGCCGAATCGACGACGAACGGATCCGTTGAAACGCGGACAATACACAATCACCAGAGGAGTGGGATAAACGTTGCGTCCACTCGGCGATTCGGTGAGAACAGAAAAAGTGCACGTACTCGCCGAATTATTGCACGCATAGAGGATTGCGAGACAAGTAGCGGTTGCGGTTGCCGCTGTGCCGCGGCGGAGGGAGAAGATGTACAGAGAACAAGCAGGCAAGCAGGCAAAGCGGGCAAGCATCCAGGCTGGTACGAGGACGGACTAATCTACTGATAGGCATGCAAACGGACGGACGGACAGAGATCGCGATCGAGACCGCGCGAGAGAAGAGACGTGGAAATGGAGATCCGGAGCTAGCAAATTTCGAGACAGCCGAAGGTGGAAGACGAAAGGGAAAGAGCGGGGCGTACCGTCGATGAAAAAAAAAAATCGCGACTATTCGCAGAGGCGGGCAGACAAGTACAGGACAACGCCGCGAAGCGTTTCCGCGTCGCGCGTGTAGAGGCGTAAAAGAGAAAACAACACCAAACGAAAATCGGAGGAAGCCGAAGCGAAACAAAGTGGGAAACCTACGTGTAGCTGGGTGGATGAAAATTCGGGAGGAGCACTATCTACACCGCGTCGTAGATAGAAATCGCCGGTGAGGAACGTGCGCGGTACGAATCTATGGGATTGCGTGTGCAAAAATCGTCGAAATGCACGCCGGATGTGCGAGGAGCAAAACGATAGAGAAGCCGAAACGATCGGAGGGGGAAAAAGAAAACGGAAAAGCCGCGAAGCCTCGTTAAGTTCGGAGGGCCGAAATCCCCGAAGGGTCTACGGGAGATAAGAGGGTGACCGTCGACGATCGCCGCTGGAGTGCCCGTACGTTCGAGTGCGATCCGGCGACGATCGATCGATTTGGATCCGCCTCGTTTACCTTTACGAACATTGCTCCGGTACTCTTCGGTCTTGATCAGCTCGCCTCGGGTCTGGTCCGTGTGGTCGCTGGTCCGATCGGCGAAGATTCGGTGCGGCCTACCACAGTTCACCCTGCCGTACCGTACCAGGGAACGGATGGAGAAAGGGGCACGGGTAATCGGAAAGGAAACGCAATGATAACCAGTGGATCGCCTCCAGCAACGATGCACCCAGGGTTAAGTGTTACGCGCTTGCGGTTACATTTACGCGTACACGTAGGTTGCTACGATTGGTCGTGGTGGAGTAGCGTTCGTTACGCAGAGGCGCAACGGGACACGAACAGATGAAGATAGGCAAGGGTGCGCACACCGGGGCGCACCAGGTATCGCAGGTCGCAGCGCAGCGCGAGGACGTGGACACCGCGTGTCCACCGTCTTCGCAGAGGGTCGACGGTTCGATCGACGGGTATACAGAGGAATCGCGCGCGAACCGGGTCGCGGACGAGAGTTAATCGGTTAAAGAGCACAGGTTAGTACGCAATGTTTTAGTAGTACAAGTAGTAGAAACCATTGATGGACAGAGCCACAATCAGCACACTCATGTTCAACAGGGCAGAGCGACACAAGTAGAGAGACACAGATACACGATGATGCATGTATACACAAAACAGAGCCGAATACACCGAGTAAACATACACGTGTGTACGTAACGCGCACATGTTTGTACGTGTACTCGAGCTTGCGCGCGCGCGCGTGCACGTACGTATATACGAGGGATACACGCGAGCACGCATGCAGCCAGAGGGAAGAAAAAAAGTGTACGAAACAACGAAGGAAACCGGGTTATGCGTAGTACATACATCATACACAGATGCGCAACGAACGTATGAAAGTACGTACGTAGGCGAGCATCGATTCGATCGTATCGAACATAGTGTAGGAAACGTAAAGATAGATAGATAGATGGTTAGAAAGAGAGAGAGAGAAAAAGATAGAAAGCGTCGTCGTTATTTGTTGTCAAGTGATTCTGGGCCGTAAGTAGCAGGCACATAGGCGAAGGAGAGCCACGAAACCCAAACAAGCATAAAAGGATGTAGGATCGTAGCGTTAAAACGTAGTTACAGGTGAAAGAGAAATGCCGATGCAACAGGGAAGGTTGACATAAAACGACGTGTCGGGATCGGACAATGGCCGAGAGTACAGGTAGAGGTCGGGGAACGCGAGGAGAAAGAAAAAAAGGGACCAATTAGACGCGCACGAAAGTTGGACGATCTCGCGCGAGATCTGGGAAGGACTCACCCGTCGGGCTTTGCTTTGATACTTGAGGGCTTTTTTGGTGTCCTGCGTAGCCGTCTGCACGTAGTCCACCGCGTGTTCCACGTGATATTCTATGCGATCTATCATCTCACCCTAAAATAGTTGCGTGGCGCGAATCCATCCAACGCAACGGGGGAACAGAGAGCTTTGTTAGTTCGATCGATTAAAAGACATGCAAAATGATTAACACCCGGTTGCATGCGCCCGAGCACGTATTCATCGAGACACCCGTTCTCTTCGAACGCGCGCGATACGCGCAGATATTCTAGAATCTTTGGCATCGATTTTATAGCGACAGCGAGACGAGTATTAAAGAGATACTAGACCGAACGAGGCAAAGCCTGCGTCGGCGGAACTTTACCTGATTTTCTACCAACATGGCCATGTCCATGAACATATCGTGAAGTTCCCTGATCGAATTCTCCAGCTTGATGATATCGGCGTGACGCGCCTCGATGTCGGCTAGGGTCTGTTTCGCTTGTTGCGTTTCCATGATAATCTACGACAAAACGCGGGTCATTGGATCGTAGGTTGTCGACGGTCGAGGCTAAGACGAAGGTAGGAAACTCTTACCCCTTGCGTGAAAACGGCCGGATTCCCCTGTTCCAGCATTTCTTCCAGCTCCTCGTTGGTGGTCGTCCTACCGGCTAATAGATCAGACGTCGAGCAATTAAATACCCAGCCGCGACGTTTACGCGTATGAAATGTATATGGTCGAGTAACGATTCGCGCTTACTGATTTCCAACTGTCGTTGTATCCTTCCCTTACACCGTTCTCTGTAATCGGTTTGCGTTCGATTGTACTCCGTCATCACCTCGACGAACTTCCTGGAAAGCGTCGAGTGCTGTGTCTTGCGTATCCTCAAATCCGCCGACGATTTGTTCGTGTGCTCCTCTTGCTCGATATTTTGCTCTATCACTGAACACGGAAATCGAAGGGCAACGGATTAGGCGGGTCGAAACGTAGGCAGCGTGTGACTTGCAACTCAATTTTACCCGATTCCTCTCTAGCAATCTAGCAATCTGGCCGTAATGGCACAGAAGAGACGACTATATTCGTTCTCGATAAGTATACGTATAGTACTTACCCTTCAACTTGGCTCTGACTTTGTTCGCCGTTTTCTTGATGTCGGACATCAAGTCTTCCAGCTCCATTTTGACCTCTGCAACACATGATTCGTCTCGTGATACCGGTCGAATCGAGGACGGAGCACGGCCACCGCGGGTCGTGCTCGAATTTTGAGCGCGTTCGCTCTATCGAGCAGCACACCGGGAGAACAATTAATTGTCCCGCGAACGTGGCGCGCGAGTTCGGAACAGGCGACAAGTGGATAGAGTCGATTCGAGTGGCTTGCAGCGGGAAGGAGTTGCAGTTTCGGAACGAGTACCGGCGACCGGAGTGCCATCGTGCTCAAGTACGATCGGGTGTCGCGCGAGAATATCGAGAATATCGAAAACGGGCCACTCGATACTAGTTGACCGGTATTTCCAGCTGTCAGCGGCACAGAATTTTCCGTCTGACCCCTTTATACCGCCCGATGCTGGCCCCCTCGGCCGCGTCGAGTGGTAGGTTGCTCCGCGATCAATTTCATCCACTTGCGACGAAACAATCTTTGCAGTGGGTCGTCGCATAATTGTCTCCGGGAGACGTTAAGCTCGGAACCGAAGATTCCCCCCCCCCCCCCCGATGTATCGGCGACCGGCCCATATGAAATCGACCCATGATTTACGAGATACGGGCGGTCGTATCTGATCGCATTCGATCCCTCCCCCGGTCGAACCACGGGGCGCGTATACGCGCTCCGATCGGCGAAGGGCAGCCAGCAATGAGCGACGGTCGAGTGCGCGCGCATTCTCCTGCGTCGAGGGTGCAAGGTGGAAGCCCTGCTCCCGCTATGTATTTCCCTGGAGCTTCGATCTCTATCGCATAATTACCAGAGGCGCTTACGGAACGAGCGGAGCGCGAAACGAACGCGGCGGACTCGACGGCGAGGGAACGGGATACCTTTGAAAGTTTCACTCGGCGAAGAACGGGAAACGAGAGATACGGAGAAACAGAGATAGCCCTCGCCGTCCCTTTGGCGCGTGCGAAAAGAATCGGTTCGAATCGCGTTTCTACTTTTACGATCGTATCGACCCTCGGCCGTCCAACGACGACGGGTACGTCGTGCGAAGAATCGACGACCGAGAACGATGCCGGGCTTCGTAACAGTAAAAACTGGAAAATGATCAGATGTTTCGAAACAGAGGGTGGATGGAAACGAGGGAATCGCGGGGTCGAAGAGATTTCGAGGATAATCCCGGTCGACCGTTGATCGCCGAGATATAAGAGAAAGAGGCAGGAGCGATACTGCGGCACGAAACGTTCGGCGCGGTGTCGCGGAGTAAAATTACGGTCGAATGGCTGCCGAAACTCACTTTCATCGGTCTGTGGTGCCGACAGGATGGCACTGTGCTTTTTCTTCACATCCTCCACGTTCGTTTGAATCCTGTCTATCATTTCGCGGATCTCCTCCACCTGTGGAAAAATAGGAATGCGTTAGATCCATGCATCGCAATCGGTGCAAACCGAGAAGGATATAAAGGGAGGAAAGGGTAGAGGTTATTGGGGCTGCACATACTGTCCATGCAAACGTGCTCGAATAAGATGCACATCGAGCACGCGAAACAGCCGCTAAACGACCCGGCAAAACAATCGGTCAGCTGCGACTCCCGGTCCGATCCGCGTTGCTCCAAATGGAAGGGGAATCGCAAAGGTTTCGCAAAGGTGGACGTTAATTGCGAGATGAGACGAAAGGATCCGGCAGCGGTTCCCACAGCAACGAACCGCGCATCGCTTCATCTTCCCACGCGTTGCAATAACGAAAGCTCGTGCAGAAAAAACACGGGCGACCGACGCGAATGAGGGCCCACGCAAACTGCGAACGAAGGCAAATGTCAAACGATGCCATTTGCCCTGGAGCTTTCGACGCGGAATTGCCGCGGGTGCGTAATACGTGCCGACGACGTTGAGCTTCGATTGCCCGTTTCGGACAATATAACTGGGCGTCGATCATTTTTCTCTGGAATACGCGACGCTTCGGTTCGGAGTCGTCTCGACCTGATTCTCCAATATCGAGACCAAACCACCCGAGCAGAAATGTTTCTTCCGCTCCGATATCGACGCGTCCACGGCTCGCCGTCTTCCTCTCGCGTATGTGCAAGAAACGCCCCGCATTTTCGGGTGCAACGAAGGAGAGACAAGGTTCATGGATACGAGCACGATCGTATTCGCATCGCGTTCGTGCTACGTGTAACCCCCTAGTCACGGTTAAATCCTTTAAACCATGCTAGTAGTCCACGCGTCGATACTTTCTTCCCGAGAATACGACCTCCCTTTTGTCGGCCCCCGTGTCCCCAGGGCCCGCGAATATTTATAAAAATTTGTGTGAAACGTTTTCGAGTTACGCGGGGATCGCAGGAAAAGAACGCGTCGATCAACTTACCGTTCGAGAAGAGGAAAGATTAACAGATAAATAGGAAAGGAGACGAGAAAAGCTGAGCGATGCGCGATATGGAAACGGTGTCGCCTCGTTCTCTTCTACCCCTTTCATCGGCGAGAGCTCGCAGGTGTAGAGGGTTGCTGTTGCCGGAATGGCGGAACTAATTAGACGGGTTATGCACTTACCTCCGCGAAGAACTCGGTCATGAAATCATCGGGCCCTCCAACGTTGACGGAGACATCCTCCGCCACGTCGTCGTCGTCCGACTGGGCCTGAAACGAACCATCGTAACTCGTCAGCAAAACGATTCAACGTTCAGGCGAAACTAACGCATACATGTTCGCTCCTTTCTTCCTCATCGTCGGCTTATTATCAATCTGTTTTCTCTGCAGGTATTAAACCCGTTCTCTCGGCGGGTCGTTCCTTGAACCATTTTCCGTCTACTCCGTGCTAAGCTGTTGATCTCGGGAGACGAAAGTCCGAATCGCGAGCGGAACGACACGCGATCGACTGATCTCGCGATTCGATTAAAAGAACTCGCACGCTCTCGGTCCCCCTCGAAGGTGGCGATCGGCAAACGCGGATAATAGCGAGTCGTTACAACGGTACGCGCGGTATTACGCTCGATCGATACCCGTAACTCGGCCACGATTAAGAAACGCTTATTCCTATTCGATGCGGTAAGCAATAGTCGAAACCTTCTGCCGGCTGACGAATCGAAAGTCCGGTGTTACTGTTACCTAGGCGCGATCGATATGCGTCCGTTTCTGAACCCGGTGGAACTCTTGTGTTTTTTAGAATGCGCGCCAAACGCGCTCCAAATAAATCCGTTCGCGTTGCTGTCGCTCGGTCTATGCGGTTCGAATATCCATTGCCAAATCGTCCCTATTTCCACTGTTGTACGGTTTTATCGACCACCGTTTGTCAGCCCTTATTCTGTATCTACTTGACTTATATGCCGCCCAGAAAGATGCCACCTAGGCAGAATTTCCCACCGGACGAGATCGTTCAACGAGCGCGTCTATTCTGCATCGCGTTTCCCTTCCGTCATCCTCCTTCTAACTCTGACTCCTGTTTCTCCGCGATTTCTTTTCAATTCACGCGGCTCTTTGTCCCGTGCCAATTGTAAAAATCCATAGTCGCCGAATTGATCGTCGCGTGATTCTTTCTGCACGGCCGAAGAAGCGCGGAGCGTGGCGAATAAAAATCGTAAATCGTGAATGTATCTGTTACCTTTTCATTCATTCTTGTTATTCCCTGTCCCAAAGCTACCCTGAATAGTACGGTCTGCGATTCACACGCGTGTATGCCTGTCATACCAACCGAGAGAGACGGTCGATCAGAAACTAATTGTGTATCCAGATTGACGATACGCAAGAATAGCAGTCGTTCGCACCGTGCGAACATTACTCATGAAAAATAATCAGAACGGAAAATGCAGCGCAGAGAAGAGACAAGAAGGAGAGACTTTTGTATAGATGTATATACGATGCGAGACAAAACGGCCGCGAGTAATTCTGACACACATTACTCCTTCGAGTAGCGTTCAGTAATGACCGGTGTTCCGCGAACGCTGCAGGCCAAGCTTTTATAGACGAAAAACACACGACTCAATTATCGTTTTCGTTCGATACCACCGTGCTAAGATGACTTACAATTTCTCTACCAAAAGTGTTGCTCGGTTGTATCTTTTTTTTTTGTTTTTTTTTTCCAAACGAAAGTAGCTTTGCGATGTAGCGAGTCCGAAAGACAAGGAAGAATCGAACAATATGAAATGGAAATTTATAAATGAACACGCGTTTGGGGTGTTCGATGGGCATTCCGATACGCCCAGATATGTGTGGTCGATCCTCGTCAGTGTTAGTCGGCGCTTCTGAGTCATCGACACCGCCAACTTCATTGCTACCCTACTATCGATACATCCTGAATCAAGCTATTAAAATACCTGTCAACGTTCGGAACACAACTGTATCATGATCCTGGAACGGCATTGAAAAGAATGAATCTTCCATCGGAAATAAACTAATAGCATGTGTGTGCATTCTTGAATGTACCGGCATCGCGGACTCTGTCATCGTTACGAAATAAACGATGACGAAAAACATATATCGGCAAACACCTGTCAGTCACACAGTAGGCATTGGTACCTCTCTATCTCTCTTTCTCGCTCTGTCTCTACTACAATTCTCTAACTCGCTCTCTCCCTCTCTCTCTCCGTCTGTCTCACTGCTTTTCTCTTTCTTGCTCTTGCAGCCTCCTCTGCGTACACTATTCAATGGTTGACAGTCATGTATAGGCAGATACCACGGTTACGCCTTCTTGCCTCTTTCCTCGTACATGCGATACGAACTGACGTTTCGAAGAGAGAATGAAACGACAATGAACAACCTTGTGAACAGATATCGGCGGACAACTTCGTTTCGTCGAATGTCAAAATGCAAACAACGCAGAGGGACAGCGAGACCGAGAGAGAGAGAGAGAGAGAGAGAGAGACAGAGATACATGACGATACGACAAGTACATTACCATCGGCAAAATTGACAGTCGGAAGAAAGAAAGAGTATGAAAGAGAGCACGCGTGATTTAGGAACATCGAAAAAAAAAGTCCACAGAGAGGAGTAAAAGAGGGACAGGAGAGAAGGAGAGAGAAGAGAGAATGAGAAAAGGAGACAGAGAGAAAGAGAAGGAGAGAAAGAAACGCGGAAAAGGGAACGAGAAAAACGAAAAGAAGGGAGAAAAAACAGAAAGAGAGAGGCGTAACGAGCAAATTTCACTTTTCGACAAAAATCCGCTCTCTTTCGGAATATGTATGTAACTGTTAAAAACTCACCGCAACGAGGGCTGCTAATCTATCCTTGGTCATGGCGAGGGTGACAAAGTGTTGCGAGTCAGCAGGTGTACGAAGTGAAGAGACTAGCAACTAATCCCATTCACGATTTTATCCATGTACTATGAGCACGGCCACTAAAAACTAAAGGAAACGGACGCACTAGCGGCGAGAGACACGATCGTAAAATCGATACACACTCACGAACTCGCCTGCTTCTGCAGTGCCGTCCGTCTCGCTACGCATGCGTCGATGACGTCAACTATTCTCAGGACCGAACCTACACCTCGCTGTAGCCCCTCCGCTTAAAAATATACCAGCCTAATCCTACGTCACTCTGCTAATTATAGTACCTACACTGCGTGCCGACCACTTGTACGCTATAAATTTCACGAACGAATATCTAATTTCTGTGATTGCCAATTACGACTTACTAGTCGATAAACTTTCTTTGCGTCTAGTGCACAACCATACCAATAATACTGTCAAATCTCTACGCAATTTTACTAAATGATCTAAACTAAGCGCTAGTAAATAAAAAAGATTTGATGCGCTTGCTATCGGTAACGTAGAAAGTTAACAATGCGCGGACCTAAAAAACCCTGACCAGCAATTCAAAGGAATGTATTTAGGATCTACGTACGTCCATTTTAGATGCGTTGTGCTTAAAATTTAATATTTACCGCCGAATTCGACATAACGCGCCCTCGTGCGCCAATACATCGTTTCACGTATGTGCAATCCAATCCACCCGTTAAAAAGTACAATTCTTCGATACCGGCTCGGTGTGGCGCGCACGAAATAGATGTCGCTGAAATTGCGTTACGTTCTTATTGCAATTTTTAATAAAAACCAACCAATGTGGTCATTATTTTGATTATTTAAATAAAAAAGTATTCGAATTATATTTTTGTACGCCTCATCCCTCTGCTACTTTGTTTAATTTGGATCATTTTCTGCACGACAAATAACGAAAATGCGTACCCCTGTCGTCGAGTCCCCGGAACGCCATTGTGAGCCGTAACGACTGTGTTGCAGGGTAAGTTTTATCGGTCATTTTCACGTACACGTTGCTTGCCGGGAAATTTTGTACCTATACCCAAGCGATTTTCGTACATTTATTGTAAATTAACCGTCGATTCGTTTGATCGCTCACAATTTCGATAAAATTGCACGGGATAATAGTGTGATAAGATTAACCCGAAAGCTTATGTTACAACGGGAGGCGCCATTCTTTTAACGGAACGTGGTGAGTTTGTACGACGGCTTCTTTGAGAGCGCGGGACATCGTTCAACCGGCTTTCCGAATTAATATCGAAAATACGGCACTGTAGCATCGCGATAGTTTCGTTTACATAAAAGTGGACATACCCAAACATTTCGTAATTGTTTCAAATTTCTTTTGAACGGGCATCATGCCGATCACGTTTTTGATGCGTGACGTACGATTTGATCTTGCACATTCCAGCAAGTTCGAACTATCCGATTCTCTTTATCCATGTTACACCTTAACCGGCCTTTCGCGTGGTCAAATACCGTTCTAGAAGAGTTGCCTATGCGATTGATAGTACTTTCTTCGATTATCGAATCGTTCATTTCGAGCGTCATCGTTTCTTTTTCAGATCTCTATCTGCCTGTCTTTGGATAATTTACCGGTATTAAAATGGCACAAGAAGCCGATATACCTACATTCAAATGCGTGCTGGTTGGCGACGGTGGTACTGGAAAAACGACGTTCGTAAAACGCCATTTGACCGGCGAATTCGAAAAGAAGTATGTCGCGACTCTAGGAGTAGAGGTACACCCTCTGATCTTTCACACGAACCGTGGACCGATTCGATTCAACGTATGGGACACAGCGGGCCAAGAAAAGTTTGGTGGTCTTAGGGACGGTTACTATATTCAGGGACAATGCGCCGTCATTATGTTTGATGTTACGTCAAGGGTGACGTACAAGAATGTACCAAATTGGCACAGAGATTTGGTTCGTGTCTGTGAAAATATTCCTATCGTACTCTGTGGCAATAAAGTTGATATCAAGGACAGAAAAGTAAAAGCAAAGAGCATCGTTTTCCATAGGAAGAAGAATCTGCAGGTACAAAGCTATACATATCGCATACAAGGCTTGGCCGGTCCAATCATTCTGGAAGTCATAAGACACAGCGCGCTTAATTAGAAGCGATGTACTGAATTTTTTTCCCATTTCGTTTGTTTCAGTATTACGATATCAGTGCAAAGAGCAACTACAATTTTGAGAAACCTTTCTTGTGGTTGGCACGCAAACTGATCGGTGATCCGAATCTAGAGTTTGTTGCAATGCCTGCCCTTCTTCCACCAGAAGTTACCATGGACCCACAATGGCAACAACAGATCGAGAAAGACCTCAAGGAAGCACAGGAAACCGCGCTACCAGAAGACGACGAAGATCTTTAGTCTGTTACGTCACATGTATAATACAGAAAGAGGCAATGTGTACACAAGCGTATTCAGCACGTTATGTACTTGTGCCTCTCCATAATTCGAAGATTCTTTCTTGATCAGAATTAATACTCGTGTACATTTCTATTTTATATCTAACGTAAATAGCGGCAAAAAACGTTTCCGCGACATCAGATTTTCCAAGGTTTGCCTTACAAGAGGAATGGTACCAGGAATTGAGCATTGTTTTCGTGCACATAATGACTTGTGCACGCGATCTAATTTCATACAAACATTGTAGGAATGGAGGAGAACAGCAGCGTACCTCCCGTCAGTTTTTAACGTACGATTGAATCGATACCAATGGTTCGATGGGGCTACACCAACGTAGCTTAAAATTAATCGTTATTCGACGTTCTGTTTGCCCCGAATGTTTTGTCTTGCTTTGTCTTTACATATTATGTATGGGTGTGCGCGAATGCACGAATGTGTGTGAAACGATGTATTTAGTATAATCAATGTTAAATCTATTTGATAAACCAAATTGTCGTTCTGTCTTAATTCTCGGACAACGGGCAGTTCCACCGATCGCACGAAAGGCTAAGCTGGGCTCGCTCGGACCCGCGATAGCTACCCTCAGATGCACATTCTAGTTGACCTTTTTTTAATTTCATGGACTCGCTTTTATGATGTTTATTATACTCGCAACAATAGAGAAGTAAAACTCCGCAGCGCGACGAGAGGTCAGGCGCCGTTGTTCGAGGGTTGAGGCCTAGCGTTAATTTAATCGTATATTGCACGGAAGTACGATACGCGAATTGCCACAGTTAGAACGGGCGAGCGTGCTATATCAGAAAACGAAGAGTTCGCAGAATTAATTCCGCAAGAAAGAATCTTCCGAGATACGGTCGAGACGCTAACGCTAAAAAGTCACAGTTTACATACGCGCGCGCGTACCACACAGGCATACGTACACCGAAATGGGGAAATTTTTTAAGTAGTTCAATCTTTACAAATTGATAACAACCTTTGCTGCTATTTCACGTACATATGATTGCGTAACGATAAATAACAAGAAAGAGTTGTCGATGCGCGTAGTATCAATTGGGTAAACGGTGCAGCAATCGTTTTTGTGAATACCTTACGACTCGCCCAACACACAGTGTTGTATTTGGAAATAATATCTCGATTGGAGCGGAGCACGGTTTGTAGTCAGTTGCGCCTGTCCACGATAGTGGGGACCGTTTACTATTTTTATAAGCGAAGGTAAATGTATGATTTGTTCAACTTAAATTATATAAACAGTGTTTTTCTTTTCTATACAAAAAAACATTCGTTTCGTTGGGAGATAGACACAGCGTTGCATACGTTCCCTTCCCCAATTCCTCTGTATTACTAGTGTAAAAAAGTTCGTGAGTGCACGAAGAAAAGGGTACGTACGATACGATCGCGGTACGTTTACGGGTAACAAATAAATACAGAAACGAGGAGAGCGAAACACTTTATACGAGTGTTTCATTTTTTTTGCTCCGCCAAATGCTGCTTGTACCGTTGATGTATTGGACTCAATAAATCATAATTGAACTGTTTCTTTAAAGTTCCAACATTCTCGAATCTTTCATAGCACGGATATCTCACGTTTTATATAGTGAACTTTTTCATTACACTTATACCACGTACAACGAACTAAAGAATAGTTTGAAAAGGGACAATTTATTTACTGGTAGATTTGTTAGGGATGCTACCAAGTTGCGTACAAATGAACTATAATAAAACGCATATTTACAGTAATGAATTGCATAACAGCAACACCTTAATATTTAAAATTGGCGACGTTTGATAAAGAAGAAAATATATTCAAAGAAATGCATATACATACAAAATGTCCAACTTGGTTGCGTTACAATATCGCTGACGTAGCTAGGCTAACTAAAGAAGAGCATGTGTAACTGTGTATACACATGCGTATGAGTTGTGTTTTGTCACATCGGATTCTACTCGATATATTTTCGCCCAAAGATAGCGAAGTGCATGTCGTTAAATGCAGTAGGTATATCAATTAACCTTCCGCCAATTCTTGTTTCATTTTCTTTTTACCTTCCAAAATCTTCAATCGGTCGGCGTCAGTAAGATCCTTCAAAGCAGTTGTAATCACACCAGTCCCAAGTGTTTTTCCGCCATCTCTCAAAGTAAATCGCAAACCCTTTTCGCAGACCATCGGTCTTATCAATTTTAACTCAGCCCTGGAAACAAACAGACGTATCCAATACAATGATAATTTTAATTACGAGTACGAATAAAGCATGAAAACTTACGTGAAATCTTCGCCAGGCATGACGATACTTTTGTTTTTTATGTGAACCTGGGTCGCAACGTCCCACGTCTTACAAAACATTTGAACTTGTATTAAATTACTGATGGGTTTTTTCCTACCACCTTCCACGCTGGTCAGCATATATATTTGACATTCTAAATGATCATGCGCTTTCATTGAACCTGGTTTACACATTATCATGCCTCTCCTGACATCTTCCCTCTTCAAGCCTCTGAGCAAAGCACCCATTTGGTCACCGGCCTCGGCTTCCTCCAGCGTTTGATGGAACATCTCTATTCCTGTTATCGTGGTCTTCAACGATTTGTTGAAGCCGATCAATTCGCATTCGGTGCCCCTTTTTATTCGTCCGCGTTCAAGCCTGCCAGTGACTACCGTTCCTCTTCCAGAAACGGAGTAAACATTCTCGATGGGTAACAAGAACGGTTTATCCAAGTCTCTGAGTGGGGTTGGAATATATGTATCCACGGCTTCTAGCAGCTGTATTACCGCATCTCGCCCTATAGTTGGATTGGTACCATCTAGGGCGCATAAAGCACTACCTTTGACGATAGGTACCTTTGAGCCATCGTAACCCATTTCGCCCAACAGCTCCCTTATTTCCATTTCTACCAGCTCAACCATCTCCTCGTCCGCGGCATCGACCTTTTTTTTTTAGTAAAACGACAATTGCGCAGCAAAGTTTAATAACACAGGAAGAATGCACTTTGAAAACTTTAATGCAAGAATGTACATCTCTCAGAGAGAATCAAGCCTTACCTTGTTAATGAAAACAACAATGTGATCGATACCGATTTGCTTGGCAAGAACAAGATGTTCTCTTGTTTGCGGCATAGTACCATCCGTAGCCGCGACAACAAGTATAGCACCGTCCATTTGTGCAGTGCCAGTAATCATGTTCTTGATATAATCCGCATGGCCGGGGCAGTCTGTATGACCGTAATGTCTATTATCTGTCTGATACTCGATGTGTGCAACGTTAATGGTAATACCACGAGCCCTCTCTTCGGGCGCATTGTCAATATCGCTATACTTTTTCACCTGTGCCAGCTCCTTCTCAGAAAGAACTGCAACGTAAATGCAAGACCAAAGGTAATAAGTAAAGGCGCGCACACTCGAGGAAACAAGTACAATGAAAGGAGCCAAGGCGAAAGGAAATGAAATTGACAAGAAAAAGAATGGTCACCTTTTGTAATGGCTGCGGTAAGTGTTGTTTTTCCATGATCCACATGGCCGATAGTACCAACATTGCAATGCGGCTTTTCTCTACTGTATACCTTCTTCGAACTGTAAAATCGTTGTGCTATCACATTCGACAAATGCGATCCCGCTCGCAGCTGTCCGTAAAGTTGCTAAAAAAAGGAAGAACAAATGATCTCAACGCGGTGCTCGTTACGGGGTAGATTTGCGATGGTGTCGATAAGCGAATTGCGTTGTGAAAATTACGATGCAATTTTCTTACGTGCTTAACAAGATGTTCTACGTAAAATAGCTGCTTCACGGTCTGTTTGAGGACTGAAAAAGAAGACAAACGTATTTTTTTTTGTCCAAGATTTTTAATGAAACTACAGCACGCCAAAAACAAACGGTATTAAACACTGTTTAATCAGCCGGGTTGCCACCATCTTAACGATCACAAAACGTCTCGTTACTGGGTTACTGCCGCAACGGGATCAAGACACGACAGATATGTAATATTTATTTCGTCGGTCGATGATTAACAACGATAACTCCGAAAATCTGCATGCCCACTTACCAGGGTTGAAAATCATTTTATTATAACTAAATGCCATGCTTTATTTGGACTTCTCTCTGCGCTTAACCTGAAATTCGGAACAGTTCTCTTGGCTATGAATACGATAGAGGCGAAACGCGCGGGCTATCTAGGAAACGAGTTGTGTAACATTTTCTGCACACTACAGTAGAGGTCCAGATTCCCATTACCGGGGAAGGAATTTATGTAGCGCCATCTCGCGGTTGCCACACCTCGACCACCATTCTGCACTTTCAAAACCAACGTCGCTGATTAATAACGACCCAGAGGAGCTATTTAATTTCCAAGCTGCGGTCTTAGATAATTTATTACTATACTAAGAAGAGTAATAAAAATATAGCAATGGGATTTTCAAACTGTATTAACATGATTTTGTAAGTAAAAAAGCAAATAAACCAATTCTTTAAGATTGACGAAAAACTAGTGTCTCATAATCAAAATAAGTGAGGAAGCTACGAAAGCGATTCGTGACTATTGTCCCCAAACACTACTTTAAATAGTTCTTCAACAGTAGATGAGGCTCAACTCATTGTCAGTGTCGGATTTCTGAGTCGGTACGGTAGTCACGATGGGCCACCAAAGTCCAGAAGATGATTTGTCTATTACTATGTCTCGTCTGTGGTTAAGGTTCATACGCGAGTAAAATCAGTTTCCTGAATTTTCTGCTCTTATTCAGCATTGCTCGTACCGTTTGCACAAAGAATGCCTAGGAAAAAATTTGGAAGGTAATTAATTGCAAGACCTACTATGATGACCATATAGATACCATATAGATGATTACAAATCTTCAATGCGCATAATCGTACGTTGCATTATCACAGATCTAGTTTTTTATTGGATAAGAGCATCAGGACGTGATAATTCGATTCCACCGCGGCAGGCGTAGGATTCGTGTGCTTTTTCCCGATATAATAAACGGACGCCGGCGTTCGTTTCCTTAGATCAGGAATATATATTCTTAAATAGACAGCAACATATAGAGAACCTAGCAAAATGCGAGACTTGATCAATTCTAGGAGAACAACGAACCGAGCCGGTGCGATGACACGGCTGACACGAAAATGCCGTTGTTGCATACTCCACAGGCGCTCGAATAGAACAACGATGCAGTGTTGATTAGGTATCGGGTTGCTTGCATCCCAATTTTTTCCGTGCTGCATTACTAATTAGCGATAGATCCGGGACTATGGCTAGACTGCGCAACAGAGCAATGAAATTTTAAGAAACATTGTCGCCACACAGCGACTATTAACACGTGGCGCATCGAGCCGAGCGTATCTTGTCCAGCAACATCTATCTTGCTGCCTCTGCTACGAAACTTGTCCAGTTTACGACATATCCGTGCATCTATTTTACTTTTGCGGACTAATACTTGGCTACGCGTTTCTCGCGGCTGCCTTTGCTTTTGTTCGAGCCTCGGTTCATTCTTCCATTTACATTCCAGCGCAGTCCATTGGGGCGCTTCCTGTTTCTCGAGCGACTCGCGTCCCGCTTCTCGCTTCCCGCTTCCTGCTTCCCACTTCTTGGCTCGGGCTCATCGTGCGAAGCAGTCCGATCGGAAGCGAGAACCCTCGCATTGCCGATCACGGCTAAAGCAGGTAAAAGTACGCAAGTGTATGGACGAAACGAGGTAGCCCGTGGAATCGCTAACGACGAAAGGGTAGGACACAAAGCCGCGGCTCATCTTTCATTGGTGGGGGCGACGAATCAGCGAAACCACTTGCACCGGTAAATGCACCGGTGCGGTGCGGCGAACGAGGCGACTAGAAGGGGCGAAAGACGACCGAGCTCGCGTCTCCGTTCGTCTCGCGGTGGAATACCAATGAATTTTGACGTACCGAGATCGTGACACGAATTATTCGTTCGAGCCTCCTTCCTGCACCAACCCCTCTTCGTCGTCGCCCTCCGTTAGCCGCGCCGTTTCATCATCGGTTTCATAAGATCTTGCCATAACTCCGCGGGACTCGAGCTAGGCGGGAGGAACAGTATCCAGAACGTCCCGGGCCTTGTACCGTCATCTAGAGTAGAATACGCTCGCGGAAGGAAGCATCAAGCCCAAGGAGCCGTGACCAAGCCAGGAGCGCGGCAAAGAGGTGGAAGACCGAGGGAACGCGACGGTGTCCGCTTTTCCACCGCTCGTGCACGGGGGCCAAAAGCAGCGGAGGGTCGCTCAGTTTGCTTTCAGTCATTCCGAAGCGCGCGCAGATAACGGGTGCTTTCGCGCATCGTTATCGTCATCCCAGACCTGTTGCAGAGAAGATCGGTTCTCCCGAATCGGTGGCCGCCGTTTGTCGCCACCGCAAGTTCATCAGTTTCGCGGGGAAGAGAGAGAATAGTTGGGAAGATGATCAGATACCGCGGAGCGTTCCTCCTGTTGCTTGCAACGATCGATCTATCGGTGAGTATCGAGACGAGTAGCGCGAAATCAGCCGCCACGTCTTTCAATCGAACTTCGAATAGGTAGCTGCTAACGGTGCGCACGATTTCCGGGTTGCTTTTCCCGTTTCGCGGCCACCTTGTTCGCCGATGGGACTCTACTCGTCTTCGTCTTGGTCCTCCGTTAGAAATTCTATCGGCCCGCCTCCGAGAGATCTTCCAAGAAAGCAATCAGCTCCCGTTCTTCGCGATCGGTCTATTCCCTCTCTAGTTCCGCGTGCACGGTAATTTCGCGTGCCTGCGCGCTCGTTGTTTAATAATCGTGAGAATCGCGAATAAGCGATAGAGGCGGCGTGACAGGAAACGCGGGCAACGCGGCGAAGGGGCGGCGAAATGGAAAGAGGAAAACGCGAGCGCCCGGGTCGCGGGTCGCGGGTCAACGTTGCTCGCCTGTTTCTTCGCGTTTCGGTAGAGCAAGGAAGGAAATTACAGAGAGCTTTGCGCGTGCCCCCGTTTCAGAATACGGTTGCAGGGTCCCCGACGCCAACGAGGGTCGGCAAATTGGGCAACAGGTGCATCAGGGACGAGAGCTGCGAATCGAGTATCGCCGATAGTCACTGCCTGCGCGGTCACTGTCGATGCTTGCCTTATTTCGCCGCGTACAATTCAACCCGCTGCCTCGAGGGTGAGTATTTGCTGGAATCGGGAGCGAACGACGCAGGCCCGAATGGACTCAGGAGGAACAGCGGGCTGACGTTTTTGTTTTCCCCTCTTTCGTAGCTACTCTTCTGGGTCAGGAATGCCTTGTCGACGAACAATGCACGCTAAAGGTAGCCAACAGTGGATGCGTGGACGGCCTCTGCGGCTGCAACGATGGTTTCCTCCAGTTTCGACGACACACGTGCCTCGCTCGTAAGTAGACGCGCGGGCAACCTATGACCGCAGCAGCTTCCGGCGGATTCTAGTCACGTCGCGTCGCGACGCCTCGTCGACGGAACGGAATCGGCCGCGACGAATTTCTCCCTCCTCGCCGACCTCTAGACACCGCTCTTAACGTTTCAGCGGCGAAGCTTGGTCAAGTGTGCTACGAGCACGCTCACTGTCGGCTATGGCAAGAGAATTCGCATTGCGACTTTCTGATCCCCGACTTGTTTGGCCGTTGCCAGTGCACGGCACCGATGCGACGCGAAAACGACGTTTGCCGTCTAGACGATCTCGTCAGACCGTCGCCGCTCTTCGACTCAACATCGACGACCGATGTTCAAAGCGCCGCGGACGAAGAGGAAGAGAAGAAGGAGGAAACAGGTGGCGCGCTGTTTTCGACCGAACGTAGTAACGCCCAAGCAGCTTCGAACCATTGTTTGTCCCGTTTCAGGAGTCGAACTCGCTTGGCTGAAAAATACCACCGCGGAACCGTCGATTCCGTCGAGTCTCGCTACCGAGTCCAGCTCGATCGACGCGTCAACCGACAGACCCTCCGTGATCGTCCAGGACGAGAACAGGAAGAAGGGGCACGGGGACGAAAGCGACGCGGTCGTCGTCGAAGCCGTGAATCACGAATTGCAGGGCGGTGGATCATCGATAGGTAAGCGGAAACGCGAGAGAATATCAGGGCGGGTTCTCTGTATTCGAGAGAAGACAATCGAGAGGGCGTTTTCGCAGAGTTGGCCGCGAAAGCTGACCGCCGCGAAGAGAACGAGGCCACGCCGATCAGTCTGGGTCTCGAGTGCGTCTTCGACGCCGAGTGCCGCCTGGCGGATCCCTATTCGAGATGCATCGACGGAATTTGCGACTGCGGGTTCCGTGGAAATGCGAGCTGCACGGCGAAACAGTCCGGGTGCGCAGCTGGCACCTTTCAATGCAGAAGCTCCGGAGTTTGCATCAGCTGGTTCTTCGTCTGCGACGGGAGACCCGACTGCAGCGACGGCTCGGACGAGCTGTGTCTCGAGCAGGAGTTCAGATGCCCGGCCCAAGCGTTCAGGTGCGACAAAAGCAACGCCTGCGTGTCCAGAGCGATGGTGTGCGACGGTAGGCGCGACTGTCCGCGCGGCGAGGACGAGCTAGGCTGCAACAACCGTCGAAGTAGGTGTCCGCGGCGGTAGGTATCGCCGACGAACCGAGGACGACTAACCCGAACGTGCTTCGCCGCGTTACAGAATGTCCGAGCGGAGCGTTCCGGTGCAACAACGGCCAGTGCTTGCCAGCTTACGAGTTCTGCAACGCCGTGGTGTCCTGCCGAGACGGAAGCGACGAGCCGCGGGAAGCGTGCCGAACGCGAACTCGAGGAAGACTCGCGGCCAGACACTGCCCGTTCAGATGCGACAACGGGAGGTGTCGGTCGGACGCGATCGTCTGCAGCGGCCGCGACGGCTGCGGCGACGGCTCCGACGAGAAGCGCTGCTCCGTTTGCAGTTAGTATCGCTCGAGCGTCCCGAGATTTTCTCGTCTTTTCCGACGATGGCGCGGGCACAGATAGCGCGCTTCGTCAGAGGAAATCCCGAGGCCGCGGTCTAATCTCTTCGAAGCGTCCACCAACGCTCGACACCAATTTTTCCACCGACTTTACGCTTATCGTTCGTTTCAGGATGCTCGCCGGATAGCACCGGGAAGCATCGATTACGCCCGCCTGCTGGATCGCCGCCCGGGACGTAGCAACGCTTCCTCGACGGGCTTCTCCGGTGGAACAGCGATCTCCGCGAAAACTCTCCGGCGGTGCGGGAGCTCTACCTTTGTACATCGCGATACGCGGTTGGAATAAACGAGCGATCCTGAAAAGTACGACCGTCCTTCAGTTCGTTGTCGCTTCCTTGCTCGGCGATTGCGCACGTCGGCGATGCACGCGCCCCGATAAAGGTTCGACAGACCAGGCTACGCGGATGCGGAAATGCTATTCGGCCACGTTTCGATTCAAAATTGGTGGAGATGCGCGCATCTGCGCGGAGTGAACCAACATGTCGGACGGGTGGCGCGCGTCGATAGTCAACCCTTCCCAGCGATCCGGGTATCCGTTCGGTGTTTCTCGTCGGCGAGCCGATACTTTTGCCAGAAATAGATAAACGTGCAGCCGTCGCGAGCGTCTCAAAGTCCAGGATCGTGCGTAATCCTGTGATCCGCGTGCATCCTGCTCGGCTATTCCCTTGCTCTCCGTTGCATCGCCTCGTTGCGTTGCATCCGTGCCACCGATATCTCTCTCCCCCCTTGGCTCACTCGCTCTCTCTCACTCGCGCCCTCGCGATCGTATAGTTCGGGGGACGTTTGCGTCAGTCGTCACCGTGACGCGGCCTAGGACGTTTCCAGATGCGACGTGCGAGCGAGTTTCGATTTCTTTTCACGTATCGCCCGCAGCTCGAACGCGCCTCGATACGTCGAGGTCGGCCTCTCGACGGTACCTTTCCGCGTTCGATTTCGTCCAAGTTTCCGTGCGGGTACGCGTTGGTAATGGTGCAGTGAACGAGAGCAGCGTTGCCGTGCACACGATCAAGGCCACGGGAAAGACCGTTTCGAGAGGCGGACACATTAGCCAGTTGGCACGATTAAGTAATTGAAGCGGTGATCGGGTTAAAGAAGGCCCGTAGGCTGCTTGGCTCGAGAGAGCAGGTCGATTCGACGCGGCGATAGACGAGAGCCGAACTCGATGACCGTTCCGATCGCGAACGTCGCGGTCGCGTCGGGGCGGCACTCGGTGAGGGTGCTCGTAGGAAGATGCTCTCGCGAACGGCAAAGTTGATACCGGCGGCCGATCCCGATGATCGCGAGGACGATTCGCTCGGTGGAAGGGGCCGAGCGGCCAAGAGGCGAACCCGTATGCTGGTCGACTGCCTTCGTCGACGTCCGGGCCTCGTCCTCCTGCTGCTGCCGCTCGTTCTTCTGGCCAGCCTCTACGCGGTGTCCTCCTCCGAGGACTACGAGTTCGAGCCGCGATACCCCTCCGTCTACAGGTCGTACAACGCGAACGGCGATGGTAAGCTGGCGGTCGGAGCGGCGAGGAACGAGGGCGCGACGGATCGAGTCTCGCGACGAACGAATTTTCCGCAGGCATGCCGGACGGCTACCTGGTGTGGAGTCCGAGGTGCCAGATGCTGTCGAAGGATCCGCTGGATCCGTCGATCCGGGCCTACGTGAAGAAGGAGAAGTTCGAGAGATGCGCCGACGAGCCGCGGCTAACCGGCCTATCGCGCGGAGAGAACGGCAGCGTCGTTCTCTTCGTGGACCCGGCCGCCACGGGGCGCCATCCCGGCCTGGAGTGCTGCTGGTCGGCGGTGTCCAGGGCGGAGAAGCAGCCGCCGAAGCCGAGCAAGGACAACAACGTCGACTCGTCGATCGTGTGAGTGTCGTCGAGCGGACGCGAAGCAGGTAACCCGAACCGATCGAACCGTTTCTTGGTACGCTGCTAGTTACGCGGCGCATCCTCCTTGCAGGGTGAAGAAGTGCCAGCCCTTCGACGGGGAAACGACGCTGCCCGAGGCCGCGCACGCCGCGATGGTCAGCTGCACCGCGAAGCCGAAGACGGGCAAACGACGCGGGAAGCCCATCTACGAGAACGTTCACGCGATCCTGAACGTCGGCAGGGTCCGCGATCGACTTCGAGACGTCGCGAACCAGACCGCGACGCTCTCGAGGAAGCTGAGCGTCCTCGTTCTCGGCATCGACAGCGTCAGCAGGCTGAACTTTATCCGCAGCGCGCCAACCACCGACAGGCACTTGCGCGAGACCGGCTGGGTTCGGATGAACGGGTACAACAAGATGGGCGACAACACGTTTCCAAATCTAATGGCGATACTGACGGGCCTGAATCAGGCCCAGGCGTACTCGATCTGCAAGCCGACGGTCCCGTACAAGCTCGATCGGTGCCCGTTCCTGTGGCGAGACTTTCGCGACGCCGGATACGCGACCGCCTATGGAGAGGACGAAGCCTCCCTCAACACCTTCAACTATCTGAAGCTGGGATTCGTCGAGCCCCCGACGGACTATTACCTGCGACCGTACATACTCGCCTGCGAGAAGCTGCTCAAGGTGAAAAAGAGGTACGCGAACGACCCTCGAGAGCACCCGGGGGGAAATTGTTCTCCGGTGATATCACCGCGCTGCCGTTTCCTCCTTTCAGATTCGGCCTAAAGTATTGCACCGGTCCCGAGATCAGCTTCGATCGAATCCTCGACTACGCGCTAGACTTTTCCCAGGCGTTCCTCGGCTCGCCTTACTTCGGCCTCTTCTGGACCATCAGCGTCAGCCACGAGAACGCAAACGGGCTCTCCTCGATGGACGGCCACCTGCTGGGCAAGCTGAAGCAGCTGGAACGCGCGGGCGTGCTGAACGAAACGATGGTCGTGCTGCTGAGCGACCACGGGATGCGATGGGGCCCGATCAGAAACACGTTCGTCGGTTGGTACGAGGAGAGGCTGCCGTTTCTCTACGTCTGGCTACCCGAATGGTTCCGCGCGGAACGCCCGGACGCGTACCCGTCGCTGCTCGCGAATCAGCACCGACTCGTCTCTCCGTTCGACCTGTACGAGACGCTTCGAGACGCGCTCGGTTTGTCCGGTGGCCGAGCGAGTCCGTCGACCGGCTGTCCCACCTGTCGCAGCCTGATCGCCGGCCCCGTGCCCCGGGAGAGGGGTTGCTCCGACGCTGGAATCTCCTCTCACTGGTGCGCCTGTACCGCCTTCAGATCGGCCAACCCTCGCGACCCCGTGATCCAGAGGGGAGCACAGGCCTTTCTCCAGCACGCGGACGCCGCGGTCAGCGGCCACCGGGACAAGAAGGGCAGGCGGCTGTGCGCGAAGCTTCGCCTGAAGAAGGTTCATCGGGTGGATCGCGTCCTAGATTTTGGAAACTCGACCGACCTCGTCTACTTTTACATGATTCAGGTCAGCCCCGGGGATGGGAAGTTCGAGGTTACCGTGCGGTATCGCGAGAACGGCACGTACACCGTGTCCGATCACGAGGTCAGCAGGATCAATTCTTACGCGGCCAGCGCCGAGTGTTTGGAGCGTGGAACGAAGCAGTATTGTCATTGCCTGAAATAGGGCGCCCAGCGGCGTCCAGGGTGGGCGGCAGAGTGCCAAATTCGATTGGCCGCTCGCTCGAGCGAGCTCGTCAACGGGATCGAAGGTATTCGGTAAGGTATGCACGGGGGCGAGGTATATTCGTCGGGTCCCGGCAGCCGCGAACTTTGTGCACGCAACGTACGCATATATCTGCATGCAGGCATCGAAACATATATATTTTACTACGTCTAGTCTCTCTAAACGCAATTTAATTGCAATCGGGTGGAACGAGCAACGAAGCGCGAGGCGTCGCTGTACCTCGCGACAGTCGCTATACCGGAGGGTGAAGTAAATTATAATTCGCAAGATACATCCAGCCGACTCTTTCTTTTCCTCTATCGTCGTCCCCTCCTTCCGTCGATCGCGACTCGGTCGATCGATCGATCAGTTGGAGAGCGCGTCCAAGCTGAATCCGGAGACGCGGCTGGATCGTCGATCGCCGCCTTGTCGTCGACGAATCGCTCCGTGCTCCGGCGTGCCGAACAGCATCACTGTCACCGACTGTTTGCGGGACCGAGTCACCGTCACGCCGCGACGCGCCAGAAACCCATCCAGGACCTTCATCTTCTCGTAGAGGTTATCCAGATCGCAGCTCGAGTATCGCCGACAGGTCCGTCGCTGGCCGTGCGAGCCTATCGAGCTTGGCTCGGACGCGTGCAAGCTGCTCCGCGGGACCGCGAACTCGTTGCTCTCCAGTTTCTCGTAGCTGCTGATGGAGCCGATCGTGGCCGTGCGCGCGAGGCAAGAGTCGCGGGAGCAGGCCGAAAGCTTCCTCATGGACCGTCGAAGGGTGCCGCAGGGCGTGGAGGTTGCCGTGGACACCACCGTCGAGACTCCGCTTCCGTTCTGCCACCTTCCCGCCCGCGAACCTAGCAGTCGGACGATCGTGCTTCGCGATCGCAGAGAGCCCCCTTCCTCTTCTTCCTCGGCCTCGTCCGCTTCCTCCTCCTCGTCCTTCGCCTCTTCCTCCTGTCCAGCCAGGGCTTGCCCTTTTCTTTCCAGTTGCCGTTGTCCCTCCGTTTCCTTTCCCGCTCGATCGTCCAGCTTCGCCCAGACGCGACGAAGCGGCCAGAGACGATTGGTAGTGGCGCATCCACAGGCTCCCTCGCAGCAGCATCCCGAGGCTGCGGATGGTCCGCCGGGTTTATGCTTGTCCTCGACGCAGGCCGCGAGATCGACTGCTTCGGGCCGCCGTTCCTCGGCCAGCTGCTCGTCGAGATCGACCCCCCTGGTTTCGGATACCTGGTCGTCCGCGACAGGCTGCCCTTCCCCGTCTCCTCGGTCGCCCAAGGCCAGCTCGGTGTCGTTCGAAGCACCGTGCGATTTCTTCCGCTGCGAATCACACGTGGCGTCGGCCGATTGGATCGAACTGGAAGCGTGGCGATTCCACGGATACGCACCGAAAAATTCGGTGTCGACGGACAACGCGATCGTGGCAGCCAACGATGGGTCGCTGTTCGCGTATCGCGGCAAGGAGTATTGCCTATAGTCGTTTCGTCGGAACCAGTTCTTCCGTGACCCAGCGCCGTCTTCGTCGTCCACCTCGAGATCCACCCCGGTGTCGTTCTCGTTGTCGTCGTCGTCGTCGTCGTCCTGCTTCTGCTCCTGTGCCTCGCGATCGCCGTTCCGTTCGTCTAACGACGCATCGAAACATTGAGTGAGAAAGGGGCGCGATTCTTGAGCCGGTGCATACATATGCTGTTCACGTATAGAGGTACTCACGTCCATCCGAAACGATCGCCAGAGCGCGTATGCCGAAGCATCGCGCCATGGACCCCGGCGGAGTAACGTACGGAGGCGGCGGGCTCTCTGGGAAGCAACTGGAGAGCTTCTGCGAACCCTTCGACTCCAGGGCGGAAGTCGTTGTCGCGTGGATGCTCCCGTGGCTGGTGGTCGCCGCGTCGGAGGACCGCCCGACGTCCAGCCTTGAACCGGCGAAACGGCGTTGCTTCTATTCGATAAACGAGCGGGGCAAAGAAAAGTCGCGACAAACTGTGACTTACGCGCAGCTCTGGCTCGGAGAGGAGTTTCTGTTCACCGGCGTTTCACGGCCCAGCGTCTTCCGCTTCTTCCGACCGACGATCTCCGAGTCGAAGCCGAGCTTGACGATCTCCTCGTATCCAGGAGGAGCCTCGTACACCGGCGGCTCGTCGGACACCGAGATCTCGTCGATTCGCGCCCCGTCTGCAATATCGAATACTGTCCAAAGTGACGGTGAGAATTCGACGATTGCCGTCCTCCTATCTACTCTCTCCCTCTCGCTTTCTGGCCCCGCGAACGGCCCTACGCGATTCGGTCGGCAATCGCGTCGACCGCCCACCACCTTCGTTTCCTCGTACCCGTCCTACCTAGAAGCTCGCTGATCGTCTGCAGCCTCGACTGCAGTTCCCTTTGCTGTCTCGCCCTCGCGCCCATCCTGTACAGGAGAACGATCAGCGCCGATATCAGAATGATCAGGCCGAGGCTGCTCGCGACGAACACCAGGGTGGCCGTCTTCAGGTCCGGGTATCGATCGATCTTTGGGAAGTAGTAGTTCGCTTTGCTCGCGTGCCACTTTCGATCTTGAGGCTCGACCTCCCAATCTGCGGGACAGGATCGTTCGACGTTAGAGTGATGCTCTGCGGGAATTCATTTCCACGCACCTCTGAAGCAGGTCGCCGGCTCGTCGCTGTTGTCGCCGCAGTGGTCGAAGCCGTCGCAGTGCAACTGATTCGGTATGCATCTGTGGTTGCGACAAAGAAAGTCTGAGCCCGCGAAGCAGTCTGTAAAATTGCGAATGGTTAGCGATCGTCCGATCGGTTCGTCGACCGCGAAGACAGCGCTCACCCATGTAGCTGAAGGCCGCGTAGGCGATCGCCAGGTGCGAGGATGGGCCGAAAGTTCCCCGAAGGCTGACGTGGAAGCCGTTGGTCACCGGAGCCACGTGCTCTCTGTGCCTAGGCGGTTGCACTTGACTCGCTGGATGCCTCAGGATCTCGAGCGGCAAGAGCGCCGAGGTCGGTCCCTGCTTCACGATCAGCTCGGTGTTGCCGGCTGAAACGAGCGCGAAATTTACCCCCTATGGGAGCCAGGGTGCCGCGACCCACTCACCCATGTCGGCGAAGGTGACCACCTTCAGGTACATGTGCGTCTTCATGTGCAAGAAATTCTTCGGTGGCCTGATCAGCCAAACGCAGTCGTAGGTTTTCACTCCCTCGACGATCATGTCCATCATGGTGATGGCGCCCCCGAGGTTCTCCACGTAGCCGCCGCAGTCGGTGATCGGTTGCACGGCCGACTTCTCCAGCGGATGGCCGATCACGAACGAATAGAAGGCCTTGTAGCCAAGGCCGGTGCCGCCGTTGGCGTAGAAACGTATCAGCAGCGACGGTCCAGAGCTCATTATCACAGGCGGGCGAAACCTGGCGCCGCTGCTCACGTCCAGTCGCTGCCCGTTCCAATCGTAAAACTGCGTCCCATCGGAAACAGCGGAGCATTCGTTCCGATTATCGTTCACGCGACTTTGCTCGTCTACGTTACCACGATCTGCCCGCGTACCTCCATTATGGACACCGTAGCCAACTGAAAGTCGCTGAAGAGCAGCCTGATGCGACAGGACGGTGCTTCGGTCTGACAAGTGACGATGTACTCCAAGCCCAAGTCGCGGGGATAGCGAGCTGGGAAAAAGGGGGACGTTAGAATTCCTCCACCGGTGTTGTTCAACCCTTTTACCGTTTGACCCGTCGCCGTCAATTCCGTGCCTCTTAGCTGCAACCTGTTCCCTGTCGACAGAAGCAAAATTTCCAGCCCCTCTTTCTCTCTCTCCTTGCTCACCCCCGATACTCACTTTCCGCTGTGTACTCCAACGTGAAAGCGTGCTTGTGAGACTGGCTGTAGAGCAACGTGATCGACAGGGTTCTCGTGCTCGATCTGTACGTGATCGGGGCGTACAGCCCGCAAAACGGTGTTCCGGACACGTCCTCGTACGGCGGTTCCGAGATCCATACGTAGTCGCATCTGCGTAACGAGAAAGCTAGAAAGAGGATGTCAAGGGGACCGGATGTCCGAGCGCGGCCGTATCTACCTGCACGGGCTATCCATCGTAGCACTGCCGTCCCCGCAGTGGTGCGATAACGCGATGCTCTGGAAGGTGACGATTATCACGCAGGACGGACAAGTCACCAGCTCGAGGCTACACTGAGAGTGCGAACTGTTGCTGGTGTAGACGCGCGATCCACCCTGCCTCGGCTCGTACTTCGCGTACGAAACGTTCTTCGCGTACAGAACACCCTTCTCGCCCAACTCCAAGTACAGTCGCCGACCATTTTGAACGCCACAAATGTCCTCGTCGCGAACTACGTTTCCGTCGCTCTTCGTTACGATCGACCACCATACCACGATCGTCAACCCGACGACCGTCCTCAGTTCGAACATCGCGGGTTTAACAGGTGCCGTACGCGTTACGCAGCGTCTGTTCAATTCACGCGCCAGTTTGCTCGCCCTCGCTTCCGCTCGTTTCGAAGCGGCGATTCTCGGATACCTGAACGAGAACCTTGCCTGCACGGCACAGGCGGTACATCGTCTTTCGATCGGACGAAACGTTATGCCTTGCGAGAAACCCGCCGCGATTACCCGCGTAATTTCATTAGTTCGCAACGCTGTTACGTACGCGCCTCCTTATTACGGTATAAAGCATTTTTATGGTATCCCTCTTCCCCTTCCCCCGAAACTGTGCGAGGAAAAGTTTCGGATAGCTTTCAACGTAACGCAACGCAAAGACGACGGAAAGATCGGAACACGCCGCCGATATTTTCGTCGAACGTGTTTCAACGATCGACGGTAAGGCACTGCCGCTGTAATAATACGATACGTTCGGAGCGAGGACCTCTGCGCGACAACTGGGCACGCGTCGCTACAATGTTACGGCGGGTCGAAAAGTTCGAGCATCGATTGATAGTTGTAGTTTGCAGCACCTTGTCATCGGTTAAATCGTGAAACGCGCCCTTCCTTTCGACTTCGTTGGCGCCTCGACCCTTATCGCATCTCGCGCTACCCCACAGGCGTGTATCTCGGTTGCAGAATACGGCGTCAGATGACGCTAAAAACGTGCTCAACGCGAATACAGCTTGTCTTGTCGCGTTCTGTCAAAATAAAATATGAAGAAGGCATCGTCGTTCGAATCGCAAGACATTTCAGATAGTACGATAAATATGGATCTCGCTATCAATCTAGAAAGACAGAGATTTCCATTTTGCATAGTATGGACGCCTTTGCCGATTTTGACGTAAGTAAAAACAGAAAGTAACCTAAAATCAGTTGGTGCGTTTCCATTGTTGTTTTCGTTGGGTGGGTCAAATGGCTCTGCCACCGATCGCATAGATTCCACAAATTTCCGATTGATTCGCTTTGGGATCGTCATTATTGAACGCTTGCTTCGCTGTTAAGATATTTTTTACCGTTCGTGGGTCACATGGGCATTGCCACTTCTACCGGCGTGATCCGTGACTTCGCTGGTCCGTATCACGTGTCCGAAGACAATATGACGTTCGGAAAGCCTACCAAATACTGGCAGCTGAACTGTGCCAAAGCCAAGGGAGGCGTTCAAGGGTGGGATGCAGCTGTTGCAGAAGCCAGCGAAATTTATAAAACTAGAATGGTTAGTCTTTTAACTGTCCACCGTCCACTATTCCCCTTTCGATGACATCCTCTTCCCAGGACTAAAGAAATCTTCTTCACAGCACAATATATGCTGCGACAACTGTCATTCTCACGTAGCGATGGCATTAAACCTAATGTCTTACAATAATTCGAATAGCTGGAATATGGTAAAGCTTGCTCTCCTCATGCTCGTGTATGGAAAGTATGTGAGGTAAGACGATAGGGCTGATTTCTCGAGCGTGTATGTATCTCTGCGAATACGGATGCATCCCTTTTCTTTCAGTTTTCTCGGTTTCCTTAAAACTTGGATGCCGTTTTGCTTCCTCGTCGCTCTTGTCACCTTGTTCTGTGTGCTTCACCGATGATTTCAGTTCAACAGTTTATCGAAGCTTGCACGACATTCGTTCGATTACATCCTACCACCGAGAACTTCGTCTGTGAGGATACAGCATATTCTACCTTGGTGAAGGAAATTTGTCTTCCACTGATTCGATATTTATTGAAAAACACAGTTGAAGCTTTGAAATTACAAATATGTTACAGATATTCAACGCCGTGGCACATGAAACAGGATATAACACTTAAAGCTATCTATCTATTTTATATTACATGGCAAACATGCAATCTCGTGCAACATGTTCCGCAAATAAATTTGTGTCACTTGCAACGCTAGACATGCCGTACACGCGTAATATTTTTCTCTTTTGCTCGGCGAACCCAAAACTGTGGGGAATCGTCAAAGAGATGGGCAAGTATCGGTACTGTCGCCATTGCAGCAACCAAAATGTAGTCACGCACGCGGAACAACTTACCGTGTGGCTGGCATAAACATTTAAAGAATACTTCATTGGTCGGTCCTGCTATTCATTTCAGCCACAACGCTTTCCTCTACAGAGAAACTGTAATCGTAGTTTTGATTCTCTATTCGGTCTACAAAGGATAGAATCTCGCTAATTCTAAGTTTGTCTATATCCAAGTCATTGTTCATATTGTTCGCTAGGCGTGTGCACATTTTGAACGGAACTCCATTCAAGTAATGCGTGCCGTCCCCTTGATTGAAATCCTTGGACGAGTCGCCCGGTAGAGCTTGGCCCATGGGCAGGGCAACAGGAGGTATCTGCGGGTACATGTTGCTGCTTGGATACGCGACTGTACCCTGAGCAAAATTCGATGGTACAGATGCAGGCCAATTTGGAACGTGCACGAATCCTTCGCCTTGTTCCGTGATCGATTCTTCTTCCGTAGAATCAGGCGGCGAGTCCTTTTGCTGTTTCTTTCTTCCGAATAGCCAAGACATTTTTATCAAGCGAAAACCCGCCGTTTCCGATGCGAACGAGAGAGGTTATCTGTGAGAGCAAATTGTTTACCGTCTGACGCATCGACGAACAACGATGGCAAATTTAATGTAATTTTCAACGAGATTTCTTAATGGCTGATTTAATACTAAACCCAAAATTTACTCACGTAAGAGAAATTTGGATATTGATCGAAACGTCTACAAGGATCAACTGCGCAGGTTGTTCATGATCTTTCGGTAATCACTCGTAGAGCTTACGGTGTCCCTTGTGAAATCGAGCGACCGATGCTAGACTAGCAACTTCATTTTCTCCGCCAGGAAAGATCTATCACTTTTCGGCCCCAGTATTTTTTCGCGTTCAATGGAAAACGATTAATCGCGTACCCTTTGTGGTTAGACAGCAACAATCGCGAAAGCAAAACATTTCTAACGCTGTCCGTTAGATGTTAGCACCGAGCACGTAACGGAAAGGCGCAAGCGCGTTAACAAGTTCGTGTGAGGAAGAGAGAGGAGAAGCTGCAACGTCATCGAGGCAATCCTTGGCGTTAAAAATCGCCAAAGATACAGCAGTCGATAGTTGGTAAGCCTGCGACGATTCGCTGAGTTGTAGGTTAGACATAGTTCATCCCGTAGTTGCGTAGCTAGATGATCGTGAAATCGTAGAGAAGGAAGGGAGAAAGAGTGAGCGAGTGATAGTCGGATTGTGGGAAGAGAGCGCGCGATGGAACATTGAAAAACGATCGTAGAAAGTTTTCTCAGCAATTTGTTGTGCACGTTGAATGGTGTCGACGTATATACATGAAGGTTGGTCGAGGCGCCTACACGTCAATCCGCAGAATCCAATTTACGCGTTCCTCGTGTCTCCAAACGCATGCGTGCTACCAAGGTAACGAAATGCATCTGGCAATAATGAGACGGGCCGTTATAGTTGAACAAACCACGTCGAGGTAGCAGCGCGATCGCATTGTTTTTATGTTTCTCTCTCGTGTGTGTACATGCCATGCATATACGCTCTGTCTGAGGCGTATCGCGAGTGCTTCGCGAGTGACCAACGTTTGTTCATTCCACGAGATCAGCTTTTTCAAAGTGTTTGTGGTAAAAGAGAAATTACAGAAAGTGTCAGCTGGAGAGCAACCAACAGGCTTGTGTTTCGCAGAGGTGTGGCTGTGTTACCAGTAAGTCTTGGTGTTGGTGAATTTGCGCGGTACCGACCATTGCTGGCTCCTCTATCCGCTACCTCTCAATGCGTTCCTCTTCTCTCTTCTCTTCTCTTCACCTCCCTTCACCTCTCTTCAACTTGTTCCTCCGACTTTCGCCCTCGCTTTTCATCAGCTACTCCTGTCCGCTCTCCCTCTTTCACTCCTCATTTCTCCTCCTCATCGTGTCCCTCTCCCTTTCTCGCGCAAGGAAAGCATACACATATGTACCCACACTTTCTCTCGCTCTCGCAGCACGCATACACAGAGTACTCTCCACGATCTACGCGTCGCATTTTTGCCACGTGTCGTGCGATCAAGCTCTACCTAAAGTTCGACGGATCTAAACAGACACACCAGTTCCCAAGAATACACCAGCTCTACTTTCGAAGTCGCGTTGCATTGCTAGGTGCATCGTAAAATTCATCTTGCATTCTCCATTTCGGAGTAGCTAAACGTTTCAGCGACGACAGAGAGCGATCGCTTTCGTGATTTTCTATCTGTTACCGCCACCGCTACCGCTACCACTACCGCTACCACTGCCACTACCACTACCACTACCACTACCACTACCACTACCACTACCACTACCACTACCACTACCACTACTACTACCACCACCACGACCACCATTATGGTCACCATTTCCATAACCATACCATTACCACCGTTACCGCCAATGCCACCATAATACTATCACGATCATCACTATTACCATGACCGTAGTCATCACCATCGTGTACCATCGTTCCGTCAGGCTAGGGGCCATCTCTATCGGCATCGTCACCGCAGCGTCACAAACAGTGACGCGGTCAAAATACCGATACTGCTATTGAACGCACTAACCCTGGAATAATAACGATTTTGAACACGCCGCTGTCCAACTACTTGCCAAATTAAAGAAAAACAGGAAAAAGAATCAAATGGTTTCCTCCTCTTTCTCGGTTCGCTCGTCCTTCGCTACAAATTCGAATGCACCGCAACGTTATATTGGATGCACTGTATGTTTTCGTCGCTTTATCACCCGCTATTATGTAAACGATTTTCGTAGATCATTTTGCACCAGAATTCGATCAACTTCGCGCTAGGATTTGAGAAATCGCTGACAACTTACGGTTACGAAGATCCGCTCGCATTCATCGCGAAAAAATTCGCGGTTCTAAGAAAATGTTGCATCCGTTGTAATTTCACGCGTCTCCCGTATGTTTCGCTGTGATTGTGTACGGGGCGCACAAGTTCACGCGGACCGATCGATGAATGCGACCCGCGCATCGTTGCTTATTGTTAATATTTATTCTGCAATCGTTCCAAGATCTTCCCCGTGTTTACACTAATTGCGTTCTCACCGACCGGAGCTTGTCGAGCTGTTCAACGTTTCGCGCGACGATTCGGTCGAAGAGAACGATCAATCGACCTATCGAACGCCCCTTTGACGTATCGATCTGCGGCAGCATGCGGCCGAACGTGGTTTTTTCGGTTGACAGTAGCTGTCGCTTGGCCCTACGGTTTTTCGCGATCGTTCACCGCGAACGGCCCGTGACCTGTGCAGCACCGCTATAAAAACTGCTTGTTCGCGTTGCAGGGGACGTATGCGATCAACGAAGAAGAAAGTTGTAGCGTTACAGCGTTGACGGTAGATGCAGGGTTCGGTGAATGTTGGAGGAAACAGAATGTCCGGCGAGCAAGCGCGAGCTAGCGCCGTTGCGACTAAAGGTAAGTCTCCGCCACACGGCCATCGTTGTTCGAATCTCGAGGGGAGGGCAAAAGGCATCTTCCGGCATCTTCCGGTCGCGAAACGCCGAGGATGAATCGATCTTCGGTCGACGTTCCCTTTCCGGGAGCCGCGGCCGGCCGAGTCAGCGCGATCGGCGAAACAGACGAGGCCCCTTTCGCGCGATACATGAAATTCTCAGTTGATCTCGACGGTAGGTGCGCGTGTATCGTTGGCGACCCTTCGATGCTAAACGGTACTCTCCTCACGGTTGATCGCGAAATCGCTGGCGCGCTTTCAACGTCAACGCGGAGGTTCATTCATCGTTCGGTATATATTTTCGATCCGTGCCACCCCTTCTCCTCTGCGATCGCACTTGTTGCCATTGAGCGTCGGGACGAGACGTACGTGCGCATAGATCATCGACGGGATACGACGCGGGCACACCAGACGAGACGACACGAGGCGCAGGAGCGTATGCGCGGAATGAAAGGGAAGAAACGGAACCGACAATCAATGTTCCCGAATTGCCGTTATTTCGGCGCTCGAGCGATTTATCCCACGCTGCGACCACGATGCGAAAAGGGGAAAACACTCCGAGTAAGACAGAAGGAGATGGCAGTTGCGCGATGCAAACGATGAAGGAGCGGGTAAAAATAAATGTCGAAACGCAGCGGGAACCTTCTGGTCCGAAATAGATCGTAGATCACCGACCGTCGTCATTCGTCATTCGCGATCCACGAACCGTCATTCGCCGATCATCGTCTCGAACGTCGAAGCCAACGACTTGCCGCGGATAGAATGGAGTGGAGTAGCTAGAGAGGGAGAGGATAGAGAGAGGGAGAGAGAGAGAGAGAGAGACGACGTAACGTTTGTTGCACGGTTTCTCGAGCTTTCTATTTTTAGACGGCCTGATCGAGTATACGGGTATCGTCAAGGCCACGCGTTGCGAAACGATTATCGGCGGTGGCACATGTTAAGGCCGCGCTACCGGTGGAACCGAATCTAACCGACCCCGGCCGACCAGAGCCGACCGGAATGAATCGGTGGTCGCTCGATTCTTCCCAAACGATTATCGAACGTGTTTCGAAACCGTGGCTGTTCAGCCGGAAACGAATTGCTCGTGACACTAGAAGCGGCAGCGATGCGCGAGTATCGCTCGGCTCTATCGGTTCGATAAGGCACTGCTCCTCTTACTTCGTTTATCGGCGCTCTCGCCGAACAGCGACCCGGGTCGTCGTGCTTCACCGGTTAGGGTATTCGGCACGTAAGCGAGGCGACGACTTCTCAAGTGGGACCAGTTTCGCCTGTTCCAGTGCAGGAACGCAGCTAATAGAATCAGAGCGACTCCCGTGCATTTTATCGTCAGAATCTTTCGCGTGTCGTGCTCCGGAGACGCAGTCCACATGAGAAACTCCGTCACGTCTTTGGCCATCTGCGACTCCGTCGCTGGAGTGCCGTCATCGTAGTCGATCGTGCCGTCGAAAAGCATCTGCGAAAACGGTGGGGTGCGGTAACGAACGACGAAACGCGCGACGAGGCTGCTTCACGCGTTCGATTCACGCACCTGCGGCATCGTAGTGATCCCACCGGGAAAGTAGACGTTGAAGTATTTTCCGTCGTCCATGCTCAACCCCGCCGGGGGGTCCCTCCATCCCGTTAGCAGGGAAAACATATAATCTAGGCCGTTTTTCACCGAGAGAACCGCGAACGTCAGATCCGGGGGGTAGACGCCGAAATTCGCGGCTTTGGCCGCCTGCTTGTTGGGGTACGGCGACGGGACAAAATCGATCAGCTTCGCCGGCCGCGTCTGGTTGTTCCCTTCGTCGTCGGGTTCGTCCTCCACCTGCGATCGAGGCGAGGAACGCGTTCGATTACCGTTCACTCGCAGCCGTTACCCCGAACGAATCTAGGAACCTCGAATTCCGCGGCGATACTTTTAACCTCCTCCATCGTGTGGGTTACGTCGACTAGATCGAGAAAACGAACCGCGTCCAGGCTGTGACACGTGCGACATACGTTTCGGTACACTGTCCACCCTCTTCTCAGCGTCGCGTGATCGAAAGACGCGAGAAACCCGTTGAACGCCCAGGGATATCTCGGCAACGAAACGATCCATTCCATGGCATTCACGGACGATTCGTTGAGACGGTAAAAAATCGCGCCGCAGCTCCCGAGCACGCCCGCGACCGCTCCGACCCATATTTTCACCGCTCGACCGCCACCAGCGGTGGCGTCGCAGGTGCATCGCGATTCCTTCGATTCGGTTCTCCCATTCAACCATGGGACTCGGTCGACGCTATTAAATTTGCGACGCGACGGCCACAGAGCTCGACCGATTCGCGCGATTATCGCCATCATTTTTCCATCGAACAAACGCTCGATAACAAACAGTCGAGCAGCGTGGAGGAAACGCGTCGGCTTCCTCCCGTCTCGCCTCGCCCAGCCTCGCCACGTTGCGTCGGATCTAAGTTCCGATACGGTTCGTTTCTCCCAACTTCGCGTGCGTTATCATTTGTCGCGCGTGCCGCTCGATCGCCGATCTAACGCTCATTGTCCGTCGGGACGCCATCAGTTTTCCTCGATTCTTTCCGGCGGAGTTTCGTCCACGCGTGCATCCCAACCTGCGAGAGGCGCTGGAAACGATGCATCCGTCGCTCTGAACCGCGTCGTCCTCGTCGCATCGGCGTCACGCCGAAAACCATCAACTCCCCCGTTCGTTCGTGGACGTAGCTTCTCTTTTGCGTTTACGTAACACGCGAGCAGCGTTACACAACCTTTTACAATAAAGGCGTCGAGTGTATTTCCGCGACGTTATAAATAAACTACTCGGTTATGCTTGGCATTATGCATGCGCGCATATTGGCGAGCTTACGTCGAATCGAATGCACGCCTCCCGTGTAACGCACCTAGCCCCGAGCAAGGGGCAAGGGGAGCAGGTAGTTCCGGCATCAGCGATTTCACGATCGGTGGAATCGCGGTACGAAAGACGGCGGCGACCGCTCGAAATTACGGGGGATTTCGACGGTGGCAGGCCGCAGCTTTCGTTTCACCGGCGAATCGGCGAGCGGTGCGCGATAGCGTGCCAGTGATAACGCGGCGGATGATAATCGTCGCGAGCAGGGAGCCGATCTAATAATAGGTAGCTGCGTATCGATCCGTCACCGCGTCGGCCCGCTATTCCCGCTCGTATCGTTCAGCTCTGAAACGCGACAGCGAAAGATTGATTCGTCGACGAAAAGACGAAGCGGGGCTGCGTTGGCGTTATCGAGGAGCGCGTAGCCCGTTCGAGCGTAACGAGGGACGAGTCGATCGTCGGCACCTCTGGCCTCGGGGCGATACGCGACGATCCGTTCGGTTCGACGAGCTGCCGATCGATGCGTGCCTCGATTTCGCGGCCACGATATCGCGGGGCGTTGGGCGAGCGGCTCGTTTCACCCCGGCCCGACGCAGAGGGTAGACATTTTTCTGGGGCACCACGGTCGTGCTTCGATCGCGCCGGCGAAACGGGGTCAGCGAGAAAGCCGCGCGATCGAATTTGCCGCGGCGAAATCGATCCGAGTTCGATTCGATACGCGTCCACCTTGCGCCCACGTCCGTTTCGCTGGAACGCGCATCGATCGCGTGTACCTGCGGTAGCGGTAGCGGTAGCGGCGGCGAAGGCGGTGGCAAACGGCAACGACAACGACGATCGCGGTGACGACAAGCCCGACGACGAACAGCCACGCGCGTAAAATTGTCTCTCGGAGTTTATTTTCATCGGCTCCATTTATTTTCGCTCGGCTTGCCGTTTCACAAGGGTGTTTCCGAACGGTCTGGGAGGCACGCGCTCGATAACGCGGCTGCGGTTGCGGCTGCGGCTGCGGCGGTGGTTGATCGCGTTACCTTCGCGATATTTACGCCCGATCGTCGAAGCAACGATCGCGAGCGTCGCTTTGCCGGCGGTGTATAGCGCTCGCGGGAAAAGGGCTGCTCTCGGTGGGACGCGGATGGTTTTCGAGAAGGACCGCCGCGAAACCGCGGTGTTCCATATATTTTGGGTCTATTCAAAGCTGGGCTTTGGCAGCTTGCCAAATCTATTTTTCCGAGCGAAGGCGGGATCGCTTATTGTGCCCGTGCTAATTTCGTCGCGCCGTAACGCTCTCTATTCCGGATGTGTGGGTGGTGTCGGTGGCTCGGTACTCGTTGCGCGAGTTCCAATCGTTGACGAGTGGCCAACGTTCCCGTTAGCCGTTGGTCGTCGGTTTCCCTGTATCCGGCAACAGGAACGGCCGCGTTCCACCGTGCACCGCATCTCCCGGTGCGTCGAACACGAATCGAATCGAACCCGACGACCGTGAATCGATCGCTGTCGGTCGGTATACGTAGCGACGCGTTGCTCGTAGGTGGTTGGACAACGCGATGGAAACGAACGCGCCGATCGATCGCCGCGGTTATTTCTATTTTTACCGCGACAGCCCCGCTGCTACGCGAACACCGAGGTTAGCGCTTCTCCGATGTTCGGTTTACGCGTTGGCAAATTCGCCCCGCTCCTTTCCCTTCTACTCGCTTCCCGGCTTCTCGAATTATCACCCAGGATCCGCGGCAGCATCGGCCGTCTCCGCTTTATTCGTCGCTGCTCTCCAGCGGCCCTGCCACGCGCGAGTTTCCTCGTTCGTGTCTTCCAGACAGCGAGAGCGGCACGCGAAAGGTGCGCTGCCAGCGCGAGACGGCGACGGCAGAGGTGTAACCTAAATTAGCGAAGGGAGACGAAGCCGAGAAACTCCCGATCCGTGCAAAGGTCACCCTAGAAAAGTCCAGCGGCCAAGTATCCATCTATTTATACGCCCCCGCCGTCCCTTCCCATATTCATCTCCGGCCTCCTCTCTCTTCCAGACCGTGCTAGCTCTTTTCTATGCTCGCGTCGTCGCGCCCTTGTTCCACCTCCGGTAGATTGGACGCGCGATCATCGCGTTTCCTATGAGTCAGTAAAAGCGTCGCTACGAGCTGTCGGGGTGGCGCCAACGCGTACGCGGTCTACGACATATGTAGCTCGATGAAAATATCGCGGCCGCGGACGAGCGAGCCTTCTGCGTTCGCAGCTCCTGGCGCCCGTCGGCGCCTCTCTTGTTTTACTTTCATCCGTCTCACGCTATTCTTTTCGCGTTTACGCGCGAGCGTAGGCGCGAATAGGCGATCCTGGCGAGGAGAACGCGGAGGGCTGAGCTTTGTCCGCATTCGTCTTGGATCTTCTTCGCGACGCGTCGCCTCGCTTCGCCTCGCCTCGTCTCGCCTCGTCGTTCTCTAGTGGCACGAAAACACGGCGATCGACCGCGCGGCGAATATTAACGCGTGTTTTTGCACGTGTAGACGTTTATTTTTGCTCGTATTTTTAGCGGCCGGTATTTTCGAACGAGACCGCCACTATTTTTGTCCTAGCACGCCATACGGCGTATTACCGTCGGCGGACCACCTACGATGCCGAGTATTCTCCTTCCCGAGGTTGGCTACGCGAACGTCCGAGCCTCTGGCATCCGCGTGTCCCACCTACGCGGTGCTCGGTCGCTGCAGTTGGAAAATTCGAAAAACGAATCGAGCTAACGTCGAGGCAGGACGACGTCGCGAGCCCCCGAACGTCCGGAACGCTTGTATCGATTCAGCTATTTCGAGCGAAAGGTACTTCGCGGTATAATTGAGTAGCGCGCAATTAAACGGAGCTGCGGGACCGACTTTGCGGACGAGAACAGGTGTCTCGCGTTCTCCGCTGCGCCATCCTCGACGGTGGCACAATTTTTCGCAGCGCACCCCCGTGCGCGTGTGTCGCGCTGGTATTTGTCCGCCCAGCGCGTCGCGAATGGCGTTCTCGTACGCGTCTACCCGAGTGCCGTTTCGAAGGGGTGAAAGGGCCGTAGCTAGGTAAGCAGCTAAAAATAACGCCGGTACATCATATCGAGCGGTCGTCTATAAATAGAAGGAAGTGACGAGAGACCCTGGATGGATTAGAGTCACGAGCGGCGCTACCTAGGCCGCGCCATCTTCTATAAAAATTCGAAACGGCACCCCTCCCATGACCTTCCCGCTTTCTTCGTCCGTGCTTCTTTCCCCGATCGATCGAGGAATCGAGTTCGCCGTCGACGGGTCGCGGTTCGTTCGATCGCGAGCGTTTCGGTGCCTCGAAGCAACCAAACCCTCGGGTAGAACGCAAACGGGGGCGAAAACGAGCGAGAGGAAATCGAATCGCGCGTTGCGAGTCGGAGCGACGTTCCGGCGTACCGTACGATAACCGTTTCGTTATCGGCTCGCTCGGCGATCGATATCCTCGAGCTTTTCGGGGTGGAGCGACGAGCGGCAGGAGACGGTCCAAGAAGGGGCGACCTTGCCACCTATTTTCAGAAGGCACCTTTCTCGCGAATCGTGGGCATTCTCCCGCGGAGAATGGAAATCGAAGAGGCGCGTTCGCGAGTGTTCTCGCGGCTTTTGCGAAGCTGAGGGAGAATAAACAGGAAGAGCAGCGAGAGGTCGAGGGCATCGATCGAATGGAGAGAACGGTCGATCGCTAAACGTTCGGCAGCCTCGGTCCCTCGAGGCTCGCGCGTCGCGTTCGCGGCTCAGCCGGGACCACCTGCTTGCTCCGCGCTCTGCTCCGCGCTCTGCTCCGCGCTCTTGCTCCTCGCTCTACTCTTCGCTCGACTCTCCGCGTTTTCGCTACCAAAGTGCGCGTGCTACTCGACTCGCGTTACCGCGGCCCGAAGGGGATATTTCTGGAAAGCATCTGCGCGATGCAATCGGTGAATAAATTGCGTCAGATGGATCGCGTTTAATCGGAAATTGCGTTTCGCGATCCTTGGGACGGAATAGCGCAGGGGGGCCACGGGGAATTCCCAGGGAAACGATAGATCCCTGGCTCGCGAGGAGACACGTGAACCGCGGACCACGGTAGCAGGTGACGGGATGTCAACGCGGACGAGCTCGAGTTGGTCGCCGTCGACAGGAAGGCGGCCGCGGAAAAACGGTGGCGCGAAGCGGAGTAGCGGCGTACAAAGTGGAGGGCGGTGTACAGGAGAGGCGCGGAGCTTTACGATTACGTCGTCGTTGTCGACGGTACGCGCGCGAGAGTGTGCTGGACGCAACAATACCGGGTCTCTATAAATAGCCGAGATTCGCGAGCCTCGCGAGGCAGGGCGCTGGCGTCGCGCGCGCGCGACACCCACAGAGAATGCGAGAGAATCGCGAAAGAGACGGTAGCGTGCACTGCGCGCACAGTTCTATCTCGTTATTCGTGACGTGTGCGCGCGCGCGCGCGCGACCAAACGGCGCGTCCACCTTCGCGTTGCGTCGTCGTTGTCACCGTCGTCGACTTCGATTCGATTCGATCTGTCGCCTCGATGGCTCGGCCGCGATAGCCGCGCGTGTTTGGATTTTCGAGCGGCAAACTGCGGGGAATACATCGGGCGGTGCTGTTCGTCGCGTTAGCGGATAGAGTGGCATTAGTGCGGCTGCAGTGATACGGTCGGGTGTCAAAAGTTCCGTAGCTGGTGCGTTCGCTGGTGCGTTCGCTGGTGCGTTCGCTGGTGCGCGAGGATTACGAGGATACCTGGCGTGCCGTGGACTCGCTGCCGAATGGTAATTCGTCCGAGGGAGAAGTGTATTTTCGTAACGTTTTCCTGTCGACACTCTTCGCTGGATCCCCGACACCGTTTCTACGTTCCTGCTCTCTTCTCTTCCACGCCGTGGCGGTTGCCGTCACCCAGGGGCGGGCGGTCTTCCGCTCTTCTACCCTCGCTCCATCCGTCGACTTTTCGACGCTCCAGTTTTCGAAACGGGCGTCGAGTTTCGCGTCGAGCCCGTTGCGAATCTCGGCTCGACTCTTGTCGGAGCCAGGGATCCGTGACAGCTGTCGAGTGGCATGGTTCGAGACGGGATCGGTCGCGGACGTCGAGAACCCGCGCGTCGATGGTCGACCCAACGTGGTCTCGCGTCCGCCATGTTCCTCCGTTTGCGCGAGTCGCTTCCCCTCTTCTTTACCTCTGCTCCATTCGAACTGCGTCGCGGCACTATAACATTATAGACTCGTCCGTTTATTCCTCGGCTCGTTTCGTCGTCGTCTCGTCCCAAGAGGCGGGTGGGTTGGTTTAGCTTCGGTCGCGCATCGCTTCCAAATCAGCCGGACACCTGTTGGCCTGCGCGGAACGTCACTGGTGGCGTCTCCCGTACGCTTTCGAGCCGGAGGAACCACCGGCGCGGCGATGCCTCTCGCGGCCGTTCGTCGTCCAGGACAGCTCTCGACGGTGGACGAATCGAGCGACCGTGGTGCGACGAAGGAGAAGAATCTGAAACGCGGGGTTGACGTCACCGGAATCATTCGCGCCACTTAGCGTCGGATCGAGTCACGGGATCGATCTGGAACGCGAATCGGACGATCACCGGCCGTAGTGCATGGACCCGCGAAGGAATCGAGGGATCCTCCTTCGAAAGAGTCCGACGTTTCCCGCTGTCGCGCGTTCGTTTCGATATCTCTCCTCCGTTACGGGGTCATCGGTCTTCCTTCCTCCTGGTCCCTCCGTCGCGTCGAGGAAATCGAGCCGACCACCCACGCGGTCAGATTACCGCGATCGCGTTGTCCCGCCTCGTCTCGTCCCGTCCCGTCCCGTCCAGTCTCGCCCGTTTTTCCAATCGAAGTCTTTCCGACGGAAAGCCGAGAATCCGCGGAAGCGGCAGCGGCAGCGATTCCGAGCGAAACGCGGAAACGATCGCCACGGGATAGGATCGGGGTCGACTAACCCGTCTGGCGTGGCGCGGCGTCTCTCGCGGTATCTACCGAGCGGGACGATTAGGTGCGAATCGCACGGGGAAACTATCTAATCGCGAACTAGGTGGCAAATACGGCGGCGGAGCGGAGAGAAAACGGGAACGAGGGAGCGAACGGGGCAAAGCTGCGCGCGCGAGGCGACAGGGGACACCCGTGGTCGGGTGCGTAGAGTTGCGTTTAGCAGGCGCGTATATAAATGTCATCCTATATATAGCGAGCGTTCTTCTAATCTTAGCTAGTCGGCCACCGGGCAGGAACTCGGGTAAAAACTTACTTCGATTCTGTTATAGCGCGTCCTTTGCTCGCGTATCCCCTCCTCCGATCTGCCGGGGGCAGATCTCCGGCGGATATCCGGTCGGGTCCCGAGTCTTTTACGCGCGATCCAGCTCCAACTGCGGCCTTCCCGTAGTCCAACCGTTCGCTCGTCCAGGCACTGTCCGAGGAAGGCGAACGCGCGAGTCGAATCCAAAGGGCTGCGTTTCGCCGAACCTCTGCCCGGAGTCGGCCGAGCTGCTCGAGCCACCGGGCCCACCGGAGCCAGTCGACTGACCTACGCACCGTCGACGATCGTTCGCTAATAATAACGGTTCGCCGGCGACGAGGCCATAGCGTCGCGATTCTTCTCTCGACTAGTTTCGCTTCCCCCTGCGGCGAAATCTGTTCCCATCTTCCCCGTAATCGGCGGAACCGCGCGAGAGAAGGAAGTCGGTGGAGCGAGTGAGTTCCGCGAGATCGCGGTTCGTCGTAGCTGATAACTAGGCTCTCGCGGCGATTGCTTTAATCGATGCGGGCCCTAATTGCCTCGGCAACAGGCGCGTAAGCCCCCGGGGGGCGGCGTGCCGACTTGCCGCCGAATCGACCGCCCCGAGCCGCTGGCGTTCGCCGCGGCCGTGGCCGTCGCCTCCTTTTCCTTCCATCTCGAAGGGACGAGCGCGGGTTCGCGGCCGTCGCTCGATCGGGCGTTCCCGTTCGACCTGCAGCATTCGGCCGCGGCTCCAACGGAAGCACGCTGAAAAGAGCGACGAGGAGCGCGCCGGGGAACGGGCAGGCCTCCTCCGCGATTAACCTTGGACTTGACTCGCCGGAATGCGGCGTGCAGTGACCTCCGCTCGCCCGCAAACTCGACGACGAGCGATTCGCTCGCGCCCACCTTCCGCCCGTTCTCGCCCCGAATCGACCCCCTTTCGACTCGATCCCGATCCCCGTATCCCATTCGTCGCTCCGCTCCGTCCGAGAGAGCGACGAGAACGAGCGGCGCGGGAGCCCGGAAACGCGTGCCACCCATCGGGAGGGAAAGAGCACCCGTGAAATTAGTTGTCGTCTGTTCGGTTTCGTCGCGGAAGCGTCGAGCTTCCGTCCGCGGAAAGGTAAACTCGGCAAACGTTTTCGTCGCGGAACCATCGGCGGATGGATCAGAGTTCGATTAAGCGCGGAGAGAAAGAAAGATAAGATGCGCGACGCGCATGACGGTTCTAAGAATAGCCCCGAGTATCGTCGAGCCTCGAGCCACGGCTCGACGATTATCGAGCTCTCGTTCGACGTTTTCGCGGTCACGGATGCCCTTGACCCTTCGATCGGTATCGACGGACGAATCGCTCCGACACCTCTCCCTCGTCCCCCCGGAGGCTGAGCTCTGACGCGAACGTAAACGCGGTGCGTATTTCCGCAGAGATGGCCCGGGACACGCCAGGTTCACCGATGTCCAGACCGAGGGACCTGGTCGGCGGAGTTGGCGGCGCTACGACCACCTTGACATCGAGCAGCTACCACACCACCACCACCACCACCACCGGCGACCCGACGGCCAACCTCCACGGGCACGCGCTGCAGCAGAAGATACTGGAGGTAACGCGTATCCGATTCGAGCGCGGCCGACGCATAGGTTCGAACGACGTAGGTATCGTTTAAGTTTGCATCTCGCGACACCTGAAGAGGATTCGCCTCCGCGCGTGCCGCCGGCCACGCGACGCGCCTCTCGCCGTCGTCGATCCGTTCCTCGGGCGCGAGGAACGCGCGCGCACTTTCCACTCGAAATAGAGTCCGCGCTGGTTCGCGTTCAGCCCCAGCGGCTGGCTCGCTGGCCGCGCGTTATTATTAAACGCGGCGGGCCGTCGCGGGAAATCGCGACGCGGTCCGGCGGTAATCGACGCGTCTCGATTCTCGACGGGTGACGTCGAGACGAACTCGAATCTGTGCGTCGCGATGCCGATCCCTCGGACGGCCGCCACGTCCTCTGATCTCGACACCTCGATCGTGCTTTCAGCTCCAGCAGCATCACCAGCTTCAGCAGCAGATCCTGAGGCAGCAGTACCAGGCGCAGGAGCGACAGCTGGCCGAGCTGCACGAACAGCAGATGCATCAACTCAAGGTGAGACCGCGACGCATCCCGGCATCCCCGCGACGGAGGGAGGAGGGAAATCGCGTCGGGAGCAATTCCTTCCCCCCTTGGTGTCGAACGCCTACGACCCATTGTCTCCTCGGACCGTCTCTCGGTCGAAAGTCCAGCGGAATATTCCTCTCGCTCGCGAGCTCGATCGATGCGCGACGCGCGACGCGCGACGAGTTCGATATTCCCTTGGACGATAGACGCGACGGACGGGATTCGAGCGAGCCGATACCCCCGACTTGGACGGCCTCTCTCAACGCCTGTTTTCGCAGCTCTGGGAGCAGCAGAAGCAGCTGGAGGAGCAGAGGAGAGAAAAGGAGAGACTGGAAGCGCTGAGAAAGAAGGACAAGCACGATCACAGCGCGATCGCCTCGACGGAGGTGAAGCAGCGACTTCAGGTACTTGGACGACGCGCGCGCGGGGCGGGGCGGGGGGGGGGGGGGGGGGTGGTTTGAGATAGAGGGCGAGCAAGAACGATGGTTTTGGGGGAACGCGAACGAACGGTGGCAGGGGCTAGAGTTAGGAGAGGGACGACGGGAGCCGGGACCTCGCTGAGAAAAGAACCTTACGATTTCAGAGCTTTCTCGTGAACAAGAAGCAGAGGGAGGCCGCAGCGGCGGCGAACGGAGCCGCGCCTGGTACACCCGGATACAGGAGCTGGTGAGCTTTCCCGCGACGGATCGGCGAATCCGACCCTCGAGGGCATCCTCTCGCGATACATCGCCACCGAATCCGATACGCTTCTCCCCTCGATCCGCGCACCGCTCTTGGTTGGCCAGCGATTTAGCGCGAAAGAGGATGCGCTCGAGCGTGCGAAGCACGAGCCGAGCGATAACGATCGAACGCGAGACGGACTGAACTGGAGAGCCGGGGATTTGTTCGGTGTAGGTTGCAGCCGCAATCGGCGGACTCGGCGGGCAGCGCGAACTCGTCGCATCCGTACCGAATGCCGCAGATGCTGCAGGAAAAGTTCGCCGATGACTTTCCCCTACGAAAAACAGGTACATATACACGCGCGAACGCGCGCCGTACGATAAATCCCCGTGGCGTCTAGCGACGAGCATACTTGGTGGAAGGTGTAGTCTCTCTTTCTATGTGTGCCTATGTACGATAGTAGAATGCCTAAACTAAAGCATGGTTTTTGCGATCCAACCGTCTTGCCTGACGAACGAACTACCAGCCTCCCTCCCTTCGTCCCTCTCCCCGTTTCTCCGTGACCCAGGACTCGCGAGTTCGCCGAGGGTCGACCCGTCGACGCGCTCGCGAATCGCCCCTCCTTCCGCGTTCCTCTCCGAGACGCACCACCCGCAGCCCCCTCGCCGTCCAACCGTACCCAGATCCGATACCCGGTCGCTTTTGCCACCACCGTTTTACACTACTCCGGCCCAATACGACGACGACCAACAACTAACCCTGGCTAAAAATTGGCCAGCCTCGGAGCCGAACCTGCTGAAGGTGCGACTAAAGCAACGCGTGGAGAGGAACATGGCCGCGTCGAGAAACTCACCCCTGATGGCACGCCGGAAGGATCGCCTGCTGTCGCACCTCAAGCGGAAGTCACTGCTAGCAAGTACGTCCTTCGATCGAGCATAATCGAGATTCATTCGACCGTCGAGTCAGATCGACGCTTCCTGCGTGAACCAATTAGCCAATGATTCGTTGCACCCGTGTTTTCGATTAATCGATCGTTGATTTTTTTTTTTTTCTTGCCTTTTGCCACTGTGTCCAATAACAGCATGTCGACGATAAACGTTATCGATTAACATGTTTCGACCGATCGGGAGAGAGAGAGAGAGAGAGAGAGAGAGAGAGAGAGAGAGAGTGAAAGAGAGAGGGAGAGTGAGTGCGAGAGAGTGAGGGGGGGGGGGAGAGAAAGATCACGGTCGCGTCGTCGAGCCTCGTTCCGTCCGACCCGCCGCAATCCGACGAGCGACCCGGAACTCGGATCGAAACGGGGCTCGGTGTCGCCGCGTCTCTTTCGCGCGACACGGCACACGTTTGGAACACCGGGAGACGCGGCATGCGTGCATGCTCGCTCTCCTTCTCGTTCGCTCCGAATCCCAGTCCCGCTCTCGCGGCACGTTGCAGGCAAACCGCGCGACGCTTATCGCACCTCGCTGATCGAACGTTTTCCAGATTCTAGCAGCAATCCAGAGTCCGGGCCTAATTCCCCGCCGACCGTGAACAATTCTCAGGCGAGTCCGACAGCAGGAGGCAACGCAACGGCGATCCAGGAAGTGAGTGTCGTCGAGCGAACGCGGCACCGGCTTCTTTCCCCCTTTCGTTCGGCCGTTCGCGGCAACTGAGATCCGCCTCTCTGTTCGCAGGAGACGGAAAACGTGAGCTACGGGGGCCCGTTGACCAGCAGCAGCCAGCAAGGCAGCCTCTCGGATCTGTCGTTGTTCAGCTCACCGTCCATGCCTAATATCTCGCTGGGTAGGCCTCACGTTCCATCCGGCTCCAGCACGGTGAGTCGCGCGCCGAGCGTAGTCTGCGACGTGCTAGAGGAGGACGAGGAGGGTAGTTCTCACCCCGGCCGTGTTTCGTGCTCGCAGACCAGCTCGAAATTGGCTACCGTTTCGGAGGCGGAGGTGCGCGCGGCGTTCACGGCGCGTCTGGGTATGCCGCTGACCGGTCAAATGTTGCCCGGCACCTTGCCCTTCTATCCGTCGCTGACGGTGATCGAGGGCGGGGACGCGTCGTCGACGGGCTACGTGCACAAGCAGATGCAAAACATGGAGCATCCCTCGGTGACGAGCAGGCAGCACCCGTCCGCCGTGTATCACGGGGCCGGGGCGGCACCCCCGATCACGGACACGCAAGTAGCGCACGCGAGGCTGCAAAAGGCTGGTCACCGGCCTTTAGGTAGTATGTTCTCTCTTCTTTCCTGATAGCCGATTCGATGGTGCCGAATTTTCTCGTAGATCCGGTCGCGACGCTCCGACCGAACGGCCTCGCCCCGCTCACGCGTGTCTTTCTTTCTTCCGCGCAGGCAGGACTCAATCCGCTCCGCTCCCGCTGGGCCATCCGATGCTGCAGGGCGGCATGATCGCGCCGCAGACGCACTACGAGGAGTATCTCGCGGAGAAGCAGCTGCACGACCAGCAGCAGGCGCACAATTATCTGAAGCAACAAATAAGACAGACGGTGCTGACGCGAGTCGGTTCCCGGGGACAGACCAATCAGTTGGACGAAGCACCGGAGAGCGAAGAGTCCGAGGTGATAGATCTCACCGGGGGAAAGAAGGAGTTGCTGGAGGAGAGCGAGATCTCGAAGCAGCAGCGCGATCGCGAGCAGTTTCTACAGCAGCAGAGGGACCTGATGATGAGGCACACTCTGCAGATTTCGAACGAGTCCTCGACGGCCTACGGGGGGAGCAGGGGTGGCGGTCAGCCGAGCGCCAGACCTCTGTGCAGGGCGCTCTCCAGCCCGCTGGTTCACTTGGGTAAGCCACGATCGTTCGCCAGGACGCCGTACAACGATGACGACCGCGACGACGACGACGACGACACCGACAGCGACGGCGACGGCGACGGGGACGGCGACGACGACAACGATAGACACCGATCCTCACTGCGCGCGCTGTGGAACGCAGGTCCGCAGGCCACCCAGGCAACCGGCGAGCTATTCTCTCGGGCATCTTCCCACCATCGTCCCACCACCGGTCTGGCCTACGATCCGTTGATGTTGAAGCACGCGTGCGTCTGCGGCGAAACGGTCCGAGGACATCCGGAGCACGGCGGGAGGTTGCAGAGCGTCTGGGCGCGGCTGTCCGAGACCGGCCTGCTGCAGAGGTGCGACCGAATAAGGTCTCGCAAGGCCACCCTCGAGGAGATTCAGACGTGTCACAGCGAGGCTCATTCTCTTCTGTTCGGTGAGTGCGCGTGTCCCTCCCCTTTTTCCTCGATCCAGTATCCCGACATTGGCGATTACACCAGCGCGCGACACCCCGGGCAGACAGTAAAGTGTGCTTCGCGCAGGAACGAATCCGATGAATCGGCAAAAGTTGGACGTATCGAAGCTCTCTCAGCTGCCCATCAAGAGTTTCGTACGGCTGCCTTGCGGCGGAGTAGGAGTCGATTCCGATACCACGTGGAACGAACTGAATACCGCGCCGGCCGCCAGAATGGCCGTCGGCTGTGTCGTCGATCTGGCTTTTAAAACCGCCATGGGAGACATTAAGAACGGTTTCGCCGTCGTCCGACCGCCGGGACATCACGCCGAAACCAACCAAGCCATGGGTTTCTGCTTCTTCAACTCGGTCGCGATTGCTGCGCGATTGCTTCAGCAGAAGCTCGATATTAGGAAAATCCTGATTCTGGACTGGGTAAGAGAATTCCCTTTCGCCCTACATACGCCACCCGAGTCGTGCGTCGGTGCGCTCGGGCGCGCATTGCGAAATCAGCGAGGCGGCCTCGAAAGTCTCTTATCGCGAATCTCGAATCTCGATTCTCGAGTCGCTCGCGGAGCGGTCGTTGATTAGAGGGAAGGAGGAGGGAACGAACGCGCGGTCATTGTCTCTGCCAAAGAGCTGGAAAAGAATGCGGCATTCGTTTGCTTTCTGTTCAGGACGTCCACCATGGGAACGGCACGCAGCAGATGTTCTACGACGATCCGCGAGTGCTGTACCTATCGATACACAGGCACGACGAAGGTAACTTCTTTCCAGGAACGGGCGGGCCCGCCGAGTGCGGGGCTGGCGAGGGTCTCGGTTACAACGTGAACATCGCCTGGTCCGGCGGACTGAACCCGCCGATGGGCGACGCGGAGTACCTCGCGGCGTTCCGCACGATCGTCATGCCGATCGCGAACGCGTTCGACCCGAGCATCGTTCTGGTCTCCGCTGGATTCGACGCGGCTGTTGGTCATCCGGCGCCTCTTGGCGGCTACAAGGTCAGCCCCGCCTGCTTCGGGAAAATGACGCAGCAGCTGCTCGGACTGGCGAACGGCAAGATCGTTCTGGCTCTCGAGGGTGGCTACGATTTGGCGGCGATCTGCGATTCCGCGCAGGAGTGCGTCCGCGCTCTGCTCGGGGACGAGCCGAGTCAACCACGGGAGGAGGAACTGGCCAGGGTGCCCTGTCAAAACGCCGTCGACACGCTCCAGAAGACTGTCGCCGTTCAGGTACGATATCCACCGCCGTGTCTCGGCCGCTCCGATTTCGTGCTCACCTTTTTCCTCCTTCTCGAGCAGATGTCGCACTGGCCCTGCGTCAAGCTGAACGCGCACACAGCGACGATGAGCGCGCTGGAAGCCGGGCAAAAGGAGCGCGACGAAACCGAGACGGTCTCCGCGATGGCCTCTCTGTCGATGCAGCAGCCTACCAATTTAACGTGAGCCCGATGTTTCTGCTTTGTCGTCCCCCCTTTCTCCGCCTAGAACGCGACGATCATACGGCCCCTGTTTCCGCCCGTTTCAGGACTACCCCAGAACATTCCCGAGAAGTGTCCGAGGAGCCGATGGAGCAGGACGACGCCAAATGAAAGAAGGGACAGTGCTGGCCGTCACGCGCGTTCGATTTTGAAAATAGCACCGACGAGGCTGCCTGCGCGTCCGCGTCGTATCTTGCACCGCGGATGACCGCGTGCAGCGACGCGAATCTACCGCCCAGTGACCTCGCGACCGCGGAAGCGGTCGCCACCGTTTTCTTCGACCGATGATATTAGCAGCAGCGAGCCATCGGGCCGCTCCTCCACTTTGTTTCCGCGCGCTTCGTCCGGGAATCGTGGAACCTGCGCGCCAGGACTAAATTTAAAAGACAGTAGCTTTAAGTGTTATCTAATCCTTCGTGATCGTTGCTCCGGGAACGCGTGCCCGTGCTACCCCACCTTTTTTCTCGTTCCCTTTTTCAGAGCTGTAATCGCTCGATCGCGGACGAGCGCGCACGTTTCCCGCTTTTCCACTGATTTATCTTACTCTCGGTTCGGCGAAATTCGCTCGACTCTCTACTTTGGTATTGATTTGCGAATGCCCGGACTAAAATTCTGCGGCATGTTTGAAGTCGCGCGACAGGAAGCGGTGAGGATCGGGGTGGGCCGTGGTTTCGCGGAGGAGACGATGCCCTCGGTCCTTTTTCGAAAACGGCGTAACGCAAAGTTTGGTTGTTTCAATCGCGCATAAAGGCTGGTGTGATTTTTGTGATATTTTGTAAAAAGCTGAAATTTTACGAACTCTGCGGTTGGCCGGAAAGAAAGAAACAGGTGTACGCGAGGGATCGTGTAACAGCGGGAGCAAGGATGGTATATGTCTGTCTGTGAGAGCGCGAGAGTGCATGCGTGTGTGTGTGCGCATACGTAATCGAAATACGAGCATTTATTTTTGTGTCGTGCATTTCAACGAGAATGCGGAGAGAGAAAGCCGAGCTATTGTCCACGGGTCCAGGAATTATCGGGCCCGGTCGAAATCTCTGATGGAACGTGTACAGGGATCGTAGATCGAATAGCCCGCAAATATTTCGTAGTATGCGCGTCTCGAGCACAAGAAATACACGTGTACGTCGTGCGTTATGTGTCCCCGTTAGAATCTCAAGTGTTCGTCGTGTGTCGTCCTGTATTTTTACCAAAAAATTACCAGAATATTGGGCAGCACGAAAAGATTCCTCTCGGTCGGTTCGTGCCGCGAGATTCCCGTCGTCCGTCCCGGCGCAACGTTCAGCTTCTCGACACGACTCGACCGAAATCGACTCGCTGCCACTGTGCTCCTCCAAGATCTCGCGAGAGTTTTATTCGTTTCGGGCAAAGATACTTGCAGCATTCCGGTATCGTTCGTAAGGAAATCGATACAAGTTAGATAGAAATCGTTGACTCGCATCGAAGGCCGATTTTCACGAGCAAACGGGATAACGAGAAACTAATGTCGAGCAGTGTATATGTATATGTATATGAATGAAAACGAAAGAAAAAGAAAAAAAGCGTTACGATAATTACGTTATTGCACGTGTACGAATATGTCCATATTGCGTAAGCTTAAATGTATTAGTCATACGTTTTTTTATGTATATAAATGTACCTTGTCAAAGTGACTTTAAATAAAAAATATAGTCATTGCGTCGCGCGTACATTACCGCCGGTAGGTTGGGCGTTTCACCCTTTCGCAGAAGGACACCGCCGCGTCTCACGGGTGCGAGAACGCTCGGCGGCGCGGATATACTTTGCGATACACATACACCGTTGCTTGGATATACCTTCTAAATTTATTATCTTTTTTCTCTTTTCGTCTTTTCTCGGGTTTTTTTGCCGTCCCCCTCTCGGTATACAGATTTACGGGATTGCCGCGCTAACTCTGAAAAAAATTGTATCCCGCGATGTTCCGTATCGTGGAGATCCGTGCGCATCGCTCGGCACGCGAGATGTCTCGCGTTTCGGCCAATCCGTAGCCGTCCGATACAGCGGTTTTTGCAACGGGTAACGATAACGCCGTTGCAACTATCGTTCCAACTATTTGCTGCGCGTCCACCAACATATATACATACGCATTGTGTACAGCCGTGGCTCGCGAATACGTATACATGCATATGTACGTACGTGTTCTTTTTTGTAAGTTTCTTTTTTTTTTATGTATACATGTATGCACGACGTCGTCGCTTAATTCTTTACATTTGTAATTAATTATATTTATAATACGTGCGTATCGAAGTTCGCTATCAATATGTTACACTATCGATTATGTTTACATCGCAAAGACTTACAAACCTCTATGCTCTTTCGTATGTACACGGGGTTGTAGGTAAATAGAAAAAAAAACAACTCATCGGCACCGCTGATCCAGCGCATTTCCGGAGATCGTTAGAACGGACGAGAGAAACTGGAGGGATCCACCGATTCATTGATCTTCCTCCAGCCTGTGATCGAATCGAAAACGTTACGAGTCCTCCGTCGATGCAGACTGCGAATCAAGTTCCGTACAAATACCGCCGACCTGCTTCGTCCAGTTTGCTCGTAAGGCGCGAGCGGTAAACCGCGGCCGCTCAATTTCTGTTGCGCAACGGAAAGAAACTACGCGAAACTATATATAAGACCGCGAACGAACGAAAGAACGAAAGAACGAAAGAACGAAAGAGGAAAGAAAATCCGTCGAATTCGGGGTACGGATTACTCGCGACGCTGCGCACAGCTTTCACTCTCTCTCTCTCGCCGTATCTAACAACGCCTATTCAAATCCCTTCCGAGACTTTTCAATCGTTTGTAAAATTATACAAAAATAAGTCGAGTCACTGAACTCCCAGCGACTACTGCTTCCCTCTTATCGTCACCATTTTCCAGTTCCGCGCGACCCGGCACAATATTCGAGCCGATGGAAACGTTTGTCTAATTTGAAACGCCAACTGGAAAAGCTTCGCCGGATCGAAAGTAGCGTCGACTTCGAAGACCCTTAGTGGATCCGCAACCGACGCCCCGTCGTACGCGAAGCTGGTGAATATCTCTGCCCCCAGCCGCCGTTTCTCCGTGTCTAAGTCGTGCGGCGCGGGTGCGTCCATGAAGGGAGACTCAGATTTAAATACGCGTATACCTAAAGTCTGCGAATACATTTCTACGAAATTACTTTTATCTACCGTACAAACGGTCCCTAACTAAACGTTCAAGGGATGCAATATCGCTTGCGCTCGCGTTACGTCGTTCTTGATTCGATCGTGCACGCGCGTGGACGTTTCGCGCGTCTCGAGAAAGGCGCGAAAACGAGATCGGATTCCCTCGAACTTGCGGCCCGATTTAATCGGCAACTTTGGCGATTTTTAATACTCTTTCGCGGTTGGTCGCACGGCAACGCTGCTCGTCCCCGCGCGGAAAAACGATCGGTGAAAAAGTGAAAGATATCGATGGATGCGCGCCGACGGGCATCGGTGCCGCGACGCGGCCAGTCTTTCAGCGAAACATCTACAGAGACGTGGTGTATCGCTGCTGTCGTCGGTTTCCCTTTTGATTCTACGCGAAACAAACTCTATTGCCAGTGTTAATGTACATACACGGGATGTCGCAATCGCGTACGCGCTTTCGAACGTTAGGCACGCTCGTGTTCCACGGGCACAGTAGCAAACGATAGGAAATATTTCGAACGGTCCGCGTCGTTCTTACTTCACGGTCGAGAAGTTTTGCTGCGGATTCTGATTCGACGATACCCAAGTGGTGAACACGTCTCTGCAGTGGCTAACTACGCATTCGTTGCTACAATACTCGTCCTCCCATTCGCTGTTGGCCACCGCAGGATTCGGACACCCGTGACGTATACACGCGTTAGACGTCGGCCTCTGACCGGTCATGTTCGCGGCCTGGGTCGCTGAATTCACGGTCGGCGGCGGGCTCGACATCGACTCGTTCTTCGGATGATTCGTGTGCATCAGCTGCTGTTGCTGTTGCTGCTGCTGCGATGGAGCCGATTGCTGCTGAGAATGTTGTTGCACCTGTTGCACTTGCTGCTGCGGCATCTACGAGAACGGTATGGGAATCCTTTAATCGTCTCTCACCTTGAAAAGCGTTCGAGGCCTTTCGCGAACAGTCAACGATGTTCACGGAAGGGACAGCCAATGAACGGAGGCGGATGGCAGGAAACAAGAGGCGGGGCAGCGGGGCGACGGCGAGAGGATCGATGGTGGAGGGCGCGTGGTGGCAAAAGAGGGGCAGAAATATCAACGGGAAATCGGAAAAGCGCGAATCGAGGGAGGGGGAGGAGGTGGAGCGAGGACATCGAGGGGAAGGCTCCTTTTGCTAACCTGCATGTACTGCTGCTGCGAGATTTGTTGCTGCATGTGCTGCTGTTGCTGCGATTGTTGCTGCTGTTGAGACATGTGCGCCGCAGCCATGGGATTCGCCATCAGGGTCTAGAAAAACGCGAACGGATAAATCGTACCTGTAGCTCGTCACGCGCGCAACGTCAAATGCGATAAAAAGGGGAAACGTAAACCCAAGTGGATGTAGCACGAAGAGAAACATCGCGCACCTGCTGCGTTTGTTGCTGCTGCGGATTTGCCGGCATGGTTAAATGATGGGGCGACTTTTTCATTTGCATCTGCTGCGTCGATTGCTGATGCTGATGATGCTGGTGTTGGTGCTGATGCGAATGAGGATGGGGATGCTGCTGCTGAGGAGACGACGGTTGAGGCTGCGGACTGTAAACCTGATAAGAGACGGTTCCTGGCGTCCCGTTGCCTGCGTAACTTCCATACGCGGCGTACTGAACTTGTTGCTGCTGCGCCGAAGGTTGCTGCTGCGACTGCGGCTGCTGCTCGCTCTCGGCGGCTCCCTTGCTAACCAAGGATGCCCTGTACGCCGCGAGAGCCTGCAGATACTCCTTCTTCGCAGCCTCGGTTTTCTTTTTGTAAACCTAATGGCGAGCAGGAAACGTTCGCTCGAATGATGCGCTTCTGGTTTCGACCGTGCTTTATTTGCCCGGACACGAACAGCGTATCAAGAAACGGACAGGGGGGGGGGGCTTGCCCCGGAATACTCACGTTCTTGTGCTCGGTTTCCAACGCGTCCCACATCGAAGCCACGATTTTCGATACCTCGCCGAAACTCGCGTTCGGATTTTGTCCCTTTATCACGGCTTGCGTGTCTTTGAAGAAGAGGGCGTACGCTGAGACGGGCCTGCGAAGTAAGCGAAATTTCCGCTCATGCTCGGCACGCGTCGATTTGGTGCAGCAATAAAGTGCACGCGGTAGAAATTGCGAGAAAAAGGAGGCTACTCACTTTTGCGGTTCGTTCGGATCTCTCTTCTTCTTTTTCTTCTGCGATTTTGGCTTTCTTTGATTCTTCACCCCGACATCCGCCGGCTCGGGCGAGGGTCGCTTAATCCCCGTGATCTGCGGAAATACGATCGCGAATAGCGGATAGCCCTTTACTCTAATCGCGGTCTAAACGCGGGTCCGAAGAATTTTCTACTCACCATTGCCGAATGAGGGGTACTGTCGTCGCTATCCTCGCTAGTGGTCGTGTTGTTGTTCGCCTCAGGAACAGTAGCGGACTGCACGGCAGATGGACTTCCACCCGTTGGACTTCTGTACTGCATTTGCTGCTGCAGCTGCTGTTGAGAGTGCATGTACTGCATGTGCTGCTGCATTTGCGCCTGCTGCTGCTGCTGTTGCTGTTGTTGTTGTTGCTGCTGCTGCTGTTGTTGCTGCTGCTGCTGCTGTTGAAGCAGCATCATCTGCTGATTTCCATGCTGCTGGCGAGGAGAACTCATGCCCGCGTACGAAGCTTGCGAGTTGCTGTACGTCGAGCTGCGCGCAAAGGGAAAAAGAAGCCCAACCGTATCATCTACGAATTCTCCGACGAAAGTTGCGTGCCCCGATGCTCCGTTTCCGCGACTCGACTCACCTAACGCCCATCGACTGCATCGAATGCTCCTGTTGCAGATAGAGGGACTGCTGGTATCCACCTGGATCTAGATTCAATCCGTCCGGCGATTGTTGAACTCCACCGGTCTGCATCATCTGTGGCAGTGGTTCGACGAAGGCAGTAGAAGGATTGTCGTGGAACGCAGGTGCTTGCCGTTCGGTCCTGCTAACGTTCCGAGCAAAACCTACCTGTGGCTGATAACCGTGCATCGGATCGTGCTGCGGCTGCTGCTGCGATTGGTGTTGCTGCTGCGGCTGCTGCTGCGGCGGTGGCTGCTGCTGATGTTGCTGGTGCGGATGGGAATGAATGGCTGGGATATCGAAATCCTCGTCACCGAAGCTGGGCGTGTGAAATGTCTACGGAAGAGATCGAAAGCTGACGACGTTCGAACGTTCCAGTGAATCGCAACGCGGGAAGGAAACATCGGGCCCGATTCTGGTGTTCCGTCGTGTGCCTCTTCGCCAGGGATCTCGCGGTTCGCTCGCGGGGCCCGCGGACCATCCGGACGTTCGACGGCCGGTGCATCGTTGGTCAATCACCGCGAGAACAGAGAGAGAGGGAGATTTCATCGCTCGAAATCCTTTTAGCAATTTATTCCCTTTCGAAGCGGGGAACGAAGGAAAATACATTTGCCGTGCGCAGCTCGCCGGGCCACGGGGAATAAAAGTTTTTAAATTGGATTTAATAGCGTCAGGAATTTTCCTTTGAAGGAACGTACTTGCCTATTGATCGAGTACACCTCTCTACCTCCGTTCCCTCCCCGTGCCCATCGCGCACGTTACCCCTTACCTCGCGATGTTTCTCTTACTCTATCGCGTATACCCCTCGGTTCTCTCTTCTCTCGCGGCCCTTTTCACCGCGCCTCGTCCCGTCCCCGTCCGTGTGTACGCGTACCCGTCCTATTTCAACTACTCCTACTCCCGCGCGCACCCACTCCTCCACCACCTACTCCCTCTTTCCATCTCCGAATCGACTACGCGTCTATCCATCTTCTTCCTCCACCGGTTCCAAACTTTTCTTTCTCTGTACGCCCCCGCCGCCCTTCTAGCCCCTTTCCCCATAACCATACCCATACCCCATACCCGCGACTCGCGCCAGTCCCGTCCCGTCCCGTCCCGTCCCGTCCCGTCATGGCCCGTACCGCTTCCGCCCCCGTCCCACGTCGGCTTCTTCTCCCTTCCATCCCGGTCGACGCTCCTGCCGCTATACCCTAACCCGTGCCCGTGCTCGTACTCGAGCCTGTACCCGTACCCAACCCCCACCGGTCTCTCGTCCTCTGCCTATCCGGCCGAACCAAGATACATAGTCGTATCTTTCCTACCCCCTTCGGTCGCTCGCATTCTCATCCGCTCCCTTCGTTCCCCATGACCGAGGGGGCTCGCGTTTCCATCGACGTCCGTGGCCCTGCTGCACCTGCATGCTCGCCCACACCTTCGACCATGCCCATTCTTCGTGTATTCGAGGCCGGATCCGCGATCGGACGCGACGTTGATCGCGCGATTGGCTCTATACTACTTACTTGGTCAGCCATGGCGTAGCCGCTGTGATGATAGGCCGTCGCGTGATGATGCTGAGGAATATTCAATGAAAAGTCCAAGCTCTCGTTCCTCTGGAACAAAGGATTAGATTCGATCGCTTTCGTTCTTATCGAGGGACGACCCCTCGGGACTTTCGAAATCGCGGCGCCAAGGCCCGTCCTTCTCACGCGGGCACCCTCGTCTCGACCCTTAACGTATTACCATTCTCGTCGACTCGCGATTTCGCAGAAATTCCGGCTACTCGCCTCGCGGATTCGATTCATCCGCCCCCGCTTCTCTTCCGTTCCCTCCGCACGGCCGCTGCCACTGCCGCTACCACCATCGACTCCGCAACCACCACCACCGCCACCTCCACCTGCCCTTAGCGAAGCGCGTTATTCGCGTTCCTCTACGGTCATCGACCCGCTCGTTTATTTCGACTTTGTCCAACTCGAATGATCCTTGGGGCTCACCGCGTCGTTCACAATTTAACTCCGATACAAAACGTTACTTTTTTCCCTTCCCCCCCTCGTGTTTTCCGAGGCTGGACAGCCCCAACTGTGGATACGACGCGGAGGAGAGATGGCAGGCCGTAAATTCTTCCACCGCTACTCACGGTGTTGCCTCCTCGCCATCTGGAAGACGGCTTTCGGCCCCGGTAATCGATGCTGCCGTACCTTTATCGTTGTACGATTTTTATTCGAATGCATCGAGCAGGTGGCAGCGTGGCGCGTGTTCTCCTGTCGAGGATGTTGCGTGGAAAGGGTAACCCGGTCGATGAAGAAATAAATGCCCCGAGTATTACTTTCGCGATGGAAATTTCAAGAAGGTAAAACCGAACGTGCAACGATGGCCATTCGCGTTGCCGCAATTATTATTCTTACTGTTGCAGCTCTATTTGCAGCAAGAGACGACGAGTCAGAGGTATAGGGAAAAAAAAGGGGGCGATAATGAAAGAGGTCCGGTATTGGAAGGAGAACAAAAAGGAAGAGGGCAAGGTGCACTAGAGTTATTTTTTCCAGCAGAAGTAACAGCAGGTAAGCAGGGAAGCTAGCAGGTAGGTGGATAGGTAGACAGGTAAGCGAACAGGAAGACGGGCAAGCAGGTAGGTGGGTAGGTAGGTAGGTAGGTAGGTTGGTAGGTAGATAGGTTGGTCGGTCGGTTCGGTTGTAGACAAATGAAAAAATAAAAACCGAGCAAGGAAATTTGAATTGAACGAAACCCAACGAAGAATATCGAACAACAAAGGTTACACGACGATACTAATTTACGACTCTCGATATTCCTGATAGTCGATCGTAGACGAATAACCACCGGGGCTCCGCTGCTTTTCGTATGCTCGTGCAACGCGAAATCCAATCGTATTAGTAATTATTTGCCGTGCAAGCTAGTTGCATACTCGCAGGCGTTCCCCGTTCACGAGCAACGCAACACCGCGATCTGAAAAATTCGGGCAACTTTGCGCAAGCTGTTGGCGATCGTAGAAAGGCAGCCGAAGGGCATGGTCCATCGCTGCGAAAATGAAAGACTTCGTAGATATTCGTCGGATGGGCACGTTTGATACCATCGACGTTAAATCTCTTTTATAAAGGAGAAAGAAACGATGATTTTGGGTACGGGTTCGCCATCGGTCCCGAGATGCAAAGAGAAATCCCGAATGTCCGGAGGAGCCGAAAGAACGTTGCTACGCGAATCGTGATACCGTTCGTGCTTCCTCGTCGAGGAATTCAACTCGCAGAACGATTCGACGATCCGATCGGAATCTAGAGATCTAGAGATGGTCTTTTCGAATTTTTAAGAATGGCGTAATTTATGCAATTGATGTTACGCTCGACAGATGGCGCCGCGAGTTCAATACGAGCATGTTCGAAAAGCAAACACGTTCGCGTCGTAACCTCTCGGTACCGAGCATCTCGACGTCTCTCTCGCCGTTCAGCGATTCGATATCGCGGCGGCAGCCATTGGATACGAAATCCGTGTCATTTACCTGCCGCTCGAAGCTATTCGCCTAATCGCTGCAGATCGAAAACTTACCGATGAGACGCACCAACGTTTCGCCGATACGAAATCCAGGTTAACGGATGCACGTGCGACGCACTCTGGCCCCCGCGACACCGTCGATGCACCGCGAATCGATCTCGCCGTATCAAAACACCCGTTGCTTCCCCTCGAAAGTGGGCAACTGTCGACTGGCAGCGGGACGCGTTCGAAAAAATGGAAGCGATTTCGATTCGACGATCCCTCGTCGCCCGATCTTTCGCACGCGCGTCGACACTCGCCCGGCAACACGGATTCACAGCACCACCACGCGTTCTTGCATCGTTACGCGACGTCGTATACGTAAACACGCAATAATCACCGGATTCGTGACTAAATCGTAACGCGTGACTAAACTTCGGATCGCTGCGTTCAACACGCGCAACGTTTTCGACTCGTGGCGCAACTCGTGACAGCGTGGCAAAACGACGCGCGCTCCACGCGGCGGCCGGCGCGGGAATGATTGAAGGAGGTTCGCTTTCTGGCACGCACCGCTGGTGGGGATGGATCTAGCGACAGGGGTGCAGCGGCGCGCGCTCCCTGCTACGCGTAGACCGTGTACACATCGCAGAAGGATACGATGCAACGACGCGATACACGATCGGCCAATTCGATAGAGTTCTATAATAAACTCGCTGAAAAAGCAAAAGGAAACACCGGTGACTCGACGCGGCGGAGCAAGGTTCATACGCTGGGTCCGGACGAATGGTGCGATCGCGACAAGTGTCCCGCTTCCCTAATCTATCTCTGGCTGGTTAAAACTCGACAACCAACCGATCGACTGCGATAATCCATTCGGCGAGATGAATTCTTCGCTCGTTCTCCAAAACGAACCAAAAACGGACGACTCCTTCGATCGGTCCCAGCGATAAGTCTGTAACGACACCCTTAACTACCTATATAGATCTCCCCCAGCGATCGTGCCGAACAAGCTTGCACGTGTTTTACGCCCCCGTGCGACACAATTTTAATTCGGAACCGGGTTTAATCACGCGAATTACCTTCGTGTTTTGTGGCCTAGATAACGAGCAGTGAACGCCACACCGGGAAGAAAGGGGTCGGTTCGAAACACGCGGAGGGTCCAGGGGGTAAGAGTGGGGGTTCCACCGGCTGGAGGGCCGTTGCGTGGGAGTGGCGGGGGTTCTGGGGGCTGGGGGCTTCGGGGCAAGAGGGGTTCGAGAGAAGAGGGTTCAGGAGTGGTAAGACACACGATTGAAAGAGGCCGGTGGCGCAATGAACAGGGGAAGGAGCGTACGCGCACGGTCAAACGATGTCGAATGGGACCACGAAACTTCGAGCAACGTAATCGAGTCGTAATGCTAATCGAACAGCAGCCGCGTACATCGTCGTGAACGCACGAAGGAGAATCTGAATCCGAGAGGCTGGCGAGATCGGTGGTACGCGCACGTTGCCCACCGATTCTCGGGTACTCGAATATTCTATGAAAGTAGGACGCGACAGCGATGGCAACGCGGAGACCCAGGCCGAGGTAGCGGGGGTTACGTCGTAGTTTACAAAGAGTCGTTACGTTCCTGTGAAAGGTGCGTTTAATTTCAGTGGCATTCCAATCGCGTTAACCTGCACAGGCTTCGGCGTATGTATATATGCGTTCACGAGAAGCAACAGTCTAGTCGAAACGAGGTTGCTACGTGCGCTACCTGCGCTCCGGGACGAAGTCGAAGAGGGAAGACGAAAGGAACACAGTCGAATAACAATAGTTTCTAACTTAACTGCAAAGGCCTGGCGGGGAGGCCGGGCAAAGAGACGGCTTCGGGCAGGCGACCGCATTTTAAATTACGTCCGGAGTACGAAAACTGCACGAGGACGTAGAATGGTTTCGCGAAGGAATCGATATTCTCGCACGGGACGGTCTAGGCGCCGCGTCACGGCCGTACTCGATCGAAAGAACCAGCGATAGAGGGGGACGCACGACCGCCCACGCCAGCTGAATCCAGCAACAATCGTAGAAAGTTGGACTGCACGCGAAACGCTATTAGTCTATAATACCCTTCCTTTGCTCCGCTAGAGATCCGTCGCCAGTGGTTTCTCAACGTCCCGAGCAAATGTTGATTTTACAAATTTCATCGAGCGAACGTTTGCCCAGCCGATAATCGCCCGAGGCATATCTCGGCGATGGCGATTTTCTCTTTTCGCCGTTCGACATATTTCTCGGCCTTTTTTTTCACCGCGTGTTTGCGCTTTCGCGTACCACTACCGCCTCCCACCGGCAACCCTCTCGGCACCGCCGCACCGCGTGCAGCACGAGGGGGATCGCGCAACTCGCTAAAGCCAAAGCGTTTCATCTTTATCCCGCGTACGTCGCGTCCGTTCGTATTATCGTCGACAGTCTCTTAAACCGGTTTTACTTATTACGCGAGCGGCCGCTTATCTCGCGTAGATCTCTTATTACCAGTCACGGTAAGCGAGCGTTTCACCGTTCCCGCGATCTGCTCCCCTCGCGTTTCTTCGTTCCAGCTCTTTCCACGCTGCTCCATCGCGTGCACGCGGCCACTCTCGATGCTCGATATCGCGCGCGGAATAGGCGAAAGCTTCGGGACACAAAAGACCGATCGACCGATGCGAGGAACCGATGGCAAAAATCAGAACGGGTGCGGGAGGGCGCGAGGCAACGAAACGGCAGAAGGATAAAGAAAGGGAGGATCGTGTGCCACGAGCACGTGACCTTTTGACCGCAGGAAATTCTTCGAATAAACGGGCTTTTCACCGTACAACCAAGGAGGGAGCAACAAGTGTGAATCTTGTCTACCCTGTGGATCGGACGGACGGTTCTCGGCTTTCCTCTCTGCTTTTCTACACCTCCCCACCCTCTCCTAGACCACGATCGCTATCTCTCTTTCTCCCTTTTTTTTTCTCCCCCGTTCTCTATTCCGTGACTCCCTCCGCGTCCCAGCCACCCGCCGCGTTTACTCATCTATCTATTTCCCTTCTAGCGTCGCGCGCACGCGCCACCGCGGTCCCAACGACGCGAACGTCGACGACCTATTCCTCGCAACCGTTCGCCGCGGACGAGGAGGGTTTTCGAAAAATCTCCACGTGCGTTCCGATCTCGAAAGAAAATTAGCGGCGTCTGCTGCGAGTGACTCGTAGGCGGCGAGAAACCCGCGGAGCCACGGTATCGGCGTCGCGACGGTCGCGATACGATACTCCGAAATGCTTATTCACCGTTACGGAATGAATAATGGACTGCTGGCGAAATACATACGTCGAGACATAAATATTGTATCTGGAGCGCTATATATTACCTGTATCGAATACATTATCTAGATCGTTCTCTGCTCTCCGTTCAGCTAGTTCCTATCTGATCGAGATCGTTGCCATGGGAATGCCGGTGTACAACTCGATCGGATCGTTGCGTATCGCGATGGACCGTTTATGCCCGTTCGCGAATCGGCCGGGCGGTTTCCGAAACAGATGTTTCCTTTCCCTCCGAACTCGACGGCGACGAACCCGTGACCAGTGATCCGTCCCTGGGCCAGGTCGCGAACGGAGAGAAACGACGAACCCTGCTGCCTGGCCCACCCCCCCCACCACCCCCACCCTGCTTGCGTATACGTGTACAGCGCGCGAGGAAACGTAATCATTTGCAATCCCGCATAGAACCGCTTTCGAACTCTCCGCGAAGGAATTTATTAAAGTTTGACTAAGTCGCTTTGCAAAGTTTCATCGGTGCACCGTGGCACGGGGGGCACCGAGAGAGGTGTACCAGCGGAAGGAGAACGGGACTAGAGCGTGGTGCTCGGTGAGGAGATTGGACGCGGCGCGGTGTTCGGGAGGTACGACGGCGAGGGCCGCGAACAAGGAAACGGAGGGGAATCCTCTCGAAGAAGCGGGACGAGTTGCCGAAGGAGGCAAAGCTGCGGCCCCGAGAGGCGGAAGGAGCGGCCGAAATACTCGAAGAGGGGGTGTCGATGGTGGTGACGGCGATGGAGGAGAACGAGACAGTTGGGGGCGGCGGCGGCGGCGGCGGCGGCGGTGGTGGCGGCGGTAACGGAGAAGGAGGTAGGTGCACCGATGAACGCGAAACGAGGAAGGGAGGTGAACGAAGCAAAGCAGCAGAGGGATGAGAGAAACGGAGGAACGAACAGACGGAGGACAGGGGCATCGGTGGGTGGTCGTTTCAGGCGGGGCTGGAGGGAAGTCGCGGGAAGGGGCAAAGTTACTTTCCCGGAGAAATAAAAGTTAATGGAGTTCCCTACCCCCCACGTTCCTACACCGCCGCTGCCTCTTTCTTCCCTTCCATCTCCTCGGCGTCGTGCAACTTTCACGAAAGTTATTATATCTTAATTTACTATTGAGCATTATTTGAAATTTCTCCGACGTTTCTGTTTTAATGCGCTGCGGAACACCAACGAAGAATAACGCGCAGCTCGACCGGGCCGCTCCGTTTTTTCCGTTTGCCCTTTGCGTGCGCGTGCAGTCGTTGCCGAACGAAATACGTAACGCGACGACGCTGACATTCCGTCTGCCCAAGTAGGGCGAGCATTCGTCGCCCTGCAGCCGATAGACGCGTACAGAGCGTACGCTCCGCAGACCGTGCACCGTCCGTGCAAAGATGTACGCGTTTTGTAAAGCAGCGTTTGCGAATCGTTCTAACGAGTGTTTACAGCCGTGGAATTTGCTGCCCTGCCACGACACGAAAGTTGCACCGTTACGTAAACTTTATGGCCTGCGTTATCGGGAATTTGTTCGGCGATATGGCTGGCGTCAACGACCCAGCACAGGCACCAGCCTAGGCTCCCTATCTCCGTCACAATGGAATCGAAAAAACTGGCTTACTCCACTGCACCGCTACGATACAAGCTGTTTTCTTAAACAACGCTGCAACTGATCTCTCTATCCCTCTCCCTCCTCCAGTCCTTACCATCTTGCTCTTCTCGTCCTCGCTCCGGTTCCCATTCCCGCCCTCTTTCTTTTCCTCCTTGCCGTTTCTTCTTCGAGGCCACCCCATTCTACAGTTTGATTTACGGCCGCAAGTTGCAATATTTGCGCCACTATTGTATGATAATACGGCCGGCAAAAAATATGTTAATGGTTGTCATAAAGAAGATATACAGCATATGTATCCTATTTCGCGGCATGTAGTCAGTGGACGCAGGAACTTTGCTCATGAGTTTCCCCTCTCCTTCCTTCCTTCCCCTCCAAATAGGATTCCTCTTCTTCTCTATCGCTCGCTGCGTCCTCGCTACTTTTTGCCCGCTCTTTTACCCCGCTGTCGCGTCGCTTCGGTGTCCTCCTCCCGTCTCTCTTTTCGACGAGCTCTTCCACGACTCTTCCCTACTAATCTTTCCCGGCGCGCGTGTATCGTTTTCTTGATTGAACGTCTCGCGAATCGGTGAAATCGGCACCGCTCCATACCTAGGCAGATCGGTTCGTTTCCGCGGATGTCGCCTCCGCGTCGCACAAACGAGATTCCTCCTGTTCGAGCGTGCGTTCGAGTTGCTCGGTCACTGTACCGACGCCGCCGATACCGATCGATCGATGGATATTTCGATATTAAGATGCCTCTACCGCGTCGCCATATTTCTCGTAGAGCAACGATCTTTGAAACCGTTTCTTTCCTGCCGCTGCCGCGCCACTCTCTTCCATAAGTTGAACAATTCCAATAGTCGTTAATCTGCCGGGAACTTTTGGAAAACTCGCCTTTATTGCAGGTACAGGGGCGGGACCACGCGAGTAGGATAAATGGAGAAGTGGAAGGTGACGGAGAATAGCAGCGCGGTGGATAGAGCAGTCGGGACGAAACGGTAGGAATGGCGAGACGAGGAGGAGAAGCGAGGAAGAGGAGAGGAGAGGAGAGCGCAATCGGTGAGTGAGCAAAGAGGAACCGTATTTGACGGAGGCGGGAAAGGTTTGGGGGAAGGAGCTCGCAGGGCAGATTCTATGCAGAGATGCGACTCTAGAAGAGTCGATGGAGAATGGGGGGTGGGGGTGGGTTGAGTTGGGTTGGTGGTGGGGGGGGGGAGAGGGGTGGGAACCGGTGTGCCGAGGTAAGTTAAATAAACTTGTTTAGTTTCGCGGAAACTTCTGCCCCGCCATTGTATTCGGCTGCCTCGCTGCCGAGTTTGCCCCGAAACTTTCGAATACGAACGAACACTCGGTTCTTGCTTTACCACGTCGCTGCCCATGGTCATCGGTTGCTCGTCTCCGCTCTGGCTCTTCCCCCTGTTCGCCGATACTTTGGCAATTCTTTCGGGCGCGATCCATCGCGACGACACTCGCGTCGCTCGTCGACGATTCGACGATCGCCGACCGAACAGACCCTATTCTCTCCGTTGCCGATTTATCTTCGACGCGCGCGGCCTCCTGCACGCAGAGCGCACGCGGGGAGAACGCAGAGAAATTCGACGGGCGATTCGTCCGTATCGTTGTTCTTTCTGTTTGCAGGCCGCGCGGAGGGGCGAATCCGATCGGAAACAAAATCGGGCAAAGTGCCCCGTCGCTAGTGTGGCAGCAGACCGAATGGCTTATTGATTTAACGAGAGAGAGTGAGGGAGGAACGATGTAGAGAGAAACAGCGTGAGAAAAGGAGAGAGAGAGAGAGAGTGAGAGAGGCGAAAGAGAAACAAGAGGAAATCAAGCACGGGGAAGCACGGCTCGGTTCGAGGTGGTTGGGGGGTCGCGAGCAGGAGCCTGGGGGAGGCTTGTAGGTGGCTAGGGTGAGACTAGGGAGAGGGTACGGGTAGGAGATGGGTAACGCGGAATAGGCTAGGCAAAGGTGGGGTGGTAGAGGAAGGCTCGCGAGTTCGCTGGCTCGCGAGGCTCGGGAACGGTGGAAAGAGTAGGGTTGAAGCGGAGGAGGGTAGGGTAGGGTAGGATCGGGTAGGGTAGGGTCGGGGGTTGAAGAATAAGGGTACCCCGGTGCGTGGGGAGTGCGCAGGGCGAAGAGAACGAAGGAACGGCACCGACGTTTCGGACAAGATCGACCCCCTTTTCAATTTTCTTCTTCTCAATCTTTTTCGAACTCCTCGACGGACGGGAAGGAAACAAGCCACTCGGGCCGAGCGAGAAGCACGGAAACAGTTTGTCGGACTTTGCTGGTAAATTCGGCGAGAATCCGTTCCAGAGATCCGTGGCAGGATATCGTAACAGCGGTCGTTTCGTCGAACGACGTTCGAATGGTACGGTGCTCGAATACGGTCATTGGCCGATCAACAAGTGGCTCATGATTTTGTCAGTGGCTCCACGACCGAGCTCCGGTCCGCTCCGGCCCGCTCCGGCCCGCTCCGGCCAGCTCGTCGTTCGATCGCCCGGCTGCCCGGCTGTCCGTGCTCGGTTTTACGCCCGATGCGGTCTACCGCTGAAACCCTCGCGGCGTTCTCGGTGGCGGTAATTCGTTGCCTGTTTATCCGTCTGCCAAATCCCGCAAAAACCACGCGCCCCGCTGAATATCCCCGATCGAGTCGAGCAGAATCGAACGGAGTCGAATGGAATCAACAGTTCGCCGTTCTCGGTCAGCACCTCGGCAACGGCCAACGATGCCAGCTGCGCGCTTCGCCAGCGTCGGCTCTCGTCGCGGATCCGTCGTTCTCCTGAAAACGTCGAGGCACCGAGGCGATCGGTTCCGCGTTAGCCTTGTGACACATCGCTCGATCAGGATCGCGTCCGATCGCGCGACACACTTTCTCCTCGACGGAGCGTACGCGAGTGAAAGAGAAAGCGAACGCGATCTTTTACCAGCGGCGATTACTTTTCTTCCCGTTTAATTGCTCGGCTCTGGATTCGGATTGCTGCCCGCGATCTTTGCCAAACGGCCGGCAAACTGTGCCGCTTCTCGCCCCGGAAGCCGGATAACGAGGGGGATCGACAGGTAAAGAGATAGATAGAGAGAGCGATATCGGAAGGTAGAAGCGGCCGGCCAGGCGAGCCAGCGGAGAAACGGAGGAGATCGAGACGCGCGTTTCGTTTCAACGATAAGCGAATTCAGTTACCGATGTTCGTTAGAGCGAATTTGCTTCGCGCATTCGCGACAGGTACGCGGTAAACACCCGTTAAATCCAGCTTCCAGCCAGGTACGCGTTCGGCTCGGCGTTATACGAACGTTCCTGATTTTTATGCCAATTCGATCTACCTTTATTCGCTCGTTCGCAGTTGGCGTCTCACTGGCTCGTGGCCTCACCTTTCGTTTCGTTCCTGCTGCGCTGAGAGAGACGTTACAGCGCTCGGAGAGCTGAACGCCGAGTTCGCGAGACGCCTGAACGACGAACTTTCGCATTGACCACGGTGATGCAAGGAGCAGGCGAGCTAGCACCTGCAACGATCCTTGAACCTTCGAACGAATCCTCCCGCGACCTCGAACGATCTTTTTGGACTTATTTTTTTTGCGCGCGCGCGCGTGCGTGCGAGACAGACGTTCCCATTCGATTGTTAGCCAACCCCGTCGATGCACCTGGTAGATTAGCTTACTACCATTGTCCGGCGACCTTGTCGCTACCGGAGGACCGAAACCATTCGCGAACGAGGAAGTCGGGCGAAGGACGAGGAACGAAGAAGAGGAAGGAGAAGGGACTCGTCGTATCCTAAGAATAGTATCCCAGGAACGGCGAACGTTGCGCGAGAAAGCACTCCCACGCGTGCACCTCCTCCGGGTAAACGGGACGCTGCCCAAGGAAATCGCGTTCGACCGTGATCGATAAAGCGCGCAACGAATATCGTGCTCGGTGGAACTCACCTTGTAGGAGAACTGGTCGAACATTCTGCAGACGTCGACGTCGTTGCCGAGAATCGTGTACCCGGCATCCATGCTGTCCCGACGTTTCTTCTCGCTGCCTGGAACGAGTCTTCCGTCAGTGAAATTCGTTCTGCGACCGCGAGCGATGCGAGAAAAGAAACTGTTACGCTGGCGAAATACCGAACAAACTGATCGCGATCGCACCAACTATGCCGTCGCTCATCGTCCCGCGGCTCGCGCCGTGGTCACCTGGGTACTCTCCGATCTCGTCGCCTCGCCTCTCCGTTCCGGAGCCTCGTCCGCGTCAGACTCCTCTTCCCTTTGTTTTCCTTCGATCCGAATCCCGAACGATCGGCCGATTCTCGGACGCCCCCGTTGACGAGTCCCTGCCCGCGAATAGAATCAATTGGATCGATCGATCGACCGATCGACCGATCGATTAACCGCGCAGGTATTCGCGCGCGGGCGGGCGCGCGCGCGCACACGCGAGTCTAGCCGAAAACGAACCGGCACGATTCGAACCTTCGAACCGTACGAACGCTAATCCGAAACGACGCGATCGTTTGCTTACTCGCGCTCGTACTTGGATGCACGCCGCTCCGTTGAATCGGTCACAAAACTGTTATCCCCCCGGAGTGGTACTTTATCGTCGTGCAACTTCCTCCGCCTTCCGTTCATTCTTCCTCGTCATTCCCGCGTCCGTCCCGTTTTCTTCGCGGTTGCATCGCTCCGCTCGGAGGCCCCGGCCTCTCGGCGACGATCCGTGCCCGGCGCGTACCAGAGAAGCGCCGTTCGACCCGCGAACAACCAAACGGTCCAGGATATCTGCGCGCGGATCGCGGCCGAATTTGCCCCCACGAGCGTCGACGTCCTTTCGCTCGAGCGGTTCGCGACGAGCGCGTTCTCCACCCGAGTGCCGCCGAAGTCGAGATGCTCGCCGTCGGGCCGACGGCTCACCGCTCCCGGCTGCGAAGCCGGTGCACGTGGACGAACCGCGTTTCTCGTTTACGGACCTCGCCTCGCTCTCGGATCTGTTTTCCTCTAACCATCTAACACGGACCGCGACCGCCGACTGCGCACCGGTACCGGTAACGGCAACGTCGACGCTGAGAGCGAAAGCAACGAGGACGACCGTGACGTCGGTGGTGGTGCCGATGCCGCCGCCGCCTCCACCGCCATCTCTGCCGCCGTGGCCGCTACCACCACCGCCGCAGTTGCCGCCGCCGAGGTGGACGGGGTACTACCTTGGTGGGGGCAGAGATGAAATGGTAGTGGAGGCGGCGGTGACATTGGTAGTGGTGATAGTCGAGATCCTTGGTTCCGCTTCTTTTTCTTACCTTCCATTTCCTTCGCGCAACCTTACCTTTGCGTTCGTTTATCTATCCGCCCGAGACTTTCTTGGATACTTTGCGAAAGACTACAACTTACGAAATAAGTAACGGGGCTGAAGCGCCGTTAGTGAAACGCAAAATTACTTTCGAAGCCGATTTACTTTCCACCTGCCCGCCGACACCGATGGAACGTGTACATTACGCGCTCGTCGACACTTTTGCGTTCGTTAAACGCAACTTTCTCGCCGACGAATAACAGCCCCTCGCGGCTCCGTTATCGATCGATCGCAGCGGGGAACGATGATCCAGGTCGACTCGCGGGTCCTGGGGGTGGCGAGCTTCGACGGAAACGTTCCCATCTCGCCATCGGCTTAATCGATTAACGAAAATGCGAAATTTTCGAAATTACGACACCGCCGTAGACGATCCACGTGGTTCGCACGTGGGCTTCATTCATGAAAGTCGCCCGGAGGTCTCGGAGGTGGCGTCAGCTGTGGCAACGGTAGTGGCAAGTAGCGGTCGGTGGTGGTAGGTAGTGGAAGGTAGCGGTAGGTAATGGCAGGCAGTGGTTGATAGCGGAGCGACACGGAAATATATGCGTGGACGTCGGCGGGAATATTGCAACGCACCCTGCACGTCCTGCACGCTGGGGACGATACCCCCAGGCAGGTGATATCGATATCGGGATGTATCCGCGAGGACGTTGCGAAATAGGGAGTCCCGTAGGACGCGCGGCTTCTCGGGGCGGCACGGCCCGTTCCCTCTTCCCCGAGACCAATTCTCCTTCGCGTTTCGATCGCCCGTCGTACGTTCTCGGGACGACGCGCTCGCCAGCGTGCCGCGGATCTAAACTACTGGAGGTAATTCTACTTCCGCTCGACCCACCGTCGCGTCTCAATTTTCCAAGCGAAAGCGGCCGACGCACTTGTTCCCGCAATGGGAGCGTCGCGCGCCAGATTTCGGTCCCGTCGAAACATACGATACGGCTTAAACTTTTTTCTAATTAGCAATTTTTTCGTTGGATTCACCGTGGCTCTTCGCGCACCTCCTCCGCCCGTCGATTCGTTCGTGCATACTTCCTTCCCTCGTTTCCTTTCGGAACGATTTGTTGTACAACCCCCTCCTCGGTCCGCGCGCTCCCCCGTGCACCCCTTTCCGCCGGATGAGTCGCGATATAGATGCGCGTGCCACCCGACGCGTTATACGTCTCTGTACGTCCGCCAAAGCGTCGTACATACATACGTTTAGATTTCCGAGTCTCGCCGAGCGCGCGCATATCCCACGGGAATCAATATCCGCGTGTACCTCCGCTTCCTCTCCCTTCTTTCTCCTCGTACCTCCTGCCTCTTGCCGCGCGCATCGCGCATCGCACCTCGCGATTCGCGCCTCGCGCCTCGCCGCTTCGCTACTCGGCAACTTATCAACTCGCTCCCGCACTACCTTTTTCAACCCCTCGCTCCAATTTTCTCTTCTCTCTCTCCCTCTCTCCCCCACTCTATCTCTCTCTCTCTATATATATATGTATATATATATATCTCTCTCTGTGTGTGCGCGCGTGTCTTCCTTCCTGCCCGCCTGGCTTTACCATGCCTCGCTCCCTCATCGTCGCACCTCGTTTGATACTGCACCGTCCGTCATCCGCTTACGGTAAACGGAATTCGGAGAGCAGCGCGACGCGCGTCCATTCGACCATCGGACTCGTTTCCTCTCGTCGAGTTCCCTGCCGGCCCTGTCCCGCGGAGACGACGCGGGTAACCCTTTCGTTCTTGCGGGAACATTCGTCCCCTTTTTGCCCCGACGCGCGATCCCCGTCGACTCGCGGCCCTCGGCCCGTGCTCCTCGATTTTCCTCGCTCCGTTCAAGTTCGCCTGATCTCGCTATTGCGGGCACCACCTTCCGCCCGGAGGCGATTCGGAGTCCCGTCGATGCCCTCGGTCGGACTCCGATAAGGGAGTGAGATCGCGGCGGTGCGAACGTGAAAACGGCGAACGATATTTGACGCGAGTAGGCGAAAACCCGGCCACGTTCGGAAGAACACCCGGGGCGAAAAAGAAGCGCGACAACGTCCAGCCGTTTGGCCGTGCGATCAAGCAGATCATCAAGTATCGTAAACGTGACGCGACGTAGGACACCGGCGAGCTTCATCGGAGCGTTCGATGAAACGAACTGTACGGTTAAATCGAGCGTCGTCTAATCCCGTAAAAGAAATTTTGCCATCGCTGTGGAGCGATATCGATCATGCTCTACAAAGCTCCTCTCGGCCGAGTGATCCGCTGGGAAAAGATTAGCGCGATTTACACGCGATACGTCGCGCGTCCCAGTCGATGCTCCCGCAGACGCTTGACCATTTTTTGCCCGCGGCCGTGCTCCGATCGCGTCGGGTCGTAACATAGCAGGCGCGTCGCGTCGCGTCGCGTCGCGTCGCGTCGCGCGTTTCTAAACGCGTGCCCCCCGAGTTTCGCCGAGAACTCCTCCGAGAAGATCCTCCGAAAATTGAGCGCGCTGCCGGGCCGGCGAACAGAACGGCGTACACCGGGACGAAGGTGGGACGCCGGATGATCGCTTGTCTCGAACGGGTGCCCCGCGCAGTTAACGGGAGCCGGACGTTCGCGAGAAATCGGAGGGAACGAAGGACAATCGAAGAATCTCTCCGCGGGTTCGATGGTTGGTTCGGAACCGAGCGGCGCGGCCGGCGAGACGAGCGAGGGAGCGAATAAACAAAGGGAAGAGCGAGGGGGCGAAAGGGTTTAGGGAGGAAAGGGGAGCGCAGGAGCACAGAAGGCACGAAAAAGAGAGGTCCGGCGAGTGCACGAGGACGAAAAAAGGAAGAGACGGGTGGCTCTGCTCGCCAGCTGACGGTCTCGTGCCGCAACCCGAAACTCTTTTCGAAGATTCGGTTGCCGGTGTTCGTATAATGCGTACGCGGTACGGTACGGACCGGCCCGACCCTGCCGTAGCTCGCCGTCGTGGCTGACCGCCGTGACACTGGCCACTCGATCTTTATCGATTCCGCCCGATCGGCTCGGCTGCGCAGCCTTTCCACGCGAGACAATCGCTCTTCGACCGAGTTCTCCAGAAATCGCTGGACCAACAAAATTGTCCAGAGGGTCGAGAGGAAGCAGCGCGGACGGCAGCCACGTCGATCGCCCCCGCGGTTCTTCCTCTTGCGCAATTCTCGCCGTCCGCTCGCTTGTCTTCGTCGCATTCCCGTCGGTATTGATCCGCCGAGTTTTCGAAAGTAAAATAGGTTATACCGTTGAATTGCACGAAACTACAACTCCGAACAGCAACGAACGAGATGAAGCAGCCTTTCGCATCTTTCTGTGTGTGCGCGCGCGGTCGTGCAAATGCGCGAGATGGAGCGGGCGCGCGGCCGCGCGGGCTGAAGCGTGCGAAAAGAAACAGCGAGAGCGGAAACGAAAAGAACGACAGGTGAACGAAGAAAATGGAACGAGCTGGATGAGGACGGACAGATGAGTCTGGCAACGAATCGTGTATGCATGTATGTACGTACGACCTATGTGCCTATGCACCTATATACGTAAATACATATGCCTATGTCAATGTAGAAGTTTACGTGAAGAAGAAAAGCGGGTTTACTGTAAGGGGGACAGAGGGGCGGGCGAGGGACGAGCGGGGTTGGAGGGAGGGGCCGAGAGTTTGCAAAGTTTCGAGATTCAAGAGCGCTCTCCTCTCAATACAAGTTTGCGCAAACAAGAACTTCGAGGGACGGATAATGTCTCGGATAAATCAAGGGAATTTAATAAATCGTCGTTTCTGGGATTCCTGTTAATCGTGGCCCGCGTCCCCCGCCATCCCACCGATGTCGCGAGAAAATTTCCATCGAAAACGTACCGTCGAACGGGCTCCCCGCGATTAGCCGCAGAATCACTGCCGTCGGAAAAATGGATGAACACCGATTTCGCTAACGGGCTACGAGCACCGGCTCGTAGGAATTTTTCATGACACAGGCACCGATAAAAGCAAACTGCCCTCTCGACTGTGCCTCGATGAACGAATAGAGGGAATTATCGATGACCATTCGCCTCGATTTTAAAACGCGTCGAACGTTCGTGCGCCGCCTCTCGAGCCTCCGCTGCGTCTTCGCGCTTCCGTTTCTTCGATCGTCCTCATCCTATTTTAGCACCCTTTTCGGGACTAGCTACCCGAGGGAATCAATAACCGACGAGGAAGCGACTGTAGATTCGGGAACTGGCGGAGAGAAGGGATGACGCGAGGAACCAAAGAGTACCGAGGGGCGTCGCGACGGGTAGAACAGCACCCCGCTGTTCCAGGAGGGTGTCGGAGGGTGCAACAGGGACTGCGAACTTTAGGGTGGAGGCGGCACGCGAAAGAGTCGAAGCTTGGCTCCGCCTCCGGCACGCGACCAGCACGCGACCACTCCGTACGGTCTAGGCAGCCGTCGCCGTTCCCGTCGTCGACGCCGCCGACGCCGACGCCGACGCCGACGCCGACGCCGACGCCGACGCCGCCACCAATGCCACAGCCGCCAACACCACCGTCACCGCTACCACTACCGTTACCGCCATCCTTCTCATTTCCACCAGGTTCATCTACAATTACGCAACGACCGAACCGCACTATTCCCAGCATCATTCTCGACTCGATCTCCTCGCGCTTTCGTCCTCCCTTCTTATTATCGTGCTCGATCTTTGAGCGACGCAAAATTTCCACACGGGAACTCGTGTCTCTTTTGCCTCCTCGACCCTGTCGAACGAGCGTCGATGATCTTTAATCGATTTTTCCATTTCTCCGCCTCTCGTCAACTTCCGTTTTACCGTAGCGCAATCAATTTTAAATTCAAATGAAACACCTCAGGGAAATACGGGGCTCATTTTTCGTCTCCTCCACGGCCCTCCAATCGTCCCTCCACCTGCCCCGCAAGCAACGCTTTCCTTTGCCAACTTTTTCCATCACCTCAATTTCTCTTCCCGTTTCATTTCTCCCCTGGATTACCCCAGTCGCCCTCCCCGCTTTTATCCCAACGGCAAGTAATATTGTTTCGCGTTTCTTTCGAACGCATTTGCTTTCTCGCGAAATTGCTGACTATTTCGAGGGCAACGTGTAACGGGATGTAAAAGGAGAAGCTAATACCGTGCTTGGTTTACAAGATACGCCGACTTATCGATAGCTGCGGGATGGCGAAAAATTGCGCGACAAACGGAGGTCGATAAGTACGAAGTGTATTTCCTTCCGTTTACTTCGAGACGGTGAAAAATCTAAATAAAAAGCTGCTCGCGTTTCGCAGCTTCATAATTAACGCAGGGGAGAATGGCATACACGGTGTGCAGCAAAGTCTGCGTAAACTGCAGAACCATGGGCGTAGCTCTGGTAGTAGCGATTCATTCCCCTCCTTATCGCTCTCTACTACTCCACCTTTCCTCTCCGCCCACCGGCGAACTACCACCCACTCTCATTTTAAACTTTCAAAGGAAAAAAGCTAGAAATACTTTAACTCGAAATGAAATTTCAAAAGGATGGAAGGGGCTGACAACGGTCCTCCTCCGCCGCTCGGCTCCCACTCCAACGGGCAATCCTCTTTACCCCTTTCCGCCCCGCTGCAGCGAGTGAAAAACGTGTATTACAAACTCGGATAGTCTTCCTTCGAGCCAAACGAACCAGCGACTCCACCCACCAGTCATGATTATCGTGCGAACTAGCGAGATCGTTTTAACGCAATCCAATAAATTTTTCGTAAGGGCATTAATCAAAAAATCTCATCCTCCGCCATCCACTGCACTCTCTGACTTGTCGTCGTGATTGTCGAACGTGCATTGCGTTATTAAACAGGAACGAAACATCTCCCGAGGCTGGTCTTTCGAGACGCGTATCATCGATAAATAGCACTTGTGTAGATCGTGGTTTTAGTTGGGAACAAAATGGAATATTTGGAACTTTCGGGCGAATCAAAACAATATTAAATTGAATTTTTGTTTTTTATTCCATTCTTTTGCAGAAGTCCCTCCTGACAAAGCGAAGGAGAGCCATTACATAAATACGTATATTCTATGTATACAAGATTACATCATCTTCGGTTCGAGTCATTCTTCCATCGTCTACCGTTCACCTGCGATTACAGATTTTAAACATACGTATGTGCACGCGTGCATATAAAGAGATACAAAGGGATGCAGCTGCGACGGAGCAAGCCAATAACAGGGGGATAAAGACAGACAACTTTTTCGTACTTACAGCCTGAACTAAGTTTCTTGGACAAAATAAGGCAAGGAGAGGGAACTAAAGATGCTCGTAATATCTTCGTCCGACCAATCGATAAGAGGAAAATGTACTCGTACAGGCACAGAACTGTCGTCGTTTAATTGTGTCAGATTGTCGTAAACTTCTCTCCCGTTGTCATTCAAACGTTTTCCAACTAACAATACTCGTAATTCTGGTTTCGATACAATAAGATGTTTAATCGCACAGATGGCGTCGATCTTGTCGTACTCTAAGGTGTGCAGCTCGACATCGTATCTGTTGGACCGAATTCAATTGATTTCAGTCCATGCGCCTACATTATTAGTTTATACGAATAACAAAAAGTTTTTTAGTTTGTCCACGACCTTCTACCCACCTGTCGCATAGATCGCGGAAAAATTTGATCTCGTCCGATCCCGACACATCCGTGTTGAAGTAAAAAGCGTGTAACTTCGCCTTGGAACTCGGTCGCAGTTTGCTCACAGCGATGCGAGCAAAATGTATCATAAGAATCGCTTCCTCGCTTCCATCCAAGTATACGCAGACATCCTCTGGCCTCTGATAGTAATTTCTGCAAGGAAAAACGAACAGAGAAAACAAAGAAAAATTCGACGGTGTTTCATAAAAAATACCACCAATCGATACTTTTTTCCAGTTGAAGAGGCATTACACGAATTTCTTGAAGGAACCGTCGTAAAGCGATCGCTGGTCCGAGTTTTCAATTAGCCGTTCATATTTCTTTAAACAATCGATGTGCGGTACACGGTCGTAATGTATCACTACATTTGCAGGGATACGCTTGCAAAACATTTCTTTCGCCGCTTCAGTCACCTCTTTCTCCTCGCTTTCAATAGTTACGCGAACTTTGTAATACCTATAAAATAATTTGGATCATCTGCCGATGTTTAAATCGTTACTGCACAGAAATGGCTATGATAAATCTTCTAGTTACCTATTACGTTCCGGGTACGAACCGAAGGAAACGTTACGACATTCTTGCGCGACTGCGCTTAATGCACCTGCGAACAACTCTTCCCTCGCGTTTAGAAAAATTTCAGTGGATGCAAAAGCTTTGCGCCCAGCAAAGCATTCCTATGAAAATAAAGTAATCATTTTGCAGGAATGCTAATTAATTTTCAAAAAACAGTCTTGTACGCGGTATCTCCTACCTTGCACACAGCTTGGAAAGAAGGTTTAAAAAATACGGGTGATCCAGGAAAAATGTAAACATTCTTCATTGTCACACACGGATAATGGAACGGTTGGCCCGTACTTTCATTTATTCCAAATTTGAGAACAGACTTTGTTGGTATCTACGAGCAAGTAATAACTAGACAGTGACTGTTAGATATCTTGTATATCAGCTGTGCCACTTACGTATGCCATTTTGTAAGAAGGGGATGGAAAAGGCTCGCAGTTAAAGTGATTCTTTATAATATCCACCAGGGTTGGATGATAGTGTAGCTTATCGTTAAAAGCCAATGCTACAGCTGCGGAAATAGATTTTATCAGACAACCTAGGCACATTTATGTGCGTTTCAATGCAATCACCTTCATAAGTAACATCGTCGTGAGTAGGACCGATACCACCAGATGTAAATACATAATTATACCTCTCACAAAACTCTCTTAATTCATGTGCAATATCTCCAAGATTATCTCGTACTATCGTAATCTATAGATACAAAAAGAAATAATAAAATATTGAACGTCATATCAGGAGCAAAATGTAAATTTCACGAGTTAGACCTACCTTCTCAACTTTAATTCCATGTTTATACAGCAGTTCGCAGGCGTAGAACGAATTGATATCTTTTACTTGTGCCTTTAGAACTTCGTCCCCAATTACTAAGAGAAAAAAGTTCATATAAAAATTATCAGGATTGAAGAATACATTTAACAGACAAGCGGTAAGGATCAGCAGGTGTATTTGTGTTACCAATTATTCCAGCAGTCGGACGGACTACGTTACTGTTTAATCGAATTAACATTTCGTCCATGGTTGTTCGCCAACGATATTTTAATAAAACATTCACCGTAATCCGTTGCAAATTTAGCATAATGTTTCAACCTTATCTTAAACTATCGTACAGCACAATCTTGCAACGAACGAATATGATACAGCGCCTCCACATTTTTGAATGTCAAACGTTCATTATCGTCGACGGTACTCCCACCTATAAAGAAGTAATTGAAACTACTAGTCTGCCTAACTTGCCCACATTCCGAGAGTAGATATTGCAGAGACTCGCGTAGTTTCAGATATTATTCCATAGATGGCGAAACCGTTTGAGTGTAGGTAAGGCAATATACGAGTAGTTTCAACCACTTCTTTATAGATGGCGAGACTATAGCCTCCGTACCAATTCAATATCTCTGACAACGTTACCGACACCTTATAAAGAGAAATGTTAATTATAAATTTGATGTAAGGTGCCAAATGAAAGGGAAAGAAACAAGCTATTCACCTGTTGTAGTGTCGTTGCTGTAAGTTTATCCACTTGCCCGTAATTATTCATTTAATTGTGTAAATGTTTATAACATACCAACGACGCTTGCCATACTGTTGCCATCTTAATGAAGGTATTTACATCCCTGAATATTTATTTCTTCCAATACATTTTCCTGTGTGTACTAAGCATACACTAACAATAGCATTCCTCTCTGTTTCGGCTTCGCAGCCATGAAATTTGGACTAATTGTAAGAGTACATATAACCTAACTTTAGATTTACTATCTTAGCTTACGCACACTTTTCTCCACTCTTTCTTTCGCACCTCCTCTGCCGTACATATTGCCACATTTAATACTAGCTGTCTTTTCGTGCATATTTATTATATGTATATCTTTTTGTTTCGAACTCCGGAGCTTTCATCTATTATTAAACGCATCAGTTCCTCTAACGTAAGCACCCTCTCTGTTTCCCTACATTCTCTTATTAGATGTTCTAACATTATAAATTTGTCTCCACACAAGTCACAGTTTTCAGACTCCACTTTCGCATAATATCTGTTTGCCTTTTGTGTGCTTCCAGTTATTACCTATGTATTTATTTGCTGACGCGTCGCTATTAGCTTAACGTTGGTACTGCGGTAGTATTGCTGTTCTAATATATATACACTTGTCGTTATATCTTGCTCATTTTATGTTTGTTTTCTGCTCCTGTTGTTGCTTTTCGTAGTATCTTTATTGCATCCCTTTGTATCCTTCACTTCGAGTCAAAGTTATTCATGCCTGACTTATTTCATTCCTTTTCAAAGAATCCTCTATATCTCTTATGCTTCAAAGTTGGATCACCCTTCCTCCTTTTTACTGTAAATATCCTTCAACAATCTTACTCTCTCCTGTTACGTTCTTACTAATGTACCTTTTGTGTGTGCAGGTTCCTTGGACTACGAACTGAAGAGCATTCACCGGTACATCTCGTTGTGTAGTAAGATCAAGAAAGAAGATAGAAGAAATTGTGCCACATACTTTAGTTATTCTTTAGTTATAGTGAATTAGTTTAGAAAAATATTAAGATGTATTGTACATAGATTTAAAACAATAGTTTATAAGTATTAGCATGTATGTTTAAATTGCAACATCTTGGTAACGTGTATCTGCATTAATTACTTTAAATAAATCTCTGCAATGAAAGGAATTTTACTGCTCTTTTTATTTGAACACATTATCAATCCTTGAAATGACCTACTTCAACTTCTTAAACTAGGACTACCGTGCAGGAACTTGAAATGTAAAGTTGACAAGCGGAAAACTTGTAAAAATAGACCTGAACATTCTAAAATTGAGCGCTAATTATTCAGAATTTGATATAACGTCTCTCAAATCTAAGCCCTCGGAAATTCCTGGAACGTGACGTCATTTCCAAGAAATTCTGTGATCTAATACCTCCTCGCATATCATGTTCTCCTGATAGAAATTCAGGATTTTCGGCAGATATTTTGGCCAGAATCTCAGAGATTTAAGCTCTCGGCAATTCCTGGAACGTGACGTCATATTCCAGGAATTTCCGAGCGCTTAAATTTCTGAGATTCTGGCCAAAATATCTGCCGAAAATCCTGAATTTCTATCAGGAGAACATGATATGCGAGGAGGTATTCGATCTCAACAATTTTCTAGACATCTGCCAACCAATTTTGCAAGAAGCGAAGACTCAGAATTTGCTGCTTCCAAATTTAATAACGTATAGGACTATTTTTACAAGTTTCTCGCTTTAGGACTTTGCATTTAAGGTCCGTCCACGGTACTTCTTGTTTAAGGAAGTGGAATTAGGTGTTTTCAAGGATTGTTAAGGGCCAAAAATAAAAAGAGCGGTAGAATTACTTTGATTGAAGATTTATTTAAATAAATAAATGAAGATACAAGTTACAAAAATGTTGCAGTTACAATTTACAAGCTAATACTTATAAACTATTCTTTTATGTCTATTTACAATCAATTCTAAACTAACATTTATATACTATTAAAAATAGAATAAACATAAATAGTCTAATACTTATAAGCTGTTCTTTGAAGACAATTTACAATATACCTTACAGATAAAACCTATTCTAAACTTTACGTACTTAAAATGCTAAAGCTTATTTTAAATTGCAGGGATTGTGTAACTTGTGCATATATAAATTGTTTATTATATCTTTCTTTTTATATTTAGCACATTCAGTAGAACTTGTAATAGTAATATAAGTAATATTATATTTTATACAAGATCTACCGAATAAACTAAATATAGAATATAATATAATAAATATACATGACAGTGAATTACACAATAGCTCTAAATCAGTGGTGGGCAACCTTTGGCTCGCAGTGGCACAACAGTTGAAATCTTGAAATCAACAGTTGAAAACCGAATTCCTGGATTGTATCGTTAATTTAAACAATTGCGTTCTTCTTGCGAAAAATGCGAAAGAAATGAATTTGAATAATAATTACGGGGAAGTGGATAGCGCGTGCAAGAGGGATTGCCGGTAGGCAAAAAGGTGTGCAAGCGAGTAAGAGGGAATGCAGAGGTGCATAGGTAGTCTATTAGACTAAGTATAATAAGAAAAACGTAGCTACATATACGATTCTGAAGCTGTATTAAATTGATTTTATAAATAAAAATGTAAATAAACCAATGTTTTAAGCCTGTCAAAAAAGTAGTTTCTCACAATAAAAATAAGTAAGAAAGCTACGAAAGCTACTAACTTCTGCTAATGCAGTACTTAGTGAAACGTTATAGTTTTTTTTGTTTGTAGCACCTGCAATTACGTATGCACGTGTACACGTAACATCTTTTTTTTCCAACTTAAATTTGTATTACATTCTGACCGTGATGGCTAGTACAATGCTACGCGATGCTGCTTTAAAATCACCGAAACAGCTGTACAAATTTTTGTTGCGTGAATGCGAAAAGTTGCCTACTGATGCCCAAGGGTTTTACAAACACTCAGTGAAACAGGTAAATTGCGAAAAAATTTAGTAATATTGAACATGCACTCATCAGCCAGCGTATTCATATCTGTATGTAATTATTAAATACCATGTATAACCTATTGTGTTTATGGTGTACATGTGACTTCTAGAGTTTTAAACAGCATTTAATTGAGCCAGACAGAGAGCGTGTCCGACAGATTATGGAAAAAGCTGTACAAGATGCAGATTGGCTTGTTAAAAAGGTACCTTGCATTTATAATTTCATTCAGGCGGAGAATTTGTAATTGTACTTATCTACACATTTAAACTTTTGCATGTAGTACGCTGAAACAGAAGGAAGGAATCTAGGCATAAAGTAACAATTCTACAGCAGCACTGTTTACGAACAAGAGAGCTTCTAACAATTCCGTTTGTAAGATGGATTTCAAGACCATTGTGTGTCATAAGCATGGACTGAATGTGTCACAGTTTTCCAAAGCTATTAACATTTGGTGTGATAACCCGCAAACTATCAACCGTAGAATATTTGCATCTGTTGAAATAATGGACATGAAATTTGGCGGCAATATACTTGAAATGTTCGAGCACATTAATGCTTTAGATGTGACGCTGCTGGGTACCGATTATCAAAATGATAATATAGACAGCAAAGTGTTATTAGATGCTGTGCGTATGTTTAGTCAGGAGGAAGGAAAATCTGTGGATAAAACAGTTCGTCTGTATGTAGTAAAACAATTGCCACGCGTTCCGCACATTTTCTCTGCAGGCATTGAATTTTTCTTATTCAACGATGAAGAAAACTGTGTGATAAATATACACAAACCTTTGTGTTTGCACAAGCAGTCTCTCGGCCCTAGATTTGCATACATGTTGCAGCACAAAGAAGATGGTTACACATCTGTTAGCGCTTATCAGTCAGACAGCCCTTCGCGTGATTCTAGTATAGAGTGGCTAGAGAAAATGCTTTTTCCCCGGATATTGAAATGGGCGAAAAGTGATATCAAAATGGGAACAAGACACCTGCCATCTGTGAACCTAGTATTGGCAGAGAAATACACAGAATTATATTGGAAGCTGAAAGAGAAGTATGGTGCAAAGCTTATAAGTAATTGGCCAGAAAACACGGATCCTCTGAAATTTGTTTACGAAGATATTGCCATTGCTACTTACTTACTCTTGCTATGGGAGAAAGAAAGATTAGAGAAGAAAACCACCGACCTGCAATCTTTTCTTGATCTGGGATGCGGTAATGGTTTACTAGTATATATTTTATTCAACGAAGGGCATCAGGGTTTAGGCATCGATCTACGCAGGAGGAAAATTTGGGACATGTATCCACCAGAAACTCCATTAGAAGTATGTATAAATGCATTTTTCGCAAGGCCTTCACAGAGATAGATTGAGGGAATTACATTGAATTATTCTTATCTGTAGGTTCACACTATCATCCCGTCATCAGCGACGGTGTATCCAGGAGTAGATTGGATCATAGGAAACCATTCGGATGAGCTAACACCATGGATACCGATTATCGCGACACGCAGCTCCAGCGACTGCCGTTTCTTTTTGCTACCCTGTTGTCCTTACGAACTTAATGGCGCCAAATATCAGAGGCATTATGCTTCGCAGAGTCAATACTCGGAATATATCGGTTATGTGAAGAACTTATGCGAACAATGTGGTTTTAGGACGCATATCGACAAATTAAGAATTCCCTCCACTAAACGTATCTGCTTGATCGGCTGGGAAAGGCGACACGAAGATATGAAAGCTCGAGAGGATCGTATTCAACAAATTCTAAGTACAAAGACAACGTTAACTTGGCAGAAACGTGAGACGAACGAACCGATTGACGGCACAATCGGGGACTGGACGTGCGATTTTAAACCAAGGGATGAAGTAGAAAGGGTACGAAATTGTACGCAACTAGATAAGACACTGTTAACAGGGATCGTTGATATTGTTTCGCATCAGTTACTTCACGAGGGTCGTATAGTTATCGCTCCCAAAGAGGCGCCAACCAAACATTGGAACGCTGGTAGATGTCTTGAATTATGCGAAATCGCTAAATCGATACCTAAAGAAATGATGCTGCGTTTGCGGAAAGAATGTGGCGGCCTTCAAACATTATTGAAGAATCATAGTCACATATTTCGTGTGGCACGGGGCAAAGTAGAATTCAGAATACCTGGAGCACAAGCCGTAGACGAGAAACCGAAGAAGAGAAAATTATCATTGATAGTGCGGAAGAAGACTAAACTTTGTTGGTTCTATGAAAATCATCCAGACGGTTGTCCAGTGACAGAGGCAGAATGTAATTACAAACATCAACAGTTAGATCAATAGCAAATAACATTAAAACAATACTACGCTACGCGTACAAATTTATTTTTCACCTTTATACAAATCGGCGAGTGTATTTTATACATCGAACAAGATTGCTCTATGTTGCTCGCAACACGATACGAAGTAATTATTAAACGGCAATTATAATACATAGGAGAAACATTTAATATTATTCATCTCGTGAATACTTCGCATTCCAGGATTAATCGTAGAGTTATCGATACGTAAGATAACTTACATTTACGCGGACCGTGCATTATTTCTACTTAAGAAATTCGACCAACGATATGTCATCCAATGTTAGACATTTGGTATCAATCGTGTTTTCTTCAATTGATATTTTGGGCATGAAAGACTGTCGTACGCGTTTCCATTTTTTCACATCGGCGGTATCTAATTGATGAACACGTTTCACGTGGGTCCGAAGATTGCCCTTCTGGGTGAACGAATACTCGCAGTAAGGACAAGCATATGGTCGATCACCAGTATGGTGTTTTTGGTGCATTTGCAGGGTCGATTTTTGAGCAAACGACTTCGTGCACAAGTCACACTTGTATGGTCGTTCACCGGTGTGGATTCGTTTATGCCTTTCGACCTGATACGGTTTCGTAAAGGTTTTCCCACAAATGTCACATTCTTTAGAAGAATGCCCTTTAATTGTTGGCTTAGCTGCTTTCACCGATAATGGTTTTTCCACGGAAACCTTCGCGAATGTTTCCAGCTGCGTAGTCGAACCTGCTACCGTTAAAAGATTCGACTGATCCGGTTTTATCGTTCGATCTACACAAATTGCTTCGTTGGCACTCTCGTTATGCGTCGCGCTGGGTGCAGTGTCAACTCTGGTAGACAAACACTCTGCATCATCAGAAATAATAGACAGACGATGCTGCGTGTTGTTCACAGCTGTGGATGATTGCGACAATAACGTTTCCTCAGTTTGTATCGTTACCAGGCCATTCGTTAAAAGGAAATGTAGGTTCGTAACCAACTGATTATTTTCGTTCACCGAGACAACTGCCTGATTATTGATTTCATCGGTGTCGAAGTTGATTTGGTCAGATAAGCAGGCAGCAGCTGTGTCGATATTAATTGCGTCCAGGTGAGAATATCCTGCGGTTGCTCCCGGAAGATGTTCTTCTTGTAGTTGCTGATTCGGCCCACAGTCGCCCATCCTCTCCTCTCTTTCATCACACTTCTCAAGATCCGCCGCTACTTCAGCTATGGCCGCGACTCTCAAATGTTTTTGCTTCCTCTTTGGATTTTCTTTATGTTCGCGTGCGTGTTTCATTAAATGTACCTTTCTGTGGCCGGAGGTTCGAAATCTTGAATCGCAAATGGAACATTTAAACGGTTTGGAGCCTTTGGAAGAAAAAAATAAAATTTATTATAAAAGATGGGCGCAAGGTGCGGTGAAAGATGGCTAATATTATACATTCGTGCGCGTATATCTGTTACCTGTATGCAATCGCATGTGCACCTTTAGACTGCCCTTGGTTGCGAACAGACTGTTGCACACGTGGCAACGAAATGTCTTTTTACCGGTGTGGACCTTCATGTGCGAATCCAAAGTACACTTCACGGCGAAACTTTTGCTACAATAATCACACTTGTATGGCCTTTCGCCTGTGTGTGTACGTATATGCCTTATAAGGTCACTCGGCTTGCGAAAAGTTTTCGGACAATACTTGCACCTGTTTGTATACTCCTTCCGTTCTCCGGTATCCATCAAGTCTTTCTGTGGACATTGCACCATGATAATATTGTACATTTTTCTCCTCGTTGCCTCGTTTCTGGCGATCGCATAAAGCGCAAACAATTGTGCGTGCATAACTTACTTGCAATCGATCCATTACTTCCTTTTCTGCCACTGTGTCTAGAAGTACTTTCTCAGAAACTGCAGCGTCCGAATCCAATGCGATATAGTTCGAAGGTGTGCTATCATTTACCATGGACTGCACTTCCAAAGAAGGTATCGTGTTCCCCTCAACGCTATCACCTCCGGAGGGTATAGTGTTCCACATCGTGGTTTCGTGAATCTTACTATGCGATCGTAGCTGCAGCCTATCGTTAAAGTACTTTTCGCACGATGGGCACTTTAATGACCTTAATGGACAAATGAAAGAAATCAGTAAAGTGTATTTGGGCCGATGATCTGGCACTTACTGTTTCGTGACGTGTATTTTTGAATGCCTATTCAATCCACCGTTCGTGCAGAATCTTGAGAAACATTCTGTACACTGATATTCTTTAGTTCCACGATGACTTGTCAGATGTTCCTTAGAATAAAGAAATATGCTTATTAAATTTTGGCTAGCCAAACAGCGGGATGCATGTACAATAAATTGCGTGGCCATTATCGTTCATTGAAAATTGCCAACCTTTAATCCAGCAGCTGCGAATCCTTGCTGACCACACATATGACACTGCAATAGAGATTCTACACGAGATATTTTATCTATAGTAGGCTTCATCATTTCTGAGACGTCGGGCGTTGCCACGTTCAGGTTTAATTGAATCTTGGAATCTTGTGGAATTTCACGAAACTCTTCTCTGTACATAGCAAATAGGTGCAATCAGTTTTTAATGATCCATTACGAATCTATCGTTTTCTACGCGCAGTGTGTCCAATACAGAGAGTGAAACATTAAGCACTTACGTTAAAAGTATGGGGTTGATCGTACATTGTTGCTGGGCACTGTCCCTATTTACATGTTCCATGCCCAATTCATTACCCGAGTCCTCTTTCCTTCCAAAATTTTCTTGCGAAATGAATACTATTGCCTGCATGCTAGATCTTCCGGATGCATCGGTACTTATATTATTGGGCGTTGTAACAGAAACAGAAAGTCGGTCTTCTTTCACACTTCCCGGCAGTATACTTGATATACTATTGGAACTACTGGTATCCAATCCAATGTCGACATCAGCATCCGACTGAAAAACGAGACCCTTTGTTCGTTAAGCTCTCCTTCTAATGGACTTTTCAATGAAGGCTATATCGTTGTCTCACTTGTAAGGCAATATGATCCATTTCGAATGGGTCTAACTGTGAAGAGAAAACGTGGTCCGTGGTTGATTCTACGTTATTGTTACTGCTATTGTTATTTTCATAAATAACATTCAATATGGGTTGGTGCCTCTGTTGCTCTTTCGTATTTCCAAACACAGTAGCTGCATTTGTACTGTGCAAATGTTTCGTCTGATTAGTTCCTAATCTGAGATTCAGTCCAATATTAAGGAATTGTTGATTCAGTGTCTCTTCTATGTCTCGTATGCTTTCCTGCAAACAAAACGCAGCCCACCGTTTAAAAGAAACAAACGGAGTGGTTTCTATTTCTTAGTATATGGAACCTAGCAGGTATGATATATGAATACCGGAGTGAGGGCCTGATCGCCAGTATAAACGGGCAATGTAACGGAACCAGCTTCATCGGGATGCAATATCTGTGAATTTTCAAGGTTTGCCACTGCTATTCCCGATACGTTTTCTATAAAGACAATATGAGAAAGAAAGGAGAAAATTTGCAATCCGTACGATTGTGGGAGACATTTCTCTATACTTATGCACAAATTTTAAACGTACGGTCGATAAATGCTGTAGCATCGCAATTTCCTGGTAAAGCTGGCCTTGCTTTTCGCTTCTCCTCAGTTATATTTTGGAACTCGGCCAAAGTTTGGGAAAACTCGGAACCCAATTGCGGCTGGAATGATATTTCCACTGATCCAATGCGAGAAAGCGCAAGATTATCTGAATATACAGATGGAGATGTTGTAACGATAGTAGAAGTTGTAGTGCTATTGCAGGTAGGAGCGACGGAGGCAACAGGAACAGTGGAGGTGTAAGAAGTGTCGAGAGACGAATTTTGTGTACAACTTTCATTTGCATTCGTCTTTTCCGAATCCTGTATTTGTATTTCAAATTTCTGCTCCTCCAATTGCTAAGCATTAAAAAAACAATGGGTTAAATAGCAGTACGTACAGTTAATCTTTCTATCACATGTCTTTAATGGATACTGTACCCGTTCGGCTAATTCGTGCTTGTGTATTTTCATATGTTTCCGACAATTCACGTAAGTCTTAAAAGTTTTGTGGCAATACGGGCACATGAATGGTCTCCTATTACTATGAGTAACCAGATGCCTTTTCATGCTACTCTGTGTTGAAAATTTAGCATTGCAAATCGAACAGCCGTACGGTCTTGTATCTTCGTGTGTATGCAAATGGGACTTCAAAACGCTATTCGACGTGAACCTCCTGAAACAGTTTCTAACATTTAACACCTCTGCGACGAAGTAAATGTTTCCACCAAAGACACAAACTGTAGCGCACAAAGGGGAAACAAAGAAAATACAAACAGACGGAGTAAAATAATAGCTGAAAATGTATAAAGAATTTGAGCAGAATTTTATCTACAACGTACCTATCACATTTTGTACATTTGTAAGGACGTTCTCCTGTGTGACGGCGATGATGCTGCTTCAAATGACTGATTTTTCTAAAAGCCGCTTGACAGACCCAGCACTTATACGGCCTAGCTGGATCCGCAGCTATGTCATGAGCACGTTTCTCTTTCGAAGGAACCTGTGCCACACAAATCTTATTGCCTGCATCGCTTATTACCAATGGTTCTTGCAAAACTACTTGAGGTATTAAATTTTGCGCTTCCGGAGACAACTTCGATTTAGCTTTCGCTTGGGTTCTGGATTGATTAGCGGAATATGTGCTACTACTACCATTTGTGTCAGCCACGTTGCTTTTCTTATCGTTTACACTAGATTTTTCGTTAGTGCCGTTCGATTTTGTGTGCAATCTGTCGCAAAATATATTTATGCCGAAATTACTGCTTCAATAATAAGGAGGAAGGGGTAATAAACACTCACCTCGTATGTGCAATTAAGCTACCATGGCATACAAATGATTTTTCGCAAGACCCGCAAGCGTACCTTTTAGTATTTGAATGGGTACGTTCGTGTGCTATCATGGTTGACTTCAACGCGAATGAACGATAACAGTATGTGCACTAGAGGATATAAATATAATACAGAAAAATCGCAAACTATATTTATTATAAGTATACGCGTATCCACAAGAATAAATGCAGCACACACATGAGTACCTTGAATGGTTTTTCTTGTGTATGTACACGTAAATGCCGTATCAAATCCGAAGGCTTTTTAAATTCCTTGTGGCAAAAACTGCACGCATACCATCTTATATTTCCCACGCATCGTTGTTTTATTGTTAAATATTTCCTACAAAGAGAAGACCATTATTTGCAACAAACAATCCTATAATTAACAAGACTATCTTCCACAAAACATATAATGAAGATTACCTCGTACCACCATCCGGCCCCCGATCCAATAATGTCACAAAATTGGTGCGGGCCTCGAGCGTTCGTGGTTCAGATATACCTACGACAAAGAAATCATCTGAACGTAAAGCTTTTTAATTAACTTAATAATTTTATCGTTATCCTTCAATCTTACAAGCATAGGCCATACCTTCGGCGGCAGTTTTGTTTTTGCTAGGAAGACCACTGTTTCTCAGCGCTTGTTGCAGAATATCTTTTTTCGTTACGGTCTGCGATAAGGCGGCTGATTCGAAATTTGGCGATCTTGTAGTTTCACTTGTATTCGATTCTAAAGATGCCAATTGGTTGATTACATTGTTCACGGTTGCACGTATATCAGATTCCATACCATCGGACTGAGTACTATCTATAGTAGCGGTCTCCTAAAAATTTCAAGCTGCCGCTTCAATCCAATCCTTTCGGTGGATCACTTAATTAACTTTAATATTAAGCCATTTTAAACTGTTCTCCGATTTACCTCGTTTATATCGGTATGCATGCGTTTCATGTGACCATTTAAACTGCCAAGCTTTTTAAAGACGCATGTACAGTAATTGCATCCATATATCGGTTCTCCTTCGGGCACGTTGTGAACTCTCATTATATGAGCATTAAGATTACCTATTAATGCGTTGTATCCGTGAATATATTAGGGGTACGTGTTACATAATGATCGTTTGTCTATGTATATTTACCTTTTTGGCTAAACTTGGCATTACACAATTCGCAGCCATGAGGACGAATACCATTATGTTGCCATGTGTGAATTTGCAGCGAACCTTTTTGCGTGAACGCACGGCTACATACCGTGCACTTTGAAAACAAGTAAAAATGAAATATCAAGTAAAAAGATATGACTATACAAAATCAAGATGCCTTTACCTTGAACGGTTTTTCACCAGTGTGCACTCTAATATGTCGCATTAATTGACTCGGTTTTTGGAAAGACTTCAAGCATATTGTACATTTATACATTGTTTTATGTTTCGTACCTCTCTTCGTTTGCTTTACTATTTTTGTCTGCAGCTAAACAGGAATTAGAGATACAGATTATCGAGAATCAGAAACGATTATTCGTACGCCGCATAAATAGGAGTCGTCATACCTTATAATGTTCACGAATGTGAAGCCTGTATAAGGCTGGTTGGCTGAATTGTTTATTACACAATTTGCATTTCCGTACTTCCTCGGTGGTCCATTTTTCACCATGAAGTTTTAAATGTGCATCTAACTGAGCCTGTTATTTTTATAAACATTCGCGTTTGAATTTGCTAAATCAAAGCCCCATTTTTTTCTCATTTTTTTATTTATTACTCACTTTTGTTGAAAAAGCATCTTCGCATTCTGTACAGAACAAGTTTTCTTCTTTCTCGTGTAACAGCATATGGGACTTCAAACTGGCCATCCTTGCAAATTTCTTCCCACATTCTGGACACTTTGGTTCACCTGTGTTATGCGTTGCCATATGCAATGTGAAGTTTGTCTACAAAGAAATATTATAAAATGATTGCCGAAATTATTCAAATCAGGACACTTTTGAGGGCAAAAAGATTGCAACAGTACCGGCACATTGAACGACGCGGAACATTTTGGACATCGGTGTGGTTTCTCCTCTGCATGATTGTCCATGTGTTTTCGATATAAAGATTGTTTAACAAACTCTTGATGACATATTTCGCATTTCAAACGATCCGTGTTCTGTAATTGCAAAGTATATATTGGATTTATTTTCCTCACAATACAAAAAACTATAATTGTACAATGTAAAAAGAAATGCAAAGATATAAGGTATAATTATTCAGTTAAAGGTGAAAACAAACAGTAAACATTTTAAAGCAGAATTACTTGCAAAGATATAGAGGGGCTTTTCTTGGGCCTCCCAGGATTACTCGTCTTTGTGGGTGTGGCAATCACGTTCTGTTCGTCTGTATTGTCGAGCCCATGGTCGACCAAGGAATCAGCCCAAGGAGGAGACTGCAATTCCAGTTTTCCCTTTTTCTTACATTTTATCTCCAGTGGGGACGATAGCCTCAAAGAATCAACAACGTCGCATTCAGCTTCAAGATTTTCCAATGTTTGTCCAAATTCTGCTCCACTGACATCTTCTACGTTCATTTGAAAAATTGGCTGAAATGTTAAAAAATGAATGCATTATCATTCTCCACATATAATGGTAAAACATCAAATGGGAATGTACCGAGTGCAATATCAAATTTCCATTCAAGTGTTTTACATCTACCAAAGAAGTCGTTGTTGTACTTTGGCCGACAAATGTAACAGGAGCTGCAACTATTTCCAAAACACCATCCTTGCGTTCTGCAGAAGGTTGAATAAGTTGTTAAGAGTATCTTTAATATTGGAAAAATTCAGGTTATCCGTAAAGCAATTGTTTACCTGCCACTGCTAGAAGTGTACGACCATCCTCAGTAGCAATAAGATTTATAGGTATCGCCTCGACGTGCGGAGTCTCAGCAATCATATTATGCCGTGTCAACATTTTTTCCATCTCTTTAAAAATGTCACACGATCTACAAAATGTATATCTCTTCGCGTAAGATCAACCAACGACGAAACGCACAACCACTATATCTTGAAACACTAAGTACATTTACGAAGATCCTGTGCTGATTCAATTACCGTGAACACCACTCTGCATAATTCAAGCATTTGCTTTTTCTTCGAAACGCGCATATTTTAGATTTTTACGGACGACAAAACTTAACCTATACTTTCACAACACAAGAGGTTAATGCAGCTGCATCGAAAAGCGTCATTAACAATTTTGGGTTATAGATGACAGAAGAGGTTGCATTAGTGGGAGGGCGGAAGAAAAGGAGTGGCATAATTAGATAGACAAGGAGAAAGCGTAAGATAGATTTATAAATGTGCAAAAAGAATGATATGATAGGGATGCGTGGTAGCGTGAATGTAAAAACAAATTACTGTACTAGTAAACATGGGTAATGGAAACGGATAAAAATGGCAATAAAGATTAAAGAATACAAAGTCCGTAGCCTTTTTCGTGGTAAAATTTGCTATGTTATGTTATGTCAAATATATATTTGACAATATTTTAGCACGAACGAATAAGGTAAATTGTTACGGGAAAGAAAACAAATAAAGAATAAGAGAAAAATCCGCTTCTCTGAATGGTTTTGAAAAAGAATATTACGCGTATATTAAAAACACCTTTTATTGTTAATTATATGAGGGAATTCTTCTGCGGCAGTCAATTAGGCCGCAATCAAAATTATTACTTCCCTTTTGGTACATTTAAAAGATATTTTTTTACTATACATTTTTTTTCGAAACGCTTGTAGTATCTGTGCACATGACGTTGGTAAGAATAGAGATTTGAGAAATGTCGTCTGGTTCAAAATCGTCATCCGAGAGACAGTATTCGTACAATTTCGATATAGATCTGTCCATTGTTGAGATCGATATTTTCGCTGTAGGCGACTCATGTAGAAACGATGAAGATAGATTACTATTACTAATATTGAAATCAACAGAATTGAATTGTTCTCCAAGTCCCTCATCAAGTGCACATTTAAAATTTCCCGAGGTTGACGGAACTTGTTCGGATTTGTGTGAAATACTTGTAGTTTGTATTGAACAAAAGGACAACAAGTCTTCCGAATTAAACGACGTGTTGGATGCTGTATAATATTCATTACGTTCAGAATTGAACGTGGTATTTCGAAATTCCATGGTCTCCGTTTGGGCTTGCGGCGCCTGCACATAGTCACCCTTGCATACATTGTGAACTGTTACAGTTGAAATCTCTCTCCAATCAGTATTCGAACAAGGTGGCGTTTTACTCGTATCATTTTTCTTTGCTACGCGATTCGTGGCACTTCTTTGAGAACAAATCACATTAACTGCGGTACGTCCCGAATTCTCTTTATCGTTATCGTTTCGGTTATCGCTTTCGTTTTTCTTCCCCGTGGTCCCTTCCTTTTGGTTGCCAGTTTCACCATTCTTCTGCTTCCAAAGCTTAATGATACGTTCAACAATCTCATTTACTTCTCCGCGATTAAACTCGTCAGTTTCTAAGAGCTCGTGCAATTCGACCACAGCATCGTAACACGGTTTCTCCGACGCATCGCACTTGGACGTAACTTCATTGTCTACCTGTTGGGAACAGGTGGTTTATCGTGCGATATCAAAATGCAATGTGCCTCTTATTGTGGGTATATGATAAATATCATTGAACATACTACTCGTTCGAAAGCATATTTCCGTGCCTTTTCTGTAACCGATTTAGGTAAGCCAACGAATTCTGCCAAGCCGATTCCGTAATCGTCTATAGGTGCTACCCCGTGAATCAATCGATGAGTATACGTTAAGCGATGCTGACAATTTTCGTTTCCACGTGTGTTAATCGTTTCGAAATGTTGACTGAAAAATAGCAACGTTACTTAATTGGAAATAATGTATAAACATTAAGTTGAATCGCATACTTTGTCACATTGCAATAAACATCCGCCAGTTTTGTCAGGTAAGAAAAATGGGTTGCAGCGAAAGTGAACGCCGTTTTGGTTAGAAGCCTTTCGCAAACCGCCCAAGCGATCGATGCACCTTCCTCGATCGAAGTGCCTTTGCACAATTCGTCCAAAACGATCAGCGAAGTTGGCGTAACGGACCGCAAAATATATTGCACTTCTTTCATCTGAGAAATAGTATCTTGATATAAGCGTGCAATTGATATACACATTCCTACGCATACACGTGAAGCTTACTTCGAGGGCAAAGGTGGATGCATTGCATTCGATATCATTGCGGACAGCTATCTTGCATGATATGAGATCCGTTATACGAAAGATTGCTTTTCTAGCCGGTACAAAACAACCAAGCTGAGCCATGATATGCAATAAAACGATTTGTTTCAGGTATGTCGATTTCCCGCTCATATTTGGTCCAGAAATTATACACATGTTTCGTGGTATCGACGCGTTCTGCAATAAAGAAATCAAGTTAAACGGTAATTACAACTGTTATAGGCAATTCTCGGTATCCGTTAGGTAGAATAAATTACGTACAACGTGATTAGGCACTGGACTATCGAATCCAAAAATTTCTATTACTGGATGTCGCGAATCGAGCAATTCAAGTTTCGTACCGAATGTTGGTCGCACATACGTCTGCAGAGAGCTGAGCTCGGCAAGGGATGTTACTAGATCCAATTCCGCGATATCCGCGCTCAATTGGAACATGCAACCAATGTAATCTCGGAGACTTTGTAATAAGTCACAGAGAAGTCTGTTCGTGCATAAAAATAATGGTGGATTTTAATAAAAGCCTGTACACTTGTTGCACTGCCGATGTGTAACATCGGCAGATACTCACACGTTACTCATCAAATGCAATTCCTCGCACGAAATTTTGCATTGCTGGCTCAGTATTGCAAGGGCGCTGGTAGTCATGGTGTACGTCCGTTTATCCTTTCGCACCTGCGACAATGTTACGAAATCACATACACTTTAATATCTATACCCTGTTCAGCCCTTTGATCGCCAGGTAATGGAGCCAGAAAATTACTACCTCTATAAACTCGGCGGGCGGCTCAAAATCTTGCGGGTTCGGATTTCGCGGTGGTATCGCTTGGATGTGATAGCCGAGGGATGCGTTACAGCTCAAAGACAAAGACAATCTATACTTGGATGCCAAGTTCTCCACCATGGCTGACGGGTGAAGGGGTGCAGACCAGAGTTATTTACGTGTCAAAATTATTATCTTATATAGAAGTGGAAGCCGGCTTGGTCTACCCTACTTTTCATGTCATCAATTAATTCGCAATAAGTTTGCCGGGCGACGTCCAACAAATCGTTAATTCCCGCTTTGATGGCGAAGCAACGTTGCATATTCAAGGACGTATAACCGGTCACAGACCTGGCGTCCGGATGTATCGTCCCCAGAATTCTTTCCCGCATCAAACAAAATTCTTGACTCCCTAGTGTCTGAAAAAATCCATTGGAGGAAGACGCTTGCAAAGCCGCATGGAACTTATTCAGATGCGGAGCGACGAATGATATTCACGAACCTTCTGAATTTTACGAAAGAGATCGCTCTCCCCGTCTACTAATATTCGTCCAAGTTCCGGTACACCGTCCAATAAGTTTTTCAGCAGTAGAACATAACTGAGGTTGTGTTCCGCGCATTGCACAGTGTTTTCGTGCACGATGGGAGATATCGATAATCCTAGAAGTCTATCAGCACCATACAGTCGTCGTATAATTGGCTGCGAGATTTTATTCATTTTATTACGCGCGGTGCAATGGTGAATATGAAAATTAGAATAAGAAGAAATGCAGTATAGACTGAACGGCAACCTGGATGAGTGCCCGCAACGAACGATTGGACACTAGCTCAGCTACAGCAGCCTGCCGTTGGAGAATCATGTGTTCCTTGCACGGTGGTTGAAGAATATTCGCTCGCATTAATTTTTTCCCCATTGGCGTTGAACAACGATCCATGATGCCTAGTAAGCTGACGTTTCGTTGACTGCACTGCGATTGAACCAGTTCTAAGCTTCGCGCGCTTTCCAAATCTAAGAATTTCACGTTACTTCGCGTTACATTTCCCTTCCTATTCTTCATCGTATATTATTACCTATTGTAGTTGCATTTGGTGATCCATGAAATTCAATCTTTAACGATTTTGGTGCGTAAACGACATGCTGCACGTACTCGACGTATTTCAATAAAGCTGCAGCTGCGGCTAATGCATAATATCTGCGAAACAATGTAACGGGACCCTAAAGTACACCTGCATGTACACGTACATTCAATGTAAAATATTGTTTACTTCTGTTTAACAAATAATTCCACCGACGAACATTCAGCAACGCAGAGGGTTTTTATTCGTTCGAATCCTGTTGCATCGTTGAAGTGAATCCTCGATACCGGCGTTACTATTAACTCTGGAAACTTCTCCATTATCGTCCTGTAGAGGACAGCCTTACCTGCTGCACGTTCACACATGGTGTCTGGTATTAACACCTTGGGGCAATCGAAATACAATAATGTTAATATTAAACATCGACGCGAAGCAAACGTGCACGCATACTCACTTCAAATGCATCGAACAAGTATAATTTAGTTAACGCGTTTGTGAACGTCTGCGTATCGGATATTTGACAGAGGACCAGGTGAGAACATCGGATATCGAATGCGGCTATTCCTACTTCGGATCTCGCATCACCTCGACCGGTTGTTATTGCTGTTCAATTGGAATAGACTGATTAAGTGAATGTTTGAAGGATCGCGCACGGGAAACTCACCGAGGACAGTGCCGCCAGTAGCGGACTCGACCATACTCGAGCCAGCAGCCGTAGTAGTCCTGGTTCCAGTCCTGATGATAATGTTCGAGTGTACATTATATGTAATTCTATTATTACTGTGCAATGATTCATCCCTGGCGATCTTTTAATTCCAGTCGAAACTCACCGTGAACCATGATAACGCGTCTTACTCGTGTAATAGGAAGACGATGATGGAATAGCTCGTCCCCCTCCTGCACTTGGGTACTTTGAACTTCTCGACCAATTCGAACTCGTCGGCTTCAAATTTCGTCGCGGTTTTTTATCTCTTGCAAATTGAAAATCTGCAGGAATATATTACATACGAGTACGTGGGATGGAACGTAACCGGTTAATGGCGCCAAATTGAATGGAGTAGTGGAAATGGTTAGTGAATTTCCGCAGTAGACAAATAGTACATTCATTGTTTTACATACAAGGTTTCATGGAGGGCATATACAGCTCTGTCCGCTGCTTCGTTTCGCACCTCTTTCTCGGTGGTTGGAAATCTTTTTCAGTCCTTACAACGTTCATACTTTATTTGATAGACACCAAGATCAATCCTGGAATGAAGCACAAGGTTTAGCGCAGTGTTTCAAACACGAGGCAAATGCGCGCGCACCTGCAACGAATTTTCTATGGCGCCATTTTTGCTATGAAAATTTTTGAATTAAATGGCGCGAATTTGTTTAAGGAGGGAACGAAGGGAGATTGATTTTTGTTTTTAAATTAGCAATATATAAGATTTATTTACAAATTCGATATCATGTGTCCGTAATACAGATAATACATGGTCCTCCCGGTTCCAAAGAATCTCGACACATTCAATAAATAATAGTTTTACGATTGTTACAGATTTCAAATAAATATCGTGTCACCGTCGTCTCATAGTTCTATTCCTTTACATACATGTATATGTATCTACAAGATGAAGATAATCGATTGTCCGGCTCGTGAGTCGCCTTACATAATTTTACACAATTTTTTCTCCTGCTATTTTTTCACTTTTTACAATAACCGTTCATCCACGGTAAAACGGCGACTGCTCAGGTAAAATTAATACCATCGTTCGTGTTAAATGTACGAACAAATCCAGTCTGTGTATACGTTTATAATCAAGGGAACGAATATCATTCCTCGAAAGAGAAGCAACGTGCTGTGCGAATCGTTGCTACTCTACGCGAGTACGCCTAAAATGCATAAATATAATAGATAAACGTCGATCAGCCGATGCGTTTTATCGAACGCAAAAAGCCACGTGAAAATTGATAGGGGGTCGATTATTAAAAAATACAAATATCCCGTGTTAAACGCTCGTTTTGTTGTGTAGTAGCATTATTAATATTGAAAGTGCGCTAGCAATTACTCACTCCACCTATCTAAACGCTCACGCATCCACGCATTCAGGCATACAGGCACCACCTCGTGCATACAGTGTTTAACAAATTCGTATAATCTACGCAGGGTTATATACACACAAAAAATTGCACACAATCACGATTAAAAAGTACGATACGTAAATAAGTAATTGACACGCTGTGATATATTAAATGCTTGGAGAAAACCAAGCGCATTGGCGCTTGATAAACTATCTGGTGGCCGACCAACATTCCGTTTAAACTGCTATTGTAGTGTCCGTTTCTGTGTCTCTGTTTTGTTTCTGTAGTACAAAATCATGTTACACATGACTTTCTAGAGGTACTTTAAATACTTTGGAAGATAAGCTGGTATCCGGCAAGGATTGAGGACGAGCGTTGGTCACGTTAAAAACAACATTGCTCGGCCCGCGAAAGCTGACTTCGATTAGAAAACTGGCATCCGTGAGACCAATACGACCGGCGCTCAAGTCCGGTGAACTTGTTCTAAGTTGACTCTTTTTCGGCCTGTATTCATTTCTAACCACCCTCTCGGTCTCGACCTGCAGCTTGTTATCCAGCCAGTGCACTTTATCGAAGTCTTTCGTCCCGCCGACAGTGTGCCTGCGCTTAATCGAACGTTCAGGCATACCGTTCTTTCTTTTCAATTTAGTTGCGCTATCTTTCCTAACAGATTGACGCCTTTTGCTAATATTGCTTTCAGTTTTCTCAGTTTTCGTCAGCGACTCTGACCGTTTCAATTTGCTAGTAGGAGAATCGGATCTCTCCGAATGCTTGTTCAGACTTTCGGATCGCTTCAGCTTTCCATTCGTTGGAGACGAGAGTCTTTCAGCGGAATGTTTGTTCAAACTCTCGGATCTTTTCAATTTGGACGATGTGTTCTCGGATCTCTTGTTCAAAGACTCCGACCTCTTCAATCGCGACCGTGCCTCGAGGTTTGTCAAACTTTCAAACTTCTCAAGCTTGTTGGAATAATTGGAATCTATATCGTGCCTAGTGACCCCCTTCGCCTCGTCGACTGTTTTTCCGCCCAGCGATAATACTGCCTCGTCTTTTTCGACCCTGCTACAATCTTGCGCTCCCTTTACTTCGTTGATACGTTCGTCGACAATCTCTTTACTTGATCGTATTTGCTCGCCTTTCTTTGATTCGATCATTCTACGTACGAAAGCGCTTCGATCATTATCCGGTGTAGCATCATCGAGGCAACCGATTCCGGTATTCTCCGTTACCGATGAATCCGTATCCTTTTCCGGGGCGTCCTGCACGAACAAAGCGGGTAAGCAAACGAACACAGAAGTTGCATAAAGGCACATTTAAAATGGATCATCGCAGTACATTGTTTCTTTCAGATTTGTTAAAATTCGCAGAGTACTCACATTCTTCTGATGAACGTATTGATGCTTCTCGATAGACGTTTTATGGAGGCTCGGATCCCGATACGTTTCAATCGAACAGGAACCACCCACCGATTGAACAGCGGCCGTTCTACGTTCCTCTTTTTCCTCTCGCAATCCTCCCCGTGAATTTTGCACGCTTTGCGAATCCCGTGTTACCGCCATATCCTCGTCGCTGAGGGACGCATTTTCCGCCGATGAACCACGAACCACTTGATTCGACGAATTCACCAAGGACCTCCATTTCCGATCGAACGTGGTCGTTAAGCTGGTCAAGAGATCGCTACCTGTAATTAAATCGATTCGGTTTAATCGAAACACGTATTTAATACATGGTGTCGCGCTGCTCTGTGGATGTCGGAAGCTAATGAAACAACGCGAGACACACACAAAGCATCGAATAGTGATCGATTTTACGCGAGAAATAAATAAAATTACAATCGTTCGCAATAGTGGCAAACAACGAGTGTGATAACGAGCTCGTAACATTCTTTTTTAAAGGGGATTATCGGCGAATGAAACAGCGGCTACAAAACCGACCAACGGTCGCACCAGTTACATTCCTCTGGCTCTTCTTGCTAAACAAAATATACAGCTGCAGCACAATAATACGTGTAATCGCCCCCACATCGCCTTCGCCTTCTGCAATTCATCCTCGTCGTTTCCATTTCCCCAATCGGCTGTTTCGCGAACACCCACAATAATTTGAACGTGACCACCGGCTCCTCGACGGTCGAGAGAGCACGTGGGAAGAAGGAGAGACACGAGAAACCGCGGACGAGAAGGACGGGGAGAAAGAAAAGAGAGAAAGCAAGAAAAGTAACTCACAGTCAGTCAGAGATGGGATATATCTGGGAAAAAATTGAACAGCGATGGAAAAGCCAGGACTGATGAAAGAAAAACGTACGCTGGTAAGTAGAACGGTAAAAAGGGATCCGAGAAAGTATAGAAAGGGTTGAAGGTGGAGTGCTCGTAACGCGTAGAGAGCATCGAACGGAGAAGAGTGATACGTCGATGTTCTGCGCGGATGGAAAACGTGAAGCATGTACGAAACACGCAGCAGGTCGAACGGGGGACGAACGGTTGAGAATGCTGGAAACATTTGATGAAAGACGGATAAAGCGAGCGAAACAAATAGTAGTATACATTGTGAGAGAAACGAGAGAAGTCTGTTAGCGTGCGATTAGCAGAATAAAGAGTGTAAAAGAAGCCATTCTGTGTGAGGCAGCCTTAGTGTCGAGCAGTTTGCCACTTGATATTCCTGTCTGCAGACCAAATAATTTACCTCTAAGGAATCTGTTTAAAGTCTTGGAAGACAATCCGGCCCCTGAGCCCGACGACACCCCCCGCGATGATAACTGGCCGACGGGCTCGTTAGGGTCAGAGAATTCGGAGGGCTCCGAGGCCGGCACCCTCGAAGAGGTTGCGATGGGTGTCGATGTTCGTCGCGCGACGTCGATGCCTGCTGCGTCTGACATTGACCCTGGCACTTGCATTCGCCCTGACATCGGCATCGGTATTGGCATTGGCATTGGCATCGACACCGGCATTGATATTGGCATTGGCATTGGCATTGGTATCGGCATCGACATCGGAATTGGCGATGGGCCCGGTGTCTTCGAGGCGGGACCAGCGGGGCCTCCGGTACCGTGTAGGTGGGACGATATGTACCACCAGAAACCGGGATTTGCCGTTTGCCTAAGGGTGTTCAACGCATTCGCATCGTCATAATCGACACCCAATCGAGTACACGTACTAACAGCTTCTGACAGTGGCGGATCAGCGAAAGTGAACAAACGAGCAGATCATCGAACCAATTGCAAACGCGTCTCCTGCTCCCCTTCGATCTTCGACACCTTTTCTCGGCACCCTCTCGTCCTCGTCTGGCATGCGTATCTCTCGCTAAGCTCTTTCGTTTTATCGCCCCCACCCGCCTATCCGACCAGAACTCAACGTAGCTTCGACGCATACCCATTGCTAATGTCAAACGCAACCAGAGAACTACGGTAACCAACGAAAAGTAGTCTATACACTGTACGACAACATTTAATCGTATGCGTTGGCGTATTGCACCGAGATTTCAGGTGGGACTCGTTTGAAGAACGAGCAGGAGGCAGTTTCAACGACAAAGTGAAAAGCGGACAATGCAGCGCGGCGTGCTATCAAGCTGCATGCGACGATGCGACACTCACTTGACCATCTGCCTGTTTAAAAGACTTGGCGGCTTAATTCGAGAAAAGTAAATCAAGCTCGGTCATCCAGAAGCTTGATATTTAGAGCGACAAATTTGCGACGCGCGCAGGCACGAAGCAATACACGAGAAGAAAGATATTCTTGAATTGGATCCGGAGAAATAATAATGTAACAATCGTCTATCACTTTTGCTTGCTGCAGGCTACTGGTAACGAACCAACGAACGAGAAAGAAACTCTTAATAATGTGCTCGATCTACATTCGATGCAGTATTGGCCACCGTTCCGACAGCGTGTAAAGAAATCAAAAAAACTGAAACGATAGGCTAATCTTAGACTATGAAGAAGAAGTGGAAACAAATAATTGTATGCATCTATCGTACAGTATCTGACGTAGAGTTGCTTGTAAAAATCGTTCAAAGAACAGCTAAGAAGTAATAAAGGGTACCTAGAAAGCTTTTTGTTAATGGTCAGAATCTTCTGAGTCCATTGTAGAAAACAAGATCCAGCTACACTCACCGAGAGCGTCAGAAAGCGACGTTACATAGAGAAAAATATAAACACAATAAATAGATACATACAAAGGATAGGAATATTATATACGTATCATGAAAACTTTCTTTCGACACATCAAAACACTGAGCGTTGAAGTCATCGCACTTGTGCCTCGCGCACGTGTATGCTTTCCTATCGCGGTTTCTTTATCGAACAGCAAAAGTATACACGCGCGCAGAATTCGCAATCCCGATTCACGGGAAATCAAATAACGACGAATCACCCTTAAAATGCTAATCGTGAAAAATGTAAACAGCTGCAGGGTACTGACCATCGTCCGAGACGTCGCCTGAAAGGGGTTTCCGTTGTTGGTTGGTCGGCGAGAGCGATGTATGAGACGCGTCTTGCGTCTCGTGCAGAGAGTCCAAGCTGCCGTAACGAATTGGCGGTAACGACACTGGTTCCGACGATGCCTGCTGCAAAATTCGAGGGAATAAAGTGCTCGTGCACCATTTGTGACCGGCCCGTCTAGAACGGGGTGATCGCTGATTTGTTACCTCTCTATCGGTTTTCATTTTCTTCATAACGGTGCTCGACACATTTTCCGGTGGCAAAGAAACGGCAAGTTCGTCTGCGAGTTGCGAGACGCGTCTGACGGGTGTCGGTTGTTGCTGGACAGCAATCGACAGGGGTGGAACTCGAGCGGACGAACGGGGGCTTATATCGAAGAATGACTTGTCGGTAAAACTGGCCAGTCGATTCGTTGATGGAGCATAAGCTGCTGTTGTCACGGTCGTGTCCACTATATCGTCGAGTAGATCGTCGTTCTCCATTTCACGTTTCGCCAATTGCCACTCCATTTCGATTCGTCGCCGCTCCTCCTCCCTCCTCTCCGCTTCGCGCCTCTGTCGATTTTGGTCCCTCTGCAGCATCGCCTTCGTCTCCTGCTCGAATCTTCGTATACGTTCCTGGGTAGTCGCGCTCAATCCAGCGTACGTTCTTATAGCAATCTCGTCGTTGCTCTGCTTGGTGTCGTTCGAGGCGCTCGAGAGCGTCGAACTTGCGTCGAAACAGCTCAGGCCAGTCTCGCTAGAGAGTCTTGACGACTCGGAAGCAGACGAGACGGCCGAGCGATGATTCGGCTGCTGAATCGATTGGATCGACTCGACCGTACAATTCAAGTAATTCATTGATTTGTCGGGGAGAACGTCTTCTTGGCTGCTTAGAATATCGTGACCGCTGACGGAGCAATCGGGCATGCTATCGTTACCAGCGGTAGCATTAACGATCGCGGACCCATCGATCGTTGCTGATCGATCGGCGGAGCGTTTCAGCTGATTCTTATTTTCGTGCATCAAAACGATTTCGCTAACCGAACACTGCCTCTCGTTCAATGCCATGCTTCGTCGATTCGCCAAGCTCTCTTGTTCTTGCTTCATCCGGGACTGTAACATGAAACAAAAGATGATTACGATGCGCAAAGGAGGAGAAGAAAGTATTCAATAAGCACTTTTCTCGCGTCGAATCGAACCTTCTCAATCTCGTTATGTTCGTTGTCCGTCTCATCTTGCCCCTTTCTTCTCCTCTGTATTTTCCGATTGGCAGCTGAGATGATGGAGGATACGATATCCTTGGCAGATGCCATTTCGCGCACTCCTGTCGTATGGAGATTAACATAACAGTAATAAGAATGTATACGTCGAGAATAGCATGGATCGTAGCGTAAAAGATATAACGGCGGAACGAGGATCGCACCTTCGACCTTTTGAATGTTGTTCAATAAAAGATTATGATTGTTACTGGAGGTTGCAGTTTCGATCTCGCTGGTGTCAGCTGGAAGACTGAGATTAACGCTCAGTCTGCTCAGATCGTCCAGATCATCGTCCGAAAAGAACCAGTCGACCTGCGATAATATTAAGATATGTCGTTTGTTCGCAAAAATTTGCCCGCAAAAAGGCGCATAAAAAAGGAAAGGGAAACAGACTGACAAATACGTACGTTGTTCAACAAACTTTCAACGATCCGGCACTGATGCGACATGTCTGTGACCATGGTGACCATGTTGTCCCTCGAGCCGCTCGCGCGCACCAACGTCGGACCGAATACGATGGCCAAGTTCTTCGCCTCCATTTTATTAATCTCGCTGTGCTCGACTATCCTTTTTAAATGGAACATCAAATACTTGAGAGTCTCGAAATGATGCTCCGGAAGATCACGGAGCAGTTTTCTTATCGTGGTCATTCGCCTCTGAGGATCTTCCACTTTGTCGGCATCGATGAACATGGGGTATAACTCTGCGGTCAGCAGCGAATCAGGAAGTTGCCGAAAGAACGACTTGAGCAGAGAGGATATTACGTTCACATCGCTCCACCTAGGATCCTACACGTATCAATAGAAACAAATGGAAAGATCAAACAATTGCACTTTACGAAACAGAAACGTGCCGGGTAATTCACTAGCGAACCGAATAAACGTTTTACCTGAAGATTGATATTTTCGAAACCCTTGTTCACGCTCTCCGTCAAGTGCGAAATAGCAGCGGTATTCCCAGGTACTCTATAGATACCGATCACCTCGAGACCCCTTGCCTCGACGATACTCGTGCACATTTCAACGATCAGTGGAACGTATTCCGAGAAGGAGGACTTGGCAGAGTAAAGAGAGACGAATCCATTAAATCGGTGGCGACAGCGAGAGATAAATGAAGTTAACAAGGTAGAGAAGAGAGCGACAAACGATATCATTTTTTGTAAAACATACCGGTGGACAAAGTTCAAGCGGCACTTTAAAAGTGGCACCCTCCGGTGGTAGCTGCGTAACAGGCGAAGACGGAGACCCGGTTTGACCGTGCATCCTTCGCAGCTGTTTCGCAACTCTACCTTTCCACGTCTTCGTTTTTGGAGAAACTGAACTTTCGATCGTCTGACTCGACTTCCGTGTTTTGTTTATCGGCGACTGACCGGTCGGGGACCTGTTTCTAAACGAGGTCAATTTCTTGATACCCTTGTGCCCTGGAAGAGGGCTCAATCGTTGCCCACCGCTACCGCTACCACTCGATAGAGTCATTGTATTGCTACTTGTTATCGTCTGACACGTCGTTGAATTGGTAATTGAAGCTGGCGTTTGCGGTACTGCTTGTTGCTTCAAAGTGCTATTCTGTGCAATTTCCTGCAATTACGAAACGTTTTCATGTGGTTTTTTGTTTTCTGAAGATTATACAAGCACACGAGTGTGAACGCTAATGCATCTACTTATTTATATCATAAGCGAAAGCAACGTTTTTTTAACTCACCGATGGTTTCTCTGCTGCAGCATGCTCGTGTAGCGCTCTCAGCCAAAGTGCCATGGATGCAGCGTCTTCGGTCTGCAGCAAAACCTCTGCATTAGGATTGGCCAGTCGCAAAACGTGTTTGCGTTTAGTATAATCCTCCGCGATATCTACAAGGGAACACCTCACATCTACGTTTTGCGCAACATTTTCACCGTCGCTGGTCATCGAAGGACTCTAAAAACAGGAACGAACAATGGCCAGTGGTATTATACGCAATATAAATATAACATAAATCGATTAAATTATTGTTACGTTTTCGAATACCTGACTTTGACGATCCTTGTAGAAGAAAAGAATCGGCCCACGAAGAACACCCCACACTTGCTTCCATGAACGATCGGAGGATCGCTGGAAATGAAACGAGGATGAAATTTACCATCGTAATGCACACGTACGCGTGCGAGGATGGATTGTCAATTTCTTTGATGTACCCTTACCTTGCCATCGAGTACAGTAAATTTGACGTGAAGGAGTCCCTCTCGTTCCACTTGTTCGACATGCTTTACGATCCCGGACGCTGCTTCCAAGCCGTGGCACGTCGTATTGCTGCTGAAATGTTTCGACGCATTGTTTTATTCCATTTACATCGATTTGCGTGGACAACGATCTGCTATCCAATTTTAGTAACAAGCTTCTCGTTGTTTAATCAAACGCTAACGATGGACACGAATAGAGCCATCGGTAGAACGAAAAGAGCGAACGCATTTGGGCTATCTCGCAAATTCTCTTTCCCTGAATTGTCATCGCCATACACACAGAGCTCTAATATCGAGACTACGATAACTACCGGTTAGAGACAAATAGATAAAAAGAGAGAAATTAAAACAACTATATAGCCAAGTACAAACTTAGAGCGTGGAAGAAACGCAACGGTTTTGCACACTTGTACGGTTAGTTAAAGGCGAAGCGGTTACAAGCCGGAGCGAGATGGTGTTGTTCGTGATTCATCGAGATGTTGCGACGCGAGGTCGTTAAAAATCGACGGGATGCCATGGCAAAATGTCTACGGCGCGATCTTCGCCGCTTGAAAGAGAAGACGATTGCAAAAAACAGAAAAATAGCATCAACGTGCTTCTCTCAACGTGTACTATCCTCACCGATTGACATTTCTGTTTAAGCTCGTGGAGTGAGTCACCTCCTCGAAGATGCGTCGCAGCGATGCTATATCGTTTGGAAGTAGCGGTAGCCGCCATCTCTTATGAAGGCTGAAAATATGGACGGAGGAGCTTGATGTATACTCGCGATTCACTGAACTACGATAGGCAACCAGTGCCACCCAGAGCACCCCCGAAAAAGAGCTACAGAAGTACGATGTACCCGTGTACGACAGAGATTGCGCGACATACGTGGGATACACCCGTTCGTTGAAAGGCTTCCTAGGATAGTGCCACGTTCGTTCAACGACTCACCTTCTAGAAGCGTGAATGACAGGTTCGGAATCGCTCAATTCTAAATCGCTGTCCACGTGCAATCGCTCCCCCCAAGTTGCTTTCAAGTACGACACTCTTCTCGTAGCACGATCTTCGTCCGCTGGAAAGAGGTAATCGTCATGAAACGGATAAACAACTTTTTTTCTAGCGGAAGAGACTCGTTCAATCAGTCATGCAATTAAGCGATAATGAACGCATTAGAACGCTTACCGATATGCGTATTCTTCTGCCGTCTAAACACTACTCCGTTGCTGTGTACGTCGTTAGTCGCTGGATGTGCACCTTTGGAACATCAATTAACAGTCACTAAATTGTATCGACAGTCTTAAGTAAAGCAGCATCATGCATAAAAATATACCATGGTCGCTTTTGATCATTTGCGCGTAATCGTCCTGCTGTTGTCCCCTGGACGCTTTCTCGACCGTTCTCAAGTTGCCACCTTTGACGTTCGCCACGTTAACGTAAACTGCATCGTCGTCGACGTCATCGTCCTCGTCGACGTCCTCCTCGTAGTCCTCGTTTTCCTTCGCGCCTGCCCTTCGTTCGCTATCCTCTTGCCGTTGCGTCCACCGATGTCTATCCGCGTCCAACGAAATGCTCGCACCTGACGAGTCCCACGATTCCGTACTGTTGCTACGAATTCTCGAACGCGACCCGTCCTGGATTCTGGGATGCTGAATCTCTGCAAAAGGATAACGCGAATACGATATAAAGAGCATTAGGGTATTTTCGGTAGCGAGCGAACATTTGCCATGTTAGTAGGTCGACAGCGCATTGTCGTTGGACATACAGAAATACATTACGTCCTGCGAAAAAAAAAACATTATCGTGCTTCGGCAGAGCGGTGCAACCGCGAAACATTTCTATACTCTGCGATTAATAACAGATCAGCACAGACACGTGAAATGGCCACATATGTAACGACGCAAACTAGGTGGATGAAAATGAGGGAGGATAAGTGGAAAGGTAAGGAGGTAAGGAAAACAAAAATGGAGAAATACACGAATGAACACAACATTTAACTAACTCGATTCTCCCTTCTACCTTCTAGCTTTTCATAGTTGTCCGGTGGTTCACAGTGAATGCGACTGCTACCTACAGGAATTATTCTGTTTCCTTTTAATCCGCTACCTAAATATTACAAACACGTATTAAGAACTATGGGCATTTAACAAAACATACTTTACGAGCACGGAGGGAACGTACGACAAGATAACAATTCGGGAAGAGGTACGAAAGGCACTTACCACTATCCAACGACTTGGTTTCCTTCGCCGAGAGTGACATTAGTCGCCTCGGTTCTTGAGCTTCGGCTTTCGACTCGAATTCCCTCTTTCGGACAGCAACATTTGGCACGCTGCGTTTGTTCGACAATCTGGAAAGTTCGCTCTTGTAAAGGCTGGTCCGATCGCCAGTTGGCTCGTCGTCGTCGCTCAAAAGTCGCCCCGACTCGAACTGCTTGGCGCGTTTCGATACGATCTGCAGCCCCTGCGGGAGCACCGGGAACTTCTCGTTTACTTTCTTCTCTGGTCCAGGAGACGATGGTAAAGAGGAGGCGCCGTTTCTCGTTTCCGTGGGGTGTCGTTCGCTCGAAATCAGAGACCCGACAGTCGCGATATTTTCGTGTATCCTCGACAATGTGCCGATAAAGTTGTTCGTTTTACTGGTGCCTCGTTGCGCTTGTTGCTGGTGTCTATCGGGTGATTCTTTCGACTCCGGCGTGTCCCGATGATCGTCGTAGAGAGACGGAGATCCTAGACGATCGCTTATCGCGTTAACTAGCTGCTGCTGATGCGCCTGTTCCAAGGACTGTAGCGTGCCCGACGAGTCTCCGTGCTGATCGCTACGATCCCTGTAATATTCTGTTCCACCAGTCGTACTGCTGCTGCTTTTTACTCTCTGAACGGTCTGATTAGAGGAAGGGTTGTCCGGCGTGAATTTCCCAGAGAAACTTCTGCCGCTGTCCTGTGAAACTCTCCCACTCGGCAACTGTTGGTCCTGTTTCGAATCGCCTGGGGGCCAAATCGGTTTCTGAAGCTTCTGCGGCCTCGCGTAAAATTCGCGCGGTATCGCGGTCGCGGAACCATTGTTTCGAACGGGAGATTCCGGCCTCTCTTCTGGCAAAAACCAGCCGATCGGATGACTCGGCCTTCGCAAAAATTCTTCCTTCTGCTCGAAGCTTTTCCGAAGTCTCGTCATGATAACGGAGTCGTCGACGCCTGTATTTTCACTGGCGGCAGCGACGCTATTGTTCGATCTGTACCCAGTCAAGTGTGCGATCCTGCTTGCGCTGGCCCCGTTCCCAGACATTAGAACGGAATTCGAGTCGTAGGAAGTCGCGTCGTTGAGGCTGCGCATCGGCGACGAATCCCTTCTGGAATCAATGCTGAATCTGGAACCGGGATCGCACGATCTAAGCGCATCCGTGCTCATGTAGCTCGCAGTCTCGAAATTGTTGATCGCCGAACTGCTGGTGCTTCCTTCGCTCGCCCGCCGCGAGTTCACCCTCCTCGCAGCCGACCGATAAATAGGTACCTGCGGTTCTGCCCGAGATAAAGGCAATCGCGGCAAATTCGAATGCTGCTGGTGCGTCTGATAATACTGCTGCTGTTGCTCCTGCTGCGAATGATAGCGTTCATCGGCGTTAGTTCGTACTGGCTCGCTCAAACGAACCCGCTCGTATATCGGATCTTTGATCTTGTCGTAGATCTGATCGCTGTTGCTCCTCGAATAAATGGATTCGGAACGCGTCCTGTCGTACAGATCGTGCTTGTCGCATTTCGGGTCAAGCTGCGCCGATATGTCGCAAGAGGATTGAACGCCAGCTAAATTCGTAGATTCTTTCGTTAATCGTTGCTGCTGATTCCGTAGTCTCACTTTGTCGTCCATCGACTCGCACCGACCAGCTGCCTCTTGATAAGGTTTACAGTGATACGCAACGTTCCGCGGTGACTGCAACTGCGACGGTGTTTGCGCAACGTCTTTGGACGTTTCGTTCGAACGAATTTCCTGACCCCGACCGGAGACAACGTCCTCGATAGATCGATCAGCCTCGCGATCTTTGGACAGCGCTGCCGGCAATGAACTTTGGGCGGAACAAACCCAAGACTGCCGCGTTCTTGGCGACAAACCAGGTATCATGCTGACCGATCTGCGCTGCTTCTGGCTACAACGTTCCGGTGAACGTAGCCGCGGTCTTTGATTCGTCTCGGGGTTGTGGGCAGTGTCACCGAAATACCTTTGCAGAATGTCGTCCTCTTTGGAGACGACCAGAAGCCGCAGCCACGGTCCGGCCTGTTGAATCCTTTGAACAACCTTCGCGTACTGTTCGCCTCGCGTAGGTTTTCCATCTACAGACACGACACGATCCCCTGTGCGTAATCCCGCATCGGCAGCCGGCGAATTTCCCCGCACCTGCTTCACGAATATAGTGTCCATCGGCTCGTCGATCCTTGTTCGTTCGTGTCCCGGTAGCATCTGTTAGAAATAAATGCATCGTCAAAGGAAAGAACGCGTCGATGATTGCACAACGCGCAAGGTTTGCAGCGGGGCTACTCACGCAACAGGACTCGGGAGGATAAACGATAAAATGCCGCAGAGTGAAACCGAAGCCATTCTCGCCACGGCGTAGTAGCAACGTTCGTGGACCACGAGGAGGCGAATCGTTTCGTTCGCCGTTATCTGCCGTTGCTGCTGCACCAGCCACCGTTCCGATACCCAATCCTGGCGACAGGGTCGGTGCTGGAGGTGGAGGTGAACCGCGTTCCACCTGCAAAAGCACAATTCGTAAATTTGTTGCTTTGCCTGCTGCTCGTCAATCGTCTATACACCGTGCCAACGTGTTTCTGTCGTATTTACTGGAGAAATCGGAGCAGCGAATAGGGAACGAATGAGCCCGCGGTAGCGATAAGCAACTAATGGGAGTACCATTTACGTGCAAGACGCCACTCGAAATCGAAAATAGCAACGAAAACTGGGAGCTGATTGCAAATTTGTTTCATTGATGAATGCAGACAAAATTAAAGCCCGAACGCGAGTATCGGCTTCCTGTTGATACGCGTAAATACGGAGTACTGTTCGATGGATGATTCGATCAAATTTCAGCTTCTTTTCCTTTCCTATATCCGCGCCCGTTCCGCCTCATCTCTTCTCGTCTGGTCACGTCACGTCTCGAAAGTATACGTTTCCCAGCTTCGCTCACCAAAATAAACCGAATCAAAGTTTGGCACGATCGTTTGGTTTTACGTACCGCGTGCGCCGGTCCAACCAACCCTTGGGAATTATTTCGGTCCTCGGACATTGTGCTGTTTCCTGAAAGCAACGAATAACTTAGCATAACGGTAATAGTCGTGTTACGGGTGTTTCTTTGATCGCTGTAATGGCAAACTCGGGGAATAATCGTCACGATTAACTTGACTCTTGCGAGGGCAACCAGAATGTTCGTTATTTAATATATTTTGTCGAGAAGATAAAAAATATATTATACGAAACACCAACCGCGAAACTGCATATCGCAATATTCCACGGTATATTTATCATACCAGAGAATTATCGTACCGTGTTCGATTCTCATTGTCAGTCGCACGTTCGGCGTGTATACATATGTATATGTATTCACGTTAGTACGCGTATTCTACATGTATACACACGAATCGAACGGTGACCGAACCATTCCACTTTCCCTGTAAACGCGACATACTTTCTTGATTTGATTCACTGTACGAAACGGTATTATAAAAATCGTTTCGTTCGATCAGGGCCATTTGTCAGAACGTTTTACACTGAAAGAAGAGCTGCACGCGCTGTCCATCGAACGATTTCGAAATCGGCTAAGCCCTGTTCATTTCAGCTTTCATCGAGTATCCACGAGAAAACGTGGAATTCTCTTCGTTAATTGTAGAGATAATAGTTCGCTCACTATTTATCGCGTGAAACAAGTTTTCCCATCTAAGCTAGCACAGATACGCTCTGTCACCTTGGTTTCCTCTTCGTATCTTGCGTGCCAACCTGTCCCGTTCGAAAAACAACGCAAACGTCACCGTTTCCCCGTGACAATGAGTTACAAAAATTAAGCGAAGGAATCGTGCGACTCTGCACGTGATTCAAGCGTCTTTGACGTATCTAAATATACGCTGGGCGTATGTAATCACCCAAATACATGGATTCCGCCCTTTTCCGTTTTCTGCGTTTGCCATCGAGAAATCGTATTAAGTTCAGCGAAAAGTGCCCCGCCGATGGTAATACCTGTATAGATAGTACGACGAAAATTCAGGCTATTCCCTTTTAATATTCGTGCCTAAACGAAAATCCACCAGGCTTATTCGTGTCCAAATAAACGTTAAGCGATACATGAAACTGATAACCGAATCGGTTGCGACGGTGTTTAAAATTGACTTGTACGATTTTATCACGATAAACGAACGATAAGAATGTGGGAATGTATGTACATGTCGCGTTGTTTTCGCGGTTTTTACATTACCTTTCCCTTGATTTGCTTGCACAAGCGAAGAGGACCTCCTTAATAGGCTCCGTTTACCAAGTTCTGCACGGTACATCATGCAATTCATGATTATTCATGAATGCTACGTTTATTTTGACCGAAGAGGAACCAAATTCTCTTGAATGTTTTCATTATAAATAGCAGCAACTCATAATTGAAATAGGAATTGAACTATTATAGGAAAGGGATAATGTACAGAAATTTGTTCAAACGACATAACCTCACGAATACTCGACAGGTTTACGGGCGCACCAACAACTGTGCAAGTCTGCAATGTTCATCGTCGGTAATGTTTGTCGAATAAAAGTAATAATAAAAATGTGTTCGAAGGAAGAGAAAAATATGGAGGAACGACAGGTCTGTAGGAAGTGAAGCGCGGAGGATAGAGACAAGAAAGAGAGACAGAATAAGAATCGCACTTACATCGGATATACACCTTTAGTAGTATGCGTCGCGTATCGAGAGCTGGCAGCGCCACTTTCGTCGCTCTCTCGTCTTCCGTGATACGGCGATAAACTAAATGGTGCTGCGAAATTCAGTCCGTCCCTTTGGTTTTCTTCTTCACTCGTGAAACGTTCATCCGGACGAACTGCACTCGAGCGAAATGATGAAAGAAACATCAGGCGATGCATGTATTTCCAGTAGGACGCTCGCCGTTAAGGATGGTGTTTCGGCGGGCGTCGAGCCTTGTTTTCGAAGGCATAATCCTCCTTGATAAGCGATAGTTATGATAACTACTGCTTATATTAGTGCATTTCCAACTGAATACATAGCACCTGTTCGTTAAGAATTTATACACACGGCAGAACCATTACTGTAAACGAAACAGCTCTCGCGCACACGTATAATCGCTGTGACACTCCGATGCTTCTCTTCGGTTATACTGGAGCATAAATAGCAGCCGACCGCCCTCCGCGGGCCCTCCTCATGTCAATCAAGTCGACGCTTTGGTTCACCTGCATATATAATAGGTTAACTTGAGTAGCACGTCCAGACCATTTCCTTGAATTTCTCATTTTCTAGTGTCGGCAAAACGAAACCATCCACTAAACTGCTTTAATAAATTTGTTGACCTTCGTGCGAGAGGAATATTTAACGTTCACAGCACAAAACGATACGGCACGATACGGCACGGCACGGCGCAACAAGATGGCGGCCTAAAAGAATGGAGCGCACTGACGGTAATCAAGTCTATAGGAATCGTCGTCATTGGAAATCGAGGAAAAGTATTGGTTGCTTATTCGTTGCGATACTTATTGCCTTCGTTTCGCTAAACTAATGCTCACCGACTGACAAAAAAGCATTACGAAATATCACATTTATGCCCGCCATTAGCCTAACCAGTCTCTCTGTACTTTTCACCTCTTCTTTCTTCTGCAAATCTTCATCCTTTTTTCGCGGCGGACCGTACTCACAATCACGCCGCCGTTCATTATACTCGCTCTCACCTACCTGCCCTATCCCACAATCCACATTGAGGCTTCGATATTTTGCGAAGGTACATGCACGCGACATCTCGAGGCATCTTCGTGAACCCGGATGACAGGCAACCATTGTAACGACCGCCGCATACCTTATGGACTTTCTTGGCACCACGTGACTGCCATACCGACTAAGTAATCCAACACTGATTTGAGCGTCCTTGGCTCATGAACAGTGATAAGTTGAAGCACTACTGCTTATTAAGCAGATGTGACAGGAGTCATGCAATTGTGTGAATATATGTGAATGACATGGTGGAATCAGGGAAGCAATTTCCATAAACGAGATATATGAATTTGCATAAACTTCCGCAGTCTAGATATAACAACCTCTAGGATTTGTTCTTCTCTTGCTTTACATTTTTACATCAATCTCATGTTGCTTTGTTTCATCGTCCTCTATAATTGTAAATTGTACCGACAGGGTGTGTGCTTACCGTGCTTCAACACGGTAATAGCTTCTTGTCCTTGAATATAGGTGACGGTTCTGTAAAGCCCGCCGAGTTAACTCATTTTTAAAAAAAAGAAAGGTATATCAAAGGGAATTAAACTGCCTTTACGTTTATCTCAATACATTACAAAGGCAAACAGTTCACATCTTGTGCCGTAGTAGGAAATTTGAATCAATGCACATTTCCTTATTTCCATCTGCATCGATTCCACAAACATACGTAAGCGAGTACATGAAAAATGAGATATATAATAGTCATTAGCACCAGGTCCATCCAAAAATTAGATTCATCGAAGTCATAGCGACGTAAAACTCCGGCACCTTCGGTGATGCATGGTAATTCAGAATCGGTTATGTCGCATGCTGAAAATAATACGGATAGTATCAATTGTCAATTGTCTTAGATTACACATATCCATCAAGAGGGTACAACACGTACATATATTATATACTCCGTTCCACTGAAGAACAGTAAGCGCTTCGCTGGAATGTAATAGCCATGAGATGTATTTCACCCATCGGATATAGATTGGTAGCGATCTAAAATAAATTAAGTTAAAACATAAGCTGAAAAATACGATACTATTGGTAATTATAGTTACGAGTACCCTAGTTTAACAAAAGGACCCATGGTAATCATAAGGATGTAATCGAATGGTATCAAGTACGCCATGGCTAATGGGACGTTTTGGAATGCCGTCGAGAAGAAGCAACCTGCAATGTAATTGAATCAAAGCTTGCTTTAACCCGATTACTCCTCCGAACGCCGCGTTTTCTCCAAGCATAAGTGTGTGAAAAAAAAATTAACCGCATGCGGTGGATACGTTTATCGTAAGCAGCAGAACTAGCAATGTTAATCCGAAAGTTTCAACGTTATCTCTCAATCCTGCCAGCCAGTATATAATTGTTGCAAACAACATTGGCTCTATTATTAAACCAGGTAGCTGCAAATCGTTCGCAAGTCATTATTAAATCCTCCCTTAATTAGTTTTCTTTCGGTTAGAAAATATACTTACCAAGGAAAGCGTGCGCGCCACATAGTACAGATGAACAGGATACATTCCGGCTCGATACTCTCTTCGAAGCAGCGGCAACTCTTGCGGTATTAAGTTTAACGTGGCGTACATTGGAAAGAAGGCATTTTCCGATACCAAGATGAAAAGCACACCCTGCGTAGCTTGAATTCCAAGCTGATCCAAATGTACGGAACCCAGGAAACATAAACCGGCAATGGTCGCCACACTCTGTAAAATTTGTCCATCTCGATGCTTCATTTCTCACTAATTATTGGGAACCTAATTGCCCCCTAAAATTCTCTCACGCAACAGAATTGCTTACCACTTTTTGGAGTATCCTAACGAATTGCACCGTTGGGTCTCTCAAAACTTGCAAGAAATGTCGATAAACCAGCCAGTACAGTCGCGAACAATATCCCACTTCCTTCCTTCTGCATTAAGGAACAAGCCTAATGTATACGGATGGAAATACAGTATCCACCAGCATTAATACTTTCAATATTAGCCGACACTTACGCAATGAATTTCGTGCCAAAAATTACATTCGACGTCCTCTGATGGCAATAAGCGTACAAAAGAAGGTGGCATGCACGGTTGTACGTTTGGTACGTCGAGCACAAAAATTACAAAATAAACAAAAAGAAGGCAAGAGAAACAGCGAACCGGGAAGAAGAAAAGTAATAATCGAGGGGGAGGCTTACGTTCAAAGAGCGCATCAATTGAATCTGGTCCTCGAAAATACGATCGACTTCTTTGGACGCCTCGCTAGTCGAGAACGTGTCGCACATTTTTTTAGCTACGCTTCCCCTGTTACCACAGTGCGGATTCGTCACGACCATCGCTATCAGAAAATCAGCAGGATTGTAGTTCCGTGGACACTCGTAGCCATGGCTAAATAAATAAGGAATAAATCAATCGGATAAAAATGTAAGTTTGCGTTTGCAAAAAGAAAACGCGTACCTCGCGAAAAATTGTACCGCCTCGTCAACGCCGCCGGTAAATGCAAGTCGACCTTCGGCAATCAAGATTATTCGGCTGAACGATCTAAATGCAGCAGAACTAGGTTGATGTATAGTGCATAAGACCGTCCGTCCTTTCTCCGCAAAAGATTTCAATTGAGAAATCAGACTGTTTGCGAAATGAGAGTCTTGTCCGGTTGTAGGTTCGTCCAAGAATAGTATTTCTGGATCTGTTAACAGCTGGAATAATTTTTATCGCCGTTTTACTCATCCCTGAAGTGGTGTACCTTCAACGGCACTTTCCATTCAATGAAATGCGCCGATAGATGAAGGAAAGACAAAGAAATGAGTAAAGGCAAACAAGTTTGCAAATAGACGAAAAGATATAGGAATAATGTAAGTACTTCCGTAGCGAAGGCCAGTCTTTTCTTTTCACCACCAGATAATACTTTATCTTCGATGCCACCGCCAATTTGCACGTCATATCTATTTGTCAAGCCAACATCTTTCAGCAAATCCTGTATTCTTTCATGGATATCCGAGACGTGTACTCTACGGTCAAACTTCATTCGAGCCTGTAAATTGAAAAGGGGGTTGCCGGTAATCAGGGAGCATAGAAACGTGACGGGGATGAACAATGCGCATATAATCTGAAACAACAAAGTTTATCTTGAAACGAATGGGATACCATAAACCAAAGATGCTCGGTCACTGTCATTGTTTCCACAAATATATCTTCTTGGTGCATGTAGCCACTGTTTCGCATCATATAATAGGAATCGACGGGCACGCCATTTGCCCGCACATCGCCGTGAATCAAACATTCGGCTACAAATAACAAAGAATTGAATGAAAATCTGGCTAGACCGAAGGAAACAAGGAGCATATACTTACGTCCGGTACGAAAAGCTAGTGCAGCCATCAGTGAACTTTTTCCGGCACCGCTAAATTGACGAAGAAAATAAGGGAGGTGATGAGAAGCTCATATTTCGATCACGGAAAAATTACCTGGCTCCGATTATCGCTGTTAGATCCCCTGGCTTTGCGGTGCCCCGCACTGAAATGGGACAAACATTATCGAACACGTATTCTAAACAGTTGGAGTGTTCACAAGAACCAAATTACACACCACTATCGATCAGTTGTTTGCACACATTTCTTCGTCCACGATCCATCGCATACACTGATAAATTCCTCCACGAAAGCGTCACGCCACTCAAACTAATTGTCTCCACGTCCATGGGATTATCGTAATTCGTACGGGACAACTGATTTTCCCTTAAAACGTACATCGCGTACGCTTTATCGGACAGCTTCTCCAAGAATTTTATTTTCCTACCCTTTCTTCTTTTCTCGCTTTCTTTTCTTTCTTTCTTGCCTAAAACGTTTCGGTTCAATCTACCGCTGATTTACATCAACGTGTTTTCTTAACGAAGATTTCCGAATAATCAAACGAAGAAGAGACGTCGATGCATAAAACAACCGACCGATGGAACCATCTCGTCTGGCAAACAAGAATGTTACTGAACCCACAACCACGGGACTATTCCTGCGCTACCACTTGACTCGTACGTGTCCTCCGTCTTCATATTCTCTCGATTGAACAAAGTCTTCTAACAGACACACGTAACACTCCATATGGTATTACATCTGCATTGTTCAATATAATTGTGCCACGCACCATTCTCAACTTTCCGATTTGTATTATGGAAAAGAGGAAACCGATACTTCAATGAAACGAAATTATTATCTAATAATAACCATTCGAATAAGACGAAAGGAAAAATCAAACGTAATAAAATGATTTCATTAATAACATTTCATAATAGATGCAAGAATTATTGCAGCATGGAAATGTTAGAAAACAATGTAATCATCTCCGGGGAAAAAATCCGCACTGATTACAACTACCACTGAGCTTCTAAGTAAATGCACAGGGACTGGTGTATGGGGAAGCCGGACTGGAGGTGTTGCAGTAATCGAAGACGGAAACCTTATACCTGCCACGAACAAGCTTTATGTTTTTTTAAATCCTACCACATACCGATCTGTATGACCGAAGATTCGTATAGGTACATACATGTATATACATGTTCGCTATGTCGAACAGGTTTTCTTATTGCTACGTGCATACATTTGCACAGCTAGCACGAACGGGAGAAAAAATAATAAAAAAAGAAATATAAATGTTTCGATTCGTTCCTTCTTTAGTCACAAGTATTTATTAAAAATTTTATTATCAGGCAAACGTAGATACTATCTTATGCTATGTCTCCATTCTCGATGCACTTTACAACGTATACGCGCTCGCACGGTATGTATAACAACCGGTTTGCTAACGATATCGGAGTCTGTGTTTGGATGGGTGGTCAACACCGTCCTGCGTGGTCATAACCATCCACCGCTCGTCACCCACAACAGTTAACAGGAAATCCATACCGAGCTATCGAATCGAATGCAAGTGCATTCGATCCGGACTACTTTGACAGCTCACCGTCCGGTCACTCGCCCGTTTCAATTTTTTCTTAATCCTGAAAATTTTCTCTGCGGTAAACGCGTACGACTGGAAACTGCGAAACCACTACGCACGGTACGGTACTTGTTAACCGAAACGCATTTTCTCCTCGACGGTTTTACAGAGCGAACGGAAGTGCAACATAATAATGCGTGTGCAGCGTTCCTCGACAAGAGTGAGAAAACATTTCGCATCTCTCAAAAATAGTTTGGGCAGAATGCCTTTAATTACTTCGATAATTTAATGGAAACGACGGAAATGTTACAATGGTGCAGCGGTGTGTTCTACACCGTGCATAAGTACAATATAAAGGGGGAAATATAAAACTTGCAGGAAGCCCGCACAATAGAAAACTGCATTGGTTCTGTGAGACCCTTGGTACGATTGTGCTGGCCCCAGTTGTTGAATATGTAGTAGCCTTTTGGTGTTCCTCTCTTCCTTCTTACCCTTGCTTAGAGTTTCGCCGAGTCTTTGATAAGAGCGCGAGAAATGCCAATAAACGAAATACAACAATTAAAGAGAAAAGGCACGCGATATCTGTCCAGAAGTGGTCCTATAATCGGGGGCAATAAGTTTAATTGTACAACAAGTCGAGCATCTTTGGCACGAAACATTGAAATGTGTACCACGAACCTGCTTGAAATTGAACGTTTGCAGAACCATTCGTCCTGTCCTCGGGCACGTTGCATTGCTCCTTGTACATTCTATAGATTCTACATCCGACCACTGATTAATTAGAAGAGCTTCGTTACCATAACGAAACCACGATAAATATGAGAACCATTCGAAATAGACTGGAACGGATCTGCAAGAAATTGCACGATAGGTATAAGTGTTCATCTGTATGTGCATCGCGTCCGATAGTTGCCGTTTTTATTCTTACGCCGTATTTAAAAAAAATCCACCGAACAATAAGAATGGTATTATCACAGGTGGTCCGATGGACAACGCCATAGACAAATTGTTGCTGATGCAGGATATCAGATAGCCTGTAAAGAAAAAACATGGAAGGAAACGTAAACGGTGGTGATGAGTTCGTAATACTGAACAACGTACCGAAAGACGTCGAAACATTTGCAACAAGAGCAACGATACCAGCGGTAACGAAAAAATGTCCGGCGCCAGGATACAAGCCAATCATAGGATAAGCAACGATGGTGAAGAGAAATGGCACAGCTATGAATATAGGCGCTTCGGCGATAGTTTTGCACAGGAAATAGACATCGGTACGGTACATACCGTTTCTATGCTCCCGCAAAAATATCGGCAGCTCTGCACAAAATACCTGCGCGGGAAAGATAATATAACGTTTCGTTCTGCGATCCGTAGAGAAAAACTCTTACATTGATTACGGCGAACACATTTTGAAAAGTCATGTTAGTGAGAAATATGAACAGAGCACCATTAATGTTCATTACTCCGTCTTGATCTAAACGCTGGTTGAAGTAAACAGTTCCGATCAGCAAAGACACCAGCTGGAAAAAGATAAAAGAACAAAGACAATCGACCGATGGCTCGTTTAATACGAAATATTTGTAAAGATTGTATTGTGTTCGAGCAAACTGAACCTACGATAGTCTGTAACAAGCGAACTTTAATGAGGATAGGCTCCTTGATAACCGACAACCAAGATCGCCAAAGAACCGCGCGAAATTGTTCGCACCAGCTCGCTTTGTACTGCGAACGTTTAGTAAGATACTTCCTATCTCTCAGGGAATCTTCAAATTCGCCGTTCACAGCCTCTGCCTCCAACGCGATCTTGATGCCATGCTCGCTCTTTCGAAACGCATCGCACACGGTGTTTATCTCGTGGCGACAAGTTATTTCTTGGCCTGGCACAATCGCCAACATTTGCACAAAGTAGTCGGCCGGATTATAATTGCTGGGGCACGCGGCGCCAAGTCTGCGCAAACGAAATTCGCCTAAGTAAAAAAAAATCGTAACCGACATCTGTGGAAGATGCGCGTGTTTTGCACTCGCAGTGCACATGTTCCGAGCATCGCCCTTGTCACTTACTTCTCGAAAAATGTGCATGCTTGCGACGGCCTTCCCATAAAGGCAACTCTTCCCTCGGCCATCAACAAAATCCTATCGAACAGAGCGAACAGTTCCGACGAGGGTTGATGCAAAGTGACGACGATAGTTTTGCCACGTGCTGTAACATGCGTCCATCAAGTCTCGTTGCATAGATACGTCATATGCCAGTCGCGGTTTCCGTCGATACCATATACGCGATATACATATGCGTATCCGACAGACTTATATATGTACATATGTATATACGTATTTACCGGCTAAAGCTTTCAAAACGGAAACCACTTGATGCGCCATAAACGAATCAAGACCAGATGTAGGCTCGTCGCAGAACATCAACGGCGGATCTGTGAGAACTTCCGATGCGAACGCCAGCCTCTTCATTTCACCACCGGATAGTCCTTTAATTCTCCCTGGTTGACCAATCACTGTATTTCTACATTTGCTTAGAGCAAGCTGGAAACAAAACGGCAGGCACGCGAACACGCAAGCACAAAAAAAATGATTGCCAAAGAACGGAGGCGTAGGCGGGGAGGGGGAGGGGGATCTATAGATTATTCAACTTTGGGGCAACCCTGTTCGAGGGGAACGAATTGATGAGGGATCGCAGCCAACAAATTTACGTACTTCATTGATCACTTGATGAACTCGATGGATCCTCTGTTCCATAGGTATTCGTCGATCCATGCGCACCATGGCTTGGAATAAAAGGTGCTCTTTAACGGTCAAGGTACCAAGGAACAAGTCATCCTGTTGCACGTACGCAGTCCGTGATGTAAGTATCGTGGAAGATACTCGTTTTCCATTCACGGCCATCATGCCGGACACTGTTGCTCCACGGGCGGAGCGAAAAGTCAGCGCATTTAATAAAGTGGTTTTACCAGCACCCGATGATCCCATAATTACCAGCAATTCACCCGGATATGCTGCTCCACATACTGTAACAGAATTCCATGGTAATTATATTCCCCCATCAAATTTTCAGATCCATCAACTGTGCGGAGAGACGTATACATATATTACCATCCTTCAGTAGATGCTTTCTTTCTACCGATCCTTTTCCTTTCAGGAAAGCGCTCCATGGCTTGTCATTTTTCCGTGCGGCGTACACGTTCAAATCGCTCCACGTATACGTAATCGACTCGATTTCCGCATTTCCGATCGAACGCGTATACACGGGTGTAACTGTGGCTGCCGTTAACGGCGTTCTCTCCGTGCTCGGCGAGCGTGCGATTGTGTTTAATTTCAATGAGATCGTTTCGGTAGCAGTTCTGGAGGATATCGAGTCACCTTCGATCCCTTCCTATGAGCACACGAGATCGCATTACTATCGAAGAAATAGGAATAGTGCCCGACGGAATATATTAGCATAGGTAATTGCAAGTAGAAGATTTAGAAATATGGGGGATGATACTAAAATAGCGATGAAACATCGGTAATGTATGTTCGTCAATTTAACGTCGGCAGATATTGGGAATGATTGCGGGTCTTTGTGGAATTCTAATGCTTATTAAAATAGCAATGCTTACCAGCGAGATCGCATTATACGAGATTGCTTGTAATTTACACCCTCTGCTATTCAAACCTCTTGACGGTATTAGCGGTTCACTTTCTTCTGTGGCGGTCATTTTCTACGGTATTCCAATTCAACTTTTGATCAAGCTCATCTGCGATGTATCTTTGGATCGTTGGGCGATGTACGCGTTGCGTAGAATAACATTCACGTGCAAACAAAGTAGATCAACGTTGCCTACGAGGCATCGCATCCCTCGCACTCTTTAACGTTGCATGTATTACAATAAGTTAGATACGCGCAAAGTACAGTTCTGCGTTTAAGCTGCAAGGAAGTCAGTTAATATTCCCGTGAAATCCTTGCCAATTAAATGACTGGATAACGTGCCAGTAAAACTGCGTCCACCCCCTCACCTGTTACTTTTCAGTCAGAGTCATCTGGAAACTTGCGAAGCGAAGAAACACTCCTTGATGCTTAAATAATTGTCGCCGATAATAGCAACGCGTTTAAAAGAGATAGAACTCGACGTGTTCGACTCCGTACACAAGCTACAGCTTAAGTTCGCGGTAGCCGCAAACGGAGTACATAACATTCTCGGATTGCCAGTCTTCCACCTCCCTTAGCCGTTCGTTCTTTCGCCGCTCTGTGTCAACTTATGTAACGCGACTCCGTTGATCCACAGGCTTACCGACAACGCGACCAATAACGCAGCAAAGAATCCACACGGCGGCCTTGTATACGTAATCATGCTCGGTATAATCATTTTCTTCTATCCCTTTTGTTCATACGTTACATCACAGGCGAGATATAAGAATAAGCCTATCATCCAATGCATTTTATTTTCCCTGTGTGTGTGTGGCTCTAGCGTTCCATTACCATCTCCATGTCACTCGCAACGTTATCAACCGCTAGATGGTTATAGCGTCTCGTGGTTCAAAATTGATCAATTTTTCAAATGCCAAAAAATTGCGCTTGCAGAGTTAAAATATGAACTTTTATAAAAGCTTCTGCTTATTTAGGCAACAAGCTCTTTCCCCATACCATAATAAAAGTAATAGTAAGATTTATGTGACATCTGCTAGATCAAATAAATGCAAAATAATGCATGAACAGAAGACGGTCTTAATTTTTATTGTCGGTATAGTAATCGCACGTGAAACAGAAAAATCCACATGGCGATAGATCTACGCTATATCTCATCTGTAGTTGCATTCATTGGGATTTGCATTTTATCTTACAGTACCACATTGATCTTACGTGAGCCTTGCAATTTACATTACGCAAAAAATGATGAAAACGAGGCGAGGCAACATAATGCAATTAAATGGCATTTGACGGATTCGTCTAGTTACACATGTATCGCAATAGAACAAAAAGGCACACAACTATATCTAGCTTTTCAGTTCTTGCATTCACGTGTACGTCTTCTTTTTCGTAATACAATTTTGGCAGCTATTTTAATTTTTAATGGGACGAGATTTACAAAGGATAATCGGTTACATTATTAGAATAACTTTATTATAGTCGATACAATAGTATTTCAGGATTCCGACGGCTATTCGGACCATTTCCCAATCCCATCGAACATTTCTCATTTCGATCGACGGGTTGTAAAGAGTGCTGGTAGAACGGCACAGCCACGATACTGCGACAATCTGGTACGACGTGCGGGATGTTTAGAAACATCTCCTGAAGAAAGAAACGTCCGCGAATAATCTGTTTAAGAATCCACGTTCGCAATGTCAACCACTGATATGTACTATATACGTATTCCGCTTCTATTTTCCGTCCACCTATTAAAAGTGGCAAAGGGGCAAGGGGAAAGGTGAACTGCGTGAATGAATAAACAATCGGAAGTTAAGCGCGCTCGCGTGCATGCCTTATAGTTCGTAAAACACGGTAGAATGCGACGACAACGCCAACAACATAATTGCAGATCATCTCCGCAGATCACGTTTTCCCTTGTGTTTCCCAGTTTTCCTTTTTGTCTGGTTTTATTGAAAAAATTCATCCCGCTCTTCTGAAGAAAAATCTTCAATTTGTCGTATTTCAATTTTTCATACTTGAACACAACACGACAACATTTATCCACCTCAAAAGCATTCCGGTTCGATCCATGTTTCTTCTTCTCTATTCGCCTTCTTTTCTGTTTCTTCTGTCTCCTCTGCTTTACTGCTTTCTTGTCTTTCCCACGTATTCGGCCGCATCATCCCGATTCATGTTGTTTTATTGTTCTTCGACATATTATGCGAGGCCCAATTTAACGAAGTTTTCCACGAGTTACAAAGAGCTTCGTCGAATTTGCTTCTAAAATGCTTCTGTGCCTCGCTCTCCGACATCTCCAGCACCTAATTATAAATTTGTCAATTAAGTCAATATTTGTCCTATTCTTTTGTCATCTTATTAGAAGAGTAAAGAGAGGAAAAAAGTTAACATACCAAAGTATCTCTTAAATAGTTTAGGTCTTTTTCCGATGACAATTCGGGTAATCCGGTTGATATCATCATAGCGAATAAAGATAATATTAGTCCTCCATGTTGCCGTAAAACGAGGAAAGCTTGTTCGCAATGGCTCTGAAATCGTTGGAACTCGACTGCTTGGCCCTTCTTTGTTTGACCCTTATTTATTACGTGCACGAAATCATTCGTCAATACAAACGGCACACGTTCGCGTCTGAATCCAAATTTTTCTTTAAAATGGCCAAGTATGTGACCAAAGTCCACGTGAAAAAGTTGACCGGTCTTCTTCACCATTATATTGTCCGAATGCCTGTCCGCGATCCCGAGAACATACGTTGCCACACAGTAACCCGCGCAACTTAATGTGAACTCCTCAATCGCTCTGTTCAACGCTGCCTCGGTGTGATTATGATCCTTCAGCCAAGCAAGTAAAGACCCTCGTCTGTAGATAGTGATCAATAAATAATCTATACGCCAAGTAATATTTACGTGAACATACCTGAATGCAGCTGTTGCCGAAAACGTGCCCTTCTCCTTCTGAATATTGGCAATGGTTTCTGCATTTAAAACCACTTCGATCATACCAACTCTGTTCTCCGTTGATATGCAACCGTAAGGGTTCATACGTAAATCGAGGCCCTCCCTCTTCCACAATTTATCCATGATTCGTATCATTTGTAGCGTGAGCATGTCTTGTCGCAAGTCATCCCCATGCTTGAGTATCAAATAGATATCGTCGGCAAACGGGTCCGAATTCTCAAAGACAAGCCAAAGCGGCCGCATTTTACTGTCCATCACCCTACATTTCTCAATCCTGGAAATGGTAAACATTTGTAATTATTCGACCGGCAGGAGTGAACCCGTACTCAATGCGGAAACTCACTTAATGCGGTTCCAGCGAAAACTTGGATCCAAGGGATTGAGGACGTTTGACAACGCTTCCTGGCAGTGAGGTTCTTGAATGAACTCTTGGAAACCTTGCAGCGCGGCTTTGCGATCTTTCCGCTGTTTTATTTGTTCAGATGCGCATTTTAATTTACCTAGACACTCCATTTGTTTAAACAGGGATCTCATATGCTGTTGGCTTCCCCTGCAATAGGCTTCTAGTATCAGACCAAAGCGGACAGATACGGCGCCCACTTGCATCTCTGATCTGGCAACAGATGAGCAATGAATAAACCAAAAAAGCAAAAGGGAGGATATACTTTCTTTGTCTGTTCCCCTGTGGACAGGAACGAATAGAAGGATCGTCTGTAATTGTACAAACCTAAGATGCCAGAATAGAAAATGGCCAATGCTTCGATTGTTCAGGGCACGTCGCAATAGGAACTCGGTCAAATCGCAGGACAAATAACTCTCGTGTTTTAATGCTTGCACCAATTGCAACAGATAAAGGCTCAAATCTTCGTCGGTGACATCCATTAAGCAACGCACAGCAAAACATCGTACATTTTGATCGGCATAAGCGTAATCCAATAATTCGAGTGCCCTTTCAACCGGCAATTTGGGCCACTGTTGCACCAACGCCGTAGCTTCTGCCACTTCCCTGTATACGTCGAGAATCGGAAAGTAGATATAAACGTTCTCTTTTTTCTATGTGGCAAAATGAACGACGTTAAAATATTTTCCTATCATTTGGTATTTCGTATATATAGATTTTCACCTATGATCATTCCATTCCACGCAGTGCAACAACTTGGCCAAAAGCGTGGGAATCTCAAGGAGGCAATGATGCCTTAACGTCCACATTATTTTCCGTTCTTGCTCGTGAAGCTCGTGCAATGGATCTCTGTCAGCTAATAACCGAAGCTGGTCTAATTGTTGCAGCTTCCCGATGTCGGATTCTTTTTCGGGTTCTTCTTGTATCGAACAGTCCGTAGGCGATTCTCGTAACTTCCTCGCATATTCAACCATTTTCTCCGGCGTGGGATACAGAACGGATTTCTCTTTCCCATAGCTAACAAAGGTTGAGCACAGATTACAGAAAATTCCAATGCATTAAACGATGTAGTATAGAATCGACAGTATTTCGGTAAGGCTTACTTCGGAAATGTTAACATTAAAGCGGCTGCTCTGTCTATGTGAGGGTTTGATACTACCGTTCCAAGTGGGTGCAGTAGATCGTCGTTTTGCATATCTTCGGCATACGTCCACGTGTAAAGTGTCATTGCTCCAGTTTTGAATTGACACTTGAAGTCATATATGGTCGTGTTAGCCCAGCACAATGGATTTATGAAAAACTCTTGTTTGGTATCCTTAACTAATCTACGGCTCTTCAGCCCTTTCGCAGTCTTACTAATTTCATAAAGAACAAAACACAGCCTGGCCATTCGCGGTATGTCCCGCACTTTTATATCGAATCTTAACGTTTCTTCCCATTCGCAACTACCATCGGAACTAACAATGGTCTCCTTCGTCTTCTGACTTTCGCACAGGGATTTGCCGCCGTGAAAAAGGCCAGCCTGGAGACCGATCTGTACAAACGGGAATCACCGAGAACAAAAACGAAATTAGCCAGGCAAAATATAGGAGCTTCTAAAGTACAAATGTTCGATGATACCTCGACGGTGCGATGGGCAGCGTCGCAGTTCAACCGCGATATCGCGTTCACAGTAAAAACAAATGGTTCCTCTATTTTCCAAGCAGATATATGCTTCCCCTTTTTTCGCAATGTCAACGTAGAGGATGAAGGCCTCGTACGCTGTAGGGCATCCGCTTCTGCATTCTCCATGATATTGTCATGATCTACGGAGACGCTGTCTCTGCTTAAAGTAACCAATGTAGGTGTAATGTCTCTCGCCAAGCAGTCTTGAATATAATTAAACTGTATCAAAGGATAATCCCCTATTAAATATTCTTCTTGTCCGCACACCTTCAAGGTGAAATCATTTGGATGCCCCCTGGACATTAAAGTATTGGCTCGTTTATTTAAAATAGATACCAACAATTGATGGGGTGTTATTGCGTGCGATATTTGGAACGTGAACGCCGCCTGAAATCATATGTATTGTAATTACATGTTCGTAAATTAAAATTTGCATAATTTGCAAAGGAAGGAAAACAACTTCCTTCACCTTTCTGCTTTATTATCATTTTGACATGTTCTGTCACTCCCTGTTCTGCTCCTATTTTTAAAGCACAATCCCTTCCAACACCGAAACGACGGGTAAACAGGGAACAAGAAAGGGGGGAAAGTATCGCACATGTGGAAGGGGATCTATGCCTCGTTCGTAACATGTATGCGTAAGTATAGAGCTCCCGATTCTCGATTGAGAGAAACGGCGGCAGATAGTACGCCATAGTAGTATACGTCGTAGATTTTTCACGTTCATCGAGTGACATCCGTCGCAATTTGGTTCGAATTTGAATATTACTTACACCACGACACTTAACCTTAAAATATGTCGGCACAAGATTCAACGAACGATGAGAATAATGAAGAATATATCGACGATTCTGAAGGAGCCAGTGATCGTTTGTACAAGCTATTAAAAATCGAACACGAAAAATGCCGGCAAGTGGTTCACGACTTAAAACGAAAACTTGAATTAAACGAGGCAATGTTACGGGAGGTTCAAGAAGCAAACGAATTACTTGAACGTTCCTTTGATCGTCAAATCTTCGAGAAAGAAAGGGTTATCACTGAAGTCGAAGAAAAGTAAATACATACATGTGTACTTCTTACGACAGATTTATCTATGCATACATTCAAACTTCCCTTTACATATTTCTTCCTGCTCTTTTCTTTTAGGGACCGTGCAAACGCGGAAGAATATGAAAACACAATTTCCATTTTAGAAACCAAATTAGCAGAGCGGACAAAAGAGATCGAAGGATTGCAACAACGTGCAGCCGATAACAGACGCGTAAAACACTCTGTCGTAGAACAGTCCTCTGTCGAATCTTCTTTCCAGGCGGATAATGTCGCATTAAGGAACCGTATCGATGAACTTTTATCGATTCAACGGGAAGAGAGAATGAGATTTGAATGCGCGGAAGAAACGATCGAAGAATTGAAAAATCGATGTGCCGAGTTCGATATCTATACACGTGTGAGGGACAAATCATCGATCTACTTGAATTTGAAAATAGAAATATTTGAACCCAATGATCTTATGGAATAGAACGCCCAATGGCTTTTCTCTTCTTCCCCATTTTTCATTTTGTATTTTCAGTTTATTTATTTTTTATTTCTTTCCTCCTGCTATCGATTTAGACCATCAAAGAGCAGTTAGATGAAAAGAACCAAGCTTTAGAAGACACACGAGCCGAGCTTGCACTTATGCGCGCCGAGGCGGCATCCCTCGAAATGGAACCAAAATGTGAATTGCACAAAGGTATACATATACGTATACCCAATAAACGATTCATTATCCTAGGAAGATTTTCGGGAATGATTCCTTTCTAGGAAACTCACTGTTCGCCGAAGTAGAAGATCGACGACAAAATGTTGTAAACAAAATGAATGTTTTACATGAAAAGTATGTGGACATAAAACGCGCATATAAGTCACAAATTGCGAAGATAAAAGTTCTGAAAGCAGAACACGTTGCAACGCTTCGTAAATGGGAAAATGAAGCGGGTCATACATTGTCCGAGAATGAGGAGCTGATACAGAAATATAAAAGCAGGATATCAGATCTCGAAAATAAATTAAAAACTGAGATCAAGAAGAACGACGACTCTAAACAACTGAATTCCACTGACGCATCATTTGGGTATAAAACCGATTACATTTTCGGAAATCCGGCAAACGTTAAAGGATACTGTCTTTGTTTGTTTTTTTTTTCATCACTTTCTTTCTTCCCTTCTTTTTCTCTATACAAACTATAGGTATTTCCAATCTCTGCTAGAGGCTAAAAAAAAGGAAACAGATGAACTACGCATGAAGGTCGAGGATCTTTCAACAAAGCTGTTGGTTCAAGAAGAAACAAAAATAAACATTGCCAAGGAATTACAATACTGGCGATACAAAGCTTCTTCTTTAGAGGTAACTATGTCTGTGAAAATTCAATAGCTACAACAATGATAATGATCGTACACCATAATAATAATCTGGGACATTTTTAAAAAGGCCCAAATGTCTGCCCTGCAAGCTGAATTGAAATTAGATCTCATGGATGATGCAGAATCTAAAACTTTAAAAGAACTTGATGAACTCACGGGTGGATGTAATAGCGATGAACCGATAGATGCCAAACAATGCAATTTAAAGCAGCAACAAGATTCTGCTCAATTCCTTTTATCATATAATTCCCCTAAAATAGAGGAAAGTCGATGCTTACTTAAGAAGGAAGAGGACTGCAAGGCTTGTGATCAATCACTGGACAAAGAAAAATCTAATCAGGGTGCTACCGTTAACTTCAAGATATCTACACCTGAAAAATTTAATGAATTTAAACTTGGCGAAAATACTAACAGCAATGATAGCAAACCTAATAACAAAATGTTGCGTTTCACGGATAACACAACCATCAAGGAGAGCAGGAACCTACAGAAATCAACAACAGATTCCAAACATCCTGTTCTTTACATACCAACTGACCAGGAGAATTAATAAAAATCTTTTATGCGACTTTAATTATCCAATACAAAAGATTTCTTTTTTTGCTGTATATCTTAATAATACAAAATAGTAAAGTACCCATTGTCTTACCTCCGTATTTTCAAATCTTGCAAGTAGAACAATATTCCCATCTTTTAATCGGCATTCAATGTTTTTTGGTATCAAAGGAGTTGGTGCTAGTCGGGTAGGAAACTGATAACGTACTTTTTCCATCCAAGATTTCTTTTGCCTTGTCATAGCAACTTCATCCCCTAAAACTCTCATCTTCCATCTAAAGTCGTTTACTTCAGAGTTCCTTAAGGTTGCAAATTCGTGTAATCCTTTGCCAATCAAGAGACCGATCTGCGAATCTAGATTTCTATCGCTCTTTACACCTTCCCGTTCTATTACTTTGAGTACAGAACAAAATGGTTTTATATCGCATAAACGTCTAGTTTCGTCTCGTAATTCCTCTACTTCTGCGTTAGAATTAATGCATGAAAATACATAGGACGGCGCATCTTTTAGCGTGCCATGAAGAGGATATTTGCTGGCTTCGTCCCAGAGGTCCTATAGAAATTTTCATATAGCGACTGACATTTTCCCAAAAATTATTCTAATCTTACGCTACCATAATAAATGGGTCATTGTTACGACTTAAAAGAAGGCAGAAAATTTTCACTCACCTCTTTTATTTCGGCCAAAGTGATATTACGATTAGTTTCCAAAGGTATAATGACCCCATTTGGCATTAAACATGTCAGTTCAACAACTTCTGTGGGTGACTTGGCCCAAAAATTGTAAGTATACGCACTTGGTATATGCACCATGATGTCGAAGGTTTTTGATCAAGCGTAAAAATATTCAATGCAAGGCGAAGGAGCGTGTCTCAAACGTCGTTATACCGAGAAGAATACACGAAATATTTACATGGTGCAAGTCGCATCGCGACCCGATGTGTCCTTTCTTCCTCAAACAATGTGACTTCATTGAATCGCTTGATAAGCAGTCGCATGATAAACAGGACCATCACACGACAAGCGTTTCTATTTTAAACATTTCTCTTCTTCGTTTCTATATCCATACATGCAACTGCAAGGCGAATTGGAATCGAAATTTTCTAACAACATAGATCTCCACCAATTGGTAAACCTTCCTCGATTATTTAATTCTTATCGGTAGCTATCATACAGATTAACATGAAGCTGTATTATTTATTTATTTCAATACAAAACGTAACCTTGTTTGGCTCGAATCACAAGTCAAATCCATACGATTGCTTTCTGCGTGCGATAACAGCACTGCTCGGCCATTATTTCTCAAATGCATTCTACCCGCCTACTTATACGTACATACATGCATGCATTATAATACCCACATGCGTCAGTGAAATGTACATATGTGTACCAGAAAGAAATTACTCTATTCTTTTATTAAATCTCAAAGCTAGCCCGAGTACTATAATATAACTATTTCAATTGCGCCATTATCCTTTGTTATTTACTATTAGTTGCGTACGTAATTTATTAATATAATTGCAATTTAACAAGCGCAGATCGAGCACCGATCATACCCTAATTTTTTCCTACATAGCACAAAAATATAAGCATAGGAAAAGAAAAGAAAACTTCCTAGATTCTTTGGATTGAAAATCGACTAGTCAGCGATATTTTTAATTTCTATTTGAGCGACAAGTCATCAACCAATGAGACATAGTACCTACGAATCGCAGTACTTTTTTAGTTTTCAATATTGCCTACACTAGCCTGCTCGATTTAGTGCTACAAAATCCACATACAATATCGTCGCCACAATATCAATCGATTTTCGAAGATTAAAAGTTTACTACTGCGATCATTGTGCGTGTTTGCGATTTATACTTGCCAGTAGTTATATGTAATCATCACTTGGTAGCTCGGCAGGGCGAACCACAAATTGTCACACCTCATGATACTTCAGATTTAAAATTTTCAGGTATTCACATCAAAAAATTTGTATTTGTGTAACCTCGTTGCCAGTTATTTCTACCAAACTGGATCTCACAAGGGATAAAGTCTGCCGATAAACCCATATCTAACGATCGAAAAATTTAACGAATGATTTCGATACAGGTAAAACAGTTCCCACAAATATATATTGGTTGCGATTACAGTGATTGACAATTCGCGCTAATCTATGGCGTCGTAACTGTAGCCCTCTGAGTTTTAACGTTTTAAGGAAACAAAAGAAAATAAGTGTACATAATATTTGAAAGTTAACTAGACACAAGTGTTGTGCATATACGCCTGCGTTTATTCCTGTCTGATAAACGTTCCGAAAATCGTAAGATAAAATCATCACATTTTACATTTGTGCATTGTTTTATACATGGCCGATTGTAACCTTACCTTCGATTGACATCATATTGCAGGCGGTGATAAACCAAAAAGAGTAAATCAGAGCTATCATTTTAACTATGTTTGGGCAATCTGGTAATACGTCGTTCAGTAAGTAGATCATGCATTGCAGAAATATAATTTGTACCTCATTTCTTAATTTTTTTGTTTGTAATAATTTCTTTTCTTCTTTCTAGGTGGTTTTAATACAGCAACGCAATCCAGTCCGTTTGGTCAGTCCGCATTTGGAAAACCAATTACAACAACAAGCTTTGGAAATGGCGCCGCTCCTGTCTTCGGAAGTACTAACACATCTCTGTTTAATTCAAAGCCAGCAGGCTCTACCACTGGTGGCTTGTTCGGCAATACTACAACTCCACCCGCGTTTACTCAACCATCTTTCGGAGGTAACAATTCGTGGGATCATTTTGTTAGCATGGAATGGAACCAATAGCAATATGGATTGCGTGCATATTATATTCGTTTGTTTTTATCGCAGGCTTTGGCACAACAAACACAAATACGAATTTATTTGGCAGCCAGCAAAATCCAGGCACAAATCTCTTTGGAACAAGCACTACAACTCCAGCATTTGGGCAAGCAAATAAACCAGCCGGGTTTAGTTTTGGCGCTACATCCGGAACAAATTTGTTTGGACAACCACAGCAAACAGCTCAACAGACCACTCCTTTTGGACAAACTCCTGCCACTGGAAATACAAATTTGTTCGGTACAACACCTGGTATGATTAGTACTTTTAAATATAACTCTTTACCATGTAAAAGTGGATGCTGTTCACTTGTTCATTCTGGCTGTTTTAATTTACAAAGGGTTTGGCACAACAAATACAGCAACCACAAGTATGACTGGTACTGTCGTTAAATTTAATCCCGTCATTACTACCGATTCTATGTCAAAGAATGGCATATCGCATACTATATCGGCGAGACATTGTTGTATTGCAACCATGAAAGAATACGAATCGAAATCCTACGAGGAGTTACGGTATGAAGATTATTCCGTAGGCCGAAAAGGTACTGTAGATATTGAGTCAATTTAATAAGAAGCGTCACTCATATGTATATGGTACTATTCATTTATTATTTGCTTCTCTCAACGATTAGGACCTAGTACAGGTATTTTTGGCGCACCAGCTCAACCCTCGCCTTTTGGCAATACAGGGGCAGGTACCAGTACTGCGACAACTGGTAAGTATGGATTCAACGTAGAATTGTTCTATAACTTGCCTTATAATACTATATCCTTTATATTTTCGGTTAGGTTTTGGCGGAATGAGCGGAGGGTTCGGTGCAACCTCACAACCGGCCTCGAATAGTCTATTTGGAAAACCAATAACAAGTTTCGGCACACCTTCCACTACAACGACAAACAATTTTGCTTTCAATTCTACACCGAGCACAAATTTATTTGGCACCAACAATCAGAATAAGCCTTTTGGTAGTAAGTATACACTTTTGTAACATGTATCATACGCGTGACGTAAGAATCACCCGTATGCTTGAAAACGGATACGTAAATAATATTCATCTTAACAACATGAAAGTAGTTTCGTCTACAGCTGCAGCTCCAACGCCACTCTTCGCAACCAGCAATACTAATCAAACCGCTGGGACTGGTTTTGGTGGAATTAATACGGGTCAAACCGCCGGTTTCGGGTCAACGTTCGGTGCAACGCAGCCGAATCAGGTAAACGTCAAAATAAATAAAAATTATTTCTCCTCGAGGAACAACATGCACGACAACGTCACTACTTTCCTCGCCCTTTCACTCTCTAGAGTATCGGTTTATTTAATCAAAATAAATCGGCTTTCAACGTACCACCCACGTCGTCTAGTGCTGGATTCCCTGGCTTCGGTCAAGCACCGTCCAGCAATACTAGCATAACTCTGTTCGGTGCAAAACCAACTGCAACTACAGCTTTTGGTACAACACCGAGTTTCGGTGCAACTACTGCGTCCAATTTTGGAACACCAACTGGTTTCACTGCTGGTCAAAATACTGGTACTTCGTTGTTTAATACATCATTCAAGCCTGCGGGACAAACATCTGGATTCTCTTTTGGTTCCACATCCGCGCCATCGACTGGACTCGGTAAAACTTAATTATATGTTTCTCTCAAAACGAGCATAACCGTGTAATATGCTATAGACAGACAAATGAGTTTATTCTACTCATAATTGGACAGGTACAAATACGGGGTTGGCGTTAGGTGGTGGTTCTACGTTATTTGGTCAACAAAAGCCTGGTTTGTTCGGTAGTACAGCAAACAACGCAACTTTTAATACATCCTCGTCATTCGGGTCTTCAGCTTTTGGAAACAATGCAAACGTTGGAACTGGCATTGGAATGGGCTTAATCGGCGCTGGGTACTGATCGATAGATCGATAGATTTTGTCAATTTTTGCTTGTGCCCCACCAGTGATAAATATATTTATAAGCATCTCATTGCAGGAACACCACTAATCAGGCAAAGACTCCTGGAACGGTGCCGGTGCATCAACAAATTTTGGCGTTGGTATCTGCACCGTTTGGGGATTCACCGTTACTAAAAAACCTTCTACCTGTAAGTGATGCATATATTTACACATACAGTCAAAGCATTCGTTGCTATATAATTAAAGTTTGAATTACTCACGTGTTCTTAGTCTTTAACAATCATCATTATTATAGGCTTCCGGCAAAACGGAGGAATTATTGAAACCGGCGAATGTACCTTCGAAAATATTAAATGGTGCACAGTATAAAGTAACAGCTGATAATAAATCACCAAAGATCAAAGCCAAGGTGGTTACACCTGCACAGCTGTCGAAGGTGAGGTATTCGATGTAAAAGTTCATTGCACGAACTGAATTTATCTTGTAAATAAAATGCAGTTTAATCACGTGCGTATCATAAATGTTTTTAGAAGTCAATGTTCGAAGGCTTGGAGGAGGAAGACCCTTTGTCTGAAGCTTTTCAACCACGTCCAAATGCAAAGCGTTTAGTTCTGCGTCCGAAGTCGATGTCGAACTCGTTAGTTGCTTCACCTCCTGATCATTCGCAAACCGTAGGGAAGAACGTGCCGTCTCCTGCCAAGGGAGGCGAGAAGGTGACTGCTGCGAATTCTTACATTGAGAATACATCGATCGAAAATGTAGACAAAGAAAATCATATTCAAGATAACAATCGACATTTGACAAACGATCGAAGATCCTCGTCGTCCTGGTTGAAAACTAGCCTTCCACGCAATGCCATGGCAAAAAATTCGATCGATGACTCGTTCGATAGTCAACGTTCACCATTCTCTGGCCCGAACGTGTCGTCCGAAGAAGTGGTGAACAATACGGTTACCGAATTGCGACCATACGCTAATACAGTACCCTCGAACGAAATATGTTCCGAAATGAACAATTCCGGCGATACTTCCTTGAGAAATTCGTATCTGATGGATAAATCAGGTACCGATATTGCGAGTCACAATTCTGATTCGAGTCAGGAGTTGGACGAAAGTTCTTTCTCAGCGTTACAATCGTCTAACTGGAAGGCGAATGCGGCAAACGTAACGCTGAAACGCGCAGGTTACTACACGATACCAGCGCTCGACAAATTGGACGATTATTTGTGTGGAGAAACCTGTGTTGTACCAGATTTTACAGTTGGACGCAAAAATTATGGGAATGTATATTTTCCTGAGTCGTTCGATATATACGGTCTTAATTTAGATGAAATTGTACATTTTCGGCACAAAGAAGTTATTATTTATCCGGACGACGGGGAGAAGCCTCCTGTTGGGCAAGGATTAAATCGCAAAGCACAAGTTACTTTAGACCGTGTCTGGCCGCACGACAAATCACTGCATAAACCTATAACTGATCCCCATCGGCTGGCAGCGATGAATTACGAAGAAAAACTGCGAAAAGTATCAGCAAAACATGACACCAGATTCCTCGAGTATCGGCCAGAAACTGGTTCCTGGGTATTCAAGGTAATTGCAAACCATTTTCGCACTCTTTGCTTTCCAAGTTTTCTACCATGATCCGTCTATCGTTTCAGGTAGATCATTTCTCGAAGTACGGGTTGAGTGATTCAGACGAAGATGAGAATAATGTCCAGCCAGTAAATGATCCGAAAAGGCTGAAGTTATGTGTAGCAACTCAGCAGCAAAAATCAGCAGCTAAATTGGAACAGCCGAAAATTCCCGTAAGATTTGTTTCTGTATCCTATTCTTTAATTACATAATTTAGCTTTAAGTTGCAAATGGGTATTTCTATGCCGCTTATATGTTCCTGGTGCACCCAATAATTATTATCGACTTGTGCGCAATTAGAGCAAAGATGCCCGGCCTGTTAGTGATTCAACAGCTGGAAACATGGATTATTCAGATTTAAATGGTTCCGAACTTGTGCCACGTACGTTGGATAGTCGCAAATATTACTCAGGACTAGGTATTGAACGTGTAGTTAACACTTTGCATTTCATTTGGCTACAAGTAGTTTTATCGCAGCCACCGCTAACGTGTCCTCATTTTTTCAGCAAATTATAATCTCAAGCAACAGATGCCAGTTAGTCCAACTGGTGACAATGCTCGCATTTCGGGCACAGACAGTCATAAGCTGCAACTAATGAAGGCCAGCTTCTTCGAGGGCAGTGACGAAGAGAGTAATGAGACCTATGATCAAGGTAAAACCAATCGTATGGAGATTATGTTATTCGCATTTCTGTTTCCATAATCATGTTCATTCTTATTAAAACAGTTGTTACGATATTACTATTTTAGAATCCATTCGTACACCATACCTTTCTGGTCAAAAAGGTGTTCTGCGACATTTCCCAGACAGTGTTCAGAAGTTAAACGGGGAACAAAGATTTGATATAACTTATAACCCGACATTGCGATCAAACTTAACGATTCATCGTACGCCAACTATCGCTTACGAAGAACAGACCATATCGAAATCAGGTAAAGAGAAACAGTTGGTTTATTTGTGATAGTAGCATTGTACAAGCTACAATGAAATTAATATAAATATTGTATAATAGATTCCAAATTGGAATGCTCAATGGATATCGTTGGCTCGAAGTCGTATGGAATGTATGGGAAAAGTTTCCCAGAACCATTGATAACTCCAATCACTGTAAGGACTTTAAAGTATCAATGTGAAGTAGTTCCACTGTCAAAGTCTTTAATATATAAGCTTGAAGCACGCTCAGTTGCGGACACAGGTAAACTAAGTTCATTCTTTTTTCCCGTTTTTTTATTCATCTGGAATTTTTACAATTAGCAGACGTGAATATATGTATTTTTTCTTGAATGCTTAACTAGGTATACAAATGGGAAGAATGTTCAGACCGAGTTGGGGACGTGATTTAACATTACTCACATTGAACACGCAGGAACAGACATCGCACATACCACTGCGTAGCTCCTTTGAGAAAATCGGCACCTACGTTTCTGGTCGTTTTTCGCACGATATATCATCCGTTTCTATAGTTCAGTGTATACAAATTTTAGGGGGTAACGAAACAGACGTTGAAACATTCGAAGTGAGTATCGCTTGGTGTCTGTTCTTTAGATTTGCAAATGTTACGTGGACCCTATTTTTTAATCCATTTTTCCTTCCAGAAAAGTATAGAGGGACACCTAAAAATTCAGTTATCTCATCGCATTATGAATCAAGAAGGAGATTGTCCAATTTTCGACGTAGATACGGATGTCACTAAAGCTAGCATGGCTTTGCACGCTCATTGCAATTTAGCCGAAGAGTTTGCAGAGCAATGTGCCACTGATTCTTTTGCATCGTATGTTGCTAACGTTTGGAAGCTTAGCGTGGCCCTTTGGGGAATTCTGCCTGATGCGAACATTGCCTCAGGTACGATTTGTCCATACAAATATTCACAATTCGATTAATTTATTACCTAGGTATCTCATTGCATTGTGATTCATTCCATCATTTTTTCAAACTACTGATATTCTCCTTATCGCATGTAGTGCCACACGGAATACATAAAAAAGAATGGCGTACGATGTAAATGTTTAAAAAAATTTTATTGTTCCAGACAATCCAGATGATCATAACATTGTGATTGCCCGTCGGGAAGCTATAGGGGAATGGTTTAAAAACGTTATACGGAAAACACTTGAGCATGAAGCCCCTGATGTCAGCAACGAAACAAAAATGTTGCAGTTATTATCCGGTGTGTATACTTAACAAGATCAACAGGACAGCTTTACTTTTTTTCGGCATAATCTATAACCAGATTCTGCTCTTCGGTTTATCATAGCTTTCGAACTAGAGGAGGCGTGCAAAACTGCACGCGAGGCGGGTGACCATTGCTTGGCTTTACTCATGGCGCAATTACGAAGTGGAATGCCTACTAAAGTGCTGACGAAACAGCAAATTGCGTTATGGCAAGATGCCGGTGCTGACGAAAACATCTTGCTAGATCGATTGAAGCTGTACGCATTAGTTGCGGGTGAACCACTTGTATTGACTAAACATGGACTTCTGAATGTCTGCGAAGATTTCGACTGGAAGAAAGCACTAGCCGTCCATCTGTGGTAATATTCCTCATTTTTTCTCGAAGCTGGCGTATTCCATATGCGTTGACAAAGTTGATACGACATGCGTTTGTATCGCAGGTACTTTTCGTCACCAACTGCTTCAATAAGGGACACACTGGAGTTGTACGAGATGTCTTTTGACTCAACTAAAACAGATGAGGCTTACACCACACCACCTAAGCCCGAGTACAGAGGGAATGATCACGAGCTCGAAGTACACAACGGAAAATCAATATACGATTTATGTTTCCACCTGTTAAAGCTATTCTGCACTGGTAATCATAATTTAGGAGAGTTATTGAATACGGCGACGCATACCGCTGATCCGTTGGATTACAGGCTTAGGTATTCGATCAATACTATTTCCTATTTACTATTTAGAGTATAATCGCGACTCTAAGAATTTATCTTGCGTCACTGCTATGTTACATCAAATGACTTCGTTCTTCTCAGCTGGCTGGTGCAACAAGTACTCCTAGAGCTGGGCTACACGCATCTTTCCGAGCATGTTGCTACCTTGACGCATGTTAATTTCGCAACGCAATTAGAGGCACATGGACTCTGGCACTGGGCCATATTCGTAATGTTGCATTTGAAAGATGCTGGGAAAAGGAAAGCCGCGGTAATGAATTTGCTAGAACGTCATGCTGAGATAGATGGTGTTTGCGATTACATCGACCGAGAAAAATTTTTAAGGGAAGAACTGGGTATACCTTCCGGCTGGATACACCAGGCCAAAGCTGTTAAGAGTTACGCGGCCAAAAGGTTGGTACATTCATCGCGTACTATCTCCGCAAAAGCAACGAAAAGAAATGTCCCAATTATTTCATCGATCTGTTAATAATACTAATGAAACTTTCACTTTTCACGCAGATACGCAAAAGCGGCATTTTATTTCATTCAAGCAGAGGAGTGGAGTACAGCTCACGAGATTATTATCGAACACTTAGCAGCAGACGCGATAATAAACGGTACGACCATCTGTAATAGATTGAAAGTGAATCGAACGAGGAACAGTTCTACCTTTACCTTCCGAATTGCATACCGTACTCATTGTCTCTTCTTCTTTAGAGAATTATCAGTACCTCCGTGACTTGCTGCAGCCGTTAACTCCCCCGGAGTGTAGCACGGCCATAAGCGGTTGGACCTATCAAGGAAAGTTGCTTTGGGAATACATGGAAATTACTATGGATATCGAAACATTGTTACGCGGGGCTGATCCACGGGGAATTAATTCGAAATTAGAAACGCTAAAACAGCGACTATCGAGCCTTCCACCTAAAATCAGACAGTTCCCATGTCTAACTGCTAAACACAGGTGAATTATCCTCTGCAACTTCTATATTTTCTGTTTCCCTTTTTCATATACGTATATATATTAATTACCCATATCTTATATATGTTATGTACCCTTGTTCCTTGATTGTAGACTTTGCCAAGCGGAAATAGCAAAAAGGACATTGCATTTAGCTAGAAGTTTGTTGCAGTCGAACGAGAGTAGATCCAAAGCGATACTACAGTTGGTGTATGAATTGCCATTGCCCGAAGATTATTCTCAGCAAGAGCTTCGCCCTATTGTTAATATGCATGTGAACGAGATTATATATCAGGCAGCGTAATTGTTTTCTATGAAAATTTGCAGGCAGTGCCAGCTTTTTGTCTTAGCCGAAATAAAAACTTGTGAACTTTTATTTTCTACAGTTTAGTAATAATAATAATTGTGATAGGAATGACATTGACGACGACGACGACGAGACAACGACGACGACAACAATAACGATAACGATAACGATAACAACAACAACAGAACTGTAGTATCAATAATTATGATTATGATGGTAATAGTATTAGTAAGCAATAGCGTTAATAAACCAATCGATAGCTAAGATTTGTTGTAAGTTCTACAAGTAAGGGTGTTCATGCGAAATTGTTGCTTAAGATATTCTGTATAGATTTTTAAATAAATAAATAAGATAAATTCTGTAAGAACGCAAATATCGAAACGGTGATTTGATTAACGCACAGTAAAAAATGTTTTCAGGTACAGTTGAGAAAAGAAAGGTGAAGTGGGTACAAGGAATGCTAAGGCTTGCCCGGAAACCTTAGGACCCAAGAGATTCACTTCGTACACGAAAATATAGATGCACGTTAAATCAATGATGCCGAGTTTGCGCGGCTAGTTGCAACCATTCTATTATGGTGTGAGATCTTGAATATCGCGCTTTCCTCTCTATCCCCAAACTTCTCCACTCGTTCGCTTTCGCTCTTTCTACGGGGGATTGCCGCTCCCTCGATGCTGCTACCCATCGCTGTACCATGGCATCGCCTATGTTCGTTTCCATATCTTGCAACCTTCACCTCCTATCGTCTACCACCCCTACCTTGGGGCCATCAATCTAAGCTGCCCTTCCCCTAGTTCCGTTTCAACCCCCGTATGCCGTTGTCGTTGCACCAGCGACCACCACTACCACCAGCAGTATCATCCCCGCTGCTTCGCGTGTCACCTACAGCACCACTACAATTACGACAAGTCTGTGTTAGGTTGGCTGCCTACTTCCGCGACGTTCTAGACGGGGTGGTAGCGAATACACGCTTACACCCGCTGAATATCGTTACTCCTAAATGCTCGAGCCAACGTAGTAGACGTAGTAAGAGTAATGCGCGCGCGCCAGCCATCTTTCGTACGAGAGTATATATAGCGATTCGTACACCATCTTTGCACGATTTTCATGAGGAAAGTGCTGTCAAATCGCCGTATACGTCGCGTTAAACCCTCATTTCCTTTTTCTTCATCCGGAAAGAGGCATAAAGTTTGGTCGTTCCAATTTTTAGCGTTACGCATCCCGTACTTTGTGAATGCGCGAGTGGTTTGGCGTGCAAATACTTAAACATTCTATCATTTTCTCTTTCTTCCATCTCCTCCGCCTACCCCTTCTTTGCTCCGCGCTCACCCCCACCGCACTTGCTCTTTCTCCTTTCCTCTATAACGCTACTCCCTTATCCCACCCTCGTCCTTCATTCTTTCGGGTCCTCTGCGCGTTACGGTGTGAACATACTTGAGAGATCGTGCGACAAGGCGGTAATCGGTGGTGCAATCGTGAATCGCACAAACGAATCGACGGTGCATCGAACGATGTCTCATCTATTCGTGAAAAGGAATATACACGTTCGCATCGAGAGGATACGATAATAAAGGGGGACATCCTGCTACTAACCAAGGGATTGGTCTAACGTAGGATCGTTTTTTCTTCATCTGTCTTTTGATTGATTAGACGTTCGTTCCTTCGAGCGATCGGTCGATCGGTCGTTCATATACGCGCGTACGTTGAAAGTACTAGTCAGTATCTTTCGGCTGGTTCCGACAGTCAAACGAGACAGAAAGTGTCATATCCGGAGAAATGTTTACGAGTAATAATTACACGTCGGCGGTGAATTATAATATACTATTGAGCCTAAAAAAATTGGCCAGTCTTATCTAGCTTTTTTGCACGCACGTTAATCGTCGGCATCGTGCTTAGTCGTGCCTGTAACTCTCTTCGCCACTGTCGTCCTGGTCTTCGTCGCCGCCGCCACCGTCTTCGACGTCGTCTTCATTGTCCTTCGCCGTTGCCTATACCGTTGCCTTCGTCGTTGCTATCATCGATATTACTACAGGTGATTTTATTAACGACGCGTTTGAACAACGATGCTATTTGTATTCTAGAAACAGTGGACTTTGAGTACGATTAGTCAACGGTATATGCACGAGTATGCGGTCGAGTGTTCGTCAGAAGGAAACGTGAAAGACATAACGTGAACCGATATGGAAGCTGTAAGATTAGTGTAGCGTTTGGGTGACTCTCGAGTGCGTAAGTGAACGTTAAAAACAAAGAAAATAGCGACAAGGAGCAGGAGATGACAGAAGGCAAAGAATAATGTTACGCGAAAGCTTCTACGTATTAGCGTATACAAACGTTACATATTTGTGCTGTATATCGAATGTGCATGCACACGGATAAACAGAATTTCATCGAAACGGTAAATTTACGCACGTAACGCTGACTCGCGTGTTCCGGCCGATCGATCGCTACTACGAGGGAGCGGTAAGGCTAATTCTTTTCGACAAGTTGCTTCGAATTAACGTGTATGCGTGCGTTTTCTTTAAAAGATTCCTCCGTTTCGCCATTCTACTCGCCATCGTCCACTCAGCAATAGCGGCGATATAATGTTTCTGTCTAACGGAAAACTTGTGCTCTATGGAGTGACGTTGCTGTTATGGATTAGATCGAGCTATCAACAAGAAAAGGATATACCTCATAACGAGTAAGGAATTATGCTTACTTTTTCTTTTATACATTGAACCTATCCTGAACGCCGGGGCAACGTTAGACAATAAATTAACCACGAGGGCGGTGCAGAAGCATCGCGAACGAAGAAGCGTTGAAAGGGCGTGGATACGCCGCGAAAAGTTTCGGCGATGCGTATAAATTTGATAAACGCTAACTAATTTGCCCTAACTTCGATCAAATTAATAAGCGAAACTGAAAGTAACAAACTATTTACGAGATCAGAGTTTGTTCAAGTCGGGCGCGATATGGACACCGTCGAATATCGACATTTTACCAATTACATTGGGATTTAAGAAGAAGGTTGTAATATATTGTCTACCGTGAAAAAAAAAGTGAGAGTGATCAGCGGTAAATGGAATTCGGCGTGCAATGCTCGCAGATATCTGTAGGCGTGAAATCTCGGTGTTCAAATATCTGAACGTTTCGTCAGCCATGTATTTTATTCGTGTATTTGCAACGATGCAAAAGAAAGGAGTGCATATCATTTCTGCGACTCGAAAGAAAGCAACGAAAATGGAAAAGAACGCAGGCGCGTGTCAGAGTTACGCGTGCACAGTCGATTAACGAGGATTAGAATCGGCGTGTATGCGTACGTAGCTGGGTGCGTGCGCACGTGAGCATGTACGATATACGAGTGCATCAATGGTGCTGATTGCAACGTATACTATTATGACACGTAAAAGCATACTTGCAGAGTACATACTCGTGGATCTTGGCGCGAATGAAGTTGAAAGTAACGATCCGATTGTGAAAAGTATCGATGGTACAAATGTAATGGCGTTGATCTTGATTTACTTTTTCTTATGTCCACTTGCGCCCGATTTTCTTACGATCCTATATCGACGTCGACTTCGTTTCGAACCACTCCAATCTAACTATTTTTATGCACAATTCAAGTTTTCGCCATGTTTCATCGTGTACCCCAGCGGTCAAGAAGATTTACCGATGTTGAGAAAAAAGATAAATGCTGCCGATAAATATATGTTGTGCTTGCTGTTTTGCAGAGTAAAAAATTGGGCACTGAAATTTGGCGTGGATTTATGGGAATTTGGAAAGCAAGTTACCAAAATGAGCGAGATACAAAGGGTAATGGAATTATTCGCAGCATTTGTTAATTAATTAATTAACCTTCTGGGAGAGCAACTTGAATCTTTATGTTACAATTTCAGAAATATCACGAAATGGAGGCCGAAGTTGTAAGAAAGGACGGTCTCGTCTTGGTGCGGGAAATGGCTGCTGAAGTAAAGAACATGCTGGATTTTAAAATGAACGCTGTTATGGTGCGAGACTGCTTTAATTGCAACGCGAACAACTGTATCGCATCAATTTCCATTTCTTGTCTGATTCAGCAGACTAAAAATTGATTACAGAGATTGGTGGAAAGCGCCGAACAGGCAGCCGTCTCGGCGCCCAGAGATGGCACCGTGACACCGAAGTACTTTGCTGCACAGCGGGTTGACGGTGCATCAGGGGACGGAAAGACGGCGAACGGTCAAGAATCTTTTCTCTCTTCTAATCGACACTTCGATCATTTGGCCGTGAACGTTACTCTATCGACGGTCTTGCTACCCGCTGGTGTAAACGATGCCGGTGAGGCGCTTATGGAATGAAAATCAATTCTCGAGCGAAGGTTCGAGGAAAAAGAAATCTAAATCGTGATCGTTCTACAGTTTAAATTTTATACTTTCAGATCGCGAAGTAGCCGCCGGTATTCAGTGGAGCGAATACTTGGACTTACTGTTCGTCAATAATTACGAAAGCGATCCTTCGCTTTCCTGGCAATATTACGGGGCAACCTCGGGATTTTTAAGACGCTTTCCCGGTATGACTTTGACCTGATCGTTTTCTCGATCTCGTCCCACTTGTACCGATATTCGTGTCCCGATACTATTGTTCTCGTTTTTTACAGCAATTTCTTGGCCACCGACGGAGGGACGAGCTTCGGGCACGAATAAAAATACAGATCGCGTTTTTCCAGACGTGTATGATTTTCGAATTTCCAATTGGTTCGTCGGTGCCGCAAACAGTCCGAAGGATTTGGCGATATTGATTGACATAGAATGCTACGCCACGGAACGGAGCAAACGTTTAACGGCGACCACAGTTAAAACTATACTCGACACATTGGGTCCCGATGATTACGTGAACGTTTATCGTTACGGCGACACGGCAGAAGAGATCGTTCAATGTTTCAAAGATAGTTTGGCCCAAGCGTCGCCGGAAAATATACAAGAACTTAAGGTGGCAACGGCCTCCATGAAGCACGAAGGAATGCCAACAAATGTATCGGCTGCTCTTGGGACAGCGTTTGAAATTCTTCATAGATATAATCGAACTGGCCTAGGAAGTCAGTGCAATCAAGCAATTATGCTGATCACTGTAGATAATGCTGGCCTACCAACAGAGGTGATAAAACGATACAACTGGCCTCATATGCCTGTACGTATTTTTACGTACCTCGTTGGCGGTGACAAGAGCCCGGAATTGCGCAACACAGCATGCGCGAATAAAGGTGCCTCGACCTTTCGTTTATTGCACTTTTTACTTTTAATCTTATCTTAGAGGATCATAAAGGTCGTGCAACATTTTCATCCTTTTCATTTTACAGGATTCTACACGAGGATCACCGAGTTAGAAGATATTAAGGGCAAAGTTTTCGAATACATCAAAGTACTCGCTCGGCCTATGGTGCTGTATCAGCATGACCATCCAATTCACTGGAGTCCGGCTTATATTGGTGGAAAGGTATTCACGGTTTACCTTCGTCTATAAATTTGTATAATAAGACGAATAAGAACGGCGATTTATCCATCGGAATTGTTCTCTTTTAGAGCGGCAGATATGGCAAAGAAAGCGCAGGCCAATTAATGACGTCTGTGACCGCGCCTATTTTAGATCGGCGTAACTATACGGTAATATTGCGGCGGATTTTATTTATTTTATTGTCTTTTCTAAATGCCCCTTTCTTACGATAACGTTTATGGTGGTAGGTTAAAACGGCCAACTTGTTGGGCATCGTCGGCACAGATGTGCCCATAGAGGAGATACAGAAATTGGTCCCTCCTTATAAGGTAAGCAATCCGGACTGTAATTCTGGTTTCCCGATGTCACGTTTATTTTATCATGGAAGAAACGATAGGTTCAATTTTCATTCTGACCCTTGGGTTCCATCGATTTGCAGCTAGGCGTGAACGGATACTCTTTTATCGTCGACAATAATGGCCGCGTTTTATATCATCCGGATTTACGGCCTTTGGTGAGTAATTTTCGAGAAATGTCTGGAACGGAAGCTCGAAACAAGTTCGGTCGATCCATCCGTCTCAATGCATACTGATACCGTTCTTTATTTCTATCGTTGCAGCCAGGAAACATGGACGTAAGTACACCGTACGCGCGAGCGTTGTAGCGAACTCCAACGTTACACTGTTCGCGAATATTGAATGAACGATAGTTTTTACCAGTCGCGAAATTTGTCTCATCTCTAATTCCGTTACAGTACGAGGAAACTCTGAAGCCGGGATACATTAGCGTAGACTTGTCGGAAGTTGAACTCGCCGAATACGATGGCCCGTTGCATCCGTTTAACAACTCTCTTCTTCTGGATGTAAGTCGTCCTTGATAATAAATGCTCTGCACGTTCGCGTCGCTGGTGCCAGCGTGACGCATTTATTCTTGCTTGTTGCAGTTAAGGCACGACATGATCGATCAAAAAGAGGGAGAGACAGACTTTGCCACGAAACTTCACTACGATAACATGGTGAGTACGACGCATCAGTGATATCGATGAGACGGCAGCCACCTGCTACTTTCTTACCAACTTCTTCATCGCCACCCATCGCGCGATCCGCGAAATTTATACTGCTTCTCCAGTCGTTCGTGGTTAACAAAACGAAGAAGATTTGTTATTCTTTTGTAGATATCACATTCGTCACATTTAATTACTATTTAATTAATCCCTGTCGTCTGCTTTCTGGTACATGTGCGCGCATGCAGAGACGGGTCGCCATCAGACGGCACAATTATTTTTATAAACCGATCGAAGGAACGCCGTTCTCCTTGGGATTAGCATTACCCGAAGGTCACGGAATGTTTGAACTGTTAGCCGAACAGGAGATAAAGCATGCTATAATAAACGGTAAGCAATCGCATCAATAGGATCTCCACTTTTTCGACACCGCTTCTTAACAGGCGACATAACAAATATGGATGCGTTTCCGATTTTCAGTGACCGAATACTTCAAGGGGCACAATTGGAAGGTGCACCCCGATTGGGTGTATTGCGAATACAGTTCGGCTTCCGAAAAATGGTTCCCTTCCCCGGAAGAACGCGTCCTGCATTTCCTCGCACGGACGCGGAGGCCCGGGTGGAAATGGATGTCCTTGAGACCAAGGAGTCCAAGCTCGCATCATAAGCAAGCGAGCAAGCCCGACAAAGATGCTTATTACTGTAAGTGATTACAGTTTGCACCGCAACTCTGTAAATGTACGGGATAATCAATAGCATTCCCTTTGATGGTATTACAGGTGACAAAAGATTGGTGCAGTCCCTCGTGCTGGATGCGTTGGTCACCGACGGTTTCGACAAAAGAGGTGCGGTGCACAAAGAGGAAAATCAAAGGTAAGCGGCTCGCGCGAATGGAATCCGTGGATGCATGTCCTCCATGCGCGGACACTCATAGTGGAAATATGGACAAGGCACTGCAATGCACAAGCAAGCACGCGGTTTTTTTTTCCACGCACTGATTATTATTATTATAATTGACGCGTTTTCTTATTGAATAACCGTACATTGTTGCCTTTGCGTCTTCCCCACCGTTGAGTCGCATAGTCGTGTTGCGAACGATATCCATCGTACGTCGCTAAACAAGGGATTACTGTGCAACGAGGAAACGATCGAAAGGCAACGAGATCATGGAAATAACAGCTGCTTACAGGAAGGAGATCCATCGGACGATGCGAAGCGATGGAACGAGAGGGAACGGAAAGACTAGACGAAAAAGAGTAGTATCCGGTCGCGTCAGATCGATCTTAACGATCTTCGGTTTTCCTAAATGAGAAAGTTTTTCAATACTACAGTCGAGATAATGGTTTCGGACCGGCTTCGTCGGGCGGACGATTGTTTGCGACAAAAGTTCAAGCGTTCGATTGCAGCTTGGCGGAATATATCTCTTTTCATCCCTCTGTCAACTTGTGTACCTCACCACCCAGCATTTTATTATCATACTTATCCCGTTCTCCTCGCCCTACTTCGTACCTTTATCACGCACGGACGCACGTACGTATGTACACATGCACGCACGCACGCATGGACGCACCTCGTTCATATCTGACTCGCTGTATGCCCTTCTTAAACACTTCCATCAAAACCGTACTGACAATGAGATGATAATTTGATATTGTATTTGACAATCCTGTGAAGTGTGTCCGAAACCATCTTAACGGCAGGGCAAATCGAAACCTGCGTTCGTAATGTATGCCTGTAGATGGACAGAGAGAGAGAGAGAGAGAGAGAGAGAGAGAGAGAGAGAGAAAGAGAAAGAGAGAGAGAGGAGAGAGAGAGAGCAAGTGAAATAATTTTACAGTACATTCGTTAAACGTGACACGTGCTATGCGCAACGGGTAATCTCTTTCATTTACAATGCTATCTTTTATCGCATATTTTTATTACATTTTATATTGTGTGTCTCCACCGCTAGCCCTATTGCCATACTGATGGCTCTACTGCACAGGTAATCCATTATGCACAATTATTTGTATAAGCGCACTCGTCGATATTGCACGGTGATACTTTCCTAAGTACCGTTTTTTTACTGTCCGTCTCGCGGAACCTACAGAAGCAACCCCAATCTCCCGATATCCCGTTCTCCGTAATCAATTGAAATTTCGTTTCACCTTTTCTAGAAAATCGACGTAGCCAAATACTTTTCTTATGGACTTCATTAAAAAAAAATAAAGAAAACGATATTGATTTGACTATACGTCGGAACGTGTGATTTCGCGAAACTCCAATCAGGCAATACACGTTCTTATTTCCGAGAAACAACATAGTACAAAAAATTTATTCTCCCTCGAATACACGAGTAACGTGTACACCTGGCGCACTGAAATCGTTCCGTGAAGCTAGTTCATATTCAAGACTGAATATGAGAGCAACGATATCTTGCCTACTTTTTTTTTTTACATTGCTTCTGGTTCCATCAACGCTGCATTTCGTACAACTACTTTAACATTTGCAGTCAAGGAAAAGGCACATTTGGTGTAACAAGGAGTTTCATTGCAACTAGAAGTGGACTGTTTCGTTGGCACGAGCATCAACAGAGCGAAGAATCAACCGATGAACCGTAATTATCAAACGCATGAGCCAATATAGGAGATAAAATTGTCGCCTACTATCCGATATGGGCAGAACATTTTAACAGAGAAACATTGTTGTTGGTCCAGATCGTTTGCCGAAATATATGCAAGGGCCATGGATTCCGCTTGGTACAAGCGCGCCGTGGACCAACATTCGATAGAACCGGAAAGTTTCGTTTTCAGCGTACCCTTTGACGCTGGTACGCGTTTCTATAAATTATAATTATTCCTGTCTCTGCCTAATCGAGATCTAGATAATGTGCATTGTTCAATCTAGCCGACAGTCCCAACCCGCTGGTCACCGCAACACACGCGGTTTTCATTGGCAAGGGGCACAAAGCTCCAGCAGCGGTGGTAGGTTTGCAGTTTCAACATTCTTCCCTGGCTTCCCGTTTCGTCAACATCACATCTACGGTAACTTTGAGCAATGATCGATTATTATTAATTATTATTGAATCACTGTTATCAGCCCCTGCACTTTTTCGTAATAATTTTCTTTCGATAATCAGTGCAGTGGCACGAGCTGCTCAAAAAATTGTGCCTCCGAGGAACTGGACTGCTATATTCTGGACAACAACGGTTTCATTATAATCAGCGAACGCCACGAGCATACAGGAAAATTCTTTGGGGAAATCGACGGCACTATAATGGATTCTCTGGTCCAGGATAGAATTTATAGGTATAACAAGTTTATTCGGTTCAATCGAAGGAGTATATTCGAACAGGCGATTGTAGAATAAGGTTCAAGCTAAAGTTTCTTTGCAACGTTCAGAAAGGTGACGGTGACCGACTATCAAGGCAAATGCAGCCCGCAAGAGTCGCAGCAATCTGCAGCACCGAGAACGTTCTCGCAATCCATCTTGACCACTGTCGCAGTAATGGGAAATTTCCTTTGGACCATGGCGTTCGGCTTCAACGTTCAAAATTTATGGCAAGTCGCTTTCGCGTTCGCTGGCGAATCCGCGAGGCCGCTGGATGGTGAGGCATTTTCTCCAACATTATCTCCGGCGTAACAGATTTCCAAACTTCGAAAACAGAATTAGAGAGAGAGGCGTGTAACCGCGTTTGAATTTCAGACGACTCGATTTTCACGGACGCGATGGAAGAGTCGCATCAATTCGAATCTTTGGGTACAAACGGGGATTCCACGGGTGAACCAACGGCGGAGGAAAACGAGTCGTTTCCGAGACGACCCGTCCTCGGTGCGGTGACACCTGCTTCACCTGGCACAACGCGAGCCACGTCCGCTTATTATCCGCACAGGAAACTTCGATCCTGCGAGAAACGAACGGATCTATATATCTTGCAACCCGAGAGGCTGAACACCAGCGGGCAAAGTAATCCTTTGAAAGGAAAGTTAACTAACTGTCACGACACAGGTTGCGAGAGGTGCGAAATCGCAGTAACTTTTTGTTCCCCATATAAGATTCGCCGCGTAACAGATACGCGTAGCAAATACTTCATCAGGCATTTCTGTTTTTAACATAGGCACATGTTTATTTCTTTTTCGCAGGCCATTTAGCGTACAGAAGATACGTCATACGAATTTGATCCTGCTGGTGGTGGATACATTGTGCCCGTGCGGCAGCAAGCAACTGAGCATCGAGCCGATAGAGTCCCTCATAGAACCTGGGGCGTGCATCGCGAGAAGAGAACGTCTGTATCGTCGCAGACCACCGAAGTGTATAAATTATCATCCAGAGGAGATGGAGATCAAGTTTTGTGGTGGCGCGAGTCGTCCTAGTCCCTTTCTCTTTTCATTGGCTACCGGGATTGTTTCGTACACTCTCGCGACATTGCTCGCGTGACTTTGTTCTAATTGATTTTACACGTACACACTTGACACAGACATCTCTTTACACTCATATACACGCACACTTACAAGTAATTAACGTTTTTGAAATGAATTTAGCGTTGTCGTTTCTATGAAACAGTTATGAAAAATGGTATACTAGTTGACCGGTTTAATGCCTATATCTTTGACAAGTACGTGCATACACGAATGGAACGAACGAGTGCACGCGTGCATGCGTGCGTACGTCCGTACGTGCGTGGGTTTGTACGTTGGGTTTGCGCGTGAGTGCGTGCGTGCGTGCGTACGTGCGCGCTAGAGTGAGATTGGAAATTATACCCGTGAATTATACATATTACAAATTCTTGCATACTACGTGGAAGCATTTATTTGCACGCATTCACGCAACGCATACGCGCACTTTGTGTGTACGTGCAAAGTCACACACATGCACATGCCCGCGCCGTCGATAGGCACGCGTGCGTGCGTGCACAGAACATGTACATATACAAATACATAATATTAATGTTGATCTATGATTACATATCCCATTATAAATTCTGTTGCGAAAAAAAAAATTGTGAATATTTCCTAATCGTATTACGTCGAATCTAAGTACTAATGTGTGAAAGAAGACATAAAAGAAAGCATATGTACTCGCAGCATGTGTTCGAACAGAGCGGGAACGACAATACGCATAAATATGTGATTATAGTCAAAATGAGGCGTTCGGATCGTCGTTTATCGTTTATAGGAGTTGGGTGAACGAAACTAACTATTCCTTTACATTTCGGCCTGACATGAATCGCGGCATTATCCTCGTTGCCGCACTTTCTACAACCTGTTCATCGCATCGCTAATCGTTTATAATATGTGCATATCTACGTATGAGGCGCCGCTAGCGTGGTCTAATCTCACGTTTTATGCCCAGGTCGCGCGTGTCATTCGTTGAATGTGGCAATCAAAATGATGTGTGTACCGGGGTGTTCCTAATTCACGAATGCACGCGGTCCTTAAACATTCTTAAGGTCTAAAGGATAACGACAACAAAAAAAAAAACATAAAAAAAAAGAAAAGGAGCGGTGTCAATGTGATTTCCGTTACCGTCGCGACATAAGATCAATAGCTCGATGCTTGCGCTGGTCTAAAATATTGTAAAATGCAGTCACATTTTCTCGTGTGGCGTCATCATTCTTTATGCAATTTGTCAAACACGTCGATGTACGTCATTCATATTTACGGTATATTACGTCCTATTTCAGCATACGATGTAACGTTAAACGTATCGCGTGTTACATAGATTCGGACTTTCATATTAATCATTTTAATAATTAGTCAAGATGCTATGCTACGTGCTGATTATGCTCCACGTTGGTTTTTCCTTTTCTTTTTACTAAAACGTGCATCCGATTGTTAAAACTTTTGAAGCAATGCACTGCAATTCGAATTCCATGATTCGTTTACTTACAAGCTATGTAAAACGCGATTTATCAAAGTTATGAAAAAGTTAAGGAACAGGCAATTCGTGATCGATGAAACATTGCGCGCTAAGCTTAAAGCAACGAAGTACCAAATAGAAACCGAAGCGTCGTAGCAGTTTTATTTGTTACTTCTTCTATTGTTTTAATGTCAGAACATAAAAAGCGTGAGACATCTGCGGAGTGTCGAATAATGTACAGACATTGATCGAGGTGTGTTAAAATCGACAGACAGGAAGAAAATGATATTGCGCGCGTATCTACATATTTTTTAACGCGCGTACGCATCGTCTCGACAGTATCCGTACGTGTAAAATGAAAGATCGCGGTGCTTAGTTAAAGTTTAAAAAAACGTTGCATAGCCTAACGGGGCGTTAAATACGGAATGTATTAGTCGAATGATACTGCGTTAAAAATCGCGATATTTCTAACAATGGGTACGCGGTTTATAAATCAGCGACTAGAGTTGTATCGCGCTTCGTTTGTAACATCCTGCACCATGCCATGTGGTTATCGGAAAGGTAAAAAAAAGGAAAGTCGAAGAAGAATTTCGCGAATGATTATAATTACGAATGTCTTAGGTAAGAGATTGTCTTTTGAACAGCACTTTTAGGTGCTACCATGTCTTCCATTATTTGTATATTGATAATAAAGTCGATTATAAACACGAAACACGCACTAGTATGCGCACACGTGAGCGCATACGCAGCCGCGTATAGACGTATACGTACCAAACATGTTCTTAGGTATGTACACGTGTATACGATGAATAGGGTAACAAACACTTAAAATTATGTAACTGAAATACGGCATAATATTATATAATAAAAGTTACATGCAAGATAACAAAATTTACTTATTCATTACATTAATGGACTCTGCTCCTTCTGTTAGTGTTAGTAATAGAAAAGTATTCTACATAGCCCCAGTTTCTATATATCTTGCATATATCCGAATATATTTTGTATTAAATTAAAAAATTATTTCTACGAACAGTCAAAATTGCCGCCTATTTTGGTCATTAGTGCTGCCATCTAAGAGGAAGTGCTTGAAACTACTTATGCCTCTGCCATACCTACACTCAAATGTGGTATAAAAATAAAAATGTTTCTTTGTTTATGAAATTAGTTTACAAGATGTAAAAATACTTTCGAATGTTGATATGGCAGTGGCGCTAGTAGTTTCATTCACTTCTGTATAGATGGCAGAACTATGTACTTAACAAAGTTATAAACAAACAAATTTATGAAATCAGGGTAATAGAGCTTGAAAACCGAATAACTATGTTTATTTAAATGTTGTATGCATCAAGATCTATACGACTGCAACCTAGATATTGTCAGTCAGTGCAGCCTTCATGAGTCCACTTATCAGGTAAAGGGTCAAAACCTGGCAGGTTCGAAACTACCCTCATTTTTTACCAGTACATATGGTTGCACTACCAGGGGGGAAATTTCCTCTTATTTAATACGCATATGATGTTATGTTAAAAAAATTCTTTATTTCTTAAACATTCACAATGGAAATAGCAAACATGTACTAAGGTAATACTATTCCTATTATAGTAATCATATTACTATAGTAAATTCAGCAAAATTTGACCATATAATATGTCTATATCTACGACCAGCGTACGTAAATGCAATATGAATCGTAGATTTCCATGCAATTATGAGAAAATGAGGTGTAAAGTTTGTATGAACCATATAAGTACATAAATATATCTATATAATCAGCACACTGCGCGCAAAAAAACAGGTATGTAGTAGGGGAAACAAGTGTGCGAGGGCCACGCCACGGGACAGCACTGATGATTAGTGTTTACTGATATACATAAGTACTACATTGTTGTTCGAGTGATTGCAAGTTCGTGCAACGACCGCTTTGAGGTAACACTTGCTATCACGAAGCCGTGTATTGACGTTTCGTAATTTGTTGTGTGATCGAGAAAAGAATAAGGGGAAAATACATTTACAAGCAGAAAAGGGAACACTGCTTGTTAGCCTTGAAGTTATACTTGAAGTTGCGAATCAAGTGATTGTCAAAGAGTTGCCTGTTGCGATTGACGTATCAACGGCACGACATCAGTTGCTCATAATGGAGGTGACATCGATGAATCATTAATTTTTGAGATAATTCAAAATTTTTTATTACGCTTCGAGCTTCTGCAAAGTGTGACAATTATGTCGCTACCTTACTTCAATGTAGATCAGTGAATATTGGAAAGGTAACGTCGCCATATCGACTTCCATCAATTTGCGCAGTTAACTGCATAGTCATAAAATTCCTACGGACGTGCATTCTTCCTTTTTCTTAACGGTTGTTGTTAAAATGGTCCGTTAATTGATATTAAACTTTGCGCTTTTTCCGTCATACTGATACTGCACTGCAGTATCGTTAACCCACCAAATGGTTTTAAATAAATATCGAACTTCTTGCAATAATAATTTATTATTTTATATGACCTAATTGTGGTGAAAATTGTTCCAGTAATTGGGAAAAACATTTGAACTGTTTCAGTATTGACGCTGCTGTATTGCACCATGAGTACATTATGGGGAGAAAATAGATTAAGAGCCACTGGACCAGCAATCATGAAAAGTTTGGACAGCATGTCTATTTGCAACAGGGGCATGCATGACCATAGCCATGATTCTGATTCCATAAATGGTGGTCACGAGAATGGGATACATATGAAATGGCAGTGCAATCCATCCAGAAGCTTTTTATTAATAGATGGCCAAGAATATCTTAGAGTTTCAAGCGCAGAACAATTTGTACAAAAATTGAATTGTCACGAAAAAGATACGAAGGTGAAGGTGGTATCAATTTTTGGGAATACCGGTGATGGCAAAAGCCATACACTAAATCAGACATTTTTCAAAGGAGAAGAAGTCTTTAAGACCTCGAATGATCAAAATTCTTGTACATTAGGTGTATGGGCAGCTCTTGATCCAGTTCTTAATGTGATATGTTTAGATACAGAAGGTTTATTAGGTATTATTGTTTGTCATGTAAGATGCATCAAAAATTGTTTGATAATTTTACCTATTATTTATGTTTAGGTATTACCTCTTACGAGAACAAACGAACGAGATTGCTGCTTAAAGTTCTTGCCGTGTCTGATGTTGTTATATATAGAACTCAATCAGAAAAACTCAACAGAGATTTATTTACATTTCTTGGGACTGCCTCAAGTGCGTACAGTCACCACTTTCAATCTGCTTTGCAAGCAGTGGGGCACAGGGAAGGAATTCTAAGCTCCTTAAGTGCTCTGGGACCAAGCATTATAGTATTACACGAGACAAAGTACACCAAACCTTTGACCAACAGTACATATTGCTACATAAATATTCTCAGTTTAACAGTAATTTCAAAATAAAGAGTACTTTCAAAACTTGAATCGTCCATTCTATAAGAAATATATTATTTTTCTATGCCACAGATGGTCCAGAAAATGCAGAGGATACGCTTAGAACACGTTTTGCTCAAATGAAAATAGAAACTGAGGCATTCAGCTCCATTAAATATGTTGGTATACAGGCAAAAAATTCCACAACTGATTATAAACTGCTGCGGACTGTCGTCAAAGAAGAATTGCATAATACAACTGTACGATCTGCCAGGAAACTGCACCTAGTTTACAATACATTGAAAGGCTTGAATGAGAAATTTTCTGGTCAAATGGAAAATTTCTCGGATATGTTATTTCCCGATCAATACTTCACTTGTCCCTTTAAATGTCTCAGTTGTGGATCTAGGTGTATCAACAGCATGGGACACTTGTCGGAAGGCAAGCCTCACAGTAGTAATAATAGGTTGGTTATTCTCTTCATTATTATTTGCTGCTTAATAAATAAATGTCCTAATTTACATTGCCCATGAATATTTTCTTAGGTGTCGATATCAGCATCAGTATGAAAACGTAGTATATATATGTAAAAAATGTTATAGCAATGGAAATGAAGTGCAAGTTACAAAACGTATTCAAACAGAGAATGGGAATAGTTGGTATGGAATAGTTAAATACGCATGGTCGGGAGATGTGATAGAGTGCCCACATTGTGGTGAAATATTTAGAAGTCGTCAGTATTGGTACGGTAATAAAAATCCAGAAGATTTTGCCGTTCGTACAGAAATTACACATGTATGGAACGTGGTACGCATATTATATTTTTTAAATATTTTAAAATCGAATTATCGTTATTAAAAGAATGAATCCTTTTATCCAGTCCAACCATTCAGCGGTAAACCAGAATGCAGCACAGAGGGTAATCGATGGTGTATCGTATATTACCGAAGCAGTAACCAATGTTTCACTGCAACCAACAAAAGTGCTAACAGCATGGGTTGCGGATCAGGTAGCCCCATCTTATTGGAGACCAAATAGTGAAATAATACAGTGCCACAAATGTAAAACAATATTTGGATCAACGGACACTAAACACCATTGCCGGGCATGTGGGGAAGGCTATTGCGAACAGTGTTCGTCTAAGACGAAGTGCGTGCCGTCTAGAAATTGGCATACACCAGTAAGAGTCTGTGATATTTGTTATGATAAAGACGAAACTACCGACTTTTCGGAAGACGTTAATGCTAGAAAAGTTTCTGAACAAGTAGTATCTACTCTGAGCGCCGTTGGCACTGTTTTGAACTATTCAAAGTGTAAGCAGATCCATTCATTATGAAATTTGATTCAACAAAAATTCGCATACTGATATTAACTTTTTATATTTATTTAGCATTAATCAAGGATACAGTTCGACCGTCTTATTGGGTTCCTGATGCAGAGGTCGTTAATTGTTGCATTTGCAATCAGAAGTTTTCCGTCTCCCTTCCTTTACATCATTGCAGGGATTGTGGTCATGGAGTATGTCAAGATTGCTCGCAGAATCGTAAACCTGTACCGTACAGAGGATGGGACAAGCCAGTCCGCGTTTGTGACTCGTGTATAAAAATTGCTTAAGGATCAGCAGATAAAATATTAATACTGCATCGATTTGTTAAAAGTATTAATTAAACATTGATTAATTAAACGCTTAAACGGTTAAGACATATTTTTTCCAGAATTTGTATAAACTACTTGCAATGTACAACACTAGAATTCGATTGACGAACCTCCAGTGTACTTGTGTAATTTTCATTTTCTTTGTAACATTTAAATTTTTTTACGATGAACAAAAAATAGAATACTTTAATACATTACTGTAAAGATCTTTTTTACAAAATGCGTTATCGATGTTTAACGAAAAAATACTGTCTAGGCTATATAAAAGCGTTTATTAAGATTATAATGCCATAGCGTTAGAGTAAATAATGAAGTATGTTGTAGCAGTATACATGGATTAACAGTACAACATCACAAACTGTTCTCAGCGATGAAAGGAATCGTTTACTGGGCTGTGATAGTTTTTAGATTGCGAAAGCGAAGCATTTGTCGACTGTTTTATTCTAGCGCCCAGTGTCTGTTGTCACTTTTTATATTTAAAAAAAAAATACTTTCTGTTAGGTACTGTAAGTCGATTTCAATGCAAAAATGGAAATAAAATTTCGAAATATAAATAAGAGAACTTTCCTTGTTATTACACCTATTTAATAATAACTAGGAATAAACGGATCAACGATTAAGATGTAGTAGGGAAATTGCCGTGTCCGATGTTATATTTTCCCGGGTAATTAAGCAGAAGCGATTAATCGATGTTCGAGATCCGATAGAATATGTTTCAGTAACCACGTGATGACGTCAAAATATGGCGTCTCAATCAGCTGGGTGTTGTGTAGAGTGTGCTTGAGATGCCCGTCTTTAGAAAACCTACGAAGACTGCCGTCTGTCTACTCCGATACGTGAGTTTTTGAAAAACCTCGTACCATTTAGTTTCTCGTGTTCGTTCATAAACAGTAACAATAAAACGTGTCCCAATAGACAAATGCCAGGTTAAAAGCAGAAAGACGCAAAATGCTGTTTCATTTCTCAAACATTCCGCTTTAGTTTTCACTGTGGAATTTTAAGGAAATCTAGAAAATCTTTGGCACATTATGCAAGTTGATTATTAATTCATAGTGCCCTGTGTAGAAAATCTTTGTCTTGTGAAAATTTAGTGTCGTGAAAGATTGTGCGTATGTAAAAATACATAAAATATGGTTGGTTGAACAACTTTCTCAGTGTGCTCAAATCTTGCTCTCGTAACACATGCAATAAGTTTTGTATCGTAGTCACGAAAGCTTTAGAACTGTTTTCGTTTTTTCGAAAACGCGATGTTGATACCGTGTGCAAGCGATGCCGTGGCCATTTTCATGTTTGCTCCAGTTTCGTAATCATTATCAACTCCATATTTGAATTCAACAAGTAATGCAGTGGCATGTTTCGTTTGTTCTGAAAATTTTCTGTCATTTCTCGCATTACTGTTTCACTGGCAACGTGTTCGTCTTTGCATTTTCTTTTTTTAACGCGTAACCACACAAAAATCATAATCAAATACAAACTTAATTTCTGAACGCGATACATCCGTGAAAAATCTGTTTATCGCGTTTCCATGTATCGTCAGACAAATTTTGTACAGATATCTTTCTTGCATAGTTCACGCGTAAAATAGAGGTTCGGGTTTTAAAAAGCCCACTCAATGCGTTCTTATTGCATCTGCGTGTTAGTAGGAGCAAAAAGCACGTTGAGCAACAGAGAGCGCCGAGTAGACGCCATTTTTTTCGAAAACGATTTAAAAGTATATCAGTACTTTGGAAAATTCAGTGAAATTATACACGTTCGAAATGTCCAACAGACTATCAATTAATATAGAGGATAATGTGGAAAGTGTCGAGGAATTTGACAATTATTGGAAAGTTTATTTTCGATTGCAATGTGTTTCTAATAGTACGGCCATTTTGTCGCTTATTAGTGGATAAACAAATGACGACGTTGGTACTTTGGGTTCGAGGCTACAAGCGCGTCACATGCGCGGAAATTCAATTTTACTGCCTACGCATCCCTTCCGTAATTATAGTATTCCTATATGATACCAAAAATAGAAAACGAAGTAAGATTTATTTAAAACAAATTTCGCCCATATTCTGCACATTTCCTTATCAACATTTAAATTATTATTACTATTTTCTTTTTTCTTCTAAATATTGAACGTGTTCAGTACGTTGCACGTTTCGAATACTGTATCGAAATTCGATTTTGCTCGATGGAAATGCACGTGACTAGTATATTCATACATAGTTATTCGTTACATTTCATAACAGTGCATAATGTTTCGCGAATCTTTTCATTCATACTTAATGGCCTGATGTTTTATAGAATAACAAAAATGTGGAATTATTCTCACCCCAGTGCCGCAGTAAAAAAAGAAGCATTCGCTTTCGCGTGGTATAAATTACAAAAATGTTGCTTTTTATGCTGGCAAAATGACTGAAAAAACTTGCTATATAGAGGCACGTTGCTAGGATTACGAAGAAGCTGTTGCTTGGTAACAGTATTTCTACATCGTTACCAGCCGAATCGACGACGCTTATTCATTCCTCTTTACTTCACGGAAGAGGGGTTCTTTGTCTTCGGAAAATAATTCAACTATTAATAATTATAATTATTTCCATTAATAATCGATTTAATTGCAAATGAATTATTTGGCAAATTATTTAAATATGATTCCTTTGCATTGCAGTGACAAAGAAAGTACTTGACACAATATGCCACCAGATAGACCAGATGCATCAGGTGTGGAAACTGGCATAGGATTAAGTAGCACACAAGTTTTCAATTTCGGAGAACCTGTATACACAATGAAAGAAAACGAAAACTCAAGTACTTTTGTTGAAACAAATTCAACCGATGAATTTTCCATGTCTGAGAAGTCTATTGAAAAAAACAGCCAGTCGGACGATGACCTTACTTCGTTGAGCTGGCTTCACCAACAAAATCTGTTAAAGGGTTTGGATATTTCGAACCCCTCCAAAGATATAAAAAATGAGAATGTTTTGAATAATAATGTTTGCGACGATACAGCAGACTTTTCTGAGAACACAAACTCTGTTTCAAGTTTAGACGATGGTTATTGCCCAGGTGATTATCATTCCATTCAATCTGATTCATTTTAAATATTAAGTAAATAATGTAAACTAAATATCACTTTCCCCTTTTCTCATTATCACAGCAGACAATAATGGCAAGATCAATAATACAACATCACATGGTAATAGTCAAAACTATCAACACTCGAATAAAAATGGTCAAAAATCAATGCAGATCTTTCAGGAGTCGGTAAAAAATCATTACAATAGCGCACAAAATAATCAGACGAAGATTTCCTTGAACAACAATAATCTGCCAGTTTCAAATCGCAACAAACATCCAACTCATATACCATATGATCCTCATTTGCATAGAAACAGTAAACCACCATATTCGTTTTCATGTTTAATTTTCATGGCTATTGAAGATAGCCCTGTAAAAGCTTTACCGGTCAAGGAAGTGTATGCTTGGATTCTGGATCACTTTCCGTATTTTAGGAATGCTCCTACTGGGTGGAAAAATTCTGTTAGACACAATCTAAGCCTAAATAAGTGCTTTCGTAAAGTAGAGAAAGCGCCAGTAAGTCTTATATCATCTAGAAGAAGTAATTAAACCATTATTTTCTCGTAGATGTAAAGAGTCAGTGAAAAATTAATTTTCTTTCAGAATTTAGGCAAAGGTTCTTTATGGATGGTAGACGCCCAGTACCGTCCGAACCTAATACAAGCGTTATCACGTGCACCTTTTCCTCCGCCGACTACCCAAACCCTATCCTCACCTGAGAAACCACAAAAAAAAAATACCAGTACACGCCTTCCAGATCCCATCCTTTTTCCATACCTCTCCAAAAGACTGGCATCGAGCAACATTACCGATAACACAGATACCGAAGTGGATAGCGATGTAGATGCAGCGGCCGCTGCGATGCTTTCTTTTAAACACGGCCCTATTATTTTAAACCATAACAAAGGTAGCTTGTCAGACAATAAGTATTATAATCATTAAATAATTTGTACAATAATTGTTGAAATTTTAATCGCAGACCGTAAACGAAAAGTGCCGGAATCTGAGGTGCTGGTTCCTGTAATCACTAGGAGCTCCAGTGAAGATCATACTTATAGCTGTATTACTTCAATAAGGCAAGAAAGGTAAAAATGCGGTGTTGTTTTTAATAACGTTCGTTTAGCGCTGTAACTCATTATTTGTAAAGAAATTTTTGTTGTAATTATTGGGTCTTTGGCCGTTAAATAAATAATAATAATAATTTCTCTGCACTGTTTTCTGAAGCAAATATCCAAGGAAAGAAACGAACCCCGATTTTGATGAACAACGGAAAATAGCGGAGGGTGCAGACGCGCTCCTGAATTTAGCAGGCGTTGCCACGCCGCTCAATCACAGTAAAACGGATCACGTACAAGGTATCAACACAACACCAAAGTCGGAGGTTACGCCAAAGCTGAAGAAACGTTCAGCTCCGAATGATTATTCGAATCCGCCAGAGAAACGACGTAAGCATTGGCCAAAGTGGAGCGAAGGGAAGCGGTATTTAAAGCAAATTATATAATTACTACAATTGTGTGTATATATATAGCATCGCAAAACATCTTCAATCTTCTTTTCCGCGCTGAATACGGATATTTTCCGAATTGGTATTCTCAGTATGGGTTTTCGAGACAGTGGACTTAATCTTACATCGTCTGACAATGAATCTATCGTCTTCGCGATAAGACTAATGTTAGTAAAGATTTGCATCGAAGCTATTGCCATTCTTGTGCAAATAAGAAGAAAGGGTGTGTCGAAAACACGATGCATTTTATCGTGTTTGAAAAAAAGAAACTTCATCAGGTGCATTTCAATTTAAAAATTGGAGGGGTTGGAGGTAAAGATGGAAGGCAACTGAAATGAAAAAATTTGGCGGTCGCTCAGGGTTTTGAACTCGCTATATGCCAAAATGAATTCAGTAGCACTAAGCAACAAGCAATAATAGAAGGATAGTGTTAAAAATGTTACTTTCACAACATGTTATTAAAACATGATACAACTATAAGCGGTTCATGGAATGTCAATGAAAAAAAAACACTATCGCGTACTAAAACTAAAATAGCGATAAACTTTTTAGACCTGTTGTGACAATTATACATATTAATTAATAGAGAGTTTAATTAATTATAATAGAGTTCTATATTAGGTTTTTTGTAGATATGTATAGAAATATAATTGATATCTATTCAATAGAGAAATTGATAATATATTTAAAGAAAGAAAATATATATATATACATATATATATACACACACACGACATACACTCATTGTCACACACACACACACACACACACACACACACACACCTACCATGTTCATGTTCATATGCTCATTCATTTACACTCAAAATACATCTGGTCATGTACGCAGCCGTATGTGTGCAAATGTGTACTGCGAGAACTATCGGTAACAAAATTAACTTTAAAAGTCGAGGTACACTGAATATGGATTTGAAATGAATATATTATCATTTCATGCCTTTTGCTACTCTCTTCGTGGCTTTTGAGATGATTTTGAACAATGCTGTACATATGTAGATCCTGAAATGTATGCACAGACCAGTTTCAAAATTTTGTTGAAGCATCAAGATATATCGTATTGATTTGATGATATTGATTGGAGAAATTTATAAAGCATAAAGGAAGAAGTTCATCCTATTTTTGTAAAAAAAAAAGATAAAATAAAAACACAAATATATCCGTAATATTAAGAAACTTTGTGAATACCTGATAAGTACTGAGATGTATATGCGAGAAAATATCGAGTATTGGTGAACTGGTCTTGTATACATTAATATCGTAGTTCTATATAGAGAGAACGTATATTTTTACAGGGCACTGCCCGCGTGATAAAAGCTCTTCCTAATAATTGCTAAAAAAAAGAAAACAGTACATTAGCTGAAACCATTTACTAATTGTACCTTGGGTGACACCACAAACACAGCATGGTAGCGCAGCCTGATTAATTCCATGTGTTTAAAGTTACATGCCATACAAAGTAAAATCTTTGTTAAACAAGAAATATATGCATAATCTTGTATGAACATCAAACAAACTTGGCTACCGATTTAAATATGACAAAATTTGTAAAATCGAGGACATTTTTAGTCTTACGATTATATTGTATAGACAGTGACAAAAAAAGTGGTTATCAGTTATTAGGTTGATAATGATATTTAAGCATCGCAATTGCGAATAACGATAAATTGTTACTTGTATATATATATATATATATATGTTACTGCTGGCTCAGATACACATCCAGGCACGAAAGTCATATTATTATCGCTTCTTAAGAAGGTGCAATTTAGTTTAACTGATTAACAATATATTGCTTACTATCTACTGTTTATTAACTAGTTACTTTCGCAGTCTATGGCTAATGTAATAATTTCAATCAGTACAGTTATGCACATAAAATGTTACGCAAATGACACGAAACTTTTAAATGTTACTAATGTAAAGAAACAAACTGTAATTAATTTAGCATCACAGAAGAAGATTAAGGATACGATAAACTTAAAGGACAAACATCGTCAAGGCGCGCTGCCAAAAAGTTTTGTGTGATTGTAGCTGGTCTGCTACAAAAAAAGAATATCCATTGTAAAGGGTGCGAGGAAGAATGCCAAGTTTATACGCGATAGTGAAACTTCAATTCTGGAAAGAAACATATACATTTTACGTAAATGTAAAACTATTCTATTTAGCACACACGTATTTATAATATATTTATATATGCTTTAGAAGCAAACACGTGTTCAACAGGGAGCACTTTTTTTTCGAAATTTTTATACGCATGAACAAGACCAGTTTTTCTGTAGATTTTATGTTTTCTATTGTCTGTGATATTATTGCAAAAGTGATCACATCTTGTTGTTGTTGTTGTTATTATTATTATATTTTGATGAAACTAAAGTTTTGAAGCTTTATGAGTTTAGTCGTTTAGGACAGGAGAATGAAAAAGGAACGAAGGTGGTCCCGCAGTTTTTTTATATTATTAATTGGCATTCTTACTGACACCTATGCATTCTGACCTAGGTAGGGAAACTGGCATCTTTAAATTAGCAATATATTATAAATACTATGTATATTGAAAGTAATATCACAGTTTTCACTATTTGTTGAAATTTTTAGTCTAGCTTTTGTTTGCTATGACTGAAGATCTGTTCTTCCATGTAGTTTATTCTAATCTAATTGATTATGAGGTGGGATGCCATTTATAATAATAGTAATGTAGCTAATTGGTCCATTACAAATTAGAATAACCGATTAGCAGTGCAACATAAAGCAATATGTACCAGTAAATCCTGACATTGGACAAAATACTCTCCATCAGCCGGCTCATAAAAAAGCGTGCATCTCCAAAGCTAATGTAACATTGCGTATCTATATGGAAAGAAATAAGTATAAAAATTGTAAAACACTAAAGTTACAAGATAGTTTACTTGTAGATAATTTTTTATGAAGTATTATAATAGTCCTTAGCGATTGCTGTATCACTTCATACAAAAATTATACATTATTGCGACACCCAACCAATGTTTCCGATTAAATGGGACCGGCTGATACAAGTAAAATACCATCGACAACTGAAACACCAAAAAAGAAAATCAAGTGTACGAAGCAAATCATATTTCATTGCATCGCGACTAGCCACGGACAATCAAAATGTAACATGGCGTTTAATTTGCTTCCATTACATGACATCGTGCCAAACGCAGAATCATTTATTTTGAGGAACAGATTGTTTATTTATATGTATATCTACAAGTTGTACATTATATGAATTTTGTTGGCGTAATATGTAATATTATTATTATTATTATATTATTATTATTAATATAATTATTACTCATTTTAAACGGAATACATTGTAAAATGTTTGTTAAGTTTTGGACCTTGCTTATATAATTGAGTAAAATATTTAATATTTTAGATTGTAACCAGAATAGAACTTTATTAATGAAAAGAATGTGAAAAATCAAATGAGAAGAGAATTAATTATTTAAATTTACATCCTTTTCAAAGAACGAATAACGCGTGTGACTATATATATAGAAATCATGAACAAAGTAATTGATTGCAAAAATGTAAAAAGGCAAAGGATAAATTGTTGTTAATTAATGTTACTTTGAATACAATATATTAATATATATTTCTATATTTAAACTCTCTTAAATTATTTACGTCTGTCATGCAATATTTTTCTTACAGTGATGGAATATCATATTTTCTCTCTGTACAGTCATAATTGACGCGTAAAAATTTCAAAAGTGGCGCTATGCGCAAAACTATCCCGCGCAGGATGCACAACTCTATAGTGAGAAATTTCGTACTCTATGGCTATTACAAAATCGGTTTAACCATGTGTAAAATAAAAATAAAGGTCTCCCTCAAGAGTTAACAATTTTAATGTGCTTCATTTGATGTAAAGATAATCCATTTCGCTGTTACAATTGAAATGCATTTCGATCACGTGACAATACAGCCATGTACCAACCTGCACAAGAATACCTAGATCGGGGTACACGGCGTTACTATACTTTATCGCGGTTCAAAACCTGTCGGTCTGCATTCCAGTGTGCTGGTGGACGCCAAGCGTCGTCGTGTTTTCTAAGGACCTCGTACTCATCGCAACGCATAACAATCGTCAAGACAAAAAAATGAAGCGATTCGCCGGCATAAATTACTAATGGTTTCGTTGTTTCTCTCTATAAGGAATATCCTAATTAGTTTACGGAAGAAGCAAAAGATCTGAAACGGATAGATCGTACGGCTGGATCGAAGGGAAAAGGGTGAGTGTGCTACCCAACATGATTATATTTTTCTTCTTCCCTGTATCCGATCTCTGTCATCTTCTTATTTTCATCCCATGCGTTGCTATGATTGTGTTTACAATTACTGTTAAAATTATAATTCTTAATCGAGACTATCAAATGAGTGCTTATCATCGAAAACTTTGCTTACAAAGTCGCCGTGCAAGATCACCTGCCGGAAGGGGTGAGCCACCAGTATTTTCGCTAGTAAATGATGCACTGTCAGCAAACATACATCACAAAGAATAAAACTAGTTGCTCGATCTACTAACAATCAAATAAAATATCCGTTCGGATAATACCGCGCTATTTAATGCGCCTGCGTCTAATAACATATATATCCATTATGTACTTTTTGATTAAATTCGTATCAAATACTTTTCGATACGCGTCGCAAAGCGTTCGGATTGTCAATTTCTCAATAAAGCGTATCAAAATCGAATCACACACATCTAAAGCAATAATAATCACATTAGGGAGAAGTGTGACGGTACTCTTGATATCGGTGCTGATTAATTAACAGAATATATTTAAGATCAATTAACATAATATATTAATGGTGAATTGAATGGCAGCTGTGGGAAGCAGATTAAAATAGCGTATGACACGTATACGGCTAAATATTCACTGCTCATTTTGCTAAGCAATCGCCATGCATGCAGAGCATGGAAATTAAGTTAGACGCGTGCCTTGTATCGGGACGTCACACAACAATGTGAGAAGAATAAACGTCCACGTGATTAATCGACGATCGGCCGAAAGGAAGGATCCACTTGTAGAACGAGTTCGATCAACGGGAACCCGATCTTCCTGGTTCCTGTTTGCTCCGCTTAACGGAACAGCAGCGTAGTTACTCGCATAAAAATTAAGATCAATTTGTACCCCATCTTAGTTTAGCACAATTTTCAAATGATGTTTAAATTGTCATGGATATACTAAGCTATGCAATCTTTGAAGAAATTAAAAAATTTATAGAAACTGCGTAGAATAATAGTTGACAGTGTAACACTATATTTTAAACATAATTCTACGTAAATTGCACATACAAATGTCCAACACAAATTACATGCGTATAATTTGGCCAACAGCAAGAGCTACGAGTTCGTGAAAGTGGAACTCAATTTCTCGCGTGTATCGGGATCGTCGATCGACCGATCGGCCTCGAGGAACACATGCAAAAAAAGATTTCGGGGATTGAGCGTTCCCCTGACCAACGACAGGTTGTAGAAACGAGTCTAATTCTTGTTTAGTTGTATGCTGTTGCAGTATGTATATATACGTGTATGCGTAACCCGGGTGGCATTGGTTCGTCCGTAAGGTTAGGTATGCGGGCAATCGTAGCGGCGCGCGCGCGGGGTGCAGGGACTTGACAACCACTGCTTTGGAATTCGAGTTCTTTATTTTTATGAGAGGTACCGTCGGAAACCAGCCTCTTTGGAACCCTTCTCACCTGTTACATACCACCGGCATTTATGCTACCATTTAACCAGAAGTTAAGAGTCCTCCCGTACATAAAACATGTTCAACTATCTTGCAAATGGGCCGAACGCGTGCTTTTTGTCCCCACGATTTCGATTCAGATGAAAAATGCCAGTCGCTCGACGGCGAATCCTTTGAATAGCCCCCCATTGAACAAATGAGTTTTCTGATAATAAGCAGGAATTCATAAAAAAAAACCTTTGCAGATGTTCATTAGAGTGTTCGAATAAAATAAATTTGTAAAACTATTAACATATGAACTCAATCGATACGAATGGCATGAATGTGAATTTTTCCGGGAAAGCGTTTTACGAAACTTATACACCAGCTGCACCCACGTGTTATCTTTACTCTTACTCTCTTATGGACAACCATCTAGCACTAGCTTTCTGCGGAACAGAAAATTTCCCCGTTAATTCTATGTATCAAAGAGTCGCGTGGGCGAGCGGCACGTTGTAGCCCATGAATGGATCTACCTACATTTGACGCGTGTTAGCCAACAAATAATTTACATCGGTCTTCGACGTGTCAGCATGGTTTTCTGATCGTCACGCGTAAACGGCCAACCATCCGCACGTGGGTGGAAAACAGCGCGCGCTACGAACATCGGTTTCGTCACCGTATATGGGCATTTTCTTGTTGTATATTTGTAGTACCTTTGGTATCGTAGCTTTCTTACTATTGTACTCCAATACGCATTTTTCTACAACCCTTCTTTTCACTGACATTTTTAAAGAGAACACCGGATGCTCCATTACATGTCTCATTTACTTCTTCACCTGTATACGTATGGGGGTATGCCTTTCAAGTGCACTAATGCCTCGTTCAGTATGCAGTTAGCCTTTTCGTGGTCTACATGCATATAAACATTTACAATTAGATTTTACGGTACCGCGGGAAATAGAATTTATATAATAATGTCAATTATACTTAAAGAATATCTTGACTCTCATCCCAATCTTTGCGCCCCGCTATAGAAGATTTTTAAAACCGGACCGCGTTTAGCAATATAATAAATCATCCTATATTGCGTTCCACCGAGACTGGAATGCGCGACACATTTGGCTTAGACCGGATAGGGGCGGCGGAGAAGAAGGCGGAACGGTTCGTGTCGAAATGACGAGCCATGATCAAAACTAGAATGAATGCGTTCTATTTCCACGTGAACTCGCCACGTTCTAAACTTAAACGTGCTTGGCCGGCATTAATTTTAGTGGGCCCTCTCTTTTTCGGCTGGCGCCTCGAGTCTTCGCGAGGTTTCGTCCCACCCCGAAAGTGCCATGTCGAAAAATCGACCACCGAGAAGAAGGAGAAGTGAACGACTCGTAACTTCTTTCTTCCTTGGTTTTTAGAATGTCAAGATGCGACCTGTGCCCTCTCTATGTGGCGTTGTCACGGCCCTGCTTCATGTCTTAGCCAGCCTTGCGCATGGTAAGCATTTTTCTGAATTATCGTGAAAAAATTTCATTTTTTAGACGCAACTATATATTTGCTATTATTCAACAGGACAAAAGCAGGAGCTTGGCATGGCCTTTACCAGGCACCCTCAACCGCTGGATGCGCCAATCGGCGATGACGTGAATTTTGAGTGCAATCTGAATCTTGGCGCAGAGCGTTTTTCTTGGCGCCACAGGCCGTTGGGTTCAAATAGCTGGTTGCCAGTTTTTCATACACCCAGCAATGGTGGAAAAACGTCGAGACACGTGGTGAACTTTGATAACGAATCTAAAGCTGGCGATTATCGTTGCATAGCTTACTATGGTAATTTATTCAACTTATCTAATGAAAGATCCCTTATTTTGTTGGAAGAGGTCGTTTATTCCATCTATATTCGTACACAGGTGCAAGCGGTTTAGCTTCTGATCCAGCAAGACTGACACTGGCAACGTTACAGAAATTTTCCGACAAGAGCGACATTGTTATAAACGTTCCCGCAGGGAGCACAGTGCCTATAACCTGTCCCGTGCCTTACTCAGCACCGGAGGCAATAGTCCAATTCTACAAAGACAATAATAATCTTCTGCAAAACGTTAATGTAATCGGCGGTAGAACTATGGTCATTGAAAATGTCAAAGCATCCGATAGTGGGTCCTACAACTGCACTGCCAACAATTATATAACTACTCAAGTATACTCAAGCAATCATAAAATCATTTTACGCGTGTACGCGAATGGTAGCTTTCAAGCTCCATACTTTGTTAAGCAACCGCAAACGGAATACAAAGTTTTGCGGGGCAAAAATGTAACATTGGAGTGCTTCGGTGCTGGGTACCCGGTACCATCAGTTGCATGGAGTAGATTGGGTACACCGTTGCCAACGAACTCTATAAAAACACCAGTAGGACTAACGATAATTAATGTTCAGCCGACGGACAGAGGGGAATACGATTGTATATGGAGCAGCAATAGGGCACACATCAAGTCTGTGATCATATTAAAAGTAATGGAGGCGCCAAAGGTGATTAAACCGCCAAAGGCGTCAACGTTCTCGGAAGGAGGGGAATTGGAACTATCTTGCACTGTAACCGGCGAACCACAGCCGAAAATCGAGTGGTTAATCAATGGCGAATCTCTAACGCCCGGCGATAACGTCGAAATCAAAGGATCTACACTCCTCATCTCCGAGGTTGAAAAGAAGCACGCTGGGATAGTCCAGTGTGTCGCAAGCAACGAATACGGTTCCCACTCTGGTTGCAATTTGTTACGAGTAAATCCTAAGCAGCACATCGGTTCAACTGAATTGCGACCAGATTACGGAATGTCTAATTCGAGGCATAAACACACCAGGGGTGGCGGCCGAAGAAGAAGCAAGGAAGGGAAACGCAAAGGCACTGGTAATTTATCACGTTATCCGCGCGATTCAAGCAGTAACTATATGGTATAAATATTGTTTTCTATTCTTTTTAATCTTGAAATATTTGTAGCAGTGTTAGTGCCACCGAATCAACCGAATGTTACGAGACTGTCGGACGTGTCCGTGATGGTTCGGTGGTCGGTTCCGGAAAACACGGGATTGCCGATTCAATTCTTCAAAGTTCAGTATCGGGAACTTGGTCAGAAAATGAACGGCAAGCAAGCGAAATGGATGACAGCGAATTCTGAGATATCGAAACACGTACGATCCTTCGAGGTCACCGATTTACAACCTGATCACACATATCGATTCAGGATCGCCGCAGTTTATTCAAATAATGATAATAAACTCAGTCCAAACTCCATGAGATTCCATCTAAATAAGGTCGGTGGAATCGAGAGCAACAAAATGCCAATACCTCTGTTAACGAACACGGAGGCTCTGGGGCCACAAGAAGTATTACTCATCTGGCAGAATTCAGATAAATCGTCCAATATCGATGGCTTCTACGTGTACCACCGAGCCTCCACCTCAGCTGGCGAATATATCAAGACCACTGTAGAAGGAAAGGAATCATACAATATAACGATTTTGCACTTACAACCGGATACAACATACGAATTCAAAGTACAAAGTTTCTCGGTGGATGCTGCGTCAGAGTTCTCACAGATTCTTCGACAAAAAACGAAAAAGGCCGTCAATACAAATGAGCAAACCGAGCATGATAATCGGAACGATCGAAACGACGATGGTAACAATCTAACGTTAGATAGTCGGGTACGGCCCGCGGACGATAAAAACGTGAATATGTATGCCATAATTGGCGGGGTCCTCGGTGGATCGACCCTTCTGGGAGGTCTAACTGTAATTGCAGTTGTGTATAAAAGGACCAAGCACAAACAAAGCCGGGAATCTTCACATAGCGAAGGTAAATTTAATTGATCGTACAGCAGTATTTTCATAAGACACGATAGAACTCATAACACTGTGCCTGTTCCCTTTGTGTTTGTAGGAAAGCCAATAACAAATGGAAGAGTAATGAACGGTGGAGTAACTGACTCTAAAATAAACATAACGTCGAATCCACTCGCCGGTCTCGATCCACCCGAAGATATAATACAGCCTAAGGTCGGTATTTGTAAGTAGCAATATCATTACTTCCGCTCTGTCAGAGGAAAAGAATGACTGAGGGCTGTGTCGATTTGAGAAGCAGACAAAATTTAGCATCCGTATTCTCTATCTCGTTTGGAATTATATTATTATTGTCTACGGTCATTCGGTTCTCCTATACGTAAAGAGAAAAGTATATACACTAGGCGAACATAAAGAGAATCCTAAGTCGCGTACGTGGCTATTACTTTTATGCGTCTTCGATATTTGTTCCGCGATTATTCAGACTATCGTGTGTCTGTCCTAACAGATTGTAATTCAAAGCGGAGTCCAAAATTACATAATTTGCCAGAGAAATTGCAAAGCTAAATGCACGCCGTCTCTCTTAATTTAAAATAGATTATACCCATGATATACTCGAGTCACGCTCTAATTATACTCAAGAAAATCTAATCGCAACACTACTTGTATACACAAATTCTCAATCGCCCTTTTGCTCTTCAGAGTACTCGATAGATTGAACAAGTAGGTAGATTACATAGCTGGTGAAGTGTCGGTGCGCCTATCTGCATTCTGAAGGTCACGTTTTGATAGAAGTGCATTGATTCAATGATTATCATGATCGAGACCGATTAATTTAATTTTGGTGGCTAGCTGTATATTGAATCGAGTATTGGACTCCGCCGGGGGGTTACAGCTGCACGACATGAACAAAAAATGGCGCCTCCTCGCTGTGCTTCGGCCCGTACTATATTTTTTGTTTCTTTTTTTTCTATCTCAAGCTGACTACCATTTTATTTCCTCCGCACTCTCGCACGCGACTATATCTCTGTATTTACATTCGACTAACGTATTTCTGCTTTCAGACTATTCGATATTAAGGAGACTAGTCTTTCCTAGCTTTAGCAATTGGTTGCGTGCTGCTCTTTAAATTCTACTCGCACTCTCTGCACTCTCTCTGGAAGCCGCTTTTCTTTTGTATTTTCCGAATACCACACACGATCGTTATTTTACCTACACTCTGTCTCTGTGTGAGATCTGAAAGAAGCGAACGAACACAAATGTTTCTAAACAGAGCGGGCAACAGTCGCCGATGGAAATGGCCTCGTTTCTAAACGGGCAAAACAACAACAGCAACAACCATAACAACAGCGACACAGCTGGAACTGACCAGTGAACGCGTCTATGTACTGAGAGCCCCTTCTGCTCCAGGGATCACTGCCTAATGAACAGCCTCTACGAACAACTATGTTTATTTTTACGGATTTCACGTGGAACTTATCGATGATCCTAATTTCTCGTTGCAACCAGAATCAGTGACATATAACGCACGAACATTGTCGCTTACAGTAATTCTTCTTTTTTAGTGAGACTTCCAACTATTACTTATAGAGTTTAGTCATCCCTTAGGTTTATATAATGAACGCGATCTGTTGCAAGGCATTTACAGGGTGTCGTAGCGTATGTAGGTATGCTCAAGTTTATCAATCGAGATTATTAGACGTATATTCGTCTAATGATTCTATCCTATGCATTCAATTTAGGTTTTCTTTCTTTCCTTTTTGCGTGCGCGAATGAACATGATTTGTCAAAGCTCAAGGTAGGGTAGGATATGTGTTCTCGTGATTGTGAAGTGGGTATGTTAAAATTTACAATGTATCTATTTGATATATTATTCAGGTTTCTTCATCTCTTTGACCCTTATCTCTATAGCTCTCTTCTGTTTTTTTCATTGTCCCTCGTTTTATACCCGCTTGATGATCGACAATTAGCGAGTTTTGATGTATTAGACACACACGAATGTGACGTTTACGGGCTCGTAGCCGAATAATTTTTAATATGCGACATTTACCTTTAACTACAAGTACCCAGTTTTATATTAATGCTTAATCCAGGCAGCTTTTACAAGTTATATTTGTTTTCTAATTTAAATTAATTAGCGTCCATTATTTTATGTTGTAAATATAGAAGACAGTAGTGATAATGTTGAATTTAGGCGCGAATTAAGTTGTGCCTCATTAAAAAGACAGCTGTGCTATGCGATTTACACGATACTATGTATTTTAGAATGTTATCGGTGATATTGATATTTTGGAAATTATTAAATCTTGGAAGAATGAAATTTAAATTTAAATTTTATCGTTAAATTATCGTCTTATATAGTTATCGCGTGTATCATGCTTATTCAAATGCTATTATCGTTGACACTGACAAAATAGTGACTATAAGTCATTTTTGTGTTAGAATAAATCTTAATACGAATGGCTATTAAAATAATAGAAATAGTCCAGTTGTACGTTGCGAACAGTATTTGTTACTTAAAAAACAGTACTTTCCGAACTTGGAAAAACAGTATTTTCCTAACGTGTTAAATGCAGTACTTTCGTTTAATAATCAATATTGTATTCCTGACGGTAATCAAGCTTTACCAAGAGTTACTTGTAAAAAGAATTCGGGAAGCACATGAAATTAATGTTACAATTTTTATTAGAATTTTACAATCAAAAGAGAAATCGTCAAAGTTTGTAAATATGTATTTGTAAAATTCTTTTTCGTTGTGTCATTTTATATACAACAGTATTTTTTAGCGCACCGTTAATTATTTATTTCTTATATTTCGAAAAAAAGCGATCATAATAATTTGCCATGGCGAATAAGAATCTCTGCAAGCGAAGATGAAACAAAATTTGTACATATTGGAATGGGTATGATTTTATGAAGGAGCATATGTGCCTTACATCTTGCCTATACAAATTAATGTTAAGACTAATTATTTATATAGTTATGTATGATATATCGACGTTTTATGTACTTAATTTTTTTTAATAAACGTGATTTAAAAAATGAGGTACAGACTGAGCTTTGATTAAATTAGTTAATACAATTTGAAAATGTAAATGACTATTGTTAACAAGAGAAAGGGATATTAACTAGTCCTAGTCCTAGTGAGCCTCGCTCTATCAAAGGAGCAGAATGTTCTTTGAATCAAGAACTTTAATTTAAGACGTCGTTGATTTAAATCGGTCCAGTACACGCGGGATAATTGAATTTCTTTAAAGAAATTATAAACAAATGCCCTTATTTCGATTTTCAGACGAGCTACATAAATGAGCAAAGACATAAATAAAAGCTAGAAGACCAAGCTAAAATTTCCAATAGGTGTTAAGAATATTCCATACGCGGATTATTTTTTACAAACAATTAAACAATTAAAATTATTATTGCGCGTAACTGGATAAAGTTACAGCAATGGGATACTCTTTACCATGTAGTGCATTGTCTTCCCTTTTATTTGAGATACCGTAAACTCAGAAACAACGACCCAGAGCACAGATAATTGCAATGACACAGGGTGCATTATCTCGGGCTCTTAAATTGTTAATAACATTTAAACTACATATGTCATATTCTTAAAACTGCTGAAGAAGATGGTTCTGATTCGTAGAAATTGCCGCCTGTGCTATCCCGCTTTCATTGCGCGGCAAAGAACAAAAGAATTTTTTAAAGAGGTTCGTAGGTCCGGCTAAAAGTTGGTCCGAAACTTTTGAGCAAGATATAACGACAGGTTTATATATATTAGAACCTCGACACTACCGTAGTACTAACGTTACGCTAACAGAAACGCGTCAACAAGTAATAACGTAGGTAAGAACTGGAAGCACACGAAAGACAAACAGATATTAGACACGATGGTAACGTAAAGCCCGAGGTGCTACCGTGTCGTACAGTGAGGTATGTTGCTAACCTCCAACGACAGAAACAACCGTAGACTGCGACGCTTCAATTAAGACTGACAGCACGCGGCTGACCCCCACTCCGCGAGCCTCCCCACTCCGGGACGAGGCGGCGCGGCGGCTGCGCTCGTTGGTATTCGCCATGCGATTACTATCCCAGGGTCATACCTACTGAACTCAACACTAGTTCATTAAATAATAGTTCTTCAAGTGATCACGGTGCATGTGGAGAGGACGCTCGAATCAGCGTGGGATTCCTGAGTCGGTATGTCAGTCACGTTGGGCACGAAAGTCCATAAGATATCTTGGCTATTTCTATATCTCGTCAGTACTACAGTCGGAATGTAGGTAAGGTAGACAGACTAGCAGTTTCAAGTACTTCTTCATAGGTGGCGCCACGATATAATTAAATATTTATTTACTTGCTTTTTTTATTTATAAAATCAAATATGCCACTTGCACTAACGAAAAATCATACACGCTTGGGATCTGTTAGATTGTAACATTTGCCTTTTAAACAATACTGACAGCATTTATAACCTGTACATGACCAGGGACGACGTTGTTACGGTAGACTTGCGTATTTTTTATTGGATACTTTAACCAGCGTACCAAAATTAAGTTTAAAGGTGATTCAACTCAATGGAATCGAACGAAAAAATTTCTATTCAAAATGCCGTAGAAGCATTCGCATCCATCATGCGCTCTTTACATGATGTTGATCAACAAACCTTTTTATCATTCATTACTGATTATTGGAAACCTGAAGAGATAAACATTCAACCCCCTTCACATGGTATACTATATATCTGTAATACACTGTCAGTGTTTACATTCGCATGATTACAAATTTACAAGAAGAATCTTTATTTTTATAGAATGTTGTGGCACAAAATGCACCCCGCATGAAAAACAATTAAACAGTATAAAGGATATTATTACTGACATTAAGGATAGAGTACCATTTAATGCTATACTTCCATCAGAAAATATTATACCGCCAACGATTGGAGAGGTCTGCTGCTTTATAAAAAATTACATTTTTCAGCTCCGTATAGAAATATAGTATAAATTCCATATCTTTCTAGAATTCAGACTGTGATAATAAGTCAACAAAGCATGTTGATGCATTTTTGTATAATGATACGGATGTAAATGTACTCATAGAAAACGGACAGTTGGATAGTTTATATTGCGTTGACTGTGGATCCAATAATATAAAAGAATACGGTAAGGTCTCAAAAGCTTCATTCCATAACTTCTGTGGATATTTAAAATACAATAAACTTGTTTGCAGATATAATATCGCATTCCTTGTCTGTATCTGATATGCTGTATATTTTCAATAATGTTTTACCATCCTTAGAAGGTAAAATATTGCTTGATGTAGGGTCCAGATTAGGAGCAGTTTTATATGGGGTAATTTCAGTTTTTAATTATGAAATTGATTGCAAAAAATATATGTACACTATATACCTTTTAGGCATACATATTCACATCTGCCAGCAGAATTGTAGGGGTTGAAATGAATAAAGATCTATGCACATTGCAAACTGACATAATAAATAAGTACAACATGAACGATCGTATCGAGATTATGCATAAGGCGATAGAGGATTGTCCCGAAATTGTACAGAAGAGCGATATCATTATCCTGAATAATCCATTCGAATTTTATGTCCCGGAATCTGTGCACGGCGAAATTTGGAAATTTCTGAGAGCCAACATTCAAAGTGGAACACTTCTAATTACTAGACCATCTATGGAAACCACTTTAAAAGTTCTAAATACTGGAATATCCATAAAGAAATGGGTGACACCGTACGAACCGAAGGGGGCAGAAGTAACGCAATCTTTCGGATCGATATCTGTGGACCCTGCACAACACGCGGATATTAAATTTTATAAAGTATTATAATTGGACAATAAAAATTCGACATTTTTGTATAAAGAGTAGTACGTGTTTTAATTTTACCATTTCAAGGGGAACATAATTTTTAATGTTAATCTTTTACTCAAAAAGTTGACGGTATCTTACCGACATTCGCGATCGCAAGGAGAAACAGTGTATTGCGATTATGGAATCACATGAAAACTAGAGCGCTACAGGTGTAGTTGTGACGATAACACTTGCGTCAATTGTAGGTGGAAAGCTTCCCTTCTAGGAGGACTGATTTCAATGCAATCGATCCCCTCCTTTTAGACAGGAACTCGGGTATAGGTGGTCACCGCAGAGTGGTCAAGTTCAAATCTCGAGTTCAGTCGGCCATCAGCTACGATTGACGTACAATCATTGCATACATTGCTTTCCTCAATTACCACGATTAAACATTAGTACCAGCGGACGAGAGACTGATAATAAACCTCGCAATCATTTGCTGGAATTTCTGAAATTTCAATTGCAAAAGTCAATTCGGTTCGTGAAGTAAACGTGTAAAAAATTAAGGACAGCGATTTGCTTGTGTTTCGCTAAATCTTCTTCAAATTATCTCTTATTTTATAATCATTCGTAATATCTTTTACATAAACGATCGAGAATAAAATGCAGAGCACAGCATCGAAATGGACAGGTAAGGAATGTATAGTGAAATTGGAAATATAAAATAGTACATGTTCCTTTTATCATCTTTGTGCACATCTGTAACATTTTGTATTCTGAATAAATCTTGTATAGTATTACATCTATTAAGTATCCAAAAACCTTTACAGTTTTCGTTTTTTGTTGTTGCTCAGTGCATAACTATATTACATTATCCTTTATTTTTCATTTACCAAACATTGTCAACCTGGAATTTCATATAAGCATGTAATATGTGATATTGCCTATTCGGAACGAACGAGTCACTAGCCTTGGGCCGACATTGACCCGATTTCATGGCAAATATGAGCCCGGTTGCTAGTCTCGCCTACAGCCTTTCCAAGCTCGTATCTTCTTCGAATAAGCAAATAGACAGGTTTTCAGCTCCGCATTGCATATTGATTGCTCAGTAGCTTTCGAAAGAGAAAAAAGTACAGAAGTTGGTGCGAATATTCTCGCAACAAAAACAAAGCATCGGTGACAATATTTACAAATACCCCTTCGTATCTCCAATTGTTAAGCACGATCTGCTACACCGTAACGTTCCACCGATCAAAATAAAAGGAGAAAACATTCGCGAGGAATATATTTCATTTTTTTGTTAATTTAATTCACGTTAGATCACGTTTCCTCCGGTGTTATAAAAACATAGTAACGAAAACCCTAATGCCGTAATCTTATTTCCCCTCGTACAATGCGGTGTACGGTAATTAGCGGGCACTCTCGACCGATAGAAAATAATGCGTGGGCGTTGTAGAGGGGAGAGAAGAGAAAAAGTGCAGCGATTCCGCTCGTTGCAGTGTGCACGGCTATTTCGTACAATGAAATACAGTCGAATGAAACGGTCGCAGGACAGATAGGCTCAAGTGGCCAAGGGGCATTTGAACTGACGAGATAATGGATTGTCGAGAAAGAGAAAGAATCAAACGATACGGAGCGGTACGCGACGGTTGGTGCAACCATGATCATTCAATCGCACTTTCTTGTTTCTTCGCCTCCAATGACGCACTTGTGACGTCAATTGAAGGAGCAAGAAGCAACCCTGGCATACCATCCATACATCTCTCCCTCCGCATTTCTTCGACCCGGATACTCGGTCCTTGACTCGTCCCTTCCAGCGACAGGCGATTTCGCGAAGGACCATTTTCGATCTGAGGCAAATCTTTTTCACCTATGTACATACGTAGATATTTTATATGTATATGTTTTATATGTAGATATGCAGCAATACCAGTCCTTAATCGTTTTGTTATTTACCATTGCGATACTCGCATGTTGTTATTATTGTTAATGTTTTAAGTTATTGAAAGAAGGAACAACAGAAATAGAATCGGAATTATGTGTATATGCATATGCAGTATCCGTGTCGTATGGCGCACGATGACGCGTTATATGCAATGTAATAATACTGTGATTAGATAAGAGCTCCTAATGACGGTGTCGGCATTATAAAAAATTATGTCGCTTAAGAACGTTCTGCCATAAAAGCGGGTTGCTGCCGCCTTTTCTTACGGACTCTATTAATCTCTGGAACGAAATTAGGACATACGTTGAATAAAGATATCCAAGGTTCCTCAAAATTATACTTACATTCGCGCAGTGTGATTTTCCTTTTCTCTTTTGTTCCATAACATTTTGATAAAAAGAATCAGAAATCGTAACAACCAAGGTCCCCATTTGAATCCTTATCTTGAATTACATTTTTATCATTTTAGTCGGGCGTTCCTGTCAAGCGATACCTTCGTCGCGAATAAATCTCGAGACATCGACGACGATAGGAAAAGAAATTCGTTGAAGAAGGGGGTGAACTTTCCAAAGAGCATAGAGTCGTCCTCCATGTGGAAGAGCGACGAGGGTCAAACCTCTTTCATTCTAAGCCGTCAATGTACAAATGAAAGGAAAGATGAAGAAAACGGCCATGGTTCAGAAAATTGTAACGGGGATCCTTTTAAATCGGATTGCTGCCGATTATTTAAACCGGGTCACATGATCAGGGTACATTTCCCATCTAGCTCTCACGTTGTCCATGGAATCGAAAATGGCGACCTCTACTATCGTCGACGCCGTGGCCGCGATTGGTTCAGAGTCAGTGCGCGATGCGTCTCTCGTATTTCAAATCGAACGACCAGCAGCAGAGTGTTGTTAAAGGGACGATGTATATCTTCCTTTCGGCGAAACGGTCGATGTGACGTTCAGCGTTCCTCGTCGTCGAGGTCTAGGCAATTGAAGCAGCTGTTACAGAAACAAGCCTGGAAGGTGCCGGAGGTGATAACTGACGCGGAGGAATCATTGCGGAAGCAGAAATCGTTGTCCTCGGCTGGGCAAATTTCGCGAAAACGACGCGTCGGCATCGTGGAGAATCAGTACGTCGCCGAAAGCGACGGTGGTTCGTCGGTATGCGATTTGGTTCGAGGCCTCGAACGATTATTCGGTGAGGAAGACACTGGCGATAGGTTGACGATGAAGTCGAAGAAGCAACAGAACGCCGAGGAGGGAATCATCGATCCGATTGAAGAGAACGAGACCTACGACGAGTTCGATACAGTCAGGATGCCGATTGTTCGATCCCTTAGTAAGAGTCCTCAGAGCGACGAAGGTATTGAAACGGATTCGGATCGTAGAAGGGCCACGATGGCCCGTTGCTGGAGCTTGGATTCGGCAGCGGCCAGCGACGAGGATACATCGCTGACCACGCACCAGCAGAAACGACACAAACTACGGGTTACTAGATGCTGTAGCTCCGATAGCGCGGTGCTGAGCGACGAGGACCAAATAAAAGGTGAGGGGAATGGAATCATAGCCACCAGTTGCTTTCCAACTGGTTGGCAGCGGGAGAGGGAAGTCTATTGGAAACACAATTCCTGACCACGCGTGTTGTGTCAATGACATCATCGTTCCTTTCCTTTTTTTTTTACTTTTTTTTGCCTCGCTTTACTCTTCGTTCTATTGACCCGCAGTGTTACCGTTCTAACGGCGGTACAATTAAAATTCCTCGAACGCAAATGTATGAAGTACCCCTTTTTTTTTTACTTTAAGATATATAATTATCTGTACGCTTAAAATACATACATGTAGAACGGAATCGCAAAATGTCATTAACATTTATTCTACTTTGGCAAATGATCATTTTTTACATACCAATTTTTTTACAGGATGGGACAGTTCGAATATGATAGAAGAAAGCGAATCTGAATATCATGAAGGAAGACCTAGATATTGGAGAACCCCAAGTGTTGTAGTCAGTGATTATTCGGATTACTCTTATCTGGATGAGAAGCTCGAAAGAAACGACATAGATCTTGAAAAGTATGAGGAAACCAGTGGTACACCTAGTCAAGCGAGCAGTTGTTCTTGCTTGGACTGCGATGAAGTACGCGAATCACTGGACAATCAATTCCTACAAGTCTGCCGTACAAGAAGACACTCTGACTCTTGCTGCCTCGGTATTGATTCTATGAATGCTACCACTGGAAGGTACACATATTTTAATTTCTAAGTGATTACTTACGGCCAGTCAATGCGACAACAATGCAAATTTTCTTCAGAAATTTGAACGAGGCTGGAAGTAGAAGGAACTCCTGTCTGGACTCCACAGAATCCTACTACTCTAAGTTGAACTCGCAGTTCGCGCAATACTCGTTGGAAAATCGTTCAGACTTGGAAGAGAAATCAAAGGCGGACTTCCTAAACATTCCACCGGCGCGAAAAATTTCGGACTGTTCTACCACGTCCAGTTTGAGCGGAGATGAATCCGACATCGCAGATCTTCCGCAGACCAAGTCTTCTAAGGTGAGTCTAGGTATCGAAGAAGTCTCGTTTATTCGAAGCATTTGATCAGGGCAAAGGAAACGGAAACATCAATGACCAGGCGATCGTTCAATTTCAAAAGATGATCGATGTCGAATGTATTTTGTACGCGCACGCTAGCAACTTATTACGAGGAAGGTTGTTTATCAGCAGCGATAGCCGAGGCTATTTTAAGAAGAAAGAAATTTCAGCAAGAAAGAAAAAAAGGATGATGGATGGAATTTGCGTAAGTCCATCGAATGACTTTGCCATCGCCAGTCTGGCGTACTACCATTCCAGGTGTATAAATATTTCAATGTTAAACCGAAGGAAACAGCCTACGTTTAGCACGGCAGAGCACCGCCGCAGATACATACTGTTGTTCTCGTGAACACACGAGTAATTTATCTTATGCAACGTCACGCTTCTTCTACTCCAGTTTGGGAACAAACGAAATTGTCATTCGCCCTTATTACGGATTTCATCTGGGTTTCTAGGAAACTTAAATGAACAACGGCGGGTCGACTTTATCTACTTGTTGTATATCTGCGGAACATTGCACCATTCTTCTAACGTTGAGCCCCCTTCTTTGCGAGCGCGAACTACATAAATGGGATTAATTATTTTTAACGAGAGCAAGGTGAAGTTAGAAGAAAAGTCTTTAACGATTTCTTAGCATTTTTAACACACGTTTTGTAGACCTTAAATTACAGTGATTCCCTTCTATACTTACAAGTTGTTCTCATTGAAGGAAGCTCGTGTAAAAACGTGGTAGATGGAGGAACGTTCTTTCTGCTCTTGAAATCTGTTATGTATGCTTTTCCTTTGTACGTACAAAGTGCATACTTGTCTTTATCTGCATACTCATTTAACATACGGATCAACGTGTTTACAAACCCACAGCCGCACGTGTACTCTCGTCTTATGCATTCCTTGCGTGGGTTCATCCAAGTGTTCGGACTCTATCGTCACGCATTAGAATGGAATGCTACTACCATAGACACTATTTTTATTTTACCTTCTTTTGAATAAAATTTCAGACACAAGGAAGATGTCAATAGGATAATTTAAATAATAATTATTATTTAATGTTTATCTGTGAGGTGAACGCATTTGAGTGGTTCATCCGAAATAAGGAACTGGCCTATCCCGAGAGCGTTCCTAGATTTACCACTGATCAGGTCTCTTTTTACCTTCCGTCTGAAATGATTCGTGCTTTGAAAATATCAGCACTGACGTAATTTCCTCACTAACCGCGGGACGAAAAAAGAAACATAGGATTCGTAAACACCGCCGTAAATTTTACAGTACATACTCCGACTACTCGTCTCTCCTCGTTTTTCGAGCATCGAAGATTCATTGGTGGACTGGAAAACCGGATCCGCGCGTTGCATAAATTGGAATCCACAAATTTCTGTGGATCTGACCTATTTCCTTAACTCTACATTTTTGCATGCTCAACTTGCAAGTGTTCTATACGTTTCTAAAATCTCATTCTGCATTTTCTCATCCTCTTGAACATTGTCAGAAACCACAAAGAAGCCAGGCTATCTGCGAGCGCTTAAAGAGGCAGCAGGAGACTTTTACTTTCAAATATCCGTCTATTCTATCCCGTTGAGCATTCAGCTGTAAAAGTGGAAGCCAGGAGACACCATTCCAGTCAGCGAGAGTACGAGTGATCGCGGTAACATGTATTCGTCAGTCAGTCAGCTCAGTTGGGATCAGTGATAGTGGTTGAATAGTGGGTCGCGACGTATCCCAGGGGATCTATTGACCAGTGTCTGCGTTCATTGTCATTGTCAGCGTGTGTAACACCTGTTTTCCTCTGCACGATTGAAAGTTGACCTAGCTACTTTCGACCAGTTGTCCGTTGGTTAGCCAATGGGCTGGAAAAGATTGCTCTTACAACCTGAACGTTGTTCACCGAATTTATACAGAAAACGTTCGGCGATACGACGAAAAATAGAATTCCAGTGGAAGTGGAGGCGCAGTTTATTGTTGCTTCGACGAATTCTTGGAACGGGCCGCGCGATAGATCGCGATTTAAATAAACTCCAATATCATCTTGCATATATGTATGCGAATTCGGTGGAATCGAGTAGGAGGTACTTTGGATATTTTTAACTTTATATTCAACTTCATTTCAGCATAATATTAAAAAAGGGGATCAGTTTCTGTCTAGACAGTCCAAGTATTAGCCACGTCTTGCAAACAGCTTAGGTACTTCTCTGCACACAATTGACGGTTCGCCTCTGTACAACGGGAGTTTTCTTTTCAGAGGTCGAAGACGGAGATCCACAAATTACTCAGTGTCGGCGGAACGTTATCTCGCAACACCGCGGCATAAAACGGTGTTCTAAGCCAGGTACTCATCGAAAGCAGCAAAACGATATAGATAAAGGTGCATCCGTGTAGGTTTTTCATTCACCTATCGCTTAACAGCGTTCAGTAGCTCGGCTTTGTCCGCGTGACAGACCACGATCCGTTGCCGGCAGATAACGAGCGGGTTTGGGGAAAGAATTTCGCGGCCTTCTAAGTAATTAGAAGAAGCAAAAAAAAACAGATTGCCGCGCGATAAAACGTGCTGCGACGTCCAGGCGATCTTCTAGATGGACAGTTTCTCGTTCACCAGCTATGCGCCCTAACATGCTTAACCCCGTCGCGTTTCCAGCGAGGTTTTCGTCGTCGAACAACTGCAACCGAGTGCTGGTGTACGCGAGGCAGCGTCGCTGGTTTCGTGGACGCGGGAAACGCGACAAGTATTCGGTGACTTCGTTAAAAATTCATCCTCGGAACGAAACAGAGCTTGGACTTGAAGAGATACTCCATAGAAATGTCGATCGTGATCATTATAAGGTATTTGTGCATATCTTTGCTAGAACTTACATGGTTTGTGCCGTCCAGAATTTTGAAACGAGGATCTTCGTTGAAGGGATTGAAAATTGTTCCTCGCTGTGTGCTCGTTTAGTGTCCGAGTCGCACTCTGCTTTAGTTTCTACTTGTCTGTCCCGCTTTCTATGCCCAGGGTAGCCCTCCAAAAAAGGCGATTCGATTAACAGCGAGACAATAGAACAGTCGTAGAAGTTACGAGAGTCTTCCAGTCGTACGAATCGACGTATCGATCCTGAAGAAGATAAGACCAGATAAAGTCGCGTGTTTATTCCGAGGTATAGTTTTTATTACTGTTGCTTCTGATACAATTAACAAGATATCTTTCACTAATATTTCTCGCCAAGTGCTTCAATTAAATTTCGAATCGTTTCTCAGGAATACCCAGGGCCGATCCGCGGATTACTGTGACTCCGTGACATTGACAATTTTGCAATTCCTCCAATTGTTGCGGAACAATTTTCAATTCCATTTAACAATCTCCGTAACAAGGTATCTCTTTGTTTCGCGGTATCTTTGTCCCCCTGAAATTGAAACGTGCCACGCGATCCTTGTTGACAGCAACAAAACTTCAGATATTGTCTCCCACAGAACGATAACACCGATAAGCATGGATAACTTATTGTTCCTATCGACGACGAAGATACCATCCGACTTGACGGCACGTATAAAAATTCACAAAGACGCATAGATAGGACAATCGAAAAGAGTGGACTCATTTTGCATGGATGCAAATTTAATGGTATTTAATGGTAATGCGTTCGATCAGGTTCCAATTCGAACGATATCCAGTCGTCGACTTGAATATTTATCGAGCGTTCATTCTGTGCGGTTCCTTATCCATTCCGGAAGATTAGTAATCGCCGGGGCGAGTCTCGATTTGCAAATTATTGATGAATCGAGTCGATGAATCGCCGATAGCGACATTTCAAGGATCGTTCGATAACACCTTCCGCGTTTCTCCTTTCGAACTGGACATTTGCATAGCGAACTTGAAGACCATTTTATCTACCATCGCCTACCGGAGATGCTGTCGTAAATGATTTTTTTCTTCTGGCGTACCGTCCAGGTGACACGCAATTAATAGCTCGAGGCTGTCCCAAATTGTCGTTCGAAATCTTTAGGCCGGACAATGTCGTCGAAATGGAGCGGCCTTCTGGGATTCTTTCAAGGTCCCCGGTCTCTTATCCCAGTTTCTAAGCAGGTTTCTTTTAACTCTTCGTTTGAATCCTTGCGCGTCAACTTTCGTAGTCGATCTCGAAAGCGTTGCTCCAAAGCAAGGGATCAAAATCGAATGGCCATATAAAGAGCAGCTAGGTGCAGAATCATTTACTGTGGCGGGCTAGGCACATGCGTTACGTCAATCGACTACTGGTTCATTATGCAACGAGTCATACCGAGAGGATGTAACTGGACACCTTTTGTTTTCTGCCCATTCAGACGATTCGCGCGATCTCCAGCTTCGAAAACGGTTGCGGTTTCAGTCAGAAAAATGAGCAACACAGCATTTACTTCGTTTGCTAGATTGCCCTCGAAACGGCGAAGCAAAAGATTAACATTGTACTCTGCATATTGATAGCGTGAAATACGAACAGAATTATCGATGTGACAAAGGTGCGCGTCGATAACAAATTTCATTCGGTCGATTTCACACAGAAAATGTTCCGCGAGGAAAATAAAGGATATGTAACATGGATGTTCACTTGCACCAGTGCAATCGTGACCGTATGAGATACTCTTTGCACGTGCTGCACGCTTTACGCGCGATAGAGTGGCCGATTGGTAACAGGAAGCTCTCAATTCGGGTCAGTAGAGGAAAACTGTGCAACCGGGTCTGCTTTGAGCACGGTGCTCTCGATCTTCCATGTCCTCGTGGTTTTCTATTGCATCCTCGACTTGCATCATTGGACAAACTAATGGTCCAAAAAATAGACCAAGCAACGTTTTATCTCCGTCCATCAGCGTGCGATATGTACGTCTCTAACTGGTTCCACGGAAATCCTGGTGCTTATTCGTTTCTTGGAAGTTTCTTTTCGTTGTCTATGATTGGTCCGCATTACATGAAACGCGTATCAAGTTTACGGCGGCATTTCGCGGTTCCGTATGTTGGTCGTAGTTTCGAATGCGTCGAAGGGAAAAGTTGATAGAAATTGATCCTCTTACCTGCCCTCCCGGGGCACCGATCGAAGCCTTGATCGCGCCAAGGCCGACGATGCCATGTGTCGTTTGGGAGAGGAGAAGCTGTATAGGCATGTGGCAAAAGTTCACAGGTGATCGTGAGTGGAAGAATTGTGAAAGCGTTCAAAGGAATCGATATTCATTTGAAATGTGAACTGGATCGTAGTATTGCTCAGTAGAGGAAGTTTAAACGAACGTGAACGTGCTTCTAATCGAGTAGGAGAAATCGCGACAGGACATCGTCACTTTTCGGACGAGTTGCGTTTCAGTGCTTTGCCCCTGCAGCTTCATGCTCGTGCCGTTTCGATCATTAAGAAACAGAGGGTCAAACAGGCATGGAGTTAAAGAATGCGTAGAGTTCGAGCGGCAACGGGTACGAACGGATTGTGAATTTCGAGTAATTGAAGATTCAAGTGGACCTGGTGTCCACGGAATTTCGCAATTCAAGCGTATCTGGGATACAACAACTTTAGAATTCAGAGATCGGAATTTAAAGTTTACACGGTTTGTCTGCTACCTGTTAGAAGGCCGCGGTTCGGTCGAAAGCAAGTGAAATTTGAATGGCAAAGAGGCCGGGAGGGCCGTGAACCCGATCAGACCAGTCAGGGTGGACTGAACTCGCGTTCCAGCTACGTAAATCGTCTCCGATCGTAATCCATTCGAAATGGATCAAGGAAAAAAAGACGACGTTGAAAGTACAAAGGGCGGCGCGTCTGCGATACTGATGTCGCCCACATTGTCGACACCGCCGACGTTGAACCTGATGGAGCAGCTTCTTTTAGCTAAAATGGAAAAGCAGAGCCTTCGCGACGACGATCGCGAAGTAGATGCACGAGTTGGTGGAAAGAAGAGTTTCCTTTTGAGAAGGACCGACTCGATGGACAGTCAGACAAGCGCGAGCACCTTTAATTCAATTCTGTCCAGCGATTCGGCGTCCAGTGGGAATTTTTATTGCAAATGCGACGACTGTTTGCTAGGGATTGTCGACGAGTATCAACGGAGTTCATCGGTGATCAGCAGGAAAAAGGTAAACTTGAAATGTCTGTTTTTTTTTTTCGCAAAAGATTTTTCTATAGAGAATTCGTTGAAAGTAGAGGGTGCATTCAGGATAGGCGAAGAATTCCTGCAATACAAAATGCGCATGGTAACTTCGTCCTACGTTATGCAATGAAAAATTGCAGCAGCAGAAGATGGAGTTCCATCGACGCAAGTTATATTTACGTAGTCGACTTCTTCTCAAATCAGTTCTTCCCACCAGGCACGCTTCCATTCCTCTCCTTTTTCGACGAAGGCCTATCCCGTAGAGACGTCAAAAATCTTTATTATACGCTAACAAGAAGCAAAAAAAAACTATTGATGCTGAGAGCGAGCTATCGTAAACCAACAACCAATTAACTCGAGGAATCCAATATAAATGCAACAGTACTCTGATGTCTAAAAACATCAGCGTCTTGAACGTCTCAATATTTAAGAATGAGACTAATTACTCACCGTCGAATCACCGGTCGCAACAGACTAAATATTCAACAGAAAAGTGGCGATCAGCCACGGGGATCTCTTTCGTCGTATATCGAAAAGGAATTTCGAAATCGATCGCTATTGGTTTCACTCCCATTCCGTATGCCGATGGACAATACGTCGGGCAATTAAAGGCACGGTCACCGACAGATGGATGATCGATTAAAAAACCGATTGACCAACAGGTCGATCCGTTCGCAGGCAGGCCTGAATTCTTTCAAGTATCTCGCAAACTTTTTGCCGTCGTTTTTCCTCTTCCAACTTCGTCGAGTTTCTGTAACTTCGCGTGGTGTTGCAGGCTCAATTAGCGTTTGTTCCCTTTTCTTCCAGTTCCAGAGCTCGCCTAATCGATCGACTTTGATCCACTTTCGATCGCCGTGCCAGTCTTACTTCAAAAGCGGGATCGCCGACGAGGAACTCGTGTCTATCGCGCAGGCAATTAAATTGGAGAATTCATCGGCGTCGCATTCATCGGTCTAATCATGTTTTACTGCGACTCGAAGAGTATACTTTCGATTCGCAAATGCAAAACGCGAGGGGCTGAATCGGGTTCGTGACGCAGATCGGCTCAATTGACGTAAATGTTGTTTTCTAGACATTTGGACGTTACACTATGCACGGCGGTGCGTTCTTTTGGTCTCTGGAAAATGGAATTTTTTGCACTCTTTTCGTTGCGAGAACGACGCTGTCCGCGAGGAGTCTTTATTTTTAGGACACGCGAAAATGAAGTTTATTAATCTGACGTAATTTCGGCGGCCGTTCAATTGTCCAGTCATGGGCATTTTCACCAATCCAAGTGGTTCTTGCAAGAAACGAGCCTTGGACCCTGTTATCGAACATTTTTTTTCCATCGCATCGCATCTGGGTCAAGGGTTTCTCGCCTCCGTTTCTTTGCCATCTTATTGCGGGAAAATTCCACCAAATAAATCTCAGTCTAAAAATGCAGAAACTTCTGCGATGTATTAGCTAACGTTTGGCCAAGAAATCTGAAAAAATAAAGTACGTCCGGTTCGCAAATCGTGTGCCCGATCTTTTTTTGGGGAAAAGAAGGAGACGAGCGAGGAGGATGAACGGGGAAAGTGGAGGCGCGCTTAAACGGTGATAACAACGCCGGCACGAATTTATGAATATCGTAAAATTTCCATAAATGTCACCCGTGCACGAGCGTGGACGGAGACCTAATTTCGGAGCGGTTTGCGCAATGGTATAAAATACGGGCATTCAAATTCATCGGTCTTTATCGTCCGACGCGTGAAATTGAACAATTAAGCATCCAGTTTAAAATCGTTTGCGCTCGTTAATCGCGATACGCGCGTGTGGCAGATACATTCACCCCACGAGCAGAGAAAGCGTGAAACCGTAGGGAAATAGAAGGAACGAAATTGTAAGAAATTTCTGATTACTGCACAGACACGTTGCCCCCTTATACTTTTGCCCGACGGCTAATTGTATTTCCGTGTGGTAAGAGATACGCGGCAGGGAAGTACACCTTCTTGGGCGATGAAGCATTTCGTTTCACCATTTATGGGAATGTTCTTACCCGGTTTCCAATAGATTGCTCGTTGGTAGCGGAGATTCTATGGGAGAAAAATATTGCGTCCCGATAGAGTTCGCGGAAACCTTGAACGAAACGGAACAAGAAAGGACATTTTAAATACCCTGATAAAAGGCGGATCATTGCGACCGAGTTATCTGCGGGCTTGAAGATCAGCGAAACAAAACCTGTTTGCCGGTGGAGCCATTTTCTAAAAATACGTAAAGGCTCGTGCAACGATTGAGCGTGTTAAGTAAGCACCTAATAGCATGGAGAACGGCGAAGAAACGCCACTTCCGGTGAATCATCGAGGCCCAACGTACTTCTGGTCGCGTCGTTTCATCCACTCCTGGTAATTCTGCTAATGACGCTCGCGAGCGTCGGTTAATTAGTCGCTGACGCATTTCGATCGTCGTTCGAGTCAGTCGAAACCGCATGAAACCGAAGCCGTACACGTTTCAATGGTGTCTCTCATCTCTGCCAATACAATTTGCCCTTTAGATCGCCGCCATTTGAACGTCGTTCCGATTCTCGTTTCCACGTTAAAGATGATTGTTAAAACGATCGATGACGGTGCTCTCGAGGCCAGGGAACACGCTGTTGCCCGCTGATCGTTCATCTTTGCGAATGAAGACGATTGACCGTGCAGTGGCCAAGTCTCCGCAGAAGTATTTGTGCTCGACGAATACGCGAATGAGGAAACCCAGTTAGGGGAGAACCTTGGCAATTACTGTTCGCACGTGATTAAACGATGGACTGTGCAAACAGAGTACCGCGAGGCTGCCGCGAAGATGCTTAAATAACTGGAGAAATAGTTTTTAATCAATCGGTTTCTGCATCTGGAAGATTCGAGCCAACTACAGAGGAGGAAATGGAGAACGCTGGTTGCGTCGTGCCTCTCCGTGAAAACAGCAACGATTATCTGTGCGCGTCCGGCAACCGGAAGTCTCTTGGATCTATTAGCGAAGGTGCGATAAGATTCGCGAGAATACTTCTCGTTGGGCAATCCTGCCCAGAAGCGCTTCGACGACGTTTCGCTTATGTAAGAGCGACCGATAGAACAGGAGCACGTGCTCCAGATACACGATCCTGCCTCGCCGCTTAAAGTAATCGGCCAGCCCACATATTTTTCGCCGATTCATGTGGAGTACGGAGGAAAAACGATTTGTTTAAATAAAAATTGCATCGCCGACGAGCATTACCATTCTACTACACGTGCAATCTATTTTAGATTCTGTCGATGAATTAGCGAAGGCAACGATCTGTGCCTGCAACGAAGACTGCAATTCTATGACAATTGTGCAAGACACTGGCACGCGAGTAACGCGAGGAATCCCAAGCTGAACACGCGCCAGCGGCCGTGGATGCGTCGCGACTGGAAGGCTTTTGCTTTTCAACGATGTTACTTAACCAGCGAGCAATCACAACAAAAGTTGCCGTAAAGTCAATTTCGAATCACGACGGAGGAAAGGTGCGAAGAACTTTTGCGTAACCCGATTCGTATCGAGAAGCGCGCGTCGATGGTCGAATAAAAAGTAGCACGCGATGCTCGCCTTTTAAGAAGCACGAGGAAGACCGATTCGATGTGGGTGGACAAGCGAAACCAGTCGATTCAGGTGTCCCGATACGGTCGCAGCTCGTCATTAAGATAATCACCAGCACCGATCGGCTTACCAATTAGCCAAGCCAGCGTTCTAAGCCTCGTCGAGGAAAGATGATCGTGATTGCGACGCCCGGCGTAGAGGCTGGTCAAAGGAGAAAGTATCCGACTGGTCGTCGGCTGTGTCGAGGATAATTACCGGCTGCAATCGTTTTTCACGTGTGCGAACTCGTTAGCCTGCCTCGAAGGGAAATGCGGACGGTCGTTTCGTCGCAAGCTCGATAGACTCATATTTAATAACGATACATATGTCTTCCCGCGAAGGAACGCAGAAAATGCGGTGATACTTGGGACACGAGTAACAGAATCGAACCGTGCAGGCGGAGTGCTGGTACGGTAATTGCAAAGGTTTCGAATGAAAAGAAAGGGACTTCGTCGCTGTATTGGGATGAGCCGTTCGACGAACGACCACGTGAAAGGCTCCTCCGAGAATTTCCATTGACGCGCGCCTCATTAGCATCCGATTCGGTATTCGGAGAAGTGGGACACGTCGTAGTGTTTACGTCCGAGATAGGTTTGCCGTGAGAATTGTTCCTCCGACAATTCGCCAGAAGTATGAATCTTCATGGGCAGATGGTCCGCAGTGAATTACCTTCGTGCGCGGACTTCGGAAGAAATCACGGTGAAGTTATTGTCATTCCGTCGCAAATATATCAGGATCGACAGGAAATTATTTGATTAAATAGAAGCTTATCATCGTCGTCGTTGAGATGCAGAACAGCTACGACAGGATAACGATACCAAAGATTGTGGTCTGCTCGAAGTCGGCCCTGGACGACTGTGTCCAGTCCGACGAGTGTGAGAAAAAATCCACGAACCAGAGGAGGATCGTCAGATCGAGGAACAGGAGGCATTCGAGACGGTTCTCTTTGAGCGTCGTCGATCGTCGTTCGTCGTCTTCGTCTAGAAGCCCATCGCCGTCGATTATTAATTCTAATTCGCGAGAAAAAGATTACAGCGAAGAGAATACCATTGGCAAACAGGATTCTGAGCGAGATGCGCTGTCCCAGTTAGATGGTCGGTATAGCAAGTCTGAGGGAACGGATGTAGGTTGTAAAAGCGAAGAAATTACCGCTGAGAGATTGCGGAACGAGTTTCTTGATCGCGAAGATAAGGAAGAGGATGGCACAAGCACTTTGAGAAATGCTGCCGCTGAAAATTGTAGACGTAGAACTTCCAAATGCGTCAAGTGTAGCAAAGGCGAAATTAATAATAAAAATGAGAGTTGTTTGGAGAATTGTTCGGGGTATCAGCAATATCTGATGTTGTTGGTGGTGCCCCAGGCTACCTTGGAATGGGGTGAAGCCAGTGGCGATGATCTGAGCTCCGAGTGGGACTCTGATCACACGGAAAAATCAAACGAAAGAAAAGCCCCAAAGGTAACAATAGAAAAGGTTGATCCTCAGGATAAAATGTCTTACTTGCCAGTTGCAGACGCGCGTTAATCTGAATTATCTGGTGGTAATGAAAGGGTCAGGAAAGCTTGTTGTGACGTAAATCCCGTTTAATTTTGTTTCAGTCGTCTGGGTGGCGGAAACTCAGAAACATTGTGCACTGGACGCCTTTCTTCCAGACGTACAAGAAGCAACGGTATCCATGGGTGAGTAAATCATTTTTGTCTCGTCCTGCGCTGAACCAATTGAATCTCGATTAATTATATTATTATTTATTACGCTTCTTTCGACAAGTTTCTAAGGGGAGATACGTCTACCTTCATTGCAGGTACAACTAGCGGGTCATCAAGGAAATTTCAGAGCAGGGCCCACGCCTGGAACAATTCTAAAGAAACTTTGTCCGCAAGAGGAGGCCTGTTTCCGTTTGCTGATGAACGACGTATTGAGGCCGTATGTACCAGAATTCAAGGGTGTTTTGAATGTAAAAGAGGCGGATGAAGGGAGCATCGAAGAGACTGACGCAGCGGAAACGCTTCAGAAAGACGGTACTGACGATGCTGCGGACAAGAGGACCGTGATGTCCTCTTACTTGCAGCTACAAGATCTTCTCGGCGACTTCGAGCAACCCTGCGTGATGGATTGCAAAGTTGGAGTCAGAACGTATCTCGAGTCTGAGCTCGCGAAGGCCAAGGAGAGACCTAAGGTAGATAGAACAGAGTTTATAAATTAGCCAACTCTAGAGAGGGAACAAAATTGTACGAGGCTTTCCATTGCAGCTACGAAAAGACATGTACGAGAAAATGGTACAAGTAAATCCAAGTGCACCGAACGCCGAGGAACGTCGTGTGCAAGGGGTCACGAAACCGAGGTACATGGTCTGGCGTGAAACGATATCCAGTACGGCTACGCTGGGCTTTCGCGTGGAAGGTATTAAACTAGCTTGTGGAGGCTCGTCTAAAGACTTCAAGACAACGAGGACTCGGGAGCAGGTTTGTAATGCGATACAGATGATCACAAAATCGATGAATCATGGTCGTTCTCTAACAATAAAATTGCATTAGGTTACGGAGGCGCTAAGACGCTTCGTGGATGGATACCCGCATGCAATACCTAAATATATTCAGCGTCTGCAGGCGATCAGAAGTACGTTAAAGGCATCGCCATTTTTCGCCTCGCACGAAGTTGTCGGATCTAGCCTGTTATTCGTTCACGATGCCAAAAACGCTGGTATTTGGATGATAGACTTTGCAAAGACACTGCCCCTGCCTCAGCATTTGCCACGAATCCACCATGACGTAGAATGGCAAGTGGGAAACCACGAGGACGGATACCTGATAGGAGTGAACAATTTGATAGACATATTCGAAGATATACGAAACTCTGAGGGAACATAATCGAACGGCATCTCATTAGGGACAATGCCTTATCGTTAGAACGAAGAGGATATCGATTCAATGGATATTCGTCCGGAATTTTGCAAACACAAGTGCACCTCCCAGCGTGCACATGTCTTCCATTTTTTTTTTTTTTTTTTTTCTTACGACGCTGTAGAAGTATCGTTAAAGCTTGTACATAGACTTATAGAAGTGGTGGATGTCTTCTTGAACGATATCCTCTCGAAGTGAAACGGACCAAAGACGCGGTGGCTATAACGCTACCTAGGTATTCATAATAAATTTCCTACAACGTAGAGATACGCAAAGAGAATCTGTGAAAAAAAAAACAAAATAATTTAAATATTCTACCTTTACGTGATAAGTTTTATTTATACGTTATGTTATATGTGACGCTGCAAGAATGTTCTTGATACAAGAGAACGAAGAGACAGTGTTATTTTTTTTTTTATTTAAAATCGTACCATGCATTTGTAAATAATTCAACACTTAATATAAAAAAAACATCACGAGTTTTCATTTTAAGTGTCCCAATTTAGCATGCCTTTAATCCCGGTCAGCGCGTCAGACAAACTACCAATTTTTCATTTCGTGGAACCTAAATGTATGGTACAGAAACGTTACGTAATTATACGTACCGGTTGCTAAATCGTTATTGCGACTCTTTTCATTTTCTATGCATATATAAATTCTGTGTTCTCCGTCAATTTCCGAAACTATAGGAGATTAAGATGAATCGAACGAGGATAAATAAAAAGAAGGAAAATATATCAATCGTGTCAAGGTGTACTGTAAGTATTGTTCCTCGTTGGTTGTGTTTGAATTGTCTGCTGCTGATTCCCCGTTGTTTGAGAAGACGTTATCGTGGTCGGTGCTATGACTCGCGCGTACACAGCTGCACCAGTGGTCTTCAATCCTGCAGGAGTTGGTATCACTTTCAACCCATGCAACGTTTTAATGTTAAGCAACTGACTCGGTAAAATGATAGGCTGTTGCTGAGTTTGCTGCTGCGACGATTGTTGCTTTCCAAGTACCACGCTTCCACTGCTACTCACGCCGACTCCCACGTTTTTATTACCACTCGCTAGAACTATTGGCTTTCCAGCTAATTGAGCTGTCACCATTCGCACTGTCTGCGTTTGTTGCGGCTGTGATTGTTGCTGTTGCTGCGTGCTACCTATAATCTTCGATTGCCCAGATGATGACTGCGCTTGCGACACCACCTAAACATATTCCAATAAAAGTGTTAATGAAAATTCCGAGTTTCTATACAGAGTTTTATGACAATTGATTGCAACTGTACCTGATATTGCGTTTGTATAACTTGTTTCCCTTGTCTATTGAGTTGATTCGCATGGCTAGTTGTTGCTAACTTCAATCCTTTCTGTGCGAGCAGGCTTTCAACAGAGATAAGTTGGCCACCCCCAGAACTGGTTAAGACCTTCGCCAATATTTTTTGCTGTTGTTGTTGCTGATGTGGCGATTGCTGTATCTGTACAGCAATCGGTTTCCCTCCGATCTGGGCAATTATACGCTGCATACCCGATGCTTGTATCGATTGCTGTTGACTGGTTACAACTCGTTGCTGAATCTGTTGTTGTTGCTGCTGCTGCTGTTGCTGTTTAAACAAATTAAGTACAATGAACTAAACTGCCACGTTAGAAAATGATAAATAATGTTTTCGAAAATTCGGAACCTTGAGCTGTTGTATTTGTTGTGCCTGGTTACTGGACGGCGAAGATTGTTTAATAAATATCGTTTGGCCCTGGAGACCGTGACCGGTCAGAAGCGATTTAATCTGCCCCGAGCTAACTAATTTTATCTGGGAAGCTAACAAAGTCTTCCCAGGTAGAACGTGCTGCTGCTGCTGTGACTGTTGTTGCTTAATATTAGCAGTCTGCAAGATACTTTTCCCCGCTTGATTGGTCACTATCGTTTGCTGTTGCGACTGCTGCGTTTGCTGTTGTTGCAGTTGTTGGCTTTGTACTTTGGTAGGAGGCAGTATGGTTGCCAAGTTGGCGGTCACGTTTGTCGCGTTAGAAGCGCTACTAGCTACAACCGATTGTGCAGAGTGCAGCACGGAATGGCCGGATAGTCGAATGGTTTGAAGACCAGCGGACGTTGACACTTGAATTTGATGGTGCGGGAAATGCTGCTGATTTGACTGCAGTAAACTTTGGGCGCTCGTTTTTACAACAGCGACGGGTTTTCCGCCAATGTTTGCTGTCTTTTTTATCGGCGCCGTTGTAGTAATCTGTGTTTTCACTTCGCTAGTTATCACGTCCTTTTCTACGGTCACACCGCTAATAGATGTAGCGGTCGAGAGCGTCGTGATAGGAACAGATGTTCCCGTCACGGACATGACAGCAGTTGTGGGTACATTGATCGTTGTTACAACATTCGAAACCACAGCAGACTGCTCTGTCGAGACAGCATGATCGTTGACAATTTTCTCCTCGCTCTTCTTCTGCTCTTTCCTGTAGCGAAGTCACACATTGTAAACGATGTTCTAGGTTTTTCGTCGAAGAATAGAGGAACTGATATTTACCTTGAGATAATGGGCTGCGCTGTGGATATGGTTTTTCTTTCCTTCTTAGGAGTGGTTTCTTTAGCGTTATTGGGAGACTGCTCTTTATTAGCGTTCGCGGGTTTAATAACTGGCGGCAATGCCTTATTTCGAGACATGCTGCCAACATTCTTCTTGTTCTTTGCAACGCCTTGTAACTGCTGATGATACATTTCTATAAAAGAAATGTTCTCTTTATAAGCTGTACGATGAACATGACACCAGCATCCGTCGATAAGATACAAACCAAATTCAGATTCCGAGCGGGCTCTGTGAAGATAGAGCCATTCTTTGCGTCGAGGATAATATCGAACGCATGGATCTGTTTCGTAGTGTAACCTGTCCAAAGCACCGGACACCACTGAATGTAGATATCCTTCCTTGTCATCGCTTTCTGTCTGTTCCCTAATGTACTGAGAGTCTTTTAGTAATTGACAAATGTCAGCGCGAGTTCCCTCGCCATTAGGAAGTCTGGCAGTAGCATCTCTGACTAGAGCTAAGATCGTCACAAAATTTGGTCGATCCGCCACTAACAACGAGTGTCCACGAGCCTTCGTCAAACCAGAAGCTGTTACAGGAATAATGTAAAATACAGTTTGCGTGCATATAAAGCTGCTAGGGTTTATTTTAGAATGAGAAATTATACATATTAACGTACCAACGTTATGCTGATAAATGCCTTTCACTGGACCTACGACCGATGCGTAACCATGCATCCTGTAAGTAAATGCTTTATGAGGTGCGGCATAGCGCATACGCTCTTGCCTCCTGAATTCTTCTCGTTCCTCTGCGGTAGAAGGTCGAACCTTCCATTCTGTTGGCCACAGAGCACGAGGTGGTTCCCATTCAGCAACGGTATTGATGGCCCCGCTGTCCACGCTAATCGATTCTATTGCTGGACTGTTAGCTCTGGCGCTTAAATTTGTATTTCCACCGGCAGTAATATTGTTCACGGTGCTGCTGACTTGAGTTATTTGCGTCTGCTGCTTCACAGTTACCACGGCACAGGAGTTAGTCGCGGTTGGTGGATTCAGGGAGTCCTTGTGCATTAAGAATTTCGAGCACAGGTCAGAAAGACGCGAATCCGAATCTCGTCCAGCGCCGATCCAAGCGTAAACTCCGCTTCCTTTGTTTTCTAAATAAGGTACAAGCTCTGGTTCTCGCTCCTGCCGATCTCCCAATTCTTGACTGTACGTAAGTTCTCCGGCAAGGAATCCCAGAGCTATTGGAACCAAAGCCGGCCAAGAGGACGCCAGGGAATACCAATCGTTCAACGGAGATATGGGATTTCCTTGCCACTGCGTGACAGCATCCTTCATTTCGTTTGCGCTCATTCTGTATTCACCTTTCGAAATAAACGCGTCTCGCAACAACGAGAAGAAGCAAGCGTGAGTCTCCTGCATTAATTCTGCACCGCTGTTAATGTCGATAGCATCATCGTTTGTAGGTAGAGACAGTTCTTTGTCTGGTATCGATATAACACCTTCGTCTTCGCATTTTACATCGTCCAGTATATCAATTCCGTCGTCAAGTTGGATTGGGAGTTGCATCATATCGATGCTGTCCAAGTCAAGTTCCTTTTTGTCATTCTCCTCGTCTTCCTCCGTTTCAAGAGGCATGTCCTCGTTCATCCCCGAACTTAGTTCCATTTTCATCTCGTTATATTCCATGTCCTCCACTTCTTTCTTGATCTCCGGTGTAGTTACCATAGAAGATTTGCTACCTTTCGGTGTAGCAGGACTTAATTTCTTCTTGGTCATTTGGTGCATCTCGTAGACGTCCATAGGCTCTGATTTAATTGGCGTCAGCACTCTGTGATCCATGTCCAAACTACTGGAATGTTTGTTTTCATCGGTTGTATGGGAATAATCGCTATTGTCGCTCTCGTGTTTTATCGAATTGGAATTTATTAATCTGGGAGCTGGTGGACAAAGCGGCGAATGCTCCAACTTAATTCGTTTCTTTGCTGGCGTAACACGCATAGACGGGCCAATCGATAGTTTGTGCTTCTGTCCGATTTGTGCTCTTTGAGTTAAATCAGCAAGTGCAATACCTTGCGTATTCAACTCCGGATGAATCTAAAATAGTACAATAATTGTTACATTTCTTATTACGATATACCGTTCCCTTGTATAATTAATTCACATACATCACGCCGTGCCCTCCTCTTTTTGTGTTCAAGCAACATTTCGCGGTACATGTCCTCCGTCTGTTCCCGAATAAACAACGATCTATTCGTTGGATATGCCGCCCGTTGCAGCGTGGAGAAAACAGGTCGAATCGTTTCATCCTCGTGATTCATTTGTAAACCCCTGATGGACAAACCTTGTGCCCCCATAAGAGAACGCTTCTTTTTCTTCTGCTTAGCCCCAGGCAGTTGATAATGCGGATAATTCTCCTCATTCTCGGAAGTCGTATCAGCTGCTAACTTTGCGCTTGCCCCGAGCTCTGTCCTCAGTGCATTCAGTTCCTCCAAATAGCGCAGTTGCGTTTTCTCTTCAACTGTCGGTTCATTGCTTGTTAGTATTGTCCCTCGGAAGTTACTACATACTTCTCTGCCAAACGGCTGGAGCGTGGGGGAAGTATAAACAGCCAGAAAATATTTTACGATCGATCACAGCAATAGCCTAACTTACCCATAGCAGGTTTTGGTTTCCTCCATAGAAGCTTCGAGACCGTTCGTTGTGCTGGCTGGCAGAAACCTTGCTTGTACGCATTACACAGCAAGCTTTCTCTGGATTTCAATAACTGACTGGCTAATTCATAGGAACGCTTCCGTTCTTCGAACAGCAGTCTCCTCTGTTGCGCCTTGCGAACTAAGCTACACATTCTTCTGATATCCGGCCGATAATGACCGGAAGATAGATGAGTGTGAAACGCATCTAAAGGTGCAACGCCGAATCTGAAATGTATCGTTTTCCAAATTGTAAACTTGAAATGATTGTTTTATTCTAAAGTCAAAGTAAAACCAATCAACCTGTCATTTTCAGATTCAAACAGCATCCTCAAAGTCTTCTCTGCTTCTACTCCTATGTCGCAGTCCTTTGGGAAAGTTGGTAAAAGATTGCACAGAGTTTCCCTTTGATTCTCGGTAAGGCATTCGTTCCAAATGTAAGGATAATCCAAAAATTCTCTAAAAATTTCAGCATGCTCGCAAAGGTCTTGCGGTAACTTCACCTTGGTGTTTGCGGCAACACAGGTTTCCCATTTCTAAAAGACAGATTGTTAGTAATGAGGGTACAGTAATATATTTTTTAAAACTATACTCAGCATTAGTACCACAGTATCTGGACTCTCTGCTTTAACAGAATATTCTGTATTCTCATTTTCGTCTTCATCCTCGTCGCCAGAGCTATGACTCTCGCTGCCACTTGTACCGTGTTCTTGGCAGCTGTCATCTCCACTATCAGTCGAAGTACTACTTCCGCTGACACTGCTACTACTACTATTGCTTCTAGATCCGTGGGAAGACGCGTCATCCTCGTCCTCTTCGGCACCACTGTCACCACCAGCTGAGCACTCGTCCACCTATATAAACATACGCACGTATAAAATTTGGATGAAAACAAATATTGAACTTTTACGATTTATAGGACAAGTTATAAGAGAGACTCTTTGCTGCTCGATCTTACATGTTACAGCGAACGTGAAAAATTAAACAACTCGATGTGAGTACTCCGATTAATCGAATAAAAATAAAGGCAGCACCATACAATGCTGCATGAAGCACGCACCCAATACGCGAGTGTACTGCCAGTTAATTATACAACTTATTAATTATCCAATTAATACGATGAAGTTAATGATTAGGCAAGGAACGACAGCGAGTGTTTCTCTTTTTCCGGAATAACACGACACACGGTATATGTGTCCCGCTTCCAGCAGATAGTGTTATCGATTATATGGACGTTAATTTCGAAATTATTAATCGTAACCAACCTCCATTCTTTTCAGTTTCTGCGCTTGCTCTCCTCTTGACCCGTGTGTTCTGCCGTTTCTACGAAAATAGCAAATCTTCGAGGCTAACAATAATTCACGTAACAGAAATCAGGAACCGAGGATAAATCTCTCGACGTTGTTGATGCGAGAAATCTTTGTGCTATCGGGCAAATATTAAGTAATTTCCCCATTCACCGTTTGACCTGTCACAGCTACCGCACTCCTACTCTTCCAACAAATTTTAGTCATGGCGTGGAATACAGCGAACAGAACCACGGTGTTTGTATATTGAAAGATCTCGAGCGCGCACCTTCTTCACCGGTTTACAACTGCGGCCGTACAATGGCGGTGGTTTCGGAGCGGATCCAAACTCGATTAATTCATCTTAATAACAATGTTTACATCTGCGAAAACGTAGAATAACACGAATACATTATTATAGTTTAATTAGATATGTGTTTTATTCTCATTTTTTGAACGAAATATTGAAACGAATATTTGGACTTTACAAACTGATTCTAGTGACATTTGTTCGAGCTTTATAGTTATTGGTAGCACTGCAAGAGAGCCAAATTTAATTTCAGATGAATAATAAACAAATGCCAAAGGATGTGGAATTTTTCAAACATTTAGTATTACTGCGAATACTTGTATAGGATTCATTTATCGTTAGATAGATTTTTATTTGCGAAAAAATGTTTAACAAACATAGCATAGAAGCAAACATGTTAATGAACTGAAACGTCACCTGTATAAAATTTCAGATAACTATTAATTGTGATTCACACTTTGCGTACAGTTAACGGAACCATACCGAGGGAAAAATATACTGAATGTAATTATACAGGTATTGCAATTACTAATATTTAGGAAAGATAATTTGTATTGTAATCACTCAATGTATTAATTGTTACGGTACCCAAATCAAATATTAAACTGTTAGTTTTTCACCTGGCAGTATTATATTATATAGTATATCTTTTAATAGTTATTTCTGCGAACTTCTTCAACAACTTTTATACAGCTACAAATAATAATACTGTTAATATTATTTATAATATAGTCTCTTTACATTTTGTACTAACAAATTATCTTTGTGTCTTTAATTAACTAGCCCTATACATATATATATATATGCATATATATATATATATATATATATCCATATACATATGTACATATTTATTATATCCATAGAAAAAACTTAGTTATATGAAAATGACAGTCGTAAATAATTTTTAAAGTAATGCGTTCTGGTTGTGATTTTGCGTTATTCCATTACAAGGTGCATCCGCAGTTGCTACAGGCAATACTGGTGCATACTGCATGTAATGCGGTTGTCCAGCAACTGCATACCAGTGTTCTTGCATATTTTGCGGTGGTATGTTATACGGTGTTGGTGGGGGGCATAAAAACGGCGGACACAGTCCAGGATAAGCTTGTGTGTAATCGATACTAGGACAGAGGTGCGGTGAGAAAGGTTGCACGTTGTTACCATCGGTTATATCGGAATGTGGTAAACAAGAAATCGGTATAAATCCTGGATTCGGTTGATAATAAGGATTCGCAAACGCCTCCGCCTCGTTTGCATAATATGATAATCCAGAGTACATGCCTTGCTGCATGTAAGGCGCTTGATAAGAACTCAATGCACCTGCAGAAGTATGCAACTGTTGGGGCACCGAATGTGAATGTTGAATATTCATACCGTCAGCTTTAGCACTTTTCTCCAATTTAGCATTTTTATAATTTGATCCGTTTGCTGGATACTGATTAGTAAAATGTGTGGATCGTTGTCGGTCTACGGGAAGAAAAACTATTTATTAGGACTACATTTTTTGCCAAAGAGTGCAGTCACGTAGTTTGCACTTACTGTCAGAATTTTTCTTAAATCTTGGACCTAAACCATTCCTATTCAAACGGGGAGGGTCTTTATTCGCGGGTTCTTGTTCTTTGCCCTTTTCACGAGACAAAGGAGATACATCTTTCCCAGTATCTCCTTTTGGAACTTCAGTTTTTTGAGTCTGTATGTCTTTTACGGAACCATTTACGAATTTATCCCCGTTTTCCTGGCACAGTGATTGCATGCCAACCTCTTTTCGTTCATTACCGGACTCCTTTTTTTGTTGCACTACTGCACAGTTTTGCATCATACCGTTGGTAATGTTTGTAATTTCTTCTTCATTTGGAGGCATTCCTTTTTAATAAATATATTCGTTCATAACTGAACACTTGTAATAAAGGAAAAAATTAATTAATGCAGATGTTAATATACCCTGGTACCACTGTCCAAAACTGGGTACTTGTCCATTTGTTAAATAATTCCAATTAGAGCCACCACGGAAATACTAAAAAGCGATTTAATACAAATAAAAGATATATGACATATTAATTTATAACAATTATGAGACACCTACCTCCAATCCTAAGTTATAAAAAAATCGTAAAGTGAATGGATCTACAAGGAGAGAAATGATTATTTGCGATTGTAACTAGTACAAGTAACATGCACACAAACACTTTGTAGTATTACCTGATAGCGGTAAATCACTACCATTTATATCGATACTCTTTTGTACCGAGCAATTAATTGAACGTAGCATATGGTCCACTTGGGCAACAGAATCTCCTAAAATTTTATGTATGGAAAAATTAATGTAACACATAACTATAATTTTTTATCTTATTTTTAACCGCATACCGGTATACGGTGCATAGTAGATTTCCTTTTGCACCCTTTGTTTAGGATATGTATTATACCCTGGATTGTTATCATCGTTTATCACATTATCAGACTTTGGACCTCTCGCCAAATTATTGTCGGAATTTTTATTTGCAAATGCATTTTTTTCTTTGTGTTCTTTGTTATTTTCCTGCCTACTCGTATCGACGGCTGGCACCTGAGGATTGTCAACAGGCATTCTTGCGGGAAACATTTCAGTCGAATTCTATATAGCACGAGATATACTATTAGAATATATTTTTTTATACAATCTGTTTCAGTCAGTTAAATAATTTAGCTTACATTTACGGCGTAATCGGGGCACTTTTCCATTGCATAAGTCTCGTACAAAACTTGCTGATCTACATTTCTACAATGACAAAACGTAAAGTTTTATCTTACCCACGAATAAAAAAATAAGTACATAAATGCAAGTTACTTACACAGGCCCTTCCTTCCATTGAAAGTTATTCTTATTAATATCATTAACAATATTATCACTGTTCTCATTTTTATCAATACCATTCGTTAATATATTCATATTAGTGGGCTCTTTAATCTTACGCGATGTCGGGCCGCATGCCTTTTTCCACTTTTGATCTATTAAACATTAATAAATGTGTACAGAGATGTTCAATTTACTGTAACCAGTATATGTTCACAAGTACTGACTTGAATCTAAAAGTAGATTCTTTTTACAAATTGGCAGCCAGTTGGTCTGTTTACCCTTCTTTAACGGCAGTGGTTTAAGAGATGAAAAAGCTACAATTTTTTTCTCTCCTAATTCTTCAATGAACACCAGCACGGGCCCTTGATTTTTGCTCATCTCCTGAATGTGCCCATAATAAAACACTGGGTCCCTTCCTTTCTTCTGCAGTACCTTTGCATCATTAGTGTCCTTCTCAAGAGAAGGCACATAGATGTTATTATTATTGACTTTGTCAAAATCTTCTTCGTTAAGGTCCATTTGTACCAAACATTTGCCACCAACTTGGAGTTCGTGACTATTGTGCCTAGTCCATCCTGCATTTTTTACTTCTGAAATATGTAAAAAGGCGCATTACTTCTTTTAGCCAAAGGAGTGCTGTCTCAAATACGAACAACCTTGTTACCTCTTCTAATTTCATGCCATATATCGAAATCAGTGTTGCGATAAATATTTGGATCAAGGGCTTTTGCAATTCTGTAAGGAAACGGTGGTATATTCTTTACTGCAACCTGTGCATCGTCAACCTCTTCGTTTCCACCATCAGCTTTGTTATATATCTCCGCGGCTAATTGGCTAAACATATATTATTTATGAAGTTGCATTTTCAATATATTTTTGAACAGATACTATTGCATTCGGTATTCAACTTACTCTCGTATCTCTACATTGCCTTTAAGAAAAAACTTATCGTGTCTGAATGTAGCTGTTCTATCATGTAACATTTTATGGACAGTAGCTTCTATATTAGCCATATGAAACACATTTTTGTACAATACTTGGTAAACGATGGCTGAAAATAGTTTTTAAAATCTTCATAAGTTTGCAAATATGTTCCATCAGTTGAACAATAAAAGAATTTACAAATACAGAACAGAATTCCTACATTGACAATACGCAGCATTTGCAACGAACTCTCTTGTATAAATACTTTCATATTGTTTCTGCGGTGTGTGACACAAGTATATTACATCTTTGAAACCGTTGTTAGTTACAGTACGGCTAATTTGCTTTTGCCCATTAAATATAATAAATTCTCTCTTGTAAAGTAATGACATTGCTTGAATTTCATTTATGCCGCCCCATTCAGTGAAGCATGCCATTTGCTCCAGATAATCGTCAAATGGAATAGTTATACACTGTGAAAATATATATGTTAATTTGAATTTCTATTTCGATATTAATTGAAATGTAAAATATACAGTATCCACCTCTACAAACAAGTGTTTCATTTCTCTCATATATCGGACACATTCCTTTCTGACTCTTATGTGGTAATATTGTGTCAAATAAACTTGTTCGCTGACTGCCCTGAACAAACAAGTTGGATCTCTAGGTGCATGTTTCCTGAAATATCCTTCATTTTGCAGCCATTCATCAATTGGTTCTTGTGCACGTTTTGATGGTTTTCTGGGTGATATTTCCATTCTGTCCCAAAGTAAATAATAAAACCAATTTTTTTGTGTTTCGTTCTAATATTCGAATATCTCGAATATCCTCGAAAAATATATTTAAGCGTACCGATCGTAATAATTAAAATATTACGAACTATGCTCAAGAATTTAATATATTTAGTATAATAATTGCGTGCATTTGAAAAACATGAAAGGACACTCTTATCTATTGTTAGTTGTGAATCGCTAGTTTGAATATGAAGAAAAAATTATATGGATGGCGAAAAAAAATTATACCTGTTTGAAGACAAATGAGTAATGCGTCAAGAAAGTCGTTCGAATCAGAGATTGTCAATCACAAGAAAAAGTATTAAAATGTACAATGTGACTGTTAATTTCCACTTAAGATCGTCGTATGGCTAGAAGACTGTAGCAACAGGTCCTTCCTCATTAGGCATGCTATATGTATATATGAATCGTTTTCGATAAGACTATTGGACGGAAATAATATATCAACCAATCGCGGCCCGTCATTAGATACTTTCGGTATCGGTATACATAAGAAAAGGACCCTTACTACTACTACAAACTGACAATTTCAATGACAGACAATTAGTTCGTGTGTTTTCGCGCGTCTGTTTGAACGAAACTCCATTTACTGTGCGGAAAATTATAGTCAATAATATTTATAACTAACTGGAATTCTTAAAAAATGTAAATGCAATACATATATAAAAAAAATGATTTGTATTATTTATCCTAACAGAGCGGGTTAAGGTATTATTAGTGTTTCTTACAAATTACTTTTTTATTCGTCATAATTTTCATCGGAATGACAATGCGATGTGTACGAAATATTAAAAAAGTACAATAGCCCGTTATATAAAATATGATTTTTACAGAAATATAAGATCAACCGCTGTACCATTGCGATATCTGTAACGCATGCAATGCTACCAATTTTGTTGCTATCGAAAATAATGTTTGCCTGCGTGCAGCTTTCTTAGTATAAAAAGTACATCCTTTGGCGAGTTAGGATTCAGACGGATGCTGATGCAAGCCCAAAATTACGTTTGAAATCGCGAAATAGGCAGCATGTAAAAGTTTGCATTGTGTGTTCATTAATTAAATTTGGGCCCGAACCTTCATCGTCGTTTCGCTGTTAGTTTCGTGTAAAAATCGACTTGTGCGTCTCGCCGAAAGTGACGCTGATGGCGGTAGGATAAGTATAATCATAAGATTACATTAACACAGTGTTTCGCATTCTCCTTTTTCCTTCTCGACAATGTATGAATAATTGTTATAAAATGTCACGATATAGAAAATGGAAGAAATGACGAGTCGCTGCTCCTTTCCTTTTCTGCATTTTCTGTTCCAAAAGGCTTTCTTTATGCAGCTACTTTTTCAGCGTCGATTGCTGAAACAGAAACCATTTATGATATAACAGAATTCTTTAGAAGTTAAACAATATATCTTCGTCTCGAAATTTATTTCACCTTCTTTGGTAGGCAAGGGATTTTTCTCCAACGTTTCCGCGTGTTTCAACTTCCCAGTATCAAAGTTTTCGATACCGGATATTAGCTGCAGCTTTCCCTTCTCCTGCTGGATCGCTATACAAAAAGATTCAGTTTGTAATTGTCTTCATTAAGTTCCACCTTCTTTTCGTGGTCGTTTAGCACTATCTTTCGAGAATGAAAATACTTTACCATCCTTATCAGGTAGCAAATTCTTTTCTTGGGTTTCGGTGTGCTTCAGATTTGCCTGGTCGAATTTCTCGATCCCGGACATCAGCGTTTGTTGGTTCTTTTCCGCGGCTACATCTGCAAAGGATAACCAGGGGTCAAAGAACGTTGCGCAATTCAAGTTGAGGGTATGATGAAAATTGAAACCGCTGCAGTCAGACCATTGACACTGCACGTAATAATTATACGCGAGACAACGTCTGCGGATGGTTGCATTGTAAAATTATTAAATAAGAAAAGAGAAAGAACAGTGAATTTGCTCCCTTTGATTTAAATCACGGGCAAATGCAATTTCTTTAAAAAAAATACATGTATTACTTATGAGAGTAAAGTACACGGTTTTTAAATGTTATCCATAGCCGAGAAAGATGAAAGCCGTATTGTTATTGCGATGCTTGAAAGATGTTTCTATCATTGTGCGGCCGCAACATCGTGTTCTTATCGTGAACAGTGTTATAGTGTATGACAAATGATCATACATGCAAAACATTTCCTTCTAGGCAGCTGAAAGCGAAAGTGAATCAGACTTGTCTGGTCACGTATTGTTTGATTACACCACCTCAAAGCACTAAAAGCAATAAAGTATACCATCCGCGTTACCGACAATAGGAGAGATAGAGAATCCCAGTATGTGTATGTATGTATATTGCCCGAAGAATCTGACAAATTTCTCTGGATACCTTTGGCATTGGGTAAAATGATCTTCTCTTTCGTATCGGCATGTTTCAACTGATCTGGTTTAAACGATTCCACGTCGTGAATTAATTCAGAATGCTGTCGCTCTTGTCGCACGTCTATATTACAATATTACATGCGTTATAATCGATCATTTCGAGAAACAATTGATTAACATTAGAACTCTGCGTGTCTATAATGTTATACAGTATTAAATTGTAAGGATCACATTGCAGTAGGAATTTGACACAAAACATTTTAATATAAAAATATGAATATTTTTTTCATCTACCTTCGGCAGAAGGTAAAACGTTCTTTTCAGCGGTTGCGGCCTTCTTCATGCAGCCATGATTGAAGCCTTCCAGCTCACTTTTCAAGTCTAAGGCTACTTTTGGCAGGTCTTTCAACGACGGACTCGACATGATGATGTGTTCTACTCTTCAATCTGCAATAAATAAATTGTTATTATTAATAAAAACATTCCGTAAAAATAATTTCACGCGCTGCTATAACGGCATTGTTAATGTAACCGGTAGTGTAACCTCATTAGCTTTACTTGCTATTTATTAAATAAACCATAATCAAAAATTGTTATCATTTAAATGAGAATAGTCTCCTACAACATGTTGGATATTATCGGCCTAAAAACGACAAATTTTTATTTATACTTTGCTACCGTCAAAGGGTTCCACCTATTCAGCTATCGATATCCAGAAGAATTTCCAATTACGAAACTGACATCAACAACTTGAACCACAATCTGAAATGAACTGCTGAGTTTTTTTTCTGTGAACGCGATATGTTTCTGTTTGTGAAGGATTGTGCAAAAAAGGTTACCTGCTTAAATTCGTAATACGATAGAAATTAATTATCCATCGAGTGTCGATGAAATTTTAATAATCGTAGTAGCAATTTTCAAAATATATTTAATGCAATGCAAGTAATTACCTTACACATTTGAAAGTAAACAGACATAAATCGAATTCGTAAATTTTCGAGAATCGCAAGTATGGACCCACGCGATAGATCGCTTTGTATCGCGAAATGCCCGCTGTGCCTTCTATCTCATTCCCCTTTATTCTTTACTGAACAATGATGATCCACCGTCATTATATATTGGAAATAATAAAAAGCATGAATCTGCAAGTGTCAGCGAACGCCGTATGTGGGTTCATTGTTATCGTGTTACCGAGAACGGAGCAACAAGACTATAAACGAATATTACATGTGCGCTTGTACTACTATATGTATACATATATATAATATGTCGGTCGAGCGTATGTATCGATATCGAATGCTTCTCGCGGCGCTTTCAATAGCTATTGGCAGGAATGTCAGGATATATCGACGAATTCGATATAACCTACACAAAAGATTCTCCTCGATATTTCAATTTTACCGCCTGCTTGGAAACATGTGCCCACAATCTAAAACGTATTACGAATATTCATTATTTATTATCTATATAATCGGGCGGAAACATGTGCATCCGCAGGGTAGAGAAGGTAATGAATCCGATTTGATGGAAGATACAGGCTGTGCAGAAACAAATGCCATAAATTCCGGGCGAATAACGGAATTGCTTGTGGCAAATGCAAAGGTAGGCAACAGATGCACGTCTAACGTTTCCGACCCCTCTCTCGTTTCTCTTTTGTAGACGAAAATAACGGATTGGCCATAATTACATCGGTACGTAATAATGCATTGCAGTATACGATGCACTAGTTTCCTTAATCGCAATTAGCGGTATCGTGTAATGATATGCCATTCGAATACCGCCTCGTTTAAACAATGTTATAGCATGACACAAGGGTACTTTAAATCTATTCGGAGGATTTTTTTTTATCAAAAATTTCGTACCGTGCGTTGGTAAGTAACGAGTTACGAAGCGGAAGCAGTATAAGCTCGCTGCTTCCGGTCCGCGTTTCTTTTCATTTCCTTTCTGGTCACATATCCTTCCGTGTACATAATTTTATAATTTTTATGAAGCTAAATACTTATTTACAGACTTATCGGATTGTCTTCCTATGATAAAAAGAGTCATAAAATTCTTTTACTACATTGTATATTATATATTCGTACATATGCCCGTACGTACACATGTATGTACATTGAATCCGGCATTCATCATGCTTTTACGCTTTACAGTTGCTAGGGCAGTGATGCACATTCGACGAAACTCCGCATTCGTGCCACCACGACGCAGACATGGAATATCAATGCAATCCTATCTGGTGGTAAAAAAAATTGATGCTACCTGCTGGATCAATATATGTTGGAAATTAAGAATAATGACAAGCGAACGAAAATGTAAAAGTTCGAGTGGCCAGAGCGAACAATTAAAAAAGTTTGTGCACCACTGAAGTTAGAATGACTCATGTTCGTCGGTCTCTCCCTTCCATTTCTTTTTCTGTTTTCTCTTCCACTCCGTCTTTTTCCTATTCACGTCGTTTATATTCGTTACTTTTAGCGTTTCAACGACCATTTTTAACAGACGAAAATAACGCTGGCGACGAAGAACGCTTCAAATGGAGGACTTTTACATTCCACGAAGCCCAGTCACAAGCTGGAAAAATCGCGAAACGCTTTATCAGCGTTCAGGATGATTGTGACACGATAGTTCCAGGAGTTCTGTTATCGTGTTTGCAGAAACCAGGACAGTGTACGCTGGTAAATGCATTGGTTGAAATAAAACCCACACCTGATCAGCTTGTCGATACTTTTTTAAAATGAGTTCCAGAATGATTTTCTTTCCCGACGATTAAAACAGATATACAAAAGAGTGTGTATATGAAACAAGAATTAATGAAACAAATTAATAATCAGGATATACAAGCAATAGAAACGGAGGCATTGTAAATTCGAGAAGTGGAGAAGCCACAAGCCACAGATAAGCGTACGCCAGTGGCTCCAGGAGAGCGTTTCGAGGGACACGTTCCAACGGTGGGTCAGCATCGACAAGGCTGTGTATAGGTCCTTATATGGTAGCCGGTCGTATGACTGTATATAGGAGGCAGCTTGAAAGAGGCTGAATACGCAACCGTGGAGTGCATTCGTGTCCTTTACGTATACGATTGCTGAATATTTCTTCTCTCCCTATTCTCGTTACACGTGTAGGAGTCTCTTTGCATCCAGTGCACAAACACACGGAACCTGTTGTCCCTCGTATACGTGCAGCGTAACGGTAACAAAACGTGGGGGAGATGGTCCGATGAACCGCACGTTTAACACATTCGGAGTTTATGTATATCAAAAATTCCACCCACATTATTCTCAACTACAAATTTCGCCCGCTTTGCAGAAACTTCAGAATGAAGGGTGACCTCTATCCGCAAAAATTTCGCGGCATATTGCAGCGCTAAGTCGGTCGATTTCACAAAAGTCAGGAAATATCAGTGGCTCTCGATGTGTCTCGCTAGATTATCGTCGGTACAAGAGGGAGGAGGACTTTCTGAAAAGGCTCCCGGTACGCCAGTGCTCGAAGAGAAATCAAGATAAATCCTACTTGATCTCGCGAGGAGGAGAAAAGAGGTCTGCAAGTTAATAAGGAAACTGGGTTGCTCGCACCGACGCGCTAGCCGGTTTGCAGGACGCGTCGGTGTATATACTCGTACGCTACGCTTCGACGAGTCATACCGATCGTGAGGATGCATGTAGAGTAAGATCCGCGTTTAACCAGGCGTCCAAATAACCTGGGCACTTGCCCAAAAAATGAGGATACTTTATCGGTACTTTATATGCGTTCAATCAAATTTCACGGCCATGGATACAGCGACGTGTACGTAAAATAAACGTTTGTACATTTGTAGAAAAGCAGGAGCCGAGCAGCGGAAGAGAGCAGCGGAATACATTCATAATTCATGCGTATATAACACGCCAAGTCTACGGAGCTACCGTACACTGTAACCGATCGGATGAAGGCGCATCCGGTCAATCGATAAGATCGGTTAATCGTCCAAAGGTTTTTGCCGGACACTGTCGTGGATTCCTAGTAAAAAGAGATCTTACTTGACGGCTAACGAGTTCGCGCGGGCCGCCAATTAACTTGGGTAATCGCGTTTAATGGAGGACCTCGGTGGCATATGCAGCGGTTCGTTTCTGTGCGGAACGTGTTGTGGTTGTATCGACCGCTGTGGCGGTGGGCTGCACACACGGTCGGCCACCTACGTGCACCATACAATATACCCACGTAAAAGCGTGCAGCATGGCTAGAAAATGCGTTGCGATGATTCCATGTCGCACTCGCGCATCGAGCAAACACGATACAAACGTCCTCTCTCCCTCTCCATCTCTCTTTCTCTCCCTCGTGCGACCGTGACGGCTAACGAACCCTGGACGCGCGCGTATCGTATCGAGCGGTGGCGTGTACATTCAGGGACGTATTACGTGTTACCAAGCGGTTTTATCCCGTCCACGGACTCGAAGATACACCATTTTGGTCTTTCTTTCGGGCGCTGAACACGGTTCAATTGGAACTGATTGAAAATCTTCGACTTCCCGTTAACTTTCATAGATTTTCAGTTGCTTTCTAGAACACCGATTAATCATGTACAAGATATAAATATGTAAAGTTTATTCAGGTAGATACTGGTCCATTTCGGACAACGAGTGACTCGCCTGGAGCGGCAAGGCATAAAATGCACCGGGGAGGGTGAAAGCCACAATGCTGTGCATGTATACTGTGCATTATGTTGGGTTTCCGCTGTGATAACTGACGCAAAAAGGATCCTCATCAGCGGTTAAGATTTCGCGAACGAGTACCAAGGTATGCATAGACCGTGAATGAATAGAGGCCCTGAAGGGAACCCTTTGACCCAATCTCGTAGATTGCAGATTGCTTTCGCCATTACGCTCCTTACCCGACGAGTAACATTCCTGGTTCGCGGTACTTCACAAATAAGGGTGGTATAATTGCGCTCGAAAGTTCCGAAGACAGGAAGGGTACAAAAATGCCTCTACTTCTGCGGAATGAATTCCGGATAAATTAACGAAGAACCTAGTTGCACAATTAAATTCACGACTGTTTTATTAATTATTCCATTGCATCCTAATCTTAAAGACGTTTTTCATCTGTGTATCCCAGCTATGGTGCGACCTTGAAGATGATCAAAGAAGGCTCAAGATATTTCCCTTGCGGAACATGAATGAAATAGCGGTACGCGCGCGCATCCGTGCATGTATATACGAGTCGGATTTGTACATGCGGGGTTGCACCAGGGGAGAGGTCGACTGGTGGCAGACGGTTTCATCGATTGGCAATGCGGGGGTCCAAGAGTGGGGTTCCTGAACTTCATTAGCTATCTATATGTACCACATTACGCATCGACGACCTCGACTTTCATGGTCAATGATAAAAAGGTGATTTTTTTTAATGTACACGTGGGTTTCATCTCGACTCGTGATCTATTTTCACTAACGCGCACATCATTGTGAATATGCATCAGAAACATTCAAGAGCGCATGTAGATTCTGCATTTGTTATTACAATGTCTCAAGACATAGTGTCGCAAACATTTATGTTCTTGGCCAAAGAATCGTGAATTTGATTGAAAAAAAGAAAACATCGAATTCGATAACTTTATGCAACCTTATCTAGGTTGAATGTAATAGCCTGTAAATAAGATAGAAATTATCACCGCCGTTATGTCCAATAGTAAGCTGATTAGTTGAACGCGAGGAACGTCGCAAATAAAAATCGCCTCTGCGCTACGGTACGAATCGTTCAGTAGAATTTTTACAGTGCTTTACTTATTCCAAAGATACGCTCGTTGCCCGCTCGCCTTGGAACCAGCTAACTCGTCCAGGACATGATAAGATGCAAATACATCAAGCGGGATTCTTCCTTATGATGATAGCGGGCATAAAAATGCACAGATTTCATTAGAAAAGAACGCAATTCACATTACGCCGCAGCGAGTTGATCGAGGCTACCCAAAGACTTCATTAAATTTTGAAAACTGAAACTGACGAAGGTGGTCTGAATAATTTAACATTTTTAATAAATAAAGCATTGATCGGGATATAATTCATACTCTATATAAATTTGTAAAGCGAACGGAATGCTGATTGAAGTTTAATTTTTTTAGAATTCCGGTACTCGGCGAAAGACAGGAAATGCTAGCAACCACAAGAAACAGAAGCGTGCCCGCCAGTCGTCAACCAGAAACGCATTTGCGTGCCTGATGCGCAACGGAGTGCATCTGTCAAAACCACGCCCTTGTTCCATCCTACCGTCCTAACGAAGGGCTACGAGGGAGAAGTTAACGTAGGTAGACCAAAGTCTACCGAAATTTCACAGGTCATGACTCACTTGATAAAAATAATTTTCGTTTAAAAATCTGTCGGCAGGTTTTAAGGTGTGTACAGTTTTGTGAAACACCTTAAATACGCAGGGTAGTAACAACGGCATTCTTTTGCAGATATGCTAGTAGCGAAGAATTCTAAGTTTTACAATGCGCAAAACTGGATGAAATATTTTAAACGAATACTTCAAAATGTGACAAACAATAGAAAACCTGTTTTTACATTATTCTGACAAGATTCGTATATTTACAGAACCCGTATGGAAATTTGACCACACCCTTACATTTTCGATCGGTGAATAATGAAGACGATCGATATCGCTTGACGCGTATTAGCAAGTTTGTACGGATTTGCTCTCCGAAAATAGAAAGAGCAACGAACAAGTTACAGATAGCGATCGTTTTCTAATCGCATTTATGGAATGGACAAATGCGTTTACACATTCTGTCCTTTGAACCGTCTTTCTTTCAGCTCTGAAAGAAAGCCGGCTCGTGTTAATACGCCAACAATATGACCACATGTGCTTTATTCACTTCGACAGAAAGTGTACACGTCCCGTGCAATATAAACGACCAGATAGAATGAATCGCAGCAAAGATCACTGACCTGTCAGTTGTCACTACAAGAGGCGGGCAGGCGCAAACACCGTCCAGCCGAGTGTTCAAGGGCAGGAAGGAGGCAGTACACTGACTGACCGGCTGGTTTCAAGGCACGTAACACCAGGTAACTCCGGCAAACTCACTCTTCCTCTCTTCCTTCTGTCGATCCCACATTCGAACTGTTCAACCCCACCACAAATTCCGACCCCGAACATTAGCCAATCGTGGGGCGTCGTTTCACTCATCCCCTCTATCCGATTTCTCCTACCATCATTTCAATGCTTCCTCCAATCGTCGTCTCCTTGACCGTCATCGGAGGGTGGCTGACTCACCCTTTGCGACGAGCATGATTTCGCATTCGGTGTACGAAAAAGTTTCATGTCTTTCGTGCATAAACCTCTCACCTTTGGTACCTTTATTTCACTATTAGGCCAATGTTTTTGCGATTATTTGAATGTCCGCATATTCCTGGATGAATTGGTATCGCTGTCCCAGGAAAAATTGCTGAGGAATGTGCCGCTACTATTTCTGGCACAACTGGAAGGGGGGCAGAACTGGAGGACTTTTTAAGGGTTGACGAGTTCGAATGAGTCATCTTGTAGCTATTCCAGCTGCGTGTCATATGGCAGCCCGGTTAGGTGTTTCCAATATTTCGAAATAGCACAGCCTATCCAGAAAAAGATGTTTTATTTTGGGTAAGGCTTAAAAACGAATGCATTCTACATTATACCGGGTAGATTGTAATATTAATAGCATAGAATAAATAATCTGTTTTAGTAACACGAATAATATAATTTTAATAATTATTCGGTTACGTTAACAAATTGATACATTACCTGCATTGATTTGAACGTTTAAAAATGTTAATTAATATGTAATAAAAGTTTTAACTGTAATGCAGGACAAAGCACAGACAGCGTAGAATTTCGCCTTCCGCTAGAAGGGTTAAGTTTTTGGCCCATTGTGAGCCACGGAAAATATGTTGCCACTTAAAAAAGCGAATAAATTATTACACAACTAATTAATGCAAACTTCTTTACAGTATTTTTTTAAAGTATTATTCACACAGGTTACGATAAATTGGAGGGTACAAAATAAAATATATCTTATCGCGTTTAACGATCTGTTATTCTACTATTATACCTAGGTTTTAAAAAATATATACAGTATGCGCTTAAATTATTTAATTTGTAATTATATCGGAATGGGCAAATCTTTTGCAACTAATACTAAGATTTGATCGGTACTGAGGCACCAGTTCGCTATATTTTTCGATACTTTACACCAGAATTCACCATGATGTGGCTCGGCGGCAATACACCGTTTCTTTACGTCTTCTTGCTGCTCCTCCGTTCCATTTAAAAGTTCGAACTTGTAAAAATATGCCCAAGCATCACCTAAGTCTGGATCTATTTTAACAGTTCGATTGAACCAGTCCCTGCATTTTGTAATTTTATGTTCGCACCAGAACAATCTGCAAAACATATTAATTTTTGTTATTAGTATCACAGCTGCTGGCAATACTTGACAGAAAAACCATAGCATATTATTAATTACATACTTCGATACCGCAAGAAGCACATGAGGATCGTGTTCACATTTTTTTAACGCATCGACACTTTTTGTCTTTCGCTGCGGTCGAGGTTCCATAAAGATTGCTTCTGCCCAAAGGAGACCCGATGTTGGACATTCTTGCAATGCTTTTGCCATGAGCGTATTAGCCATATCTCTTACTCCGCCGCACTTTAATTCATTTCTAATTGCTTCTAACCAGAGCTCTGCATTTTTTGGATTCTTTAGCCTTGCCTTTTCCAGAACCGACCTAGCTTTCGTAACTTGACCCTTTCTGTGTTCCAACTGAGATAGTAGACGCCAAAGTGGAATTGAATTCGGGCATTTCTTTATCTATTAACAGAAAATAAATAATCACCAAAATGTTCAAGTGAAAATTTAACTTAATAAAATACATAGTGATTATACTTACAGCTTGATTGTATGTGTCCAAAGCTTTGTCCAAATTTCCTTGCTGTTCTTCGATTTGTCCCTTCATTAACCATAATTTTGGGAAATCATCAAACGCTTCCAGTGCCTCTTTCAGAAGTAATAAGGCTGCGTCTAGATTGTTCAAGGCCCATTCTAATTTTGCGCTTTTCATCATTACCCTAGGAGTAGGTGCGGAAGCTCTCGCTTTTGCGAGCAAACGACGAGCCCTTTCGTATTCAGAATTTTCTGATTCTAATTTTACGGCTGCTAACCAAATCTCCTCCGAGTTTGGATTTGCTTGAAACGCGAGCGACAAAATACCTCTAGCTGCTGGGACATCACCCTTGAGATCGAAAATATTATCCGTAAATTATGGAGACAAATAAATGAATTATGAGTTTCTGTATAAGATATACGTACGGCTAACCACTTGGATTTTGCACCCATAAGCCAAAGTACTTCGCTCTTTGGGCAATGAGCGACCGCTCTTTGAAGCAGAGATTCCAAAGACTCTCGTGTTCCATACGTTTTCTCGAAATAAGCTGCACGTAGCCAAATCGATTTCTTACTAGGGAATGCCGATAATGCATAAGCGTATACTGCTCTAGCACACTCCAGTGCTCCTTGTTGGGCACACTAAAATAACAAATGCGTGAATGGCGTCAAATATTATATTAAATGTAAGTAAAATATTAAATCGTACAGTTTCCGCATCCTCCATCCATGTGTGTTTCCTATCTTCTTCTTCCACGCCAAAACCTATAATCGCTTTGACGATAACTTGGCAGGTGTGTACAGCTCCAGCTTTTTCGGCTTCCATAGCTTCTTTAAACCAATGTTCTCGATTAATCTCCACACCGTTCGCGCTCAAAGAAGATATCGCACGATCGATAATTTTCTCAACCATATGTTTATTTCCATTCGCTTCTTCCAATTTTGCAGCTGTAGTCCAAATTTGTCTATCTGTTGGAATATTTTCTCTTGCTTTGTTAAGCACTTTCCTTGCGTTGTCGTAAGTTTCCAATCTGGCCAGAGCAAGCCACAGATCTACACTTGTCGGACAACATTCTACCGCTCGACTAAGTAAAATGCGCGCATCTTCTGGTTCTTCTAATTCCACTGCCGCTTTCCATAATCGAACAGAATTCGGTATATGTTCCAATGCTTTACGATAAACCCGCCGTTTGGCTTTTGTTTCTGTTTCTAAATCCGCAGCTTTTATCCAAATTCTAACAGACGTTGGTATGTGCCGCACGGATTGTGCGATTACTGCTTTAGCTGTGTCCGGGGGTTGAAGCCTGGCTGCCTCCAGCCATAAATCTTCTGATGTAGGATTTACTTCGCAACCCTTCATTATTAAATTTCGCGCGGCTTGTACTTTTCCTGTAACTTCTTCTAGACGAGCCGAGGCTATCCATGCTGGCGGGTGATTGGGATTGGTTTCTCTTACAGATTTCAACAGCAATCTAGCTTTCTTGATATCGCTGAAAATAAAATAAAATAAATATAACATCGATCAACATGGTATTAGTCTGTAAAGAAAAGTGTCTATTATGTTTCCAGCCTACTTGATATCACCGCCGTAAGTTGGAATCATACTCTGCAAATCTGTAAGATACCCCTTAGGATCTACAACAGTTTGTCCTTCTACAGAATCTGAAACTTGATTCAATTTCACATTCATTAAAGTGTTTCTCGCTTGCCCTATTTTTCGTAAATCTAAATCCCCCGTAGGTGTCAGCATTCCAGGTGTTGCAACACCGGGCATCATCGATGCCAGACCACTTGTTGGATCGATACTGCTGGACGATTCACCGCCTAAATTTCTGGCAAGAACAGAGTCCGGTAATGGTGTAAATTTTTCTGCCCGTGGATTCCGTTGCTTCCGATTACGGGCATCACCAACCTCCGGAACATTTTTCCATTCATCCTCTGATACATTTACTAATTCTCGTTTCAAATCTGAAAACTGCTGCTGTATTTTAGGACGTTCTTGCCGATACCTTTCTAGCTCTTCCCTGAGTCTCTTTTCTCTATATTCTTTACGCTTTTCATCCATTCGTTTGTCAATCGCCTCGTAAATAGCATCAGCTTCTTCGTCATCTTTATCATACGGATCCTAGAACACTTCCAATGTTTTAATAAAAAATCTGTGATTCTCTTGTAATATATCTTACTTTGCTGAACAAAGATCCTCCATATCCCGAGAATTCATCATAATTTGAATCGTTTAGATCTTCTTCGTCTTCTTCCTCCTCTTCTTTTTTCTTCGTTCTTTTCGTTGGAGGTGCATGTCTATCATCCCTGTGAAAAAAATTGAAAAACAATTTTGTAGAGCATACATTGAAAACAAGTAAAAATCAAATTTGATAAACCACTTACGAAACATCATTAGCGTCTCGTGCAGGACCAATATCAGATCTGGTTGTAAATCCAGTAGCTCTGTAAAGCAATGGATTAAAATCATGTATTGACGTATCATTTTGTAGCAGGTTAGACTAAGAAAACATTATTGTATTTTGTGAATTACCCTCTGCCAACACCGGCAACATATCCTAAAGGTGCCGGCACACCCAAGAAATGCTTTTTATTTCTCGTTGATAACGAAACTGATGGTACTGCCATTTTTTAATGTCAATCTCGCAACGTAAACACACAAACTTTCTCGTAAATATAATTTAACCTCAATCTGCAACCCTCAAGATTAGCTAATAAGAAAGTAACTTCCTACTAGAGGGCACTGTTTACGTAATATATTTGAAAAAGTGCGCGAAAAATTGTAAGGAGAAACCGGCGGGAAACTGACAAGGATAACTGAACGCAGATATAGTTTAACATTAAGTAATCCTTTTCTTAAGATAACAACATTATTAATTAACATTATTTTATCAGGTTTGAATTGATTCCATACAGTAAAATAAAATAGAAATTAATTACAATGTATGATATCGTTTAAAAGTGTTTCATGGCTTATTATACAGACAATATTGTAGTTTGTAGAATGTTCTACGTAAGATAATTTAGCCTTCTTTGGATTGTGGACTGATACACTAAAATATCTTACCCTAAATTATCTGGCATGTATGTTTTCCTACAATAATTACAAAATATGTGCATGTGCGGTGCCTGATTTTCTTTAAAATTTTGGTACGCTTGCATAAAATATACTAATACCTACTAAACATATTAAAATAGCTAAAATCCAGTATATTCTATAATTATTGCAAGTCTTGTCCTGCAATTTCATTTTATCGAACTTATCCTTTCCTTTACGACGGGGTTTAAATTTTCGTTGAAACTTTTCTATTTCTTGTTGATTGCGCATTTCTTCCTCTTGCCGCTTCTGCTCTAGTAATGCAGCTTCAGCTTGATGTTTCTCGCTCTTTAATTTATCACATACGTCATCACATTTTATGTGAATTTCCGCTTTCTGCAGCACCGAGCAAACAAAATCTCTCTTAATACGTTTACATTTGCAAAATAGTTTCACCTTTTTATTGCATTCCTTTTCATTCTTGCATGGGCCTTGATGACAATTATTCATACACCGATGTCCACACGGATACTAAAAGAAAAATTGATGTATTTAGCCATAAAAAGTAGACGCAAAATAATACAAATTTTCAAAACATGTATATACAGATAAAATACAAATATTTCATTTACATTTTTGGGACACTGGTTCCCACATTTCAGCAATTCATTGCGTTTTTCAGCTGTAGCGGATGTTAATTCAAAGCATCTGCGGTATAATGTACCTATTCCACAATGGCATGAAATTTTAACTAATTGTTTGCAAAGACTACACGGCGCCGGATGACAGGGTTTCGGGCACATATGTGTGCAGCCTTGTGGCCTTTGAAACAGGCATGGCTTCTCACACTCCAGACAGGGAGTACCATTTTTGTCCCCTTCAAATGACGGTAACTTATGACAAACTAATTCACATGTATGATTAGTACAGAGTAACATCTGTCTGCATAATCGTCCGCAAGAGGTAGGCCTGGCGATGTGGCAAGGCCACGGACGTGTCTCGTGTCCTCCCAAGCACGTGACTGCTACAGAAACTTCACACGGTGGACAGGGTAATGTTTTCAGTTGCATGACCTCTTTCTGTATCTCCCACGGTCCTGCCAGCTGAGCTTTTGCATCATGTTTATTTACATTTACCCAAACTTTTGTATGGCAAACAGCAACACAAGAGTGACCGCATTGCTTGTACACTAAGGCACAGATTTTTCTACAAGGCGGACAGTGACCTTGATGACACTTATGAGTTTCTCTCTTAGGATGATGACAAATTGGTGGCACCTTGCATGACTTTTTGCAAGGCGGAGGTTTAATTCTTTTTACTGTACCGCATGGTACCGTTATCTTATTGTATCCACATCTACACTGAATAACGTTAGTCTGGGCACAGGGATAACAAGGCCCGCTGTGGCAAGGAGCAGAACATTTGTGCTTGCGACAATTTAAAGTATTATTGCATATTTTTTCGCATGCATTGTACGTATTTTTAATCAGACAGTCGCAACATTTTTTGTTGCACATATGTCGTCCGCACAGACGCATTTGCGTACATTTCTTGTTGCAGTGAAATTCTTTGCCGCATGCAATTTCTTTCTTGTAGCTACCACATCGACATGATTCTACAACTACCTCTAAACATTGTCCGCATTGATCTGTGTGACACCTCATGCTACAGTAATGCAAACCGCAATCCAATAGCTTTCCACAGGTATCTCCACATGTAGGTAATTGTCCCTGTTTGCATGAACCGGTATACCGTTTCTTTCCACATGGGCATGTCCTGTTCTTTTCTAATAGACAAGGTCCACAATCGCCAGGCAAATGGCACGTACTTTGGCATGTATGAACATTGCAGGAGAGAGTTCTGTTGCAAAGTTTATTACAGATCCACGAGCCTTCAGAGCACTGCTTTAGCCCTTTGTTCGTCTTACAGTGACATTCAAGAAACAATATTTCCGAACAAGGAGGGCATTCTCCTGTGTGACACACTTCTTTGCAGATGTGCAAGCATGATTTATATTCTTTATTGCACACAGTGCCACAACTCCATTCTTTGGCATTACATCGTCGTTGTTGTGGCGCTTGCTTACCACAATAACATTGAACAGATACTGTCTTTGCGCAAGGTGGACATGGCCCTGGATGACAAAGTAAGACACAATTGTGGCCACAATCTGGTTGCAATGGTTTGCAACATGTTTCCCCACAGGAATGTGGAATATTCCACGGCTGATATGGAGGATCTATGACTTTTTTACAGAAACATTTATAGTTACCAGGAACTTCATCTTGCCCATATTCCATACGGCATTTTGGGCTGCAATAAGTAGTATAGAGATATGACAAAACAGTTTAATATAGGCATACACTACTCGCCAAAAGTTTGGGTCCCAAATTTAATAAACAACAGCAAACCTGCAGAGTCTAATTTAAAAATTGACTATTTGCCATGCACTTAAGCTTTTTGCCAGTAGTGTACGTGTTAAAATAAAATATTCAGGAACATTGATTACCATGCCCATATTGGTGTTACTCCTTTTTCACGCTTAACATTTATGCTATCTCGTATCCAATGCAATATGCAAGATAAGTGTAAAAATGTGAAACATGTGCTGCAGTTCCAAATCTAAAATGTTTACACATTAATTACTTTTATTATATATATTAAAGGAAACATAAAACTTCAACATAATATAATTCTAAAAGGTCATACTGCATCTGCTTTCTTCACAGTTGAAATACATATTAAGCAAACAGCGCTGCCAGATTGAAATATGTTAACTAAATATGATAGAATTTTCTCTCCGTCCGCTTCCTCTCCTTGGTAGGCAGAGAGGACTTTTCCAACTACATTTTGTATATCGTCTTCATTTGTATCATCTTCATCGTCGCTAGACGATTCTAAGTAGGAGTTTGCTTCTAAATGCCTGTTAATTGATATTCTATTTTCTGCTTGAGCACGTTTAAACTTCTGCATGATTGCTTAAATTATCTTGGTATTAAAGTATTCAATAATCTTGATCTGTAATATTTAAATGATGTAACAATTGCGATATATTCTGTGTGAAGAACTATGATAAAAGACATGCAATATTCTTTCTATAAAAAATATTATAAGGAGGCTATATATCAGAGTCAACAATAATTAAGAATTATAATCCATGTACTTACACCTATATATATAATATATAGAAAAATATTTAATACTTGAACAATGTATTGTTTAATGTCAATCCCACGCAAACGAAAACATCACTTTCAAAATATATTACATTCAAATTATTCCAAGTTTTGGCCATAGTTTTTCACGTACTACTTTTTTTTTATATGGTTAAGTGTAGGAGCTGTACGTAAGTTCGATGGTATTATACACTTATTGGTTACTTCGTACAAAATAACAGAAGGTACACGCGAGAACCAATAATTAATAAATTCATGACTTAGAATCAATGATATCGTGAATGTAATTTTATTAGATAACTCCAGCGAGATAATGTAATTACTAATTGATAAGATAAATTGACTGCGTTTGCAACTTCAAAAAGATCTCTAGAATAGCGTTTACCGACAACTCAACTTTCCCGGCACGTAAGCGTTTTATATCGTAAATTGTAAAGATTCGACAATTTATTAAATTATGATTGAAATAAATAAAAATTGAGTAAAATTATTTGCTTTGTTTGCTAGCATGTTGTATAAAAAAACGAGAGCTGAGAAATACTGAAGGATATGCAAAATAGTTAACCATAATTTCGTGACAATACTTGGCTGGCAATTATAGTTAGCGGAACTCAACATTCATTTTCTGGGCAAATTATGTTTTAATAAAGATACAGTGAACAGTGTACACTATGACAGGAGGACAGCAGAGGCCGAAAATATTGTATGAAAATTATGGCTTGCCGGACAATTATACAGATAGCTCATTTTTGAAACAATTACGTAAAAACATAAAACCGAATAATGTTACGTTAACAGAGGCTACAATCCTTGGTGCGAGCATATGCATTCAGCTAAATATTGTGGTTCTCTTTGTGGTAATATTTATTTGGTTAAACAATGAATGGACTACCCCAGATATTGTATTTGTATCTGGTGTAGTGTGTACAATATTTGGTTATTTTTTATATTGTTTCAAGGAACCGACTACTTTGATCAAATTAACAAAACATCTTAGGACCGTGCTGATTTATCTAACATTTGGTTACATTCTATCACCTATTCTGAAAACCTTAACAGAAACCATTAGTACTGATACGATTTATGCTATGACTATTTTAATGTTTTTACTGCATCTAGTTTTCAGTAAATATGGTTCTTTACAAATTTCCCTGTCCGATTCTCTATCTATAACATCCTCGATATTTGGCTCTTTAATGTTAGCATCCAGATTGGCATCGCCGACCCATGCCTTTTCTCTTCTCACCATTGCTGTACAATGTTTCGTTTTATTACCATTCTTAATACACAAATTGAGTAGGAAAATATTTATTTCAGCTGGCTTAACAATGAGCGCTTTCTATTCTTTATTGCTAGTTTCGGAAACTCTTTCTTATGTCTTTGCTGCAACTGTGCTGTTTTTACATTTCATTTGCCCCTATTGGTATGTAAAATGTCAAAAGTATAAGGATAATATTTATGGACCATGGGATGAGGCTGTTATTGCTTCTGAAAAATAGTCGAATATCGAATATTATAATATAAATCGATGAATAGTTACTTTTTAAGTGAACTTAAGATAGAGACTATTGTTGTTTTATATTTAATTTATTAATAACATACAGCACAATCAATATAGCAACAAAACATAACTGTGGAAGTATATCTCATACATTATTGTGCCTACGAAAACATTAGAAACGGATTTTTATTAACAATTTTATAGAAAATCAATTGTTATGTCTGAAGTGTTAGTTGGTAAAACTATGTAGTTCATTTAAATTAGACGTATATAGAAATTATTTATTGATAATTACGTTTAATAATTGTAGATTTCTGTCAGTTGAATTGTTGTAACCAATACTGTTTTTGTTAAGGTTTTGGCAGTTGACGCTAAATACACGGCTACGTAAAAAAATATGTTCTCGTACGTCTGAATTGATATACAAAAGATGCGATCTTACTGTACAATTCAAAACTGTAATAGCCTTTTAATCCTTCTCACTAGGGCTTCGACAAAGCTGTGATCCACGGTTGCGTATTCGCTATGTGTATCCAACAACTGTGTAATAAAGCTATCTGTAAATGTAGATATGAGGCCTTGCTTCAATTCGATCAACGTCTCTGATGCGCTCCATGTTCCCATATCCTCGTCTATACTCACTGAAGACACTGAAAAAGAATAATGTATCGTTAATACCTTTTTTAAAATAAACAGAATTATTGACTGGATAGTAATTAATATATGGAACTTTACCGTGCATTCGGTTATGCCGTGACATTACTTGTATCATATATAAATCTAAGTGGCTCCAAAGGATATACAAAGAATGTTCTATTATCAGAGAACAATATTTTATGCACTGTCGTTTTTCTTTTACCCAGCGATTTAATCGCTGTTCGACTACCACTCGTTGCTTTTGTACATCGAGTTCAGCTTCCTCCTCTGACATATATTCTTTCAGTTCAGCTGTACTCATATCCCCAATTTCTGCCGATTTCTTAATAAGAGTATCAATATGGGGTAACTCTGTGTGCAATAAATTTGTAACAGACACAAGCTGATCAACAATTGTCCCCAAATGTACTCCACCAGAGGAATCTTTCATTCTGTCTTCCCTTCCTCCTGATTTTGGAGTCAAATAAGGCTCGAGTAGTACATTCTTTATCTTCTGATCCATTCTACTATGTTGCATTTGATTACGCGTGTACAACATAATATTTGCAACGATCTGCACACAAAATATATGTTGTTGGTTTGCGTCTGTTTCTTCGTGCCTTAAACGAACAGGAGCCGATTGCAATTGAAACTTATGCAACAAGGATAACATTAATCTTTGTAGTCGATACAGATGGGCCCGAAGTTCTCGCATGCCACTGGAATCTTCTAATTTACTCTCGTCGAAATCGGATTTAGCCAATTCTTCGTCCACTAATCTATACATGTCGATATTGGCTGATCGCGATATCACTCCAGTAATACAAGCAATTTCTTTTAAGAAAAGCGTGTTTACTTTTGGAAAAGCGTTCCTCAATACCATCTCTATTGTGTCCCGATGGCTCTGCAGAAAGGCGCAAACTTGTACAGCGCACGCTTGGTTCTCAGTTCCAAGGGTAGTAAGCAGGGCATCACAAAAGTACAAAGCTGGCAAAAACATTTGCTGGTAACGTTGACCAATCGAGGGTATAAATGAATAGTCGCCTTCTTCGAATCCTATGTGAACATCTGGATGATGATCGAAAACAATCATGCTTGACAAACACGATAGGACCTTATTTTCTAAAAGACTTTCAGCGCCCAACCTTGTGGAAGCCATCCTACAAAATGTTGCCATTTTTGCTTCATACAAGTACAATGGCCTTAATGTCTGGGGCTCCGGTTGTAACATACATCGTAACATATTGTCGGACTCCAGAAGACTATCTATCATGTGTTTCAAATATCCTCTACTAGACAAATAAATTACCCATGCATTGTCGCAATCCAATTCCAAGATTTTGTCCAAGCAGGATAAGGCTAACATTTTACAAACATCATGACCGCTTGAACAATTGTGGCATAAAATATCCATTAGCTGATTCCCAAAGCTATTTATCACTTGTATCGTCGCGTATCGATGAGATCGTTCCTGATCAGGCATTACTCTGTTGACTGTGTTATCCAATTGACTAACATACATGAAATCGACAATGTTTGTGTTCTCCGATTTCTGTAATCCAACTACGCAGAGAAAGTTCAACAAGGCTGCATAAAGATGCGTTATAACTTTTTGGGAAGAAGCGCCGGCGTTCAAAATCCATTGCAAAATGTGGCTTAAAATGATTTTCATCATCGTTGTGTTCGAAGGTGGCGACGGAAATGACTCGCTGTTCATCTGCGTAATGAAACTGTTTCTCAGATGTACCAGCAACATTAAAATTGTTCCAGAAACTAATGTCTTGATCTCGCTCAAAGCTTCGCAAGAAGTCATTTTCTGTAACAGATCGTGAGACAAATTTAACAGCAGATTTTGTTTATGTGGCGGTGGTAGCTGTTGATTCGTTGCAATACAGAAAAGAATCTCCGTCGTTTGACACCAGCCTTCTACGAATTTCACCGTTGCATAAGATAACAATTTCGTCTGATTCCTCTTTAGAGCGTGCGACAAAATTTTCTGTATTTCCTGTTGCATAAGATTCCGTTGAGTCGCAGTCGCACTAGTTTGGGTAACAGCTAATTCTTCCGTAATAAGGGAATGTAATTTTCGTATATCTATTAGCCGCGGTCCTCCAATTAAAGCAACTGGAACGCTGCAGCGGCCTAAAACCATTTCAATTTGTGACGGATCAAAAAAGTCTAAAGATAGTGGAGGTTCCAATTGAAGTTGAAATTGGATGTAGTGCAACAGATCCATCAGAAGTTTCTGGGAAGGTACACGCTGCCCCTTCCGTTGGCTAAAACTTCCCACTAGTCTTCGTACCAACGAACTTTGTAAACTACCGCCAGCAACGCGCAGTTCAATCGCAGCTATCTTTAATAACCACGACATACAGCCAAGCTCTGTCGCTGTATTCGGACCCTCGAACGGTAATTTTGAGAGATGTCTCTGGACGAAATCTTGATTCACACTAGTTCGCAAGTATCTCAACACGGGGACCGATGTTTTATTATTTGCAGTTAACGTGTGAAGGAAGCAATAGCACGCCTCTGTTATTTTATCACGGCCCCGTTCCAGAGACTGTTCCAAAATTCCTAATATCGAATGTAAGCATGTGCGTGGAAAACGAAGAACACCAGGTTGATGCAAGATGGTTTTTTGGATATCTTTGTTGATATTAAAACGTAGAAGGTAATGCGCGAGATTCGGTGTAGGTCGTGTAATACTTTGCATTAGTAGAAGTAGTATACGTTCCTTGCAGCTACCAGTGTATTGCTTTTCGTTTGTCTCCGTATCCTCGTCCAGGGCTATGTCCGCATCTAAGCACTCCACGAAACCGTGTCTAATATTTGTAGTTATTGCTGGACTAGCTGTGAATGTAGAAAGCAATTCAGAATCGGCCCCTGGCTCGTTGGTCATCTCGTGAATAATACCGACAGCATGAAATGCATGTTGGGGAAGCCAAGAACTATATGAAACGTATTTAGCGAGATTTATCCGGTGATCGAGCTCCTTTGATTGCGGGTCTGCCTCCAAGAGAAATCTAGACAATCTAGTCAGTGATTTGTGTACCGATTTGGCCGAGGCTAATTGTGCCATGTAGTTGTGTTGCGTTTTCAATCCTCTTTCTAATATCTCCAAGCAATACAAGGTAGCATTTTCAAGATTCTTTTTGCCTGAAAACGATTCATAGGTGTCAAAATTAGTGCATCCTTTATCAAGAACGTACAGTATAACGTGAAGTAATTTTGATTTGGAATGTAGCTGCGTCATTATGTGATACCCAGGTGCAGAGTTCACCATCGTAGTTTCTCCACTTTGAATTTCTACTCTACATCCAATGAAATCTTCAACAGCTGGTTCATATTGCTTGATAAGTTTCGAGAATATTTTTAAACATGCTTCTGCTACTTCCCACTTTTCTCCAGGATTCTTGTACGATCGTGTGTGGAATTTTAAAAAGACTGTGTTAATAAGGAAATGCAAATATGGATCAAAGCCAGGATTGCGTTGCCCTATTCCCAACAATCGTAGTATTGGAAAATCGGTCAGAACATCTAAGAGATCCAGCATTGCTCGTGTTAATGGATACTCGTCTTTCTTCGACTCAATCTCTTCTAATTCCGTTTGAACTCCTCTTGGCTGATAGCTGCTTGTAGTTGGTATAGTTGGAAGTATCTGTGCAGTCTCTAAACTTTGCCATACAGTGGACGAACTTTCGGGTGATCTGGCTAACGCAGCAACAGTTCGTATTAAAACACTTTTCAGTGGAATCGATATGCTGCGACTTACTAAACCGAGTAACGATGGTAGTACTTTCCATCCGGGATGATCGCAAATTGCTATTCTCGATATTTCGTCATTCTTGGCAATTACTTGAACGACGAACAGCACTGCCTCGAGGCCTTTAACTTCTTCAGGTGTGATACCTTTCGGATGACCTCTTTGTCGGTAAACCGTATCCTGACTTGGAGGTGATTCTTTCTGGAGATTTTCGTTGTATTGACTTAAAGATTTAAAAAAGTGATCCCAGGAAATTGTTGCCGATCCAGAAGTTCCTGCAACCATTTTACGTTATTTATTTTATTTGAAAAAAGGGAACGTGTATTAAATTCAGAAATACATACCATTTGGCTTAAGGAAATTAAATGCTTGTCGTGCTGCTTGCGGCGAAGATGCTAGAGATGCTAACATTTTAAGATATGGAACAAATAGTCCCGCCCGTAATATTTCTCCAGGTAGACGTACAAATTTGAAAAGAGCAACTTGCCTAGACGGCAAGCGATTAATGTACGCAGAAGTGGATACGTGAGTGGAGTCAGAATGATGACACCAGTAGTCCATAACTAACTCGAGCTTTAGAGGATCTTCTTTATATAATTCCGCGACTGTTAGCATCAGATATTCGAAGTCGTTATGCGGGTTTAATGTCGGCTCAATACCCTGTTGCTGGTATACTTGAATCAATCGCATCCATTCGTCCGCCCGATTTCGTAGTTCTTTGATTTTTAAATGCATTAGCAGTATAAAATCGGAAAGGAGAGAATGAAAATAACGCAGATAAAATTCCTCATGATATATGCTCTGATTTTTCAATAGCACTTCAGCCATAAAGTGAAAACATTTATTCGACAGAGCTACGTCGACCAGTGTCTCATCCTCAATAGTAATATTCAATGCTTGTACATTGCTTGCAGTTTTAATTGTTGTTAGAGCAACTGCAAAAGCAAACTGTACAACTCCACGTAATCCAGCACATTCCCAATTAATATCAGCTGATATTAATTTCTGATACAATTCTTCGTGTGCACCTTTCTCAGCGATCAACGGCATGGAATTGATCAATTCTAAAGAAAAAGAAAATTGGAATGAGAATATGCGCTATAAAAAATTATGTACACATGAACGATTAAAATGAACGGCATACCTTCGCCATTCTCATGGCTGTGCAACGAACTCATGTTCATTGCATTTAACACGCTCATTATAATAGCTAGTGTTACTTTATCTGGACATGTTTCCATCTCTGTGGGGCCTATTTGCTTCGTCTGTAGCATCGATAACAGTCGTAATAAAATTGAATTAGGTAATGAAGACTGTGCGGACCATAAGTATAAAACGTCAGCTAAGTCCTGTCTGGAATCATTGTAAAGCTTCATGACCATATAACGATGTTTAGGACCGCCTAGTGCACGATTTTCTTCAAGCAGTTTTTGTTCCTTCATAGGATCCATGTGTTCTAACAGCAATAAAATTCTATCCAATAAGCCATCTTCCAATAACTTATTTGTATACTCTGTGATATGCCTTAAGAGAGCAATTGGAGCATCAATTTTCCAACTGTTTCCCATTCTTGCTTGTACAAGCATTCTCAAAGTAGATGTAAGTGCTTTCTTTCCATCGTAATATAGTAAAATAGCTGTTAGTCCCCTTGGTAAACCAGGATGATGAGGCATTTGCAATTGAGCGGTACAGAGAAGATCTAATGCCATGAATTCGTTAAGTTGGTACATGTCTGATATAATAAGTGTCTCGTCCACTAGCTCCTTTGACAATAATTGATATCCTAAGCCAGGAAGCGTAATACCGTCTGTTGCTCCCTTTGTTATTTCTTCTCTGCTCTTCACGTTTAGAGGCTGAAATAATGCATATATTAAACCATATAGTATTAATTAATACTATATAGTAGGAATTAATAGTAATTTAACACTTACAGGATTTTTTAAAAGGGTAAGAAAATTTTGTCTGTGATTAAGCAAAGCTTCTGTAAATTCATGATACTGTAGGTCATGTGTAGCTGGAGATGAAGTGATACATCTTTCAACAAGGCTCTGTAATTCTTTGTACGGAGTCCACATGTCCTCCGTTGTCCCCTTTTCTGTATATGAAAATAACATTGTTAGCAAAATTAATAAAATATATATATGTTATTAGCATATCTATAGTAGATGCAGAAGTGTTTAACATGCATTTCTCTTGTGATATCGTGTAGATATTTATGTAATATAAAAATGTAATGTTATAACATAACTGCGAATACACGAATTATTGCACTATATTCAAATGAGTATAATTTAAACCAATACTAGACTGATTTCTGCACAATACAGGTTAGATTTCTTCGTATAACGTTGAAAATGTAGGTGTTGCTATAAATGAAGAATTACCTTCGGACATCATTTTGCGGCAAATAAGTCGTTACAAACACACTAATCTGGCACAACGAAATAGCGTACTTAAATGTATCGAAAAGAATGAAATCTCGTGCAACATAATACAAATACCGGTCCTCTGGCGGGAACGACAGATTTATTGATAATTGTAAACCATTGAACAACCATACAGGATAGTACACATAGATGTACCTGTTACATATAAATGCATTTTCCTTTCAAAGTCTTACTTAATTGAATGCATTCAAACTATAATTTTCTCTTTAATTTTGAAATGTATGTTTTACATTTTTATTCGTTTCTCTCACAATCGTTGTATATACATGCACATGACTACACACTACTGGTTTCCTTGAAGTTAACGTAAATGTACTTAGGTAGCGTAACTGGTAGCCAAATTTAATCTATGCTTTTTTCTTTCAAAGTTGCGATGTTCCTGAGTTAGTAATTTAAATGACATTGTTATTTTATTACTTTTCTTGTATTGTAAAATTTGTAAACTCGTAAGTTTATTATAAAGCTTGTAAAAGCTACGTAATATATACATATATGAAACTACATCAATGTACAATGCGGAAGGATAAGATATGTGATATGAAATATACATATGTCGCCGGCCGGTAATTTTGTGTACGTGGTCAGTTTTTACCTATGACGGAACTGTTTAAACTTCTGTTGTGTATTTTTCTCGCATGTAATCGCTATGCTTCATTGAAGCAGCATGTATTCGAATTCAGCAATTTTTTAATCGAACCTTCGACAGTTTTTACGGTCTACCGTTGCAGCATCATAACCAAATGCTAAAATGACAAATGCCATGTGTCGTTTGTTGCTGCTTTTATTTATCATTACCGTCTTATAATTTTGCGTTAAAAACTTGCGTCTGACAAACGATCTTTAAATGTTGGCTGCTTTCCGCATATGAGACAATTGTAGTTTCTTTTCGTGCCTACAATTACGTACACATATTGACATAGGTAACAATATATTCCTTGTTTCTACTTTCCCGCAGATAAATTGTATCAAGGTGGTGCTTAATTCCTTAAAAAAGGTGTACCTTGTCGCCTTGTCATTATGGGTACATTAATGAAGACGAGAGGTTTGCGTATGTCAGCGCAGAAGCAAGAAACGCTTCTAAAATTAACTGTGCTATCTCTTGCAGCGATTCTATGTAAGTTACCTAATTAGAAAATGAAAAGAATTTCAGGGGAACTCGTATTTATATATGGACTATATGTTTTTAGCTTTTGCAACAAGATTATTCTCGGTCTTAAGATTTGAGAGTGTAATCCATGAATTCGATCCATATTTTAACTATCGCACAACAAAATACTTAGCAGAGAATGGGTTCTACAGTTTTCACAATTGGTTCGATGACCGTGTTTGGTATCCTCTTGGGAGAATAATTGGAGGTATATTTTTATTCGCATTGTTTGATAATAACAATGTTCCTTTTCATTGCTAATATAACGTCACTTAAATCAATTGTTTATTCTTCTTATAGGGACAATATATCCAGGTTTAATGATAACGTCAGCAGCATTATACCGTCTCTCCTGGCTATTAAATATCACGTTAGATATTCGTACAATTTGTGTCTTCCTCGCTCCATTATTTTCTAGCTTGACAACAATTATTACATACCTACTCACGAAAGAATTGAAGGTACATTTGTTTGCAGTAAATATATGTGCGTTACATTTCAAGATAAACCAAATATTTTATGTACACAAAATTTTTCAAGGATTCTGCATCCGGTTTGTTTGCTGCTGCTATGATAGCAATTGTTCCCGGTTATATATCACGGTCTGTGGCTGGGTCATATGATAATGAAGGAATAGCTATTTTTTGTATGTTGTTTACATATTATATGTGGATCAAAGCAGTTAAAACTGGAGCAATTTGTTGGTCCACGTGTGCTGCGCTTGCATATTTTTATATGGTGTCATCGTGGGGTGGCTATGTATTCCTAATTAATCTAATTCCTCTACATGTGCTGACCTTAATGGTCACTGGCAGATTTTCTCATAGGATATACACAGCGTACAGTATACTATATTGTTTAGGAACGATTTTATCTATGCAAATATCATTTGTTGGTTTTCAACCTGTTCAAAGCTCTGAGCATATGCTTGTAAGTGTAAATTATAAGCATTTATATAATTATATAGGAATATTTTCGAGATAAAACTGATGCTCATTTCATGCAGGCATTGGGAGTTTTTGGGCTTTGCCAGATTCATGCACTGGTTGATTATTTACGGAGTAAAATGTCTCAGGACGATTTTGAAATATTATTCCGAGGTCTTGTTATTTCTGTAGTTACTGTTTCATTTATGCTGGGCGTTGTTTTAACTATTACAGGTAGATATGATAATATAAGTATATATTCCAGAGATAATAATGTTTATATTTCGCACTTTTCTTTTTAAGGAAAAATATCTCCGTGGACCGGTCGTTTTTATTCACTGTTGGATCCGTCCTATGCCAAAAATCACATACCAATAATTGCCTCCGTTTCTGAACATCAGCCAACGTCATGGAGCTCTTTCTACTTTGATCTACAAATTTTAGTGTTCCTATTCCCATCGGGATTATACTTTTGCTTTTCGAAATTAACAGACTCTAATATCTTTCTCATTTTATATGGAGTTACAAGTTTATATTTTGCCGTGAGTATATCATTTGTTATTAAGACCTTGTATTATAATGCGGGACGAATATGTATTGAAATATTTGTTCAATTGTTTAGGGCGTAATGGTTCGTCTGATGCTAGTACTTGCTCCTGTAATGTGTATTTTGGGTGGAATCGGAGCCTCCTCTTTACTTGTTACATACATGAAACAAGTAGAAAGAGCAAAAGTTAGCGATAAAAAGTCGAAAAAATTCGAAAGCAATTACATTCTGAGGAGTGAAGTAATTACATTGAAAATTACGTAGTATACATTGGTTATTACAATTGCTTAATAATTTAATTCATTTCCAGATTGCCACGCTTTTTATAACAGTAATGTGTATCCTTTTTTTTTCGTATACCATTCATTGTACGTGGGTTACAGCCGAAGCGTACAGTTCGCCTAGTATTGTTTTGTCGGCACGTTCTCCAGATGGTGGTCGCATGATTTTCGATGATTTCAGAGAGGCATATTATTGGTTACGCATGAACACGCCAGAAGTAATTACCTAATTTAATCATTTTTCAATAATCTGTAATGATAAATAACATTATATTTCTTAAACGCAGAATGCCAAAGTAATGTCTTGGTGGGATTATGGGTATCAAATCACGGCAATGGCAAACCGAACGATTTTAGTAGACAATAATACGTGGAACAATACTCACATATCAAGAGTTGGTCAAGCCATGGCAAGCTCTGAAGAAAAAGCTTATGAAATAATGAGGGAGTTAGATGTCAATTATGTTCTTGTTATTTTCGGAGGACTAACGGGCTATTCGTCGGATGGTACTGCAATTAAGCATTCTGATTTAACGTGTGATATCTTTATATTATTTAACATATATTTCAACCATAATTTCAGACATTAATAAGTTCCTATGGATGGTACGCATCGGCGGTAGTACTGAGAAAGGCAAATCTATAACAGAATGGGATTACTATAATTCTGCAGGAGAATTTAGGGTTGATAAAGAGGGTTCTCCAATTTTGCTCAATTGTCTTATGTACAAAATGTGTTACTACAGATTCGGCCAAGTTTACACTGAAGGAGGTAACTCTTTTTACTGTTCACCGTAATATGAATTACAACTTATAATATTTATAATTAATTACAATTTCCGTCCACACGACGATTAAACAGGCAAACCTTCTGGATACGATAGGGTTCGAAATATGGAAATTGGTAATAAAGATTTTGAGCTTGACATGTTAGAAGAAGCCTACACTACAGAACACTGGCTTGTACGAATTTATAAAGTGAAAGATTTGAGAAACAGAGGATATTAAGATGTATGGAGTAATAATAACAAGGAAGTAATATTATAACAACTTCGTAAACTGTTTCATAATTTCACTGGCTTATAAGTTTTATAATTGTCTATGAGGTATCATCATAGCGCTAAACTCAGAATTACATATTACCATTAAGAATCTGCGTAATTGACACTTTTATAAAAGACATACACAGACCTCGTTACGCATATTAATTCTAGTAAATGTAGTAATACACATCGATTTATTAAATAATTTAATTTTCGAAGTAATTTTTATACCCGTTGAAAAACCAAGGCGTATAGTTACTTTGATAGTGTTTTTAAAGCTGTACCGTACGTGTAATTTAAAGAGCACCCGGGCTACAGCTTATTAAACGCTCAATATTCCTGGATGAAGCATTTATTTTAAATATTAAATTGTCAAATGCTTCCTATGTTTAAGAATAATGATCGCCGTACTTGCTGCCAATATACGTAACTTCATCTCATCGCGCAGTATGTAAAGCAGTAATTTCTTTACTTATTAAATTGAGAATTAATAGTATGAAGATTTAATTTGTAACATATTGTTTGGAACAAACAAATCTGCATTAAAGATGATTGACCACAAAGTGATTTAAAGTCATGGTTCATGCATATGTACATTAGGAATATCTACCAATCTATCATCCGTATGTTTTTTGAAATGCATGCATTGTATCATATGTTGCTTAAAATTGTAACAAAGAATTGGATCTTCTTTTATTATCGTGTACAAATAATGTGTGATTTCCGGGGAGGATAAAAATAAATGTGAACCGACAGCATTTCTTTATTCATATGCATACTTTATTCGATATATTTTACAGATTGTAAAACCCTAAAAACGTAAAGATTAAGAAAGGTTCGAACAATAATTGTTTCATTTCTGAAAGATCAAGTCATTCATTTGAATTAATTAAGAATTGTATAGTTTATACAATGATTACGAGAATCTTACTCTTAGCAACATCGTTAAGTTAAGAGACGCAGGAATGCAAACGTTCATTTAAATAATATATTTATTGATCGGTGCATAATAAAATTTTACTTGCAAATCTGTTTGATTATCTTCTAATAGACCACAAAGCGTCCAGTTGATTTAGGGGATCGATCACCCCTTCTTTAGGTTTCTCTTGAATCGATTTTGTAGCTAAATGCGATGTGCCGCTAGCAGAAGCCTTTTGGCGACCTAAAGTATAAACATAATTTAATCTCACCGTGAAAAATATTACTTTACTACAACGTTTTGTTCAATATGCATTCGTTCAGCGTTAATACCTAAACTTTGAAGAAAATCGTCCGAAGGATGCATTTTCCTCGAGGCTTTGTCCTTGTTTCCTTTTAATCCTTCAAAGTTTTCAAATGTCGAACGAGTTGATGATAAGATTCCACCTTATGTTGGAAAATTAAAATTCCCATTTAGTCAAATGAAATCAATTAATATTGTACAATTGAGAAATGATTCCTACGTTTCATTAAAATGTCTTGAGCGTGGTATAACACCAACTGATACGCGAATAGCAAGGATTCTTTATTTACAACTTGTTTGCGACACTTCAGAAGACCTTTGAATACAAGAGGTACATTGACTATTCCACAGCCTGCTCTTATATGACATACTGTTGCAGCTGCCAGTAGGAACAGGCTACTCAATGAACCACCGTCTAAGCAATGCACAACTACTGGTTTGGTACATCGTCGCAGTGCTTGTTCAGTCATAACATCTGTTGAAAATGTAAGCAATACGCCTGGACTGCTGGGAAAACCACTGAAAAGTATAATACAATTTACACACATCCAGTGATCCAAAAAATTGTCATATTATTTATTTCAGGGTCTTACTTCGAAGGCCATGTAAGAAACTGCATGTGCACGACAGTCTTTACTGAGTTTTTCTTGGTATTATGTACAGATATAACTCTCTGAACAAATGACACATGATTTACTCTCTTTTTCAGTGAAATAATGAAGCTACCAACGTTCAGTATATCTTCTTCGTTTGTAGGCCAATATATGTCTCCGCTTAACTGTGCATCGGATGCTAAACACGCGATTATTTCGCTCTCTTGCTCCCATATCATCGTCCAAAATACTTCTAATTTATCTAGTAACGGTGCTTGAGTGATAATAAATGCAGTCGGTATCCACTGTGTAATTTCCATTATATGAGAAGCATTAATATAATTGGAAGTTTCCGCCGATGATAATTGCACCCTCGTTGTATCATACGAGATACATTCCATTACCCTATTCTCTGAGGAATGGGCCAACGCTACTGTACACGATTGCTTCCCATTTTCTTTCTCCTGAAATTGAAATCTATTACTTCTTAACATTGCTCAAGGAATAGTATTTCATGCTATTAATAATTAGTCGACACGGTGCTAATTGTAAGTCAACTGTCTCGTCCTCTGTATGCCTGACATACTTACGTACACGCTAGTAAACAAAACATTCCGCTGGGTCATTCAAGAATAAGCTGATAAGCGAACAGTCATTCAGTGTGGACTAATACGCACCGGTATCTAACTGTTTACATACTCACCTCAAACTCTTGAACTTCTTTCCATTTTATATCAAGATTAGTTGCTCCACTTAGTGTTTTAACAAGCAAACTATCTACAAACTTCTCGTATTTTTCAACTTCACTAATAAATTTTTGCAATGCTGATGGATCACCTAGAGGATCTTGTTTGGGCTGTACATCATTATACCACGTATCCCATACGATTTGCAAATTCTCGTTCTCCGTTTTATCTTCAATAATAGCAGACTGTGTACTGGCTTGTTCAATTTCATATTTCTTCTCTTTACTGTCGTCATCGACGACGTTTTTCGTCGCAGTGTCCTCGTGCGCTTGAGCTTTATTCAGGGGCTTTACTTCTGGTACTAAGGGTGCATGATTTATGGTTACATCAAGGTCAGCAAGCAAGTCCACATTAGACTGATCTGATTTTGTAGTGGATTTCGTGGAATTTGAGCTTGTCGTTGTATTTGTTCCATTATTAACAGCTTGCATATACGTTTGGCTGTAATTGGTATAATTTTCATTCTTGCTAGTGGATGCTGCAGAAAAATTAATTTCTTCTTACAAAGTATGAAATTAAAGTGAATGCTTTTAGAAAAGGTCAAGTTAATAGGACAAGAAATCGCTTTAATACTTACTTTGATTTTGCATCTGAAGTCCATATGGGGTAGTGTAATAAATATCATTTGAACTTTGTGACTGATAGCTCTGTGTTGAATATTGGGAAGATGGAGTTTGACTGACCGTTGAATTATTGCTAGCATTTGTGTACCTTGCACTACTTTCCTGTTGTTGCTGAATATTATTAATACCAGTGTTTATTTGTGGTATTGAGTCGCTAGGTAGTTGCGATACTTGGGGAGTTTGTGAAGTTTGAGTACTGTTAGGATTGTATTCATAGCATTGGCTAGTAGGATTGTAAGTGTATCCCACTTGCGTGTTATATGGTTCCATCATTGCACCGCCCACTTGATTTCCTTGGATATAATTGTATGCTTGATCGTAGGGTTCAGTATAGTTACTGTAGCTGGTATATTGTGATTGCTGTGGACATTGGTACGTTTGTGAGTAATTTTGTATACTTGCCAAAGACTTTGTATGACTTTGAATTATTTCTGTATTAGTAGAACAATTCGTGTACGCGTACGTATTACACGTGTCTGTGGATAACATAGTTTGTGGATATGAAACACCACTTGCAGAATGTTGTAAACCATAAGTACTAGGGTAATTTAAAGCGGCGTCGTTGGCGGGTATTTGGGGCCCATATTGGTAGGTTTTATCTGTATAAATTTGTTTGTTTCGATCCAGTCCGGTCTGCTGCGGGTATTGTACAACATTAGACGCTTGTAGATTTGCCGGATATGAAATACTCATTTCGTTTGCGGGAGCAGTTAAGCCAGTAGTAGAATGAACAGATTGTGGAACATTCGTATTCATATATTGCGTTTGCATGTAGTGAGTAGAAGAGGCAGGCACATTGGACGCTCCAGGACCATTTTGATTTGGTGTAACTTGGTGTAGTTCGGATGGATTATAATACATCGCATTGCTATAATTGTGCGCGGATGGAACTTCGCTTTGATTGATCTGTGGAAAAGCATAATTTTGCAATTGAGTAGAATCTCCTGGTAATGCGTGTTGACTTCTGACAATCGGAACAGGGTCTTGAGGCATAGATATTGGTTGCAGTTCAGGTATATATTGTTGGCCTTGTTGTTGAGCTGCAGTAGTATAAAGATGTGCCTGAGCATCTGCTGTGTTACTAACTGTATTCGGAGGCATAGGTGTTTGGCCTATCGCTGACGATTGAGATGGTATATCCTGAACTTCCGCTTTTTTAGTATTACCAAACTGGTCAAAATTAGATGGATACTGTTGTGAAACGTTGTAGGCAGTATAATCAACAGAAGGTTGATAGGTTTCGTATTGCACTGGGTTGATGGGGAACTTGTATTGGGCTTGAGTACCAGCAGAATATTTGTGTTGCCCATCCACAGTTTTGGAGAATTGTCCATTGGACGCAAAGGAGTTTACAGAATATTGCACTGTGGTATCCGCTATAGCGTTTGTCCCAATTCCTTGCTGGTAAGTACATGCAGCATCCGAATGATTGATCTGCATATAGTTTTGACCCAAAACAGCATTTTCATTATACACTGTAGCTTCATGGGTATATGGTAAGTTTGTTTTATAATCCGAATACGCTGTAGGATAATATTGTTGCCCAGGTTTTGTGGATGACATTGCATCTAGTACGGGCATTCCACCAGTATGCATTATATTTGTATTTACCGTTTCATTCAAGTAAAGTTTCGATGTTGAGTCTACTGAAGTTGGTTTTCCTTGTCCTTTATATGCACTATAATATTGATTCTGGGCATTCTCTTGCCTGTTATTTAAATAATCTTTCAACTTAAGTCCGCTGCCAGTTCTATTGCCAGTCAGATCGTAAGTAACAGGTGTCACTGTGATTGTATCACTTTTTTCTTGAATATTTTTAGTGCTGTCCTGTGCAAGTATGTGCTCACGTTCTTCTTCCTGCACCTTGCAAGTGCTTTTTACTCTTTGAAGTAATTTCGAAACATTTATTTCTAGTTTCGTATAAAATTCGAGACCTTTGCTAGATTTCGCCAACAAATCTTCGTAAGCATCGTAAGACGAAATCAAAGAAGAAATAGTATGCTCCCGACGTTTTAATATTTCCTCAACTCCTTTTCGCACATTAGCAGTTTGAGCATATGCATCTGTTAAAGCTGATAAAATACAATCCTGGGCAGTTAGATTCTGCTCGATTAACTTCACCAGATTTTCGTGCTTACTAAGTTGATCTGCGAATAAACGATCTAAAGGTCCAGAATCGGATGTTGCGGTAACTAATAAGCGTGTCAAATCATCCTGCGCTACTGAATCCCGCAACTTGGTATGTAAATCATTCCTTTGTCTACGCATCTCGTCTACTTTATTCAAAATGTTCTTCAGTTCCTTCGTATGCATTCGTTCAAGCTCAATTGCGGTATGTGATTTTTCCGTATTTTGTTCTGACAGATACGCACACGGTGATGGTACACTGGCAATTAGTTCGGCTAGTGGTTGTGAAAGTATTTTTAAATTTTTCACATGCATCGTTATTGCTTTATGAAGAGCATGATTACTCTCGGAAGCTTTGTTATGAGCTTCCTCATATTTCTTAGCTTCTCTAGTTAAGTCAGTAGCTACTATCGAAGGCGGTCTCTTTCCAACCGCGTCCTGGTATTGCTTCTCTCTTTGTTCCTCTTCGAGAAGCAGTTTGTTAATCTCTTTCAATATTTTTTCAACATCTTGACTAGTAACCGATAATTTGTCCATTATATCGACTAAATCTTGAATGACGTGCGGCTTGGCATTTAATGCCGCGCACCTTTCAACTAATTCCTCGGGAAGTGGTAGCCGCTCCCATTCCGTGGTTTGAGCTTCGGGATCCCATAAACTCATATGCTCCAATTTTAAGGATGTCAAATAGGTATTGAGTTGCTGATCTCTTTCATCAATTTTACTACCAACGGAACGCAATATCTTTGCTTTTTCTTCAGAGTACAAGGAATTTGCTTCGTGGACCTTCATTGGCACTAATCTGTATAAAATCTTATGACGTCAACGAACAAATTCAATACAAAATATTTTATAAACTCGAATGTAACTTACCTGGCAAATATATCAGGACCTGAAACTTCAGGATCATTTATACTAAAGGCTGTACCTTTAACTAAAGGTGCACCCTTTACAGTGGGTAGCGTTTCCTTTTCAGGGACTTCCTCATGATATATAAAATCGTTTTCATTTTTAGCTGCTTTTCGTTTTCCTTCTATCACGTCGTTCGTAAACGTGAGTGCTTCCTCTATCATTGTCCTATCTCCCGGAATATTTGAATACATTAATTGCGCTTCGTTAAGCGAAGCTAATGCTGCATTGTAAAATGCCACCCGCTCTCCCATTTTTCTTTGCTCTTCAGCGGCTAGGCCTTGATATAAATACGTAACTGCTAAGTGATAAGCTTTCTTGAATTTCAGATAATACTTCCAACTCTGAGAAAATAAACTATTAAGCTTACACTGTTCTATGGTACAATAATGGGGGATAGGAGGATTTCAAATAGTATTACCTTATAAATTTTTGTACCAACTCTATCAGAAATCAGCCCTTCCTCGTTTCCACCTTGTTCAAGTCTAGTTAATGCCATAGTAAAATAATCCACTATTTGCTTTGCCACTTTTGCTGCATAATACATATATCTTGTAGAATAATACACAAGAGGACACGATTAAAGCCAAAAACAGACTAGTGTACCTATGCAAATTTCTAATACTCTCATACATACCTACAATTGTTGGTTTACGATTATCGAGCATACTCTTTTCTAATATACACTCCTGAGCTTGTGCCAGACAGAGAAAATGCTTGAACGCCATTAATTCTGGCGCCAAGTCTGCTCCGGATGGCTGCGGGTAATTATTGTTTAAATGTTCAAATGTCCATGCAGCGCATTGAAAATGTGCGCAAGCCATTTTCATCCCATCGGCTGTTGTTCTTTCCGTGAGCGCTCCTAGTTGGGTATGCATCGCTCCGATATTGTACAAAATTGAAATTATCTCAAAGCGTATATTTGACACTTGAACGATTAAATTTGCATACGTATCTTTCCTAAATAAATTGGTAAGAATGAGAATTATTTACCGAATAAAATGTTAGTCACAACGAATTGTATTCATTTGAAATATTTTACCACGTAAATACAACTGCTGTCGGACCATCTTTTCCCATGGGAAATCTACTTTGCAGAAAGTGCAACTGACAGTAATACTTTTTCAATAAGGAACAGCCAACTATGTCGATTGGTGGACGTACAGCCATTGCGCGCAAGCTTTCTAACTGATGTATCTCGTGTGTGTACGAATCTGGATATTCGTTATAAAAATCACATATATACTAAAACACAAAAATGTTAGGAACTTCAAGTAATTTAATTAGCAGATTGCAATAGATGAGTTAATGATTATACCATTAAACCAGACAAAAAGAAATTCGGTGTTATTGTTTAGATGTGATGAATAATATGAAAAGAAATTCTGAATTAAGGTGTAATTTTTTTTACAGTGACGTTTATTCGTACCTGTTTTAACTTTGGTCCAAACGTAGTAGGTTCCGGGCTAACTTTTAACTGAAAGGATATCATCGGTAATCTCGGTACTGCTTCCATTGTGAAGTATTTGGTGAAATATTATTTTTCTATGATTTCTGAAAACTGACAGTTGATCATCTGTCAAACTCGTAGAAAATGGATTTGTTCACGGAACATACTTTCCGTTATTACGTACCTATGACGAGAAAAGTTTAGTCTTTGGGCATATACTCATGTAAGCGGAAAAGCACCGTGCTGTCGGTCTCGCGTAAAGTTTCCTTCCTAAAACTTATTCAGCTTCACTGGTAATATTCAATCGGTTTCCGTATCATTGATTGTGTTAAATAATCTTTTAAATAATCTAGGCTAATTGATTTTCAATTGACACATAGAATTCTCATAAATTTCGATAAACAACAGTGCATTTGTCGCGTTACGAAATACATCAAAATTTGCCAGTGGTTTGAAAAGCAACTATGGAAAGGTATTGAACGTGATGCAATAGATTTATCGTTGAAATTACTACTTGTTTGTTTCCTCGTGGATTAACGATTAAAGAATGTACAATTACGAATTGGATGAGCATTGGTAAAGCTCGTTACGTTACTACGGCGAAATTATTAAAGTGAACTTGTCGCATATGAGATATAATTTATTTTCGTGAACCCGGTAAATGTTTGTGTTTCAATTTCTGTTTATTCGTAATTATGTATTGTGAAGCACCGATTAGAAGTGATCACATTTACTTGTAACATGTCAGAGAGTATACTTGACATGGATATTGATAATCAAAGCGAAGACGGAGAAATAAAGAAAAGCCCTTCGAAGGATATGGACGATTTCAGGTACCGAAGAAAGCAAGCTTCATTTCAATTAACCTTAGCGATAATTCTGAAGGATTGGAATTATTTTTTAATTTCGATGTGGCATTGTGCAACGCTTTGTTTTCTCGATTTCTACCTAATTTAAGTAAATATTTATGTGCATTTAATATTTTTAAGCCTGATGTTGTTCATTAACTTTTTCTATCCCCTTCCGAAATTGTAATATGTATTTTGCTTTCCGTTGCATAATATATATACACATACATATATATATATATGTTTTTTTATATTTTTACACTGGAGGAGCTAATCTCAATTATACAAGTCTGATTTTGTGTGCTTAAGCATTAGTCGTTTTGAGAAAAGTATACTTTAAGCTTTTCAGAGGAGGATGGCGGAGATACAGCAGATTCCTTGGACATAAAACCACCGCAGGCTGTTGTCCGTCATCACAAATCTAATTCTTCAAGAAGAAGAGATAAGCACGGTGATAGAAGAGATCGTAGGGAGGAAAAGGAAAGAAAGTCTAGACATCATGATCGTGGCGAGGATCGGCATAGAGATAAGCATAGACATCGTAGACACGGTATGGAGATTTTGGAAAGATCAGAGCGTTCAGAAGGTTCCAAAAGAGACAGAGAAAGAATGGAAAGGATAGAAAGAATGGAAAGCCACAGGGAAAGGGAATCTAGACACGATAGAAAAGAGAGAAGCACAGGAGACAGAGTCTTGGAGGATTTGAGAGAAAGGTATAATTTGTATCATACATTATAAGTAGATTTATTTGAATAAATTGTGTTATTTATCGTATTAAACTGTCGACGTTACAGATTACTGGATAAGAGACGTGAAAGGAGAGAAGATTCACGAGATATTAGAGATTATAAAGCAGAAGTTCGTCGTGAAATTCGATTGGAAGATACTCGCGAAATACGCGATTTGCGTGAACGCAGAGAAATACGGTTAGATGAAATGCGAGAACGTCGTGAGATTCGAACAATTGACGACATGAGGGACCGTCGCGAGATACGCATGGAGGATCATAGGCATATGAGAGTGATGGAGGAACAGTACTCTGAAACAGAGTTGATGGAACGGTCCGAAAGAAGCGAAAAACGTCACAAGAGATCGCACAAGCATGATCGTTTACGTGAGAGGGACAGGGAAAAGGCGGAACGTGAGAAAGAACATAGAGAGAAACAATTACGTGAAGCAATGGAAATTGTAACGGATGAACCTGACGATATGGAAATTAATGAGATACCGATACAACCTAAAGATCCAAAAGAAATGACAGAGCAGGAGCTGAGAAAAGAACGATTATTAGAAGCTGATAGAGAAATGGCCAGGAGAAAAGAAGTCTCTAGATTGGAGTTAGAAGCGCGACGAATGAAACGAGGCGAGAAACGGCCTCTAAGTCCAGATAACAATCAAGATCCGTCTATCGTGGAACTGTCGGATGAAAGTCCGAGTCCTATTCATTCAGACGAACTTCGATCCAAGTCTGTCGAGTAAGGATTATGTATAATGCGTCTCTGTTAATACAACAGCATTTAATTCTTGATCCTTGAAACTTATTGATCATTAATTTCCAGATCTAGACATTCGTCCACTGAACAGAGAAGTATACGCGAAAGATCTTCCGACAGACATTCGTCTGATTCATCCGAGTCTAGTAGCGACGATGAAGATGAATCGAATGATTCTAACAAAGGTTCCAACGCTGATTCAAATGACGGATCCGATTATAATAATCCGAGTCCCTTATCCGTCGATCGTTTGGCTAAATCCGATCATTCCGATGGAGAGTCACCTGGACACGTTGATTCTAATGGTGCATCCAAGAACGTGGAAGAAGAAGAAGAGGAGGAAGAAAAGAAAGAAGAGAAAGAACCTGAGTTACCTCCGTACCTACCGGCAATTCAAGGTGCATATTTGAACTTGTGACTATGCTTGATATTCGTATTGTGCAACGAATATTTCTTATGTTATAGGCTGTAGAAGCGTGGAGGAATTTCAATGTCTGAATCGCATCGAGGAGGGAACATATGGTGTAGTCTACAGAGCGCGTGACAAACGTACAGATGAAATTGTTGCATTAAAGCGACTAAAAATGGAAAAAGAAAAGGAGGGTTTTCCGATTACTAGTCTTAGGGAAATAAATACTTTATTAAAAGCCCAGCATCCAAATATTGTTACGGTTCGTGAAATAGTCGTCGGTAGTAACATGGATAAGATATTTATTGTCATGGATTACGTGGAACATGATTTAAAATCATTGATGGAAACAATGAAGCAAAAGAAGCAGGTTTTTATACCAGGTAAATATTGTGGACCAATGTGACAAGAGAAATGAGACCAGTATTGGGATAAATAATATTGTTTTTAGGGGAAGTCAAGTGTCTCATGCAACAATTATTGCGAGCAGTCGCACACTTGCACGACAACTGGATACTTCATCGAGATTTGAAAACATCGAATTTATTGTTAAGTCATCGGGGAATCTTGAAGGTTGGTGATTTTGGTTTAGCACGAGAATATGGTTCTCCACTGAGACAATATACTCCGATTGTTGTAACACTTTGGTACAGAGCTCCTGAATTGCTACTAAGTGGGAAAGAATATAGTACTCCCATAGATATGTGGTCGGTGGGGTAAGTAGACGAAAGATTGAAAAATCAGTCGCACTATTTCATTCGAACATATATTAAATTCATCTTTTTTTCAGATGCATCTTCGCAGAATTATTAAGAATGGAGGCACTGTTTCCAGGTAAATCGGAGATTGATCAACTGAATAGGATATTTAAAGAATTAGGGACACCGAACGATCGAATATGGCCAGGATATAGTAAATTGCCAATGGTACAAAAAATTCCTTTCGCCCATTATCCAGTAAACAATCTGAGACAGCGATTTAGTTTGTCACTGTCGGACTTGGGCATCGAATTATTAAACAAGTACGCTTCTTCGAGTGACACAGCTTCAACTGAAGCTCAGTATCATTTTTATGTTGTGTTTTTTTTTACATCTAAATAAACATTTACAGGTTTCTCACATACGATCCTCAACAACGAATATCAGCGGAAGATGCCTTGAAACACGGTTACTTCACGGAGGCACCGTTACCAATAGATCCCCAAATGTTTCCTACATGGCCAGCTAAATCAGAACTGGGTGTTAGAACCGCAAACGCCTCGCCCAAACCACCAAGCGGTGGAAAAGAATATAAACAATTAGGAGACGGCGATGATGCTGATTTAAGTAACTCCGGATTTCATATGGGACTGACAGAAGGCGGAAGGCAACCACCTGTTGGCGGTGGTTTTCATTTAAAGTTTTAAATATGTACGACGAATTCTGTGTGAATCGAGACAACAGTGATTACTTTTCTACGAAATAAACTTTGTACATAAATTACGAAATACTTGATGTTTCGCATTTGGATTATGTTAAACAAAGAGAATTGAATATACATTTAAAGGATGTCACAATTTTCATAGAAAAAAATATTCTCTAGTAATTTTAAATAGTTTAAATGTTAGTTGATACGCGTGCTAAATTTTGTTATTTTTCCAGGCCTACGTTTCGACGCGGAACATTTTTTGGAAGTTTGTACATTCATTTCATTTTGTGTAACAGCTGGCGCTTGTTGCAATTACGAGTAGGTGGGTGGTCAGAGAAATGATTGCAAGAACGTATTGTTCCGTTGGATTTATTGAGGTCAATGTGCTACACAAGCTTAACAGATTTCTTGAAATGTACATCATAAATAAAGCATAACTTCATTGCCATTAAATTTCACTCAAATGGAATACAGTTTTTGAAAGGGATTTTTCAAGCGGCTCTACTTTCCAGCGTTGTTCATATTTTTCGGCAGACCCAGTAATGAATTTATCAGTTCGGAATTGCGTTTGGTGTGACAGAGGCATGGTGGTAATAGCAGCAGTCTGGCAACCTGTAATTCATTATTCTGAAAAGAAATTTCACCTATATATGTATACATATATTTTGCCCATCAAAAGGAAACGTGACTTATATCTATTGCCATGCTCATGTTTATTCCTAAAAGATAAGATAGACAGGCAGACACAGAATCATTTAATTGATTAGTTTCCTATTTCTTTACCAGTCCTCTGCCGTATGGATAGTTCAGCCCCAACAAATTCCTGTAAGAGTCTTCGGATGCTCCCAACGCTTCGTACGCGATACCCAGCATCACGATCAATATTAGGACATACTTCATCGATGCCATACTTAAATAAATAAACAAAAAAAAATGCACATAAACATTATCATGGACGAAGATATGTAAAACCTTTTTGCTACATTTTTATTGCTTTCTACACTTTATTCATAGGATAGTTCTTTTAATATTTAGGCAACTATAAAAATATTCGAAATGAAATATTATTAATATTAGTATCATTACTTAATAAATATTATTAATTATTAATACATTATTAGTTACCTGCCTCTCTTGTTGGAAGAACTGTTGCAAGCGTAATTGCCGTTTCTGCTAGACGCGTAAAGAGGAAGTGCCCTTAGAGCTCCAGGCTGCGATACTTTTATACGGATGGTGCAATCGGAGGTTGGCTTCTGGCTGTGACAGATGAATCTGCGAATGACAGTTATCTCCCTGAGAAAATATCAAAGAAATTGTCTTCTTTTTCTCAAACGATTACGTAAAACGGCGAAAGGACGGCAGAGTTTTTCTTGGCTACCTGGACGGCCGAACATACATTTCTTTTCTTACTCAATCTAAAAATAAATTTATAACGTAGCGTTTCATCGTGACAATTATTCGCAGGATCGCAGTGACTCAGTGCTACTGGTGCAGAGCGTTGTTTTATTGCAAAAAAAAAAATTTGGGCCCACCTTGGACACCTGGATCCCTCACCCTCCACTTTCAATGATGGTCCGCAATTACCCCAAAGGTTTCCGAATTCTGCATCGCTTACTTTTCTACTCCCCCCATCGCCCACCCCTATCGTTCTACGTCTCTTCACTGAAATAACTTTACACGTACAGGTGGCGAAAATAACAAGAATTTCAAACGGCATAATAAATAAAGCGATAGGACTAACAAAGGTGACGGTGTGGCCCGATTAATATTCATTAGGAACGTCCTCGCCGTTATGCCGATTCACCGATTCACCGACGCGACGCTTCATCTTCAAAGTTCCACGTTTATCATTGCCGCAAATCATAGTCGAGTAAGAACTTTGTTAAAAGAATGGATCATCGACGTTTCGCTGAACATTTACGATCAATAGCGGCTACAAATACGCGGTGCGTGACCGCCTTATCTGCATTTACGTCTCAGCACGTTTCAGTTAATGACGCGATAACGCAGATGCGCGTAATTTGTTGGATGCATTTACGTGGCGGCAAACGATTACGACTCTCGGGGGGGTTCGACTTAAGATTGTTTACAATATACGTTTTACCTTCGTTCGTTCACATAAGGATAAGGATAAGGATAATAAAGGAAAACATAAGGATAATAACTCGTTCAGTCGGCGCTTGCCGGGATCGATAGATGGATCTTGAAGGAAGACTCGTTAATACTCTGATAACCGAAGCATGTTCCTTTGTTTAATTTCTTGCAAACGTTAGTTAGCTGTTTAATTCTTCGTCGCGTACATACGTAGTGCAACAGTCTAACGAGCGAGCAGTGTGAAATGTGCCCGCGATTTGGCAGGATTACAATTTAGATAATTAAGGGGGATTGTATTTATTCATGAGACGCCCACGCGAATATGGAGAACGGCAAACGATGGAAGTCGGTGCGATATCCTTCTCGGTCGGGAATTAACGAAGGGATAGAGAGAAGAGCGAGGGATCGAAGAGATAGAATGAAGCAAAAGGAGGAGGGAAGGAAATAGCTTAGAGTCCCAAGAGCCCATGCGTGATAATCGAAAACTTAGTGCTCTTGGATGGGTGTGGGTCACTAACCAGCAACCAGAATCCTGGTCCGTGGCTGGCGACTTGTCCTTGATTCTTTCTTAAGACCCTTCGAACTGGAAGGCATGCCTCGTATTTATCATATTACAGTTTGGGTTTGTCGTCGCTCGAGTACTTTTCTTTGTAGCTCAGTTTTTTTTAAACGTTATCGAATCCGATCGCTTCACTGCCAATCGAATATACATGTATGTAATTGCTATTTTATCCGTCACGCGTTGCCGTTGACACCGAATAATACCCAAATTCGCCGGCCGGATGACGCAATTAAAGACAATTTCACTTGGTCGCTACAAGAATCGTAACTTTAATTGACGAATGGACAGTTGTGACTTTCCCAAGGATTCTACACGGCTTCCCAAGGTGTTGCATAAATCACCTGACAGACATTGCCCAGAACAACCGCCACGCCACCCAAACGGAACAACGATTTCGTCGTCCCAAATTATCTATTGCTCTCGTGTTAATAGCATTCTCGTGTACGTATTCGTGACAAAATAATAAAGACTGGTCCCTAGCTCTTTATTAGAATATGCACTAATAGCTAGTCGTTCCGCGAATTGCGCGGCACAATGTATCATTCTAACATGTCAAGGCTTACGTGGAACCCTAGCGCGATTTCGTGTCCGATGGTCATCTTCTTCTTCTTCTTCGTTTTCTCATCATTGGTTTCGATTTCGATTCTGTCGGTGTATCTGGCGCAGTTTGTTGTATCGTAAGAAAGATAAGGATCGCGGCAGAAGCTATAGACGTAGTCTGTCAATCGCATGTCTAGTTGCGTGACTTAATTATGCATTCCGTTTAGCCGTTAAAGCAATTTAACAGGTTCTAGGTATGAAAAACTCAGACAGCTTGTATCGAAACACATTTGACTTCCCGATGCCAATGAACTTCAATCACTGCTTCAATGATCTGCTCGGCCTGGCCACCCGTCAAGAAAAACTGGATCTCCTGTGACGGGATTGATACGGGGAACGGAGAACAATTAATTGATTGGTATTCTGAAATTTGAATACTTGTCCCGTCTAACTCCTTGTTGTCGGCTACTGTCTTTGTTCCTCCATCTGCTTCTCTGGTTCCAGGCGAAACAGCAGCCCGTTCCTCTCTTTTCCAACGAATCTAACGCAGATCAGCCGACGAGAATCCATTATTTCCCTATCAACGTTTCTCGTCAACGATTATTCAGTTAGAATTTTCTGGTCCCTTTTTTTGCTTCTTTTCTTTATTGTGCATCGAACGAGTCGATAAAACGGTCGGTCGCAAGTTCAAGGCGATCATTGGCATTCCCTAAAGTGTCTTATTTTTAGGAATTCAACGGGATCTCGGGATACCTGGCACTACGATCGACTCTCGAATTCTTCAATAGGACAAGTCCACCCCAACTTCCCCCAGCCATTTTGCAACTTTTTCTTCGCGCGGTTGTAAATCCACCGAGGGGGTTTGAAAACATTCGATTGCTAACGATACCGTGGGCATCGTTTTTTTTCCACTCCGCCACGGAGACGCTCGTTCGGCTTACAAAAGCCACAACAACGAATTGTATCGCGAATCCTGGAATTATTAAGAGTTGTTTTTCAAAAACTGTATCTCACACGGAGGTCATCGCAGGATGGTATTCGAGATTGAACGTGTACTCGTGCATCTAATCGGGAGGAAAAAGTACACATCCAAGTACTTTAAACACGATCGTGCCTAGTTTATTCGAAACGAAGCCTCCTATGTGACATGAAATCGTAAACGTAGACCTACATCGACGTCGAATTATGTCTAGCATACTCAGAAATATGTCACGCGTTTGCTTCTTCCGGCTGTACTAAACCCGCAAACTGCACTCGCAAATATTCCTACAACTGCATCATGCGCGTACCAGTTATCATCGAGACCATAGGCATCGAACAGACGATTGTGCCTAGCCTACGTAAACAAAGGTATTTTTCTGAGTAGTCGCTATCATACGTTTCAGTCCACGCGCGAAACGAGACACTTCTGCATCGGGTATCCAGCATAATCTCTTCCGCTTATCCGCCATACGCAATAAACGCACTTCTCGTGTAAAAGTTAACGATAATAGAATTCCATATCTACGGATTTATCTATCCAACGATCCAGTAATCGGTTAAGCGAAGCTCTGGCGACCCTCCGCCAAGTAGTTGATACATTTCCTCGTAGCAGTGGATCTTCCCACGAGTATCTCGTTGTTTCACCCCTGGTCAGGTGGAGCTCTCTGAATTTGTTGTTCCCCAAAGTGTTGCCCGTAGGAGCATTAGAAGTGTCGGGGAAAAAGGAGGAGAAAAAAAAGACGCGACGGTCACGCTGCAACGGAGGTGCAGAATCACGCACAGAAAAGGTCAGCCGGTCGGTGTCGTTGGCACGGGACGTGGTATCGCGCTCAAGAATTGGTGTACGTACACGATCGCGTTCTCGTGGTCAAGGACGCCGGAGACAGGGTCTGTGTAGGGTGCGGGAGTCGAGGGGTCCCTGACGATGGAGTAGGTATATATGGACGTCCCCGCGCGTTCGGAATACCAGATTCATGCAAGTTAGCCCTCCCCGCGAAGCGGGTGGTGAGCTTTGAAAAATTCATCGCGAACGACCCAGCGGAGTGTCCCAAGGGGCCGACCGCGACATTTCAATCATCATCGTCGTTTAGTGCAGTAGTATCGTTTGACATTCACGCTTCGGAACGAGCCGCTACCAGTCTGCCGGAAGCCTGGACACGCTCTTTTGAAAATCGTCCCGGCGTGTTCACCCGCTTGCAAACAAGGTTCGTTTTGTTCTTCGATTCTCCGATTGCAATTCTTGTTCCCTTCCTTTTGGTGAATTCCGTTGAACGATTTACGGTAACGCGTTACATCGATATTGCGGCACGCATTTTTCTTCCCTGTCTTCCATCGTCCGTTACGGTGTATTCGGGGGTGCATGCACCCGGGGGGCAACGCGTTTTCGTTTATCGGCTATTGTCGCGTTTTTATTCTCGAACGGAACTGGTAGGACCGTGCCCTTTGTTCCGAGCTATCAAGATTTATTGCTGCTGGAGAAGGTGGTTAAAGATAAGACGGAAAAACAGCGGATAGTGCGATGCTGGGTAAGTTAATTGGGCGTTACTTAAACAGGCCGTATTAAATACACGGCATTGGTTCATCTACCGAGCTATCGTTACTTTAATACAATTCTTTTTCTTTCTTTTACAAAATTCAAATAGATGCAAGCGAATTTGTAAAGCCGTCACGGATCTATCCATGAATAATCATGGAAGGACGAAGGAGTTTATACAAAAGTCGTGAAGACGATGCACGGCGTGTCGCGCGCTATGGCATTGTAACTGATATTTCAAGTGACATCGGAAGAATGGTAGCCATAGACTGACTGGCAAACATTGTCCTCTGTCTTGCGGTCACTTCCACCTACGAGCGTTGCATTTTTAATGTCTAAACACCATGACGAAGATTCAAGTAGCGGGCGCGTGTCTTTGTCCCCGAGTGAATCAGCCCACGGTGCGCGCATAAATTTCGATTTCGCGGTTCATGTATATCGAATGTCCGGCACGTTGTCACGGTGCCATCAAATAGTCTGTTTCAAGTAAAAGTATACGATTGCCAAGGTCGTTGATGTCTAGACTAGTTCCACGAAAATCTCCCGTTTCTGCATAAGCGAGTGAAAAATCCGGTCGGGCGAACATTCTTGTTCCTTTTATTTCATCGTTTTTCCCCGAAGGATCCTCCTGAAAACAGCTGGAATTTACTTTACGGCAAATAAAAGTGTCCGGGAGGAATTTGCTTATGGAAAATCGATTCCCCTGTCAGGTCCCGCCGGTACTCCAAAGACTTTCAAGGCCTCGCGATTTCAAGTAACACAGAAAGCTCATTAGCGATTCAACAAAGGGCGAGCGTAGCGGACTCCTTGTGGAAACGTTGTTTATAGTTGTCGACAGAGTCACGCTTTATTTTCAAGGCGCACCTCGACCGGTCGTTATTATGATTGAGCTGGGTAAGGAGCAATTATTGCAGAGCTCCGGACGCTTGCAATGCGAAGCACACCTCGTTCTATATTTTCCTTTTTCGGTGTCGGTGCACGCGTGTCTCCGGTGCAGGACAGGTTTGGTGGGCAACATGCACGAACCCATACTCGTCTAGGTAAACCTTCCGATCGACGAGCGACTCTCCCCTGGATAAAAGATACCGGTGTACACTTCACACCTGCCCCGTCCTACTTCGCCCCGCGAATTACGACTGTTTATACTTGTCAAACCCCCTGTCTCCCTAATTGGCACCCTCTGCAAACCGCTCTCGCGCAGCTGATCGCTTTACACTCTTATTGATCTGCAACGTTGCTAAAGAAATGAATTGTTTGCAGCGATGATTCCATGGTTGATCCTGTTCCTCGTGGCCACGGCGGTCGCAGGACCTTCGTACCACGTAACGGTCTCCACTATTCTGCAACCACCGCTAGTGGATTCCGGTGAAACGGAAATTGACGCGGAAATCGTCGACCTGCCAGAGTTTCAACGAGGCGCCGTCGAGGGACCGCCGATGATCGAGAACTCGTTGGATGATCCAGATGTTACTCACGCGGAATACGGTTCCCAGAGATTCCCTTTGCGTGATGCGGTCGAAGCGGTGCCCGCAAATAAGATCGATTTCCAAGTTCCCAGTCTACCTTTGCAGGATAACGGAGAGTCAGTGGTCTTCTTGAAAAATATTCTCGAGTTTATTTCACGGGCGGCATCTTTTCCGGCACTGTGCGCTTCATTTGCAAAGAATGGCTCGTCGTTCTTGTACCCGATGTTCATGATTAATTTATGGGCTATTGTTCCCCAAAATTGCTTACGAATCGACTCGATGTTTCCATTCGATTTCTTGTTCGCCGGATGATTAACGGAACACGATTTATACAGATCCGAAGGGCGAGTGCCTTTGAGGGATGCTGTGGAGCATCGACAAACACCGTTCTTCGGAAGCATCGATCAGGATTCCCTCTGGATCGAACCGTTGGCACCGCCAACACTCTCGAGGCCTCGACAAATTGTCAATCCAGTGGTAGTGTGCCATTTCGATTCTAGCGCTGCCCACAGAGAGGAACCGTTTTCTTTATTCCCTCAGTCAGTACCAGATCACAGATGCAGTCATTTGGTATACTCTGCAGCCACTATAGGTATCGGTTCATCTATTTTCAAATATTATTACCGATCATGATATTAATGATAACGAACCGGCGACAAATTTTTAATATATTTTCAGATCCGGAAAATTTCATCGTCGTCTCGAGAGACCGCGAATACGACGAGATCAAAGGTAACGTGCCTAAAAAATCCATTGTTCCTACAGGAAAAAGAAACGGGTACATGAAATGACGAGTTCCGTTAATTTATTCTATTGATTCGCACAGGTGGTTACAAGACGGTAACGGGGCATCGTTTGAGGGATCCTGCACTGCGAGTGCTCGTTTCGATCGCAACACCAAACAGGGGAAAACTCTTCTCAGAATTAACCAAAAACCATTGTAGCCTCCACTGCGAAAAGTTCGCCAAGTCTGTTCTAAGTTTTCTCCAGGCATACGACTTTGATGGCGTGGAAATCGATTGGGCGAGCTCTTCAGGGCGGCCCAACGATTTGAAGCTCTTGCTGAGTGAATTGAAAAGGTCTTTCGCCGACCAGGAGTATATTCTAGCTGTGACTCAGAGGCCAGAGGATCCAGTGGATCGGGAAATCAGTTCCGTGGCCGATTTGGTTCTCCTGCAAGCCTGGCGAGACAGTCCTGCTTTCAGGAGAGAGAAACTGGCTCTCCATCCGGCACCATTGAAATACGTCGCTCGAATAGCAAACAAATGGATCGATCGTCTGCCACGTGAGCAGAGGTCGAAGATAATTCTCGGCCTGCCTGTTTTTGGACAGGGGTACACATTGAAGTTTGGAAACTTCACTGACGCTGGCGCACCTATTGTGCGACCGACGGCTGAGGATGTTTATAATAGAGAGAAAACTGGAAGGATGCCTTATTACCAAGTAATAGTCGATGACTTTTCTTGTTTGAAGTAATCCTCATTTTTTGCATAATTGTCTTTACCGCCGATTGTAGATTTGTGAGAAATTGGAAGATAGACTGTGGACATCTGGCAGAGACGAGGAGGGGCCGTACATAAAACGTGGAGATCAGTGGGTTGGTTACGAAGATCCATTGGCAGTGAAGATCAAAGTAGCTTATGTCAGATCGGCTGGTCTGGGTGGAGTTTCTTTAACGTCCATCGATTTGGATGATTTTCAAGTGATTATAATTTTGTCTAATGGAACGAATAAACATTGTTACGCTATATATTTAACATATCGGATCTTTAGGGCATTTGCGGGAATCCTTGGCCAATGCTAAATGCCGCAACACTATCAATAGGATTTTACGACGAAACTCGAACAAAGAAATGCTCCACTGACGGTCTCTATAGCGAGCCTGACAACTGCTCGGGATTCTATTCCTGTCACAATGGTTGTTATACCCTGTTCCCTATTTAATTGAATCATCAGTATTACTAAATTATCACTTACAATGTTGTATTTAAATAGGTGTGTGGTATCAGGGTCAATGCGGATTCGGAAGGTTCTTTAGCTCAGCGAAAGGCCGCTGCGTAAAAGCGAGCTCGGACGTTTGTCAACCAGGACAATTCGATCGGATCCAAGGGGATCATTATCAGACTGAAATAACAGATACAGAAGAATTACAGAATTTGGAATTTTCAACAGAAAAGGGAGCACGCGTGGTTTGTTACGTAACGTCGTGGTCCCTCTATCGCAAAGGGGATGGTTTGTTCGTTCCAGAACGCTTGGATTCTCGTTTATGCACTGATATAATCTATGCCTTTGCCGGGTTAAATCCTGACACTTTGACTATACAACCGTTTGATCCCTGGGCAGATATAGAGAACAGTAATTAAATTAATTTTCAACGCCCTAAAATAATCTGCAAAAATTGTAGGGCGAGTATTTTTATCTTTTATTTTCAGACTTGTACGAACGGATTACAAAGATCAAAGGATCCAGGGTGCTGTTGGCTATCGGCGGATGGACCGATAGTGCAGGCGATAAGTATTCTCGTTTGATAAGCAGCGGACCTGCGCGTCGAAAATTTGTCGCGGCAACGATTAACTTCTTGAAGAAGCATAACTTCGACGGTCTTTCGTTCGAATGGAACTACCCGAAGTGTTGGCAGAGTGATTGCAGGAAAGGACCCGATTCAGACAAACCGAATTTTACGAAGCTGATGCGGGAACTGAGGAGAGAGTTCAGCCAGCAAGAACCGAAGCTCACGTTAGCTGTAGCTTTGTCAGGGTACAGGGAAGTAATAGACAGAGCCTACGAGGTAGACGAAATTTCTAAGATTGTAGATTTCATGTCTGTGATGACCTACGACTACCACGGTGCTTGGGAGTCGAAGACTGGACATTTGTCCCCTCTGTTTGGAAACAGCATCGATACTAATCCATACTATAATGTCGTGAGTTTTGACTAAAGTAGCATTTGTTCTGTACAATGCGAAGAACTCGATATGAATATTTTCTTTCCAGAATTCCACCATGGAGTATCTTGTCCATCTTGGCGCAGATAAATCGAAACTCTTAGTAGGCATACCTTTGTACGGACAAGCTTACCGATTATCTAGCGATGGCCTAACAGATCTTGGTGATCCAGCAACTGGTCCTGGAACAGCAGGAGAATTCACCAGACAACCTGGAATGCTGGCGTACTACGAGATATGCGACAGGCTTAAGAACAAAGGCTGGAAAAATGGATTGGGTAAGCAGTTAACAAAAATCCCTGGATTACTTTTTGTTTGAGCTTATTTCAAATGTTTCTTTCAGGACCAAGTGCTTATCACAAAGACCAGTGGGTAGGCTACGACGATCGAGAGAGCGTATTCGCGAAAGGAGAATACATTTTGAAAAACGGTTTTGGCGGGGCCACATTGTGGACAGCAGATCTGGATGATTTCTTGAATCATTGCTGCACAGAGTCCTTCCCTCTGTTGAAGAGCATAAATCGTGCACTAGGTTTGTACTTTGATTCAGTAATGACTGAACAACCAAGACAATAATTATCTAAACCACTTTCTTCTAGGTCGTTTGAGGACTAAGGCTTCTACAGGATGTCAGCGACCACAAGAACCAGTTACGCCACAGCCACCAACACTGACGACCCACAGTGACGCTGTTGAAGACACTCCTCGTCCTACCAGACCTATGACACAGCCAACCACGTGGCCATCGTGGTCCGAAGGGACCAGCACAACACAGAAAACAACAACCTGGCCATCTTGGACTTGGAACCCAAGCAGCAAGCCGGAAACGACGACGCAGAGTAGTTCTACCGTGTGGTGGACGCAACCAGCCACCAGCGTGTCTCCAACGTGGACTACCACCAGGTAATATTGTACTAAATATATTTGCAGCTGAATATGTGTGTTTAATGGCACAAATTTTAGACCAACAACGGAACAATCAACAGTAGAACTGACGGAGCCTTCGCCGAAGCCGGACGATTCATCGAAACCAGAAAACTCGTGTATAATTGGAGATTATAGTCCGGACCCTGCGAGTTGCACCAATTATTTTAGATGCGTCCTTGGCGAATTACAGCGCGAACAATGCGCTCCAGGATTACACTGGGATGCTAGACGAGGCATTTGCGACTGGCCAACGGCGGCGAAATGTCAAATGGGATCTGGTAAGGCTATTGGTTCTTACGTCTATCGTGAAATGCTTTTCCAGAATGCGGAAATACAGCAATCAGGATCATCCCTTGCGTAACAACATCTTTGTTCTACGTAACTTCTTTAAACCTGTCGTTAATGGACGCGTTAGTTCATTGGCAATATCGGAAACCTGTTTATTCTCATGCCGGCAGTAGTAAACATCTTCACTCCTGCGCACATTTTTCCGGCGATATTGCAACCGTCGCCTCCAGGCAAACCACGCTCATAGGATCTTCCCTCTGTAAATCATTCTATTCGTAGGAGACATTCAGTTCAGTGCAGTGCTGTGTGTTCTGTGCTGTGCGTTTCCTTCTCAGAAGATGATAACATACTACTTCATTCACGCGATTTCTTTTCTACTGTTAATCAATTTTGTCTCCCTGCAGTTGCTCAAACTTTCCCGACCTATCGCCATAAGTATATCGAGGAATATTGCTCAAGAGAATTACTAATTGAAGGAACAATTGTTGGCGAATTACATATGCTTTGCTTTCTTGTTTGCTATTAGGCTCCACGACTCAGAGACCATCGTGGAGTACCACGAGGCCCACCACAACTACCACGCCTAAATCCACCACGTTTGCATGGACTTCCACGAAAGCTACTACCCACAGTCCAATCACTACGGAGGAGCCCGTTCAGTTACCAGGAAAGAATTGCCAGCACGGCCAATACTACTCCTATCCTAACTCCTGTTCGAGCTTCTTAATCTGCGTGAATGGGAATCTGGTTTCGCAGCAGTGCGGTCCAGGGTTGAACTGGAATAAGGAGAAGGGCATGTGCGACTGGGCTTTCAAAGCTCCTTGCGTTAAGAAGCCAGTAAAGAGCGCGGCGTTGATTTCATCAAACGGCAAATCGAATGTACGTTTTGTAATAGCTCTCATTGAGGCTTCGAGAAAAGTGTTTGATAGCTCGTTGTCCTTATTTCTAGGCATGCACGGCTAACAACTACTCGGGCGTTCCAGGGGATTGTGAAAGTTTCCAGGCTTGCTTATGGGGCCGTTACGAAGTGTTCCGTTGCGCTCCTGGTTTGCATTTCAATGCGCGCACAAGGATATGCGACTGGCCTGCCCGTGCTAACTGCAAAGAGGACTCTGACTCTTCAGAAGAACAAGATATAATCCCCTCTGTTAATCCGCCAATTAACAATCCACCAGCTTCGACTACTCAGAAACCTTGGGAGCCAACCACAACTCAAGCCACGACCACCTTGCCATCGGCGGTTATAGATCCTGATAAAGTTTCTCCATTGACAGGATATTACAAAGTAAAATCAGCGTCATTATTCGTATGATCGACGGTCATGCATTACCTTCATGGATGGATGTTTTCCTTTCCCGTCAGGTCGTTTGTTATTTCACGAATTGGGCCTGGTACCGAAGGGGCGTCGGTCGATATATTCCGGAGAACATCGATCACACCTTGTGTACGCACATCATCTACGGATTCGCCGTTCTAGATTACTCGGATCTGATTATCAAGGCCCACGATTCCTGGGCGGATTACGACAACCGTAAGGAGACGTTTATTGTAAATATATCAATGTCCACAAGTGTAAAATGTAAATACGAATGCAAATCCGACTCGAACAGGTTTTTACGAACGTGTCGTGGCGTACAAGAAACGAGGACTTAAGGTGTCCCTTGCTTTGGGGGGATGGAATGATTCAGCTGGTGATAAATACAGCCGGCTTGTGAATAATCCAACAGCCAGGAAGAAGTTTGTTGCTCAAGCCGTGCAATTCTTGGAGAAATACGATTTCGATGGTCTGGACCTGGACTGGGAGTATCCAGTCTGTTGGCAAGTACGTGGATAGTAATTCTTTCATATTGAAAATTCGCCGCTGCTAAGGCCGCTGGAAAAATTAATCAACGATATCCCCGTCACAGGTTGACTGTAAAAAAGGGCCAGCTGCAGATAAACAAGGTTTCGCGGATCTGCTGAGAGAATTGAGCAATGAATTAAGGCCGAAGGGCCTCTTACTCAGCGCTGCAGTTTCGCCGAGTAAGCAAGTGATCGACAAAGGCTACGACGTTCCAGCGCTCGCCAAATATTTGGACTGGATCGCGGTAATGACTTACGATTTCCACGGTCAATGGGATAAAAAAACTGGCCACGTAGCACCGCTTTATTACCATCCAGACGATGACTATTATTACTTTAACGCAAACTATTCAATAAACTATTGGATCGCTAAGGGTGCTCCTCGCAGAAGCATCGTCATGGGTATCTTTTTTTTTCAACAAACAAATTAAAATTAGAATCTTATTTGTTATCTAAGAGGTGCAATTCTCACAACAGGCATGCCACTGTACGGACAATCTTTCTCGATCAACGATCCTAGCGGCGGAACAGAATTGAACGTTCCAGCTAGTGCAGGACAGGCCGGAGAATTCACCCGAGCAGCAGGGTTCCTGGCTTATTATGAAATCTGTGACAGAATCAAAAATCGTGGCTGGAACGTAATTCAAGATCCTGAACAGAGAATGGGCCCTTACGCTTACAAAGGATCTCAATGGGTGAGCTTCGACGACGCTGAGACGATTGAAAGGAAGGCCCAGTACGTCAGAGATATGAATTTGGGCGGAGGAATGATCTGGGCCTTGGATCTTGATGACTTCCGGGATCGTTGCGGCGAGGGACCGCATCCGTTGATGCACGCTCTTCAGAAAACCTTATCCGAGCCCCCAGGAAAAGACGAAGAATGTAAAGTCTATTCCACCTGTATCTGAAAAACTATAATTCATCTCTTTGAACTTGCACGAATATCGCACTACTTTCTTTACAGCTGTGAAGCCTCCCATCGATGAGAATGATTTAGATCAAGGTCCAATTGTACCCTCCATAACATCATCGACTGTTCCAACACCTATACCATCGTCCACGTCCAGAGATCAGCCGGAATTGGTGGACAGGTTCAAAGTAATTTGCTACTTTACAAATTGGGCTTGGTATCGTCAAGGCGGAGGAAAGTTCCTGCCGGAAGATGTGGATACCGACTTGTGCACCCACGTTCTGTATGGGTTCGCTGTGCTCGATGGAACATCGTTGACGATTAAATCGCACGACCCGTGGGCTGACATAGATAACAGTAAACATCTTGCTCAATATATTTCGTACAATTTTGCCTCCCCTCTACGAATCTTTCCATTTCGTTTCTAGAATTTTACGAAAAAATCGCGGCGTTAAAATCGAGAGGTGTAAAGGTATTGATGGCCATTGGTGGATGGAATGATTCTGCCGGAGATAAATACAGTCGATTGGTAAACTCGCCTTCTGCGAGGCGCAAGTTCATCGAGAACGTGATCCAATTTATCGAGAAGTACGACTTCGAGGGGCTGGATCTTGACTGGGAGTACCCGGTTTGCTGGCAGGTAAAATATTGATAATGGTGACACTTCGTTACATATATATATTGGCACTCTTCAGCATAGTAATTCTTGTGAATAAATTTTAGGTGGATTGCAAAAAAGGACCAGCTCTGGACAAAGAAGGTTTCGCTAGTCTTGTTCAAGAGTTAAGCGAACAATTTAAACCGAAAGGTTTATTATTATCGGCGGCTGTTTCCCCCAGTAAACGAGTCATCGATGCAGGCTACGATGTCCCCACCTTGGCTAAATATTTAGATTGGATCTCCGTCATGACCTACGATTACCATGGTCAATGGGACAAGAAAACCGGTCACGTCGCGCCCCTGTACCATTTGTCCAGCGACTGGGAGCCGACCTTTAACGCTGTGCGTATTTATAAATGTTAATCAGGCATGCCTGCGTTTTCTGCATCACACGAGTACTCAGGTTTTTACTGTACGTATTTGTCTTGCAGAACTTCTCCATTCATTATTGGATGGAGAAGGGTGCACCTGCGGATAAACTCGTAATGGGAGCACCCCTGTACGGGCAGTCTTTCTCCTTGGCAGAGAGAAGTCAGAGGGGGTTGAATGCGCCGACATATGGTGGCGGTGAAGCTGGAGAAGCGACAAGGGCCAGGGGTTTCTTGTCTTACTACGAAGTGGGTGTTACAATTTTCTTCGAATATGGTTTTCACTCGAGTTTGCTTGCGATGCTTTACATTTCCGTTTGTATAGATTTGCGAAAGGACTTTGAAACAAGGCTGGACTGTCGTCCAAGACAAAGAACGACGAATCGGTCCGTACGCATACAAAGGGGACCAATGGGTCAGCTTCGATGATGCAAGGCAAATTAAATTGAAAGCAGAATTAATAAGGGATCTCGAGCTGGGTGGTGGTATGGTGTGGGCTCTGGATTTAGACGATTTCAAGAACAGGTGCGGCTGTGAACCGAGTCCCCTTCTCAGGACTATGAACAGAGTACTTAGGAATTATCCCGATGGCCCATTGTGTCCAGTAACGAGTGGTAAATATTTTAGAATGCGATAATTAATTTGTAATGAAGTATAGAAGGCCGAGGTTAATTTCAAATGTTGCTGAAATTAGAATTTACAACTGTCGATGCTGACGAGACCACCACAGAGTCGACGACTGTGGGCCACCCAAATTGGGAACCTACGACATCTCAAAGGCCCTCCTACTTTCCGCCAACATGGACAACAACGGAATCAGGTCCAGATATTGACGATACTATTGAAATAGAAGCCGAGCCACCATTGGGTTCTGGGCCGGAAGATTGCGGAGGTCGTATATTCGTTTCAAATAAACGGGACTGTACAAAGTACTTTCTGTGCAACTTTGGCAAACTGACCGAACACTCTTGCCCTCCTGGTCTTTACTGGAACGAAGATCGCTGCGATTGGCCAGAGAACGCCAAGTGCAGGGACACCCAACAGCAGGTGAAATGACAAATGAATGCAACGTTGACAAATGCTTCAATGCAATCTTCTTCCGTTGGTTAAAAGTTCAGTAACTATATCTGATTTTTATTCGCAGTCGAACGAATTGCTACCCATGATCTCTGCCAAAGAAATGGAGCAGAAGAAGGTGATCTGTTATCTAATGGAATGGGCACGTAGACGACCAGGTGCTGGAAAATTTCTGCCAGAGGACATCGAACCGGATTTGTGCACCCATATCGTTTATGGTCTCGCCACTCTGGATCCGGAGCAATTGACTATACGAAATCTACAGGGCGCCAGGCAAAAGGAATTTCTCAGTAAAATCGCGGATATGAAAAGTAGAACCGGACTGAAAGTTTTACTTGGTTTGGGTGGCTGGGAGGAATCCAAGGGCGACAAGTATAGTAAATTGGCTCATAATTCGCTCGAACGACAAAGATTCGCGCGCCACGCTGCCCAGTATATTGAAAATCATGGATTCGACGGTCTTGATCTTATTTGGGAATATCCAGTATGCTGGCAGGTACGATGATAATAACACAACAATAATAATAATAATAATAAACGACTATGATATAAATGATTTATGACCCTGCAGGTCGATTGTGGGCGTGGACCATCCAGCGACAGAGAAGCTTTCGCTGCTTTGTTAAAGGAGTTAAATGCTGCATTCGAACCGAAGGGTTTGCTCCTTTCTGCTGCAGTTTCAGCCAGCAAGGAAGTCATCGACGTAGCTTACGATGTCCCAGCGTTAGTAAAGTATCTCGATTGGATCGGGGTGATGACTTACGACTATCATGGCTACTGGGAGCGCAAAACCGGCCCCGTTGCTCCACTTTATTATACGCCAAGTGAACAGTCTGTGTATTTGAACGTGAACTTCTCAGTCACATATTGGCTAAAGAATGGAGTACCACCGGGCAAGCTAGTATTGGGAATACCAACATATGGACAGAGTTTTACATTGTCCAAGAAATTGCAAGTTGGCGAAATACCTGGTTTCAACGTAGAAGTTTCTGGCCCTGGTTATCCAGGAGAATTTACCAAATCAGCGGGAATACTTTCGTACAACGAGGTATCGTCATAGTATAATCAATGTTCTATTTTTGTCTATGAAAATATTTTCTATTCACTCTGTCCACTATACGCGAGACCGACGTTATATCCGTGGTATTTTTAAGTCGAAAGTTCAATCTGAATAGTTTATTTTCACATCATCGCTTTTACAGATATGCGACAACGTGAGAAATAAAAGATGGTCGGTAATGAAAGATCCGAAGAATGGAACTGGACCGTACGCCACTAATGGCGATCAGTGGGTCAGTTACGAGGATGTATTCATTGTAACGAAGAAGGTAATTTGCACACGATAAGACGATCAAGCGATAACTGTTATCGCCAATATATTTGCATATTCTCTTTCAGGCTGAATTCATAAGAGATCTTAATCTTGGCGGCGGTATGATCTGGTCCCTGGATTTAGACGACTTTAAAGAGCAGTGTGGTTGCGGCAGGTATCCTCTTGTGACGGCGCTTAGCCAAGGAATCAGAGGAGAACGGGACCACAGAATGGATTGTACTTGAGATAAACATTCCTCGTGGAAAACTCGCAAATGGTTCACGGTTCAGAATTCATTTACATTGCGTTCCACTTTCATAGATGCCGACAAATTACGGATCGCACAACAAAAATATCAGTCGACGTAGTACTATAAGATACAAAAATCGCAGCAACAGTAGTATGCCCCGACAGGTAATATATATATGATTTAGGAAGAAGAATAGATAACAGCGTTTTGCGTTGGCGATTATCGGATTACAGTCTCAATGCCGCAACTGTAATAGGATCAAACAGGATTGCATTCACGAATATGCCAAATCGAATCAATGTTATCTCCCGGTTCATGGTATCACTGTACCTCCGTAACGAATTAATTAGGTCTTCCGCTTTAAAACGATCCAGGGGAAAATACATTGCCGCGAAGGGGGAAAAGATAACAGTTTCTTCATCCCACGTCTATACATATCTGTCTTCGTTCTTGAACGAACCTACTATCTCGTTGCTGATGTAATGGGGCATTACATACGACGAATCGGGAGATAATTATTGTACAATACTTCGATTCCATACAGTACAGCTGTTGATTACGTAAGTCGCGTGCGACGCTTCAAGTTCACGTTTAATGAAAAATAATAAGAAAAAAGCATACAGATAAGAAATAGCATGTGCGAAACGTATCGAGCGTGGTACACGGAGGAAAATTTGCACGCTAACTGTAAAGACTCTTCCGAGTGACGTGCATAAAGTTCCTTTTACGTTTAAGAGCGAAGGGAACAGGGAATTGTCTCCGCGTCCCTCGGGAAGACAATTTTAATCGATCTTGTAAGTGTACTCTGTCTTGCGTAATTATTGTACATAGTACACGTACAATATTCAAGAAGCATCTGTGCGCTAAGAGTATACAATTCAGTAAAAAAAAAGAAGAAATGAATTGGGCGTGGCAGTCATTTTCATTCCTAGGAGGCAGCATAGGAGATGGGTTCTGGTTTTAATGGTGATATTAAAAAATGCGTCATTTATTTTTTATTTAATTAATTTTTATTCTATTTCTCTTCGCAACAAATAAATAAGTATACATAAATGATAATTGAATTAGTCGCGTCAGAGAACTCACAGAAAGTTGATGTTTCTTAACGCAAATTTCCCGTAAGACCGATCGCTCAAGGCCAGAAATAATTACACGAGTTAATGAGAAATGCGCAATGTTAGTTTCATAGGAGAGGGTAGAAAGGGGTGGGGATTCTGACTTCTGAAATCAATTACAGTATTTCAACTGTACTGTTCCCGGTGAGCAGTTTGATGAAGTAGTTCGTCGACTGTGTACTCTGGACCTCCGATCGACTGAAGGAAACCCTACTATAAACAAAGAGAAAATCTGTAAGCAAATTAAATTTTTCTTGAACCATACTGCGAACGAATGATTAACAGGAATGCGTATTTTACATACAAGCAAAGAATACCTAAGTGTTCGGTAAAAATATAAAAATGGAAAGTACAGGTTTTCGCAGCAACTTTATACAACGAAGAGTTGTATACGAAGAGTCCTGGGCTAATCTAATATCGCATTTTTTTATCTTTGGATGGTCGCTGGTAAAGAGTCATTGAACAGTATTTGGGTTGCTATTGAGATGAAAATGAGCAAAGGTATTTTATGTTTAAATTACGTGCGCGGGCATTAACGCAGAAAATTCATTTAAACTACGGTACATTCGAGGTGTATAGATCGATCGATAAATTTCGATAATGTAGGCTTATCGATACGCTGAACAGTGACACTAAAGCTGCAACGAAAACCATTGAAATATATTGAGTGCATTTAGAATAGTAATAGATATAAATATGCAAAAAGTAAACACTGCAGCAATGATATGCGATTACCAACGGTCTATTATTTATTTTTTTTACATCGTCCTAAGTTGTGTTACACTGCCCTAAGCATGCTTTTTCTTTACATAGATCGTCGGGGTGTGATACGGAAAACGGAGACATGTTCGACTACAAAGGTACGTAAAACTCGTTGCATTATTTATACAGGATGTCAACAATAAAAAACCTTGAACAGTATTAACTAATTCATCGCACTTTCTCGAGATATGCATTCGATACTTTTTTTTAAGTTCAACTGCTTGACATGTACATATATTCATTTTACTGTTGAGAAAAATTGAAATCGTAAGGTAATTAATATTTATCTGTCTACGGAAACAGTGCTGCTGTTGCACATGTAGCAGCAATGCGAATTTATCGCGCGATAAATAATTTATTCATACATTTCCTGAGAGCGAAAGTATACTTAAAACTTTATACGCATGGACGTATTTTTATCGGGTACATTTTGGACAATAAGTTTAGACGATGAAAAGTTTTTTATCTAATATATCTATTGCAAGTCCGTGATTCTATTCAAGTTGGCCAGCATCCCTGTCTCGTTCTTGCATTCGCTTGCATGCATGACAGTAGACCTGTTCATTTGAAATATGTAATATGTATACGCACGTACAACCATCGTGGACATAGTACGCATACTTCGGCTTCAATGTTTTGCATTTGAAATATTTTTGTCATTTTTTGGGACAAGAATATGCCCTTGCTACAAGTAGACATTTTCGGCCGTTCACTCCGTCTAAATAGTACAATTGCATTGCACCTCTATCATAAACATTATTAATAATTACATCACGAGAAACATGAACTTCTCCAACCTGTTTTTTTATAATAGCACAAAGGTGCAGCCAACGCTTCCGTGTTGTCAGCAGCGACACCGACTCGGTCTTCTAGTGTTATTTACCGTTGTGACGTCGTGTCAGTGGCACGTGTTGTACAGAGCATGGCGTTAGGTAATATTTATCGAAACCTTTTGAGTGTTGCTCTAATTTCGTTTACTATTATCTTTGCAATATATTATTCTTTTGCGATGACTCTTTCGAAAAGAACAATTTATTAAGTATTACGGAAAGGTATCGACGTCGATGTGTGGTTCCAAATTTGTTCCGAGAGGTTGTACGCTTTCGTGTCTCGGCAAAGTGTGTTTGAAGGGGTAGCCTTTTTAGAGGGTTATCAAATATTCATGCTTAACTATTAATAATGATTGCAGATAGTCATGTTGCCGTGCTTACAGATGGTGAACGTCCACGACAATCTAATTCGGACGACGTCGATGAAAGATCGGCAAGTAAAACGTATTAACATCGAGCAAGAAGCATGCACCGTTTGTTTATTTCACGATACTTGTAAAAATTGTCAAATTCCATGAATATAATTAGACTTTCTATTCATAAATTTGTAGGAACACTTTTTCGTAAAGTAATGCACAAATAGTTAAACAGAAAAAAATGTTTCTAATAAGCATCATAGTTTAAAAACTTTATGATATGAATTCTTATATTTATGACGAATTTCACAATATTTGACGATGACAGATCGAAAAATCACTCAGGAATATAACATTATGCATAAATAACTCATAAGCTATAGCTGCATTGTTTAGGTAATGTAGATGCCTACATAGAAGTTTGCCATGCATGAAACTATAGTTAATAACCATCTAGAATATTTATTACTAAGTAAAGGTATATATTTTGCACACACATTTATGCAAGTGAGAGACCTTGCCCTCACATTGTAACAACACGTTAGTAACACATGTTTGGTTGTCTAAATAGATTCCTGATTTGCCAATGATGTGTGGTTTTGATTGAGTTTTATTCCATCCGGGCTTTTCTGTTATATCGCTGATTGGCCTGCCAGGGTGCAACACACTATTGTTTATGATGATTAATTAATTCAGTGGTATGGTTTTGTGGATTTACATTTGTTACCATTATACTAATACTTGTTTTTTTTATGTTTGAAGAGACTGATAGGTGAAAACTCACACGTACGATGCAAATATACCGTTATACCTTGCATTGCATTACTCGCAAGTCTAATTGGCTAAAAGTGTAATCTGTAATTTAATATACTACACTTAACATTCTGCAACAAAGTAGCATCGTACGAATTCGTAGCATATTGGTTTTGGTTCACACATTACTCTTTTTCCCTGTTATGTTTATTGAATTGCTCCATAATTATGTTATTATAATTGGAGAAGAGTATGGATAGAATAATAGTTGGTAGAGATTATGTTATCACCAGTCCACTTCTTATCACACTTATAATGCAATTTTTAAACGATCTTTTTTTTATGGAAAATGTTGACTCTATGTTGCAAGTTAAATAATGATAAGTATGTAAATTGTTTTCGCTTCTATCTATAGCATCAAAAGCAAATATAAGTTTGTTTTAAATATATCTCTTAGACATCTGGAGGATGGACCATCACGTTAGCCCTGGCAGGCGTCACGTGCTGCTTAGGATCAGCGGTGCCAGCAGGATTTAACATAGGAGTACTAAATAATGCCGCTCATGTCAGTATTTTACTTTTGCCATTGAGATATTTAAATAAAAGTATTATTAATAATTATATTTGTTTTGTTCGTAGTTGGTGGGCAGCTTTTGTAATGAAAGTATCAAGGAGAGATATGGTGTTGAAGTTTCTGAGAACAGTTTAAAAATAGTGTGGTCAACCGTTGTGTCAATTTTTCTTATCGGCGGTGCAGCTGGTTCATTTCTTGCTAGCTGGTTAGCAGACAGATATGGAAGAAAACGAGCACTGTGTGTCGGAAATATATTTGGCATTGTAGGTGCTGCTATGTTTTTCCTAATACGTAAATTAAATTCAATTGAGCTGCTTTTAGCAGGTCGTTTGGTTGTAGGTAAGTGTTGAAATGGCGACATGGAAAATTGCATTTACAAGTATGAGATTTATTATTTCGAAAATTGTACACTCAGGTGTTTCTGGAGGGTTTGCAACGTGTCTAGTACCAATGTACATGGCCGAAATTGCACCCCTTAGGCTGGGAGGTGCAGTTGGCGTTTTATGTCAACTGGGAATTACGTGTGGAGTGTTTCTAGGCCAAATAGCAGGACTTCATACAGTTCTGGGAACTGCGAACTCTTGGCATTATATGCTTGGAGCATTTATTCCATTCTGCGTATATGCCGTCGTTCTTACAAGCATTGTTTTGCCAGAGAGCCCTAAATATCTATACATAATCAAGGAAGAAAAGCAGAAAGCTTTAGATGGTTGGTAAATAATACAATAGTAAAAATAGTATACAATAGTAAAACTTTAATGTTTCAGAACTCAGTAGAATACGAAATATGGATATAATGCTGTTGCAAGCGGAAATATCCAATTTACAACAAGAAATAGAAACAAAAACAACAGCCGAACCTTGGACTATTAAACGTATTATGAGTGATCGAAGTTTAAGGCTGCCCATATTTTTAGTTTGTTTGCTACAATTTGGTCAACAAATGAGCGGTATAAACGTTGTATTTTATTATTCCAATTCAATATTTCACGATGCTGGACTTGGTCTCACTGGATCACAGTATGCCACCCTTGGAACTGGTGTAGCTAATATTGTTATGGCCCTGGTTTCAGTACCAGTAATGTCTTCCTTAAATAGGAGAGGTGTTCTTCTTAGTAGTATTTATATGTGCTTGGGATGTTTGTTAGTTTTATGTATTTCCATCTTACTGATTGTAAGTAATTCATTTATTAAGTATCTTTACGTATCTTGTCTTAGCATGCTAATTATTCTTATAAAATTTGCTCTCTATGTTTACAGCATGTATCGTCCTGTATGCCTATTATATGTACAATAGCAGTTTTGGCTTATGTGATATTTTATGGAATTGGTCTCGGTCCAATACCATATTTCATTGGATCTGAGTTATTTGATGTTGGTCCTAGACCAATAGCTATGGCGCTTGGTAGCGTCTTTAACTGGGGTGGAAATTTCTTAGTGGGCATGATGTTTCCAACCTTAGAAAGTATTATTGGAGCATACACGTTTTTAATATTTGTTGGTGCTCTTTTAGCTTTAGGACAGATAGTTAGGTACGTAACACTATAAAATATATATCGGTTAATAGTAATAGAAATCTAGCGCAAGTTTTATATTTAGGATATATTTACCTGAGACAAGGGGAAGGAATACAATGGATATCTCGGCATCTATAAGTCATGGATTTACTTCTAGACCGAACGCTATAAATGCCGCACGAATTTGAAAACAGAAATCTTAAATATTTTTGGATATGGCAAGTTTTTTTATAACTTGGTAGGTTTACGATCTTCTTACAAATTTTGTATAAATATGTGATTAGTAAGAACTATTTAAATATGGGAATTTTTATATATGGCTCAGATATAAATTTTTACTATACATGAATTTGTTGTTCGAACAATAGCTTTGTAATATTTAAGCTTCGGGACATGTTGCCGACCATGTAAGAAATTAATTTACATTTTCGTACTATACACACTTATACAATAATTCAAAAATTATAAAATATTAACCACGTATTTAAAATTTAATTTCACACTAATTGTAATTTCGGTGTGTGCTATATAATTGGTCTAATTTTTCATAAAAGACTAAACATAGCACAGTGTGCGGTGCTATTCTCATCCATGTTGGAAAAATTCCTTTGTACAAACCGGTCATTCCTTCTGTCCGAAATATTTTCATAACTGCATCCGAAAGTCCGTCGTATAAAGCACCCTTTCCGTTTACATCCATTCCTGTTTCGTTTAGTAGTTTTTATTGTAATAATTCGGTTGAAAAAAAATTATGTTCGGAAAAAAATTGCACTTACGTTGATTGTACAGCCTTGTTGCTAAAACATCGAATGGTTGCATTGTCAACGCGACGCAGCTTCCGCCAATTGTGGAAGCCACAAAAGTTAGTAAAATTGGTTGATCTGGAAATAACTAAAGAAAACAATGCTGCAGTTTATATATAGCGTTTATCTTGCCATTTCATTAGTATACTCACTTGCAACGATCGAAGCCAGTCTGCGGTTAAACCAAAGGTAGTTAATTGTGTGGCAGATCCCACAAAAACACGTGGTATATTGGCATACCATCCACGATATAATGCAACAATTCCTCCTTCTTTCCACAAAAACTTGAATGCATTCCACGTGCTTGCATGATTATGTTGAAAGCCAACAGCAATAGAATGTGCTGATTGCGATTGCAATTGAGTCTTTACCTATTGCAACAAAGACTGTTACAGTATTTATCATCTGCAATTACCTAGCGATGAACTTAAAAAGGTGTTTTGATATATTAACATATCAACTAAAGCGTGAAGTATTAATCTTATTAAGATTTAAAGATGTTATTTTATGTAGTTTATTTGACAATAAAAATATCTACTAGAATTTACCATATAGAAAGGACTTCCAAGGGCAGCACCAATGCTTCCAGCCGTTCCGGTTACCACGGCAGTCTTTAGGACATCGGTATTCCCTTTATCGTTAAGAATAAGCCCATATTGTTTTGCCATGTTATAGATGCCTAACCGCATTCCATTGAGTACCACTTGGAAATATAGGGCCGGTGCAATACCAGCTTGCAAAGCCAATACACCCTCATGTTTGGCGATCAGATAGGCCGCGTGCAAGGTATTCTTATATATTTTTTTGTATGTATTGCGAGCTTCTAATTCGCCTTGCAATTGTAACCGTACTTTTACTACATCGACTGGATTCGTAAAAAATCCAGCTCCCACCGCCGCCAATGCCCCGATCACAAACTCGATACCCGGACTAACAAAAGGAGAACAATAAAGATTAAGTACACATATTTTTTTAGATTAAATAAGATTCATATAATGATAAACGCTATAATTTTGATGCAATTTAAAGTTGCGCGCCTAAACTGATTATTATGATCCAGAAGTATAGATGCAATGATGTTTATCTTCAACTATGCTCTTGTTGGATTTGAAGTATGTATTTTAAGTATCTAAAATAGCAATAATATTTTTAGCGAGTATCGATTGCGACATATTGTATGAATTTCATTGATTAAAGAATTGATATAGGTCTAGATTCAAAGGCAATATTTTTAATACTATTTCAATAATAGATACTCGCTTGGAATTGGCCAACACTTGCTAAATGTCAAAATTTAGTAATTGTATTGATTATCGATCGGGAAATTTAACAATCTAAAATCTAATTTGGTTTACAATTAAAATACTGTGCCGACTACCCAAGCGCGAGAAAACCCCACCAACTAAATCTCCGAAGAAATCATATTCAATGGCAATTAAAATACTGATTAAAGCTTTTTTTATGCATGATATCAGTATGGCCAATATAAGTACATGTACGTTTATAAGTAGAGCATATTGCGTACACAGTTAAAAAAATATTCGGTCGCAAGATTGGAGGCTTTGCGCTATTGGTATACGTTAATAATCTGAAATGATTAGCATTAAATATGTCTTACCAATATTAGTTGTTACGTTTATTGGATCAAACAAACAATATAACGTGAGTGAGGAAAAACTGATGAAGTCAATTAAATGCTTGAATCATCACAGACCAGAGTGTCGCGTTCATAACTACAATGTAGAACAATAATGCCGCATCATTACAAGTCCTCAATCAGTATAAGAAGAGAGGTTCGTGTGCAGTAATACGGTAATCACAACAATTTAACTTGCGTAGAAATATATTGTAAACACGAGGTAATTACATGACTATTACGATGAGTGCATATACATATATGAATGATATTAGAGTTCAGATGAACTGGACTATGATCTGTTAGAAATGTATGTATAATGTATAATCAACGAGGAAAAAGCTCACGGTTTGTTGGCACTTGCACTCGGCGCTGTGGTCATTTTTCTATATACGAAATCGTTCGCGTGCGCACGCTTACTGGAAACTAAATACTAATGTTTATGTGAAGTATCTTGAAAGCGTTAGAAGCCTCTCTTTTATTAGCATAACTAATCTCACTACCCCCCATAACTTCTTGATATCATTCGTTGCTCCTCCTAGATTTTTCAGGATAATCACATGTTCAAAGATCATGGTTACAAAAAACATTTGTTAGATTAATAGTAAGAAAAAGATATTTTTAATCTGTAACGTCATAAAACAAATAATTTGTATGTAATGTTTCCCTTGAACTTATTTAACGTTATACTATTTATACGAAATGCTTTGCGCATGTGCTACTAATTGTGATAGTAGTGCCGTAGTTAGGAGTTTGTGGAACCCTCGGAAGTCGTATATTATTTTCATCGTTTAACGAGATTAATATTATTGTTCTCTCATCACATAAACAAATCAAACCAGGGCGAGTAATTTTACTATTTTTTTTATTCTACAGCTTTCGGAAATTTAGTAATTAATTTACTACAAAAAAATAGTGTTTACAGAAAAATTTGCTCCACGTCCATAATATATTATTCCATTAGTACAAATTAACATCACTATTAAGGACAGGTGTATCATTTGGATAAAAATTAATGTTTCGTATACAATATATATTTCATTTTCATTCTTTTAAGTTTCTTACTGTTATCGTATGCTAAAATTATGTACAAATTAATTAATCATAAAGGACAATTATAGTCTACAATATTTTTCCGAAAATTTTGGAAACGTCTCAGTTATGCGACAGATAAGGTTCCACCAGCCTTAGAAATCTTAGCAATTTCCTCCTTAAATTTAGCGATTGTCTCCTTTGCTAATGTTAATTTTTCCTTAAGATCAATAACTTCCACCCTTATTTTATTCCTAGCTTCTATTAATGCTTTCATAGTAGACTCCTTCTTGGCCTCGACTGTATTAAAAAATAACAAATGATTTCCATGTGCGAAAAATCATTGCATTAGAAAATTGATACATACAATCTGTATTATGCCTCCAAGCACCAAGCGTTATAGGTCTACCAGAATTTAATAAATGTTGCATTAGAGCTGTGGGATCTTGGAAAACTATCTCTTCATAAAATTCAGAGACTAAGCTCTTTTTTCCTAATTGTATCTCAGGCGTTGTTTGGAACAGTTTTAATATGTGATATATAGTTACCTGTTTAAAATGAGAACAATTCAGTTCAGTTTATATTACTTACATGTCAAGTAAGGTTAAGTTTTACTATTAAACAAGAAATACTCTTACCGGACGTTCATTGGGATCATGAAAATATATTTTGATGACAATTTCAAATTCTCCCCAACCAGTTTCGGTGAGTTCGTAAGGTGGTTTAGTCATAATGCGATTTGGATTGTTATAACTTTCGTGTAACTTAAAATGAACTTTTTTGACATATGTAGACATGTCTTCGTTATGATATGGTTTCACATAAACTGTCCATTGATGAGTATGTCCATCTTCTTCTCTCTTTTTACCAAAATAACGTGCTATGTTACCGTATATTATTGGCTTCACTATTATAACTCCCTGAAAATACAATTACACTTTTATTATCGTAAATTATTATTATCAATTTTTCTGCAGGTTCAAATTTTTTATTTGATTAGTGGTATTATATTTATATTCTTTCGGTTGCCTGTTTATCCATTATGGGTTAGGAACTTAAGATCGCAATATCACGGATATTTACCTTAACTCTACCACCAGAGTCAGGGCCGAATTCATTTGTTGTTGCCATCATTGTAAGTAATTGTTTTTTATCATTACATAAAACTTAAAAGCAATTAACTATTGAATATAGAATGTAAATATAAACGACATTAGTGTTGACAACTTTTAGCGCTTCCTAGTCTCTATTTGAAACACCCTGGTGCAGCATTTAAAGGTAGGCGCTTTGAAAAGTAATGTGTCAAAATTGATCTACAGTGATATATCTAGATATTGTAATTATCATTATTATTATAGAATTACGATCGAAGGAGGAAATACAAACTATGTATACATTCTAAATTAAGGAATTTTTTTTTCATTTTTCGGCTGTCTTACTACTCCCATCTATAAACAAGAGGTTGAAACTACTCGTATCCCTTCCGTATCGACATTCGAAAGGGGAGAAAAATAAAATCCTTTTTTTTTAATTAAATGGTATTGTAAGAATTTTGAGCATTAAATATTCACTAGTACCGTATTTAAACGAAAAAGATGGCTAAAAGTTGGTCAGATGACGAAGAAGTCTAGTAGATATAACCTTGTGATGTAGGTAAGGTCGGGACACGAGTAGTTTCAAACACATCTTTCCAGATGGCAGTACTATATATTTAAAAAATTTGCTCAGATCAACTTCTTTACGTTAGTTTGAATACAAATTACAGCAATTGTTTCTACTATTGGGATTATAAATAAAAGGCAAAGGAAAATTATCTTCAAGTAAATGTATCTTTTCCATCGTGAAGGGCATTAAAAAAATATTTACACTTCTCTCAAAATAAATTATACTCCAAAAAGTTCTCGTTCTTTCACACAGCATAATCATCCGGACAAAAATATTCTGGAATCTATTCCCATATACCGGTAATTAGATTATCGTGTAAGGCAATAAACTTTTTATAGTACAATAGTGGCTTAATCAATTCTTGATTTGTATATATGCTTGATAAATTCATAATCGTCGAAATATAGCGATGATAAAATATTTCTATAAAATAAGTAATTTTTGTTTTAATAGATCATTATTTTATAAACCACTTGAAATATTTATCAAATTGAACAGTCGAATACTGTCTTTCCATTTTGACTAAGTCAGATATAATCGTCGGAATATAAATTGCGAATTTTTTTTATTAAACAAATTTTATATCGGATGTGATTGAACTAGTTATATGTATATGTATTCTAATATCATAACATTCTCCCTGTGATTTAAATTACGTAAAGTCCGTCCATATTAAGAATTGGAATTGGAATTGAAACATTATCGTACAGCATGTAGTATTAATAAACAAATAAAGGAATCCGTCGGTCAGTTTACGTGTACAGGCTACAGCGCCGGTTGCTGTTAAATATATTTCGTCTAAACTGTTTAAAATAGGAAGTATTTGGATGCGCGTTGCATCGGACGTGCAAAGGCAGCCAGCTGCCAAAAGAATGCGTGTCTTCAGCATCTCATAACAATCGTAAGAATTAGTTCTGTCGTGCTACAGTGTCGTTGTTATCACGTGCGATGCAATTTTCCTTTTCTTCGGTATCGTTCTTCTAGATATCCTGGGATCTGAAAAGAGTTCCACAAGGACCGTTATATCGTTTACATAGTGGTCCAATTATAGTAAGTAGCAGCTGCTACTTCTACTAAATCTAGGTGAACAGAAATGAATAAAAACATTGGCACACAGATTATTAAGCAGATTTTAATGATAAATTTTATGGTCTCGTTGTACCCTTTAACGTATATAATACAAAAAGATCTATTTCTAAAACACTTATTCACAACGACGATTAACGTTCAATAATAAATATTTACCGTGATTACGCGATTTGTTTAACGTTTTGTTGTAAACACGGTTTTTAATTGCTCTATAATAATTGCAGATCCATTACAGCCTTTCTTTTATTCTTATAACAAGTCTAATATGTATCTGGTTTGCCACGAGTTAACATTCAAGATTGTACGCATTTACAGAAAACTATTGCCATGTTATTACAATGAAATAGTAAGTACGTGCGTAGTACGACGTCTCAGGTACATCCGTACTATTTAATGGAAAAATGCATGCTGCACAGTTTTATTAGTTTACAAAGCTCAAGATTGGGTGACTTTTAGGATACATTAAATCAAGATTAGATACGAGAAAGTAGTCCCAATCCACTAATGGTCAGGCGTTCTGGGAACATTAAAACATAAGAAATATAAGGAATTGCGGTATTGTATTAAGAGTAGCGAGCAAAATAGGAATATCCTGATTTGTTCTCTTTTTTCATTCAGCTCGGCGAAAGGATGTATGTATGTATGTATTTACAAAGCGGAAAACAAATACACTACTATGGAATTCTGATCGTTTCTACCTTTGGTTTCGGTCGGTGCGTGTCCACTGCATCAATTGGCAATCGAATATGTTCCACTTTGCAACCGTACGCAACAGGTGTTAACTTAATAATAGTATGTAGTGGCACTTGTAAATACGGCAACTCGTCTGGAATACAAGAAACCCTATCTTAATGGTTGATAGATTTAATAGAATAGAATGCAACGAACGCCATTAAAATTAAATAAACTACTCCATGTTTGATAGTATAAAATTCTGTAAACGAGAATTGAATATCTTGAACCTCAATTCTTCGGCTAACTATGTCGCTTCTGCTGACATAGCGGTCTACACACACACATATTTATTTTCTTAGTTCGTTTCGACATGTCGAAGGCTAAAAGTTACGTAACTTCGATACAAATAATATTTCCGGTTCTGCATACACACGGATTTGCCCATCCAATACATTGTGAATGCGACACCGATAGAAACTATTATTTCAGTGTCAAATGACAAAAAATATTCTGACTGTGTCTGCACCTAAATCTTACCTGCATTTTTGTCCAAGAAGTAAGCCAGTAGACACCGCAAAACCGCTTGGTGGCTAACGACCAGAACATTACCCTGTCGTTCCAGCTCCATTATTACTGGTTCCAACCGTGCTACCAGATCTTCGTAACTTTCCCCCCTTGGATAACGATATGAAAATTTGTTTTGATCTCTCGCGGCAAAATCTGTCGGATACTTTGCCGCAATTTCCTCGTAAGTCATTTCTTCACAAATGCCCTGTAGAAAAGAACCATTCGTTTGACGAACGAACTTTGCCATTCCATTTGAGCTACATATGATAACGTTTCAATGAACAATCTAATAGCCTCGCAACATACCGCGTCAATCTCGTTCAACGGCTTCCACCTTTCCTGTGGCGCGTTCACATCGTTCGCCGTTTGAATGGTCCTCTTCAGCCAGCTAGTCCATACTCGTAAACCCTGCAATTATGATATTTCTCTTCTATTCTATTCTATTCGACAAGATATTTGCCTTCCCATCGGGATTCTCATACCTGAATATCCTGGCTAGTAATGTAGCTACCTAATGCTTTGGCATATTCCCAGCCTCTTTCACTTAACTCCGAATCTCCGCCTATCTTACCTTCGAGGTTCATCACACTTTCCCCGTGCCTAGTTAAATAGATTGTACGTGGCACTATATGGATGTTCATGAGGTAATAAACTATCCTACTTTGTATGTGACCCTCGTGCTTATGAACCAGCACTTTTTCGCCGGTATTGTAAATCTTCATGAAGGAAAGATCGTTTTCTTGATTCTCGTCCAATGGTTGGTACTTCTCCTGATAGTGTTCGATTCGCAGCATAAAGTCGGCCAAAACTTCTTCCTTGTTCATGTTCGCGTAATCCGGACTACTCACTTTTACCTAGTGCGAACAAAGAATTACTTTTTACTAATCGTCTGTCGTTCTAATACAAAGTCTTTAACAAACTTCTGTACAAAATATCAAGATTAGTCCATAAATCGATCGGGGATATTTCTTCAAACGAGGCGCAAAGTAACGTTTTAAGAAAGAAAAAAAGCTATTAGTTTCGGATCTATGGACTATCGTGATACTAGAACAGTACTACAGCAATTATTACGGGTTCCAGGCGCATTTAGAAGTGCAGTTTCCGTACTTCCATGATATTCTGTTCAACGATTTCCGGGTCGTTGCAAACAGACTCAACGAAGAAAAGCTTGAAACCCATCTTTTCGACAACGATGTCCCTGATCAGTTGGCGCCTCTCGACAGTGGAGTTGGTGGCGTCGAACACGGCCACCTCGCCGTCTCCGCTTTCTAGCCACTGGCAGACGTCCTTGAGCGCGTCCATCGCACACTGTGTACGTATTGCCATCGCTTTAATATTATCGGGACGGAAAAACTCGTGGCATTGATAAGCTGTGGTCGCGTGTCGTCTATATTCCCCGAGATTGAACACTTTGGTGCTTATGCCGATCCAGTTCAGGTATCGACAGAGTTTTTTCGAGATATATGTCTTGCCGCGGGCCGGCAGTCCCACCATAGCGATTACATGTGGCTTGTTTACGAAATTAGCTCGTTCGCCTGAAATAAATATCATTTTTTTCTTCTGAATCATTGTTTCGACATTTTTTTTCATTTCGTCAGGGGTTTAGATTTTTCGAATATCAAACCATTGCTATTTATAAGTATTCCTCGCGGAGAGGTTCGCTCGAAAAAAAAATTAACTTCTCCAAAGTGTAATCAACAGGTTTTAATATCTGCCTGGTATATCATCATCCGGCACATGCACAACGCGTGCTTCTATTTATCTTTACATTACATTCGCACGTAATACGTACATATCATCAATTTTATTTATCTTTATTCGTTTTCCTGGTAGACAATTTCTCGCGTTTAAAGTGACAGAACTGTGTCGTTTCATTTTTTTATTATTGCCAATGTTCACCTGAATGTTTAGTAGAAATATTTACTAATTTAAGGATAATTGGTCAGATTGTGTGCAATCATCGAATGAAACGTACAATAAAGCTTCTCTGCTTTGGGATCGAAGCACCTATTACACATATACATATGCATCGTAGACACGCTCGCTCGACATGCCGTAGGATTTATACGAGATCAAAACGAACTAGCTGTCCAAAGAAATTTACGCAATTCCGGGACGGTGGCTATTAATGGCTACTTATACCTATTTTCACCGGCTCAAAATACAGGCATGATCGAATTCAATTTGCAAATACGGCAAACCAAGTTGATCAGTAGTAGTGTCGGTGCATTATAATGATCCAGCATTATCTTAATCAGATGAAAAAGCAAACGCGTCGCGGCGGTGGCACGACGACTCGCAGTTTGCCGATATACATACATAGCTTTTCGAACGAAAACATTTCGTTATCTGGTCTGTTTCTTTTCGAAATAACTCCGACAAACACATTGACGCGCGCCGCGTCACTACATTCATCGAGGTCCAATCTTTCCAGATTAAGTTTATCTATCGCACAGTTGTTTTTAATAATCGAGCAAAGACCAAGGTACAAGTGCAAGAAAAGACACACATGAAAACGTTATCGAAATTTATGCAGAGGAACTGATTTAACGTGATCTTCTCCTGGCAATAGACAGAGCGCAAAGTCGGTCAAACAAAGACTGGTTCGTACGTTTATTAAAGAAAAAAATCAATCATCTTTAGAACTCTGACAAGTACACCTGAAGCAGTACCGATTATTTAATCACTAATACCGTTTTGTACCGATAAATATGCCAAACATTGTACGGAAACTTCTAACACGAAACCATTCCGTTCCTGATAAATTTACCAAGAATATAGAGGGTTGACTTCTATTAATAAGCAATGTGTACTATCAATCATAAGGGTTAATTGCTTGCAAATAAGGTCAAGATTAAAGCTTTTCCTAGGGAGTTACATGCGGAACTGTACCGATTTCAATCGGTGTCACGTTACATTCAATTAATACGAACCCGTATCACATTGTGTGAATGCGCACACGCGGTTTAACATGGTGCTATTTTACAGGTTATGTATCGGGGGGGGGGGGGGGATCATTCAGTAGAGCGATTTATGTGAAGAAAATAGCATATTTTCGTGTAACAACGAATGTTTATAAGAATTGTAGTCAATGAGATATTAACAAATGACTATTTCTTTGACAGAAACACATCAAATTTACTGTTTGACCGATTGAAATCCAGTTGTTCAATTGTTGCTTCCCCGACCCACTTATATATTCCAGTTATGTATGAAATTGAAACAAATTGTTCCTACTATACATGTAGTCTTATAAATGTAGTACCGTTCTCTAAAACGTCTTACCTCGAATGGGAAAAGGTTTTGTTTGAATAGTGTCCGAGCTTGGTGGTGTGTAATGCATCTCGATTTTAGGATCAGTCATTCTATGTCACCATGTAGACGTTCCTTTTCCGATTAGAACCGTGCTTGCCGTACGGTTGTTTCACTGATTTCCGTTTACTAATTGTAAGAAAAAGAACACTTCAATTTCAGACTCACAAGCTGAGACCAATCAACCCTACGTATATATGTGTCACTCATTAAACGCGCATGGAAATTTTTGGCTATAATGTCACTGTCACTGCCGCTCCATCCTACAATTCGTATTTGGAGAATGCCATGGTGTTAATTCAGAAATGATCGCGAAATCGTCGAATGTAGAGTGAATACACGCACACACGCAGAGAGAAAGAGAAAGAGAAAGAATATACAGCGACGGGTGTTGCGAGTGAACTCACTGACCATGTAGTGGGATAGGGACGGATGGAAAGAAGAGCAACGCGCACCTACCGTTCGCCGGAACAGTCGGAACTTCAGTACGCGCCGCGTTACGCAGAGCTCTCGAATCTTACAGCGATTATTATTACGTACGGATCGTAGTGCGGGGAAATCTTTTCGCCAGTAACTCTCATCGTGTGGCTCCGCTTACTTTTCTGAATGCGACGTTAAACAAATTTTCCATTTCCACCAGATATCGCAAGCTTTCGTATTTTTCCGATAGCGCATGTTTTTCTCGATGACGGAATTATTCTGGTCGAGAAACAATATCTGTTGCCCCGAAAAAGAAATTGATCGTTGTTTAAATTGGAATATTTGGCAAACACCACTGTTCAAACGAGATACGTACCTCTGACCAGTCCGTAGCCTCGAGGACGATCACGCGACTTCTTTTGACGTCATTTATTCTTTTCTAACCAATTCTTTCTGGTTTAGTGCAGAAAGGGTAAAATCGAACGAAGGTGTTCGATATTCCCTGCTCCTCCCCGTCGTTTATTGCAGATGGTTTTCAATAAATACGTTAGATATGTTTATTGTGCTCTGCAAAAATGATAAGCACGAGTGAATCCCCGCTCGTTTCTATACTTTTTTCGATAACCAATAAGAAACATTTGTAGCTAGAAATGTATTTAACGTATAGGAATAAATGAACCTGAAAAAGTTACCAGGTATAGTGTGCTCTCGGCTAATGGTTGAAATTAATTACGCGAGCCTATTCTTGACAAAAAAGAAATTCAATTATTGCGCGAGAAATACTCCTACCATCGATAATATTTTCGGGATTACATTGCTATACTTCCTGGCCAAGTGTTAATACAAATTTTACGCCCCTTTTCGTTCTTTACAACAAGCGAGATAAACATTTGGCTCGATGATTTAAAAAAAACAAAGTGACAAAGTTCCCATTCGACACCTTGGAATTAAACAACAGGAGCGCCGGTATTGCAGTACGGAAAGATGCCGGCAGGGTGCACGAGTACCTCTATGGTCAATTATCAGTACTATCAGTCGCGATTCGGTAAAGCAAAAGCGCGACGGCTGTGTTCGTAGAAAATCAGAGAAAACTGTTTGGTGCACAGAATTTTAAAAAGGTACACATTTACATATTCCATGTTTGTCATCGGCTAATGTTGAGGCTATATTGTGGTATACAGTCGAATATGATGGACGAAATTTTTGTAGTTTGGAAACGAAATGGTCATTCCTCAAATTGGGCGTGTGGCACCGCCTTTTTCACCTTTCGTCATTCCGATTCATTTATACGTATTCCACTCGTTGTACCTATTTTATAGAATTATGTTTATTCCTACAAACAGTCTAATTTTCATTGAAATATACATACATTTGTGCATTTCAACCTAGTTATTGCATACGTGTTGCGCAGAACCAACGCATAAACATGACAGGGAAATTAAATGTCAGTGACAATGAAATATACATAAACACGCCCGCACCTCTTTTACACCTTGGAATTCTCGAGCATCCAATTTTATCATTCATCCACTGGATATTTTCCGTGGCCGATTATTCGAATGCACTTTGTTTCAGCAAAGTAAAATTATTATGACATATGTAGAATTGAAGGTAACCAGTTTCTTCATTTTTGACATTCAATATTTTCTTTTTATCGGAAGATATAGGTTATTACCCCTGCAGTATAATAGTGTACAATTGTTTACAATGGGAAAAAGTACTATCTAGCCTTCCTTCAATGCTGTAAATTTATCAGATCAATAAATATAGGTAATTTGTGCTATATAAAGCAAGTATGAGATAAATGAAATATAGGTAACTGTAAGCTTCTGACCCTGTTTATAGATTTCTCGCACTGACAACAGTAGTTTCACATCCTACCTTTTTGTATTGTAATTTCCCCTTGGTAATGTTCATTTCTAAGAAATGTCTTTATAGTTCAGCAACTATATGATAACGAGTGTAAAATGCGAGACTAACATTTTTGTCGTATATGGTTTCAGTAAAGGGAACAAAAATGTCCAAAAAGCCAGGCACTACTCAAGCGATGCATAAAGTCATTATGGTTGGAAGCGGAGGCGTTGGAAAGTCTGCCCTTACGTTACAATTTATGTACGATGAGGTATGTGGGGTTTGTAAAATATTAAATAAGTGATGATGCATTATTGATTTATTATCTTCTGTTTACATGTTAATCAGTTTGTCGAGGATTACGAACCGACAAAGGCCGATTCTTATAGAAAAAAAGTAGTATTAGACGGAGAAGAAGTGCAAATAGATATACTAGATACAGCAGGACAAGAAGACTATGCAGCAATTCGGGATAATTATTTTCGAAGCGGAGAAGGATTTCTTTGTGTATTTTCTATAACAGAAGACGACAGTTTTCAAGCCACTCAAGAATTTAGGTGCGTATATGTTACTTAGTGTGAGGACAAAGTGGCTTTAATGTTCAATAGATAATTATTCATTATTACGTATATGTAGGGAACAAATACTTAGGGTAAAGAACGATGAAAACATTCCATTTCTGTTAGTTGGAAATAAGAGTGATTTACAAGAAAAAAGGAAAGTTAGTTTAGCGGAAGCTCAGGCAAGGTCACAGCAATGGGGTGTACCGTATGTGGAGACAAGTGCAAAGACAAAAGAAAATGTTGATAAGGTAATGTAACGCCGAAGCTAGGTTGCTTACATATCCAATGTAGGTAATAAGAAAACTGTAAATGTTCCTCAGGAAGTAAATGTCATTAATAATATTTTGTTAATCGCGACAAATCTATACTTATAGCTGTATGTTTAAAATGCACACGCATTATTGATAGTTCATTCTATTGTCTTAAAGTTTTAGTAGCTTTTAGAACAAAATACTTGCATGAAACATACTGGTTGATCAGCTTAATTTGTAATTGACTGTATGTCCTAGTTCCTTTGCTACACAAACACCTTCAGCTTTTGCATACATAATAATTTTGTATGAAGAACGTAGTGGTTCAAATGCAGGGCACATATGTATCACAATTATGTTTAATTTATAAAGCACCTTTTTTCAAACTTTAAAGCTTTGAGACAGCATCAATTGCACATTTCCAGGTATTTTTCGACTTGATGCGTGAAATAAGGTCGCGCAAGATAGAAGATAAATCAACGAGCAACGGTCGTGGGAAGGACCGTGCCAAGAGGAAGAAAAAGAAGTGCATTATTCTATAGGTTTGCTGTTTGTTTTTTTGCACAGTTTATAATGTTTAACGAAAGGAAACTGGATGATGATTAGACATTCTATACATTGCAGTATTCTTTACACACTTTTTTTTAAATTGTTTGTTTAATTGTTTTTTTAAATTGAAATAAGTATATACGTGTGCAATTACTAGCAGGTAACCATTGTAGCAGAAATATGAATCCCCCTACAAGAGTGTCTTTCACAGGCACGTACAAAAGAAGATATTTTATATAAATTTTGCTTGTGTGTTCATCCTTGCTTATGCCTGAAATAATATATAAATAATATATAATGCATGTACAAGTTAAGTTCGGTATCGCAAATTATAACGGCACAGAATGATTTTTTAGTTCGTTTATAAGATATCTAATCTTAAAATGGAATTAAAATGGAAGGAACATTTGGAATGAATTTGCGAATTTACATATAAGATAGATAATATATTGCTTTTTTGCAACGCATGGTTATTTTTGCGCCGCAAATGTTATACATCACGGTACTATGTACGTACTACAATTTGGTTGCATCGATCTCTAACTGATATAGATTAAGCTAAGAATAAGAACGAAAAATAAATGTTAATTTTCATACTTATGTATAACACCGACAGTATTTAAGAGTATTGTTATTATACTGATAATATTTAAATATTAAATAGACGCAAAGATCAAATTAAACTGAACGTCTCCTCCGCGTTACGTTGCAGGTATTCTTTGACTTAATGCGGGCTATAGCTGCGCGCAAGGCACAGGAAAATCACGGGGATGGAAATGAACGTAAGAAGAAAAGAAATTGCTGCATTTTGCTCTAACAAACAAAACAACTCGTATTGCTTCTATAATGGAACATTCGACTCCAAATTGCAAAAGCCTGAGTAAGAGAAGTGTATTTATATACGTACATACATATATTTACATAAACACGCTTCATATCATACACACAGGTACACGTATGAAAGAAAGTTTTCTGGCACTTTACAGTGAATTGACACTTCACAAATATAAGACATTAACATTTAGAATACATAATTTACACATTATTTAATATTCATTCTATTAGGAGTTGTAAACTTTGTATTCTTCTCCATCAAAACCATTAATTGATTAGCTTCTAATGCACCGGAGCATGTGATTATAATTCGTACTACAGCCAATTTGCATCGGAATTTCTATTATAATTTAGAAAGGGTAAACGATTTCGACAGAGCACAAAGTTAGATTATGTATAAATAAATTTATTTTCTAATTTTTCATTGACCACAGAGTGCTGAAATGTATACATATAATTATTTAATTGAATACTATGAAAGGAAGAGCAAGGTGAAACGGGTGATGGAAAGAAACATATGCATATGTATAAATACATGCTCATAATATATGTTCGTGTATATATACATATGCGTAAATATTATGCACAATTTTTCGTGATAATTCAATGATAGTTAATGCAAATGTTGCAAATATTTATTATAAAAATAATGTATTTAATTTTATTTGCAAATAAAAGTCCTATATCTTAATTGATGTATTTTGTACATTTTTTTTTAAACCTTGGACGATTTCAGCACTCTTGCCTTAAGTTATTAACTTAACAGATGGAATTTATTTATTTCATAATGCAGTCACAACACTGTAAAGTAAAGAAAACGTGTGGTAAAAGAATCCACAGTTTGCTTATCATTTTTAGTATTTTCTTTAACTGTAGTATAATATATACATCTATGTACAAATATGATACTGTTTATTACTTTTATATTACACTGACGTGTCTCTGGCATACAAATGCAAACAAGAGGTAATAGGCTTTATATCGACAACTGTAAAAAGATCAAAGCCTTTGTTGTCTCCAAGTTTTAAAGGAAAAGCGAAATTTCTTTTCAACGAGAGTCTAGCTAAAGATAAGAATAGCAAAAGTTTGTGTCCACATTGAGTATTATACCTCGAAAACTTTATTGTGCATACTCTTCACAAATTATATGTACCCTGTATTAGATACACTTTAAACAGCTTCTGCGATTTCACTGTATATTCTCAAATTAAATGGGTCATTAAATGTATATATTTTAAAGCTCTATCTTCTTGTCAGGTGCGCATTTTTGTAATGTTAAAACAGGAATCTAATTGTACGAAACATACTGTCCGTAAATGAATAGACTTCAATAGACTGAGAATATTAATCTACTTATCAAAAAGACTTGAACCTCTATGAGGTGCATTTATTTAGACAAGAGTAAGAGAATCTTAATATTATATTTACCGTTTTACAATATACAATATATATTATATATATGTACATACATACATCTATATGTATGTAGACACATGTTTTTGTATTATTATTAAAATTTAAAAAAATGATATCATTTAAAACCATGTTTGTTACTAACAACTCTTTAGAGGATAAGTCATATTTTATTTGTGTATTTGAGTTTTCATATTTTTGTACTATTGAAATTGAGTGTGCCTTTTAAGGAAGTGTTCATTGTTAACAAATTGAGATTAACGATATAAATAGAATTCCTCAAGAGAATTGTAACAATGCATTAAATGCAAAGAATATCCGCTGAATATTTTATGTTATTACACAGTACAATATATGCATATAACATATATGCACACATGCGCGCTTGTACGACACATATTAAAGCTAGACCGCTCCCATAAATTGCATCGTTCTATATGTAATTATCATGCACTGTCATTTACTACTTAATTATGCGTCTATAATTTCTAATAAAATATATTTTGTATACGCCGCTTTGCAATACAATGATATATATGACTTTTTTTATGCACTTTTAGAATGAAAAATGTATCGTTACATAATTTACTAATTACGTTGTGTGGAATACATGTCAGGTCAATGCAATATTATATATTACTTTGTCAGCACAAGAGTAAATAAATTGAGTAAAATTAATATTTATCATTGGTTCCTCGTTTAGCTTTTAAGGATCATAATATATGCATGTATGTATACCTTGGGCCAGACGCCATCGTAAAAATGGAGAATTATATATTTTCTGTACACCCGTTATACATATTGAGTAAAGATACCTGGACAAAATTGACCGATAACCAATGAAAAAGTAGAGCACACAATCGCATTATCACAAACAATTTGGTGCACATAAATTTGCTATCAATTTTCGCGAGCTAGTGCACAAAATGAACGGAAAAATGTCAGATTTAAATGAACACATTTAAAGCAGAAAAGAAAATATGATCAAGGTTAACTAATGTTTTGTACTATGAGAAAAGAGTATGACAATACGAATCGTGTAACGCATTACTCTGTTTTATTATTGCAGACAAATAACCAGGCATTTTGGATTGTTTTTATTGACAAACTTTCGTAAAGCCGCCCAGAAAATGAGTAGCATTAAACTGGATGTACAGTGGTCTCCTGTTCATGCTAATAAGTTTATTACATGGGGCACCGAAATATGTCTTTACGAAGTTGCACAAGTAAAGGACAATAGACAATTATGTGAGTAAAAATTAGCTGCTAAATACAAGCAAATTTTTAATTCAAAATATTGTAAAAAGAGGAAATGACTTTGCATCTGTTCTTTTCTTACAGATACAAAGATTTCTGATACAACGGTTGCTCATTTACTTGCTACAAATACAAATCATCATTATGTTAAATGTATCGATATATATCCACAGCTGGAACCTGATATACTCTTAGCTGTTGGTCAGGCAAACGGAAAAGTTATTTTGACCACTTTTGGTCCCACGATTTTTGATTCTCAGGGTCTTAGTGGAAAAGAACTAGGTAATTTATTTCAACGGATAATAATGCATACAATGCTTATATTTATAAATTGTTGCAGTTCCAAAACACGCAAGGCAATGCAATACAGTCGCATGGAATCCCATAGATACAAATTTAATTGTTTCTGGCTTAGATAAACATAGTAAAGATCATTCAATTTTATTGTGGGATATAAATAAAGGTCTGCAAAGTTCTGAAAGAGTGCATCATCACAATATAGCACAGACAGAATCTATAAGACCCATTGCAGAAGTTGGCGTTTCTGAGACTGTCCATTCCATTGCTTGGTTTAAACACGAACAAAAATGCATGGTATTTGGCACCAACAACAAGCAACTAAAGATCATTGATTTCAGAGGTATTATCAAAAAAGTAGTACAACTTATTATTTTTATATAGTGTATGTACATATAATTATTTTATACTAGATCCTACAAAGATAGCGAACACAGCGGCAACTAAAGCTGTTTATAATGTATCAGTCAATCCACACAATAATTATCACTTAGTCTCAAGTATCGATAACCAGATAACAATTTGGGATACAAGATGTTTTGAGAAGCCTGTTTTAACATTATCCCAAAGCAGACAAATAACAAAAGTTTTATGGTGTCCAACTAGGCACAATCTACTAGGGGCTTTGCAAAAGGATTCAGGTAAAGTCCTACTCTATTTGGCTTTATTTAATCATGAAAGCAAGTAATAAGTGCTGCAATTATTTTTAATACAGCAACGCTACATTTATACGATGTACAACATTGCGGAACCGGAGGAGGGGAAGATACAGAGCCTGGGGCACTGGAAAGAACAGTTGCACCACCTTGGCATAGTCCAGTAAGTTTTTCATGGCATCCTACACATGTGAACCGATTATTGGCAATTTCGCAACAAGGTTCGGCTATATTATATTGTTAAATTATAAATACAGTAAAACAAAATTATTAGCAATGCTATCTTGACTGTTTAAAGGACTTACAGATTATACAGTTTGCGAAAGGATTACAGTAAATTGGTCAATACGATCTCATCTTGCCTGGAATCATGCTTACAAATCATTTAAATATATATGTAGCAGTGACAACATTTACAAAGCTCTAGATGATATTTCTATTTTAACCAAAACACGTGCAGCTTCGGAATATGGGTTACTTGTAAGTTGAAGAAAATACAAATTTGTATGTAGATAAGGACTCTCATGCGTATCTTTATAGCCAGAGCTGGCACAGAATGGTGAATTGGCTGAAAATGATACCCTCAAGAACTTATGGCAATGGTTAAACTTAAGTCGCTATTTGGTAGAAGATGGCACTATACCATCACTGGATAATAAACATCCAGGTGTTAGGTAAATTAAGAATTTTGTATTTCAGCATTCAGAGATTCCCAATGTAATGTCTGTTAATGTTACATAGAACAGTTTTGAAATTAGATGGCCAACAAGGATTAAGTAACGGTTTCGTGAAATCAGAATTGATTCATCGTCCGTGGACGGACATAGGATCTAATCATACTGCAAAAATTTATAGGTACGAAGCACAAGGAATGGGAACGGAAAATATTGCAATATACCAGCGAAATGTACAAATACGTATTTTGTTCCAGATCTCCAGATAGAGATAAAGGATTGCTTTTATGCGGATGGAGATTTGACAAAGATGCTAACACCTCTTACGATAATTTATTTTTGGAAAGATTAGAAAGAGAAGGGGCATATCCAAGGGCAGCAGCAATAGCAGTATTTAATTTGTGTTTGCGTCAAGCCATAGAAATATTAAATCGGGGAGCTAGCAAAATGTCAATGTCCACAAATTTAAATATCGTTGCTATGGCTTTATCGGGATTTTCCGAAGATAGAAACAGCATGTGGAGGGAATCATGCTTAAAATGTAGATCCCAACTTTCGGATCCTTATTTAAGAGCAACCTTTGCGTTTTTAACGGCAGACGATTCTTACGAAAATGTTTTAGTATGTATACATAAATCGTCGTGCTTTAAAAATAATATTTAATCTCGTATATGTAAAGTAAAAGATTAATATTTATAGAACGAAAGTGGTATGGCAGTGGAGGACAGAGTAGCGTTTGCACTTATGTTTTTATCGGATAGCAAGTTAAGTGAATATTTAAAAAAATCGACTCAGAAGTTAACTGATGAGGGAAATTTAGCTGGCTTTCTTTTAACAGGTTTGCATAATACGATACACTCATAATATTAATATTAATACTTGTAATACTTAAGCTGTTTATGCGGTATTGCAGGTGCTAGTTTAGAAGGCATACAACTATTGAACCGATATTTAGAAATTACTGGTGATGTTCAGAGTTGCAGTCTAATAGCTATTAGAGCATTTACGCCAAAGTTACTTCAAGAAAATCAAGTTCAAGTCTGGATAACTAGGTATTATAATAAAGTATCTGTATGCTTTTTTTAAATTGTTAACGCGAAATAACTTGGAGATATTATATCCAGCTATAGGAATCTCTTAAATGCTTGGAAAATGTGGACCCAAAGGGCACATTTTGATATTGCAATGCGATCTGCGACGAACGAGAAACCTCCGCAGCAAATATACGTCTCTTGTAATTTCTGCGGCAAAAGTATATCTGCGTTTATGCAGGGTTTAAGCAGAGCAAGAGGACCTTTTGGTAGATTAGGAAGTACGCCAAATAAGTTAAAGGTAATATATTATTGATACTATACAACCATTACCACAGAGAAAGCAACAAACAAAAATTTATTTTATAGATGTCTTCGTGTCCGAATTGTAGAAAGCCATTACCGCGATGCGCTATTTGTTTGATGCATATGGGTACTGTAAGTGGACTGCAGATGACAACATCCGGTGCAAGTAGGAGTGAGGAATGCGATAATAAATTAACGGAATTCAGCAATTGGTTCACATGGTGTCAGACGTGTAGACATGGTGGTCATGCTGACCATATTACGCATTGGTTTCGGTAATTATTATTATTATAAAATGATTCATATTCGTTTTCTTTATTTCATTCTATATCTATTTTATATAACATATTATTACTTCTAAATAGCCAACATTCAGAATGTCCTGTAACATCGTGTACATGCAGATGCTTTTCCTTGGATGCATCGTGCAAAATAGGAGTGGGTATACCATAAATAGAATTTACAAATATTTTAACGTTTGAAATAATATTGACAATCTCCATTCCAGTTTTAGGATTTAATTTTGTATAATTCTTGGAAGGGCATAAACATTAGAAGCAGTGAATAAATGAATTTTGTGTCTCACCAACTAGGTAATATTTAATTTTATTAGAAAAGACATTTCACAATTAGGGATTTGTAAAAAATTACTTGTATTCTTATAAAACGTTTACAAAAAATTTTATAATGGCCTATATTCCTGTGTCATCCTCTGACATTTTCCATTTCTGTGGGCCCAATACATTTAATATAGCCATTAATTCGTTATATTGATCCGAATCTGTAATAAATATTTTTCTGTCATTCATATATATCCTCATATACAAGAAATAAAATGGAATTGCGCATTTACCAAATGTCTCTGTCATACTAGGTGGAAATACTATGTAACTGCTACAGTTCATTGTAGATTTTGATTGCAAAGTGCCTTGCACTTCTATGTAACCTTCTGCATTATCGTCCAGCGGTTCTGGTAAACTTACATTAACTTGTACACCATCAGTTGTTCTTAATTCTATATTCTTACCATTTGAAGCTTTCTAGCAATCATAGAAAAGTAACAACAATAAGTTGATATCATGAAATTTATACAGAATTATATTTATCTATTTCTTCTCTTAGTAATATATTGCGACTCTTACTTTTCCGATTGTTCCAAGTAGAATCACTTGTTCTCCAACATTTTGTGCCAACCGGCGGCCATCAATTCGATGTTTCAACATGGTTTTCCTTTTCCGTTAGCGTAATACTTGCAAAATTTTTTCATATAACGTATTACCTAAGTACATACTTGAAGTTTTTTTAACAAAGATTTCAGAATCGTATTTTCATGCAACCAACAAAGAAAGGTATAATACCTAAGAATAATATATAGGAAATTTTTGTTGCAAACTTTTAGTTATTTGTAACTGACCAATTAGAAATGGCTACGTATGTCAGTGTACAAGTATATTGATTATTGATAAGTTTTGATTGAATGAACAATGCACTAAAAGTGCAATATTTACTCATATTTATTACTTATATAGTGAACGATCCATTCAAGCAATTGTTTAGTTCGTATGTGGAGTATTTCAAATTTAATCCCTAAAGCTTAGTGATTTTTGTTTCATAGTTGGCCATCATTATTTGTTTTACAGGACGAAGAGTAGCATTTTGGGTTGAGCCCTCTCGAATGTTTACTTCTATGCGCTTCGTCTAAAGTCATAGCGGCTTCTTCCATTCGTTTTTGGGTCTACGGGACGTTATGCTGGATGAATGATTCTCCAAAGGATTGAAGCATATTCTTTTCATTATTTTACGCCGGTACTTACTGGAAACGGAATACTAACGTTGCCACACAGTTACTGACGAAGGTAAATATACATTATAATAATCATCACGTTGAAAAGTAACGTCGATGTTTTATCGACAAAATAACAATGGCTGCAATGCGACATTTAGAATTATTTCGTTTCTTTCGCGATGTACGTAGTTACTAGAATCTTTAGAGTTTGCGGTGAATTAAAGGTTATTGAAATTTATTATAGAATTATCATAATTTTCGAAAGTGCACGTCTTCAACGTTACACTGTGAATATAGATATATTTTTTTATTTACCATCGTTCAATAACAAGTCATCACATACATCCCCCTAATGTATTTGAATAATATTTTTATAGAAATGTAACGAACATGTTTTTAAAAGCTGCTTATTTAAAAGAAAAGATGGAGCAAGAATCAAGACGTAAGGGACCAAGGAGTCCTAGCGCAGACTCGGAAGATTCATCTCACAGAAGAAGATCTAGAAAATATGATCGATCTCCTTCTCCAAGAAGAAGCAGATACCGTAGGTCACGTTCCAGAGATAGAAGATCACGTTCAAGTTCCAGAGATAGGAGAAGGAAAGACTCTAGTCGTTCGCAACAAGAATGGAAACAGCAAGCAACGTCTCAGTCTCAGAGTTCGACACCAAATCCAAATACCTCTGGTGGTTATGTTGCGGCAGTTCATAATCAATATCAGGTATAATTAAAAGGGACAAAAGATTTCTGAACCGTGTAAATAATATGTAATTATATTTGATAGGCTCCGCCGCCCCCAAATACCAGTCAACCACCACCACCTTTGCCGACTTACAACCAAGGATATAATAATTACAACTACAGTTATGGCCAAGGATACGACTACAGTTATCAACAACCTACTGGTTATCGCAGTGTAAGTATTTCGAAAGAAAAGAAATATAATAATTAGAAAAAATTTAAGATACGTTGTATGGGAACAATGAGTTTATTTTGTGGTAATGTAAATTGTATCGCAAATCAGGGCGATTCGATTGAATTATGACCACTTCCGGTGTATTACCTATTTGTAGGTTTGATCACATTGTATGAAATTGTGAAAATAAGTAAGATATTATTGTACAAACTACCAAAGTGTTTTTTTTACAATATTTGGTAGTATTGTTAATTTTTTGGGGGATGACCGTTACGTTCTTTTGCATCGCGGAGTATTGTGAATCCCCCTCGTAAGTATAACGTTCGCGCTGTTTATTTTATTGGCATCGACATTGGAAACCAGTATTATTGACCAGATGATTCATCATCAAGAATCTTCCGTGTATTATCCAAAGTTGTGATTTGAGTATGGACGAATAAAGGTAAGGTTCGATAGAAATACTGTTTGAGTATTTGACATCAAGTGTATGTTTATTTTGTTAGGATTACCCACCACCGAATTGGCAGGGGAATCAGGTACCTTATAACAATCAGCAAGCACCACCTCCACCAACGTTAACGTCCCAGCAGGAATCGTCTAGACCTGTGGATACCGCTTCCTCTGGATTAGTATCGTCCTTGGCAAGACCAGAAGATGCCAAGAAGGAAGGTGCGTTAAATACTATTATGTCTTAAAAGTAGTAAAGCAGTAACAAGTGTTTTACATCTCTATGAATTATGTACCTAGCAGCAATCGCAGCCGAAGTTAAACAGCAAAAAGCAACTTTGGCTAAACAACGCGAGGAGTATGTTAAGAAATCTACAACATTACAGCGCGAGTTGGAAATTTTGCGACAGCAATGCGATGAAATTGGTAAAGAGGGTGGACGAGAGAATAATCGTATTATAAAAGAAAATCAAAAGTTGCAGGTACGAAATTATTAAACAATATGTTGAATATATCGTAAGATTGCTTTCCTTCACGTTGATTTATTTGTAGATCGAGATACAGAACAAAATGAAGTCGATACATAACGTTATCGACATGCTTACCGGGATTATAGGAGACAAAGCTACTGTTGACGATCTTAAAAGCAAGTTTAAAGTAGAAATTAACAAACGTTCGAGAAGTCCAAAAGAAGACTTTCCTACAGGGAAATCAGAGTCGCCCGAAAGATCGTCAGCATCCGATTCTGATAAGGAATCGAAAATTGAAAGGGAGACGAAAGAACGGAGATCTCCGGAAGATTCTAAACCTATGTACAATTTCGTGCATTACGATCCAGAAATGCATTGGTGTAAAGTCTGCGATATATTTCCTAAAACGGCAAAGGAATATTTGAATCACCTGCATAGCAATGAGCACAAAGAAGCTTGCTTAGTAAGTTGCCTCTTATTGTAATAATACAGACTTAGTACAACTCTATCAGCTTTGGTATAGGTACTTTCAATAATTGAATGTAGAAATTTCTAATTAAAGATCTTTTTGATAAATACCTCTTTATAATCATTAGAACAGGATGCAGAAAAATGTAACTGATAATTGATTTACATTGTGAGAGAACAAACGGATTCGGTTAAAACTATGTATTTCTAATTTGAACTATATTTGTATAAGGATGATATATTACAGTAACAATCAACGTACAGGTACTTGGTACATAGTCTGATTGATGTACCATAACAATGTCTCATTAAAAAGTACCACCGAGTATTTGTACAATTTGTAACATGCATTGTTACTAATAGTTAATTCCCTACAACAGGAGCGCAAGATAGTTGATATGCCGTGGCATGAGCGGAATGGAGAAGGAACAGAAAAGGAAGTGCCCTATTATCCTGGACTGCCGACGAAAAGAACACCTATTAAAGGTATGGTCTATTTCAGTGGATAATTACTAATAGAATACAATTCCGTAGCTTGTGCACAGACACTGTGGTGTCCGGTATGTATTGAAGAGATCTACGACTATGGTTTGCTTAAAAATTTGCTTGCAATAACATATGTACTCTCCACTCGTTGAGTCGAGTTATTTATGAACATTTCTTCTGCATTGCGAATTATCGCAAGCGAATGTAGATTAAATATCAGAATTTTTTCACGAATGAAAATCGTTTCACGGTTTTCTATTAATACCAGTATTTGTACCAGTTTTCCTCTTTTTAATCATTTCTGCCAAGTGTTCTCCATGTTACATTGTTAGCAGCAAATTTTATAGCAATGTTAAAAACACCATAGAGATGCACTGGATTTTAAATGGACTCTAGGAGCACACTTTCGGGCAATTTCAGATATTTCAGCTTCTATAATTGAACTATTTAAAATTATCCTTCGCAAAGTGTACTGTTCATCGATTCGTTGCATATAGGTCTACATACGGTCTACAAGAATGAACAAAAGAAGATTCTATCGATGTGAAATATGCATAAATATAAATCTTATGTTATAATACTGGTGCGTGCATAAATATGAATAACGTACATTGTTAAACTAAAATGTGTAAATTGTGATAATTGCTCGTGCATTTATTTTACTTAGTATATTTGTTATATTTCTACGTACATTTGTGGTATATATTATAAATTAAAAATTTCTGTAAAACATACTGTAAATGCCTACGTCATTTTTGTCAGGATACACTTAATACTGAATATATTATACATATTATGTTTTAGAGTGTGACGTTCACTACAAATTAAAAGAAACAGAAACAAAAATTAAAGATGCAACTACAGTACGTGTGCAAGTTCCATGTTATGTCGTTTTATGTAATTTATTACTTTTATTTTACTTGTATCGCCACTGTGGCGTATTTTTGTACAAATAAAGCATAATTCCCCCCTCCCCCCTCCTCTTTATCTTCTACAGATCGACGTGGGACTACAAAAGGATATTTAATGTTATCAACCATTTGTTGAGCATCTTTTAATATATTATTTTTGTTTTCAGTGACATGAATGTGTCGTGGCAGAATATAAGGTCATTCTTTATGAACTTAAATTGTTTACCATTTTCAAAGCTTAAGTAATGCTAAGTACGAAATTATTTGCTTATAGGTTTGCAGTTCTTCAGCGCCGCAACATCGTGGTACTGTAAGCTTTGCGATTCCTGGATCGGCGATCTGCATTGTGCGAGTTTGCACTTGAAATCCAAGCAACATTCGGAGAATTATTCTGTAAGTTTTCTCTTCGTTGAAATTTATAATATTCTCATTAAAGAATAGCAAACTGACTATCTCACGTCTTTATCCAGCATTTTGTTGAGCAAAATCCACATTGGGAAACTGATTGGATGGCGGATCGTGAAAAAGCGTTCTCAGAGGAGAAGCACAAGCAGATACAGATGGAATTGCAGAAACATAAAGATGACGATCCTCCACCAAAATCGAAGAAGTCGAAGAAGAGCAAGAAGAGCAAGAAAAAGTCTAAGAAGCGAAGAAACAGAAGCAGTGGCAGTGACAGTTCCAGCGAGTCAGAAAATTCAGATACCGATTCCGATCAAGACATGTCCAAGAGTATTCGCGTTGCTATGCGAAACAAGATGAAGGCGTCGACTCAAGCCATCCTCAACGAGGAAATAGATTATCATCGAATAAAATTGAAGGGCCACTGGTCCAAAGTGGCTCAACATTTGAATCAGCCACCAACTCCAGAACCTCAACCTGTGGAAACTGACGAGAGGCAACTGTTGAATTCGATTAGGGACAAGTTGAAGGCAAAGCAAGAAGAAGAGATGAAATCCATCAGTAGTCGCAGATTAAGCGAAGAAAAAGTGATCGAAGAGCAAGAGGAAGAACCAGAGGAGGCTTCCTTCTCCAACAAACCGAAACCGGAAAATCTAGAAGCTTGGGGACCAAAAGAACCACCGAAACCATTCTGGATAAAGAAGGAGGAAGAAAAACCACAACCCATAGCCAACAAGCCAATCGAATTACCAAAGCCAGAGGAAATGCCTAAACCACACATGGGGTTCTGGACGAAGCAGCAAGTTAATATGAGTGTTAAGCCTCCTGAAACTAAATCGATAGAAAAGGAAGATGACAGAGAACGAGATGGTGACAGATACAAAGATGATCGCGATAGAAAATATGACAGACGGGAGGATAAATACGATCGCTATAATAGGTACGAAAGAAGACGTGGACGAGACCGTGATAGAGATCGCGATCGTGATAGGGATAGGGATAGGGATAGGGACAGGGACAGGGATAGGGATAGGGAGAGGGATCGCGACAGGGATTATTACGATGATCGAAGGAAACGAGATAGTAATGATTCACCGCGACGCGAAAGAAGTTGGCGCGATAGTCCAAAGAGGAATTACGATAAGTACAACAAAGAGAGAAGGGACGATAATTCGTCGAATGACGAATCGAAGTTCGAGAAGAAAACAAACGAGTCTGCGTCCAAGTCTAAAAAGGGTAGTGTGCAGACTAAAAAATCAGCTCCTCAGGTATCTAAAGGTAAACTACCTTTCATTGGCAGATTACCATTGTTCAAAAAAAAAACTGAAGAGCCAAAGATGCCCGAAAAAGATATCACACCCCTACCCTATCAGCAAAGCAAGTTCGAAGATACACCAAAAGTTCCAAACGAAATTATAAATCCACCGGGCGTGGTGCATATCACCAAACTTGCAACACCAATAAATCTTGGTAATAACGCTACCAGCAATAGTAATGCTAATATTAATAGCAGCGTTTCAGCTACCATCAACAGTAATGCTGGTAATAGTAATACTAGCACCTCACCTGGTCAGAACAAGAATCAACCGATGAAGATATTAGTTGCTCCGCCGCCACCGGTTTTAAACGAAACAAAGCCAACGCAGCAGGTAGTAGACATGGAAATTGAAGATCAATCTGAAGAGACTGTAATCGAGGAACCAATGATGGAGCAACAGAAACAGACTCAGAGTGTATCCAAGTTACCATTGCCCCCGCATCCACCACCACCTCTCAACAGACCACCACCAACGTTCTCGGCACAGCAGTCACAGCAGCAGCAGCAACAACCCCAGCAGCAACAACAACAACCGCAGCAGCAACCACAGCAGCAGGCAGTGCCAAGCCGAACACAATTCTCTACAAATAGGCCTCCACCATCGTTCATGACTACTCCACCACCATTCGTTCAGAGTCAATCACGTTATTCTCCTCATCAAACAGTACGTCCACCGGTGCAAAGTCCATACATGACGAACCCGCCCCCTCAAATGCCTGCAGTTTCTCCATACATTCAGAATCATCAAAATCCACCACCACCTCCGCTACCAACCGTGGAGAGTAGCACGCAAGATATTTCTGACATACCAGAACCAACTGAGAAACGGACCGATCCAAGTATTCCTCTACCTGACGATTTGCAAGAGGCTCTAAATATAATTTTCCCCAAGGAAGAAACTGAAACGAAACAACAAAGTCAACTCGAAAGTAACATTATGTATTCATCTATGTATAGTATGTTAGGATGTGTTGGTTACGGGCCTGAATATATGGATCAACCGCCACCTGAAATTACACAGGCAGAGACAGAGGTAGATACCCAACCCGGGCCAGATGACTTGAAAATGTTAGGCATTGACGAAGGAGACACAATCCTATAAAACTTTTTTTATGAACTCGTAAGGTTCTTTGACTCATTATGTTCTTTTGATAAGGGTCTAGTGTTAAAGCCACGAGTCACTCGATCGTTGTTTATTCATTTCCTTTGAAGCGATTGTTGTTCGCAATTTGATCCACTGTGAACCGATGCATGTACTCCTCGATGTAAAATTTATATGGTACACGCGTTGAAGTAAAATTATGTAATTATGTAAACTAGTATCTTAAATAGAAAATAGTAAATGTTTCACCCTTGCTTACTGGTAACAGATCAGTTGATAGTATAGCGTTGCCTTATCGATGCCCGGAATGGAAAGATCTTGCGAAATGTTTACTATTTTTTATTGAGTATGCTGTTTTCATCTGTCAACATTAATTGAAGAGAGTACTATGATTATTCTTAAAATTCTGTAAAAATTAAATCTTCGCGACGTCATACAGTTATTTTGTATTGTCGTATATATGCATACTATATATGCATCCGTTTAATCTTAAAATTCCCATTTGTGCAGAAGGGTATTATCAACAATGTACTTTAGATATGTAAGGAATCGGTTTCTTTAGTTCTTAGAACACGTTTACTTTTAATGTCACTATGAGCAGTATAAACACGGTGTTTAAACAAAAATTCAAAGTGTAAATTCAATTTATTAATAATATTTCATTAATAAATGACGAAGTTATGCAAAAGGAGAAATTATATAAAACTAAAAGAGGGCAAAGAAAACTCTGTGGCTGTTGTTCAACTATGCATTGTTTATTTCTTTTGCTTGAATTTTATAGTTTTTCATTTGAAAACTGTTTGACAGTATTTTTTTAAATGCTATAATATCACATAACTTAATCCTGGAAGTGTAAAACCTCCGCACAATATATAATTTGAAGACATTTAATTCCGTCAGTATCATTAACAAGAAAATATATTTAACCGGGACGCAGATTGGTTAATTAGTCGAATATATAAATTAGACGCCTCGGTTTTATATGCTTTCTTGTAACACAAACTTTAAGAACTGCATGGTATCGTACACAACACGAATTACATTATTATTATTAGGCATCAGTTGCATGCCTTATGTTTGTATAGAGTATTGTCTTAATTTTTCAAACATCACTTAATGATTTAACAATTATTTCGTGGCGCTACGCCATTTTTGTACACTACAATTGAAACGATCATTCTATAAAGAAACCTTCTGTTTTATATATACAGAACACGCGAATAGCGACAGTGATTCGTTACTTTCAATTTTAAAATTAGTTTCGGAACAATTCGTGCATGGAACGAAATGACATTTATTTGAAGGGTGGTACTACGCGCACTTCAACATATTTTTTACGATTCAGTTCACCCCGTTTGAACATTTGTTACCTTTCAAAAATATCATTCAGTATCATGCACGGTTTCGTGTCTTTTATTTACGCCATAGGAGAGCAAAAATATCTAGATATACCTACATTTAGGTACATGCACGTTTTAAATATTATATTATTTTAATCTTTAAGCCCAAGAATCTTCAATACGTTCCATCGTAACATGGAAGTAGTGTATCAAACACGGTTCTTCTTTAATTTCTAAAACAAAAACCACTTGCAATATCATTTACGAATGTTGGAATGGTAGCTTATGGAATGAAATGCAATCGAATCTTCAAAAGCTGATGTGCACTGACATCTAATCGTATTTCGTGAGTGTAGAATAGTACGAAAATTTCAGTGTCAACCACCTATTTCCAAGAGTGCATTAGATTTGCAGTACAAGACCAGCGCTAGATATATTATCACCGCCACCGGCAGTTTGCGCAGCTTCGGTGCAGACTAATACCGGGGCCACGCATACTTGAATTGGAATATCTTCGTTTCCAATGCTTGTCACTTCATCCCAACAAGAAACTGGTTTCTCGATATCAAGTGCTATTCGTGTACCACCAACAATAGATGTTGAAAAACTGTCGTCCAGAATTAATGCTGCTTTCTTAACATCAACCTGGAATCATTTTGCAACGTAGAGTGGTATTCGTAGTGGTTTCTTTGAATCTACCATCGATATTACTTACATGACTGGTTGCACATACATGTCTATGAGCTGTTAACGATGCCTTGGCCGCCGCAGCCATTGTATTCTTCCACACGGAATCTTTTACAGTAAATATAGCTTGATAAGCTAATGTATGAACATGTATCCTTGTTAGCACCCGAGAGTTAGGGATAGTTTTACTCCTTACACGTATAAGTTTAAACAAGGTTCGCATTTGATCTAAAACTGTTGCTATACGTGGTGTTGAATTTGCCACCAAAGAAATATTTCCGTAATACATTGCATTATGCAAATTAGCGATTTCTTGCTCGTTCATTCCTAAGCTATTGGCAAATGGTATAATCGAATTGCATAGTTCAAATAGTAATCTATCCTCCGCAAATGAAGCCATTTCGAAATGAATGTTTGTAGATGTAGATCGATCCACCATTTGTTTCTTTACCTTGTGTAGAATATCGTGTCTTTCATCTGCATTTTAACAAGTATACGTTAGAAAAAAGATTCAAGACTTGTGTAATTAGAAACGTCATTTCAATTACCATCTGGGAGTGGATAATTATCCATCATCTGTAAACCACTGATAACGAGCAAATTGGGCTCGTAAGTAGACAAAAGTTTGTTAAATGCGTCAAGAGAACTAATCCTAGGATTATTGGCATCATTATGAATTATATACCTAAACAAATAATTCAGAATTATTTACAGTTTCTTAGAGAGATTCATTATTAATTGTGGTATAATTTTCTCTCCGAACCTATTAGCTCTAGCACTAGAGTATGGACCCCAAACATCTCCGTGTTTGTACTCTATAACTAGATGTATGTCATCTCTTTTTACTTCACCTCCGACAATATTGATAACTTGTGGCATCATTTGATGCAAAGATCTCGTTATCTTTGCAGCGAGCGTAACATCGCATCCCTCCCTTGCGAATCTTAATGCCATCAATGCTGCATTACCGCCGATGGTGGAATACGATGACGAAAATGAACGAGCTTTGGTAACCAGCTCGTCAAATAATGTTCTATTTGCCATGTACCTTCTAAGAAAAAATATGAAAATATTTGATGCTTGTTTAAAGTAAATTTTCTATAAAACTTCAAATGAATAATAAGGGCTCTCGAAATTCCAGCGGCAAAAGTAGCCCTTACTCTGCAGCTGCTCCATGACGAAAGTAATAGGCGAAACTTTTTAAGAGTTCTAATTCTGTGTTGATTTCATCAAAATGTTCAGGTCGTCCGATTTCTTCAGAGTAGTTCAGTAAGTCTTTAGCATTGACGAATACATCTGTACACACACCATAACCTATCGCAACTTTTGGTCTTGAAGTAATCACATGTTTGTTTTCGAGTTTCTCTAGGCCGTGGATCAAAGTTTGCAAATGTTTTTGAAGAACATTCTCCGAGTTTCTATAATAAATTGCAACTAAAACTATCAGTACAGTGAGTACTGAACCGAATTTTAACCCCTTGTTATACTTCATGTTGAACTCGAACGAGAACAACGAACTAAGCGCTGCACTCTGCGGTACCCTGGTCTTTGAAAAATCTAATCGATGCAGTGCCATACCTACTTCTTATCTGTTATACAAACAAGATTGTGCTAAATGTTGGATTGCTTTAAAGTCATTGATCGCTTTAGTAGCCAAACAACTATATGTGTATAAATGTATTGCGTACATCATTTCTTTGTGCGAAACTAATAAATTCATTACCCGATTATCGCAAAGTATCATATTATTTAAGATAAGAAAAAATACTTTGATTTCGTTGAATATTTATTTAAAAAACAATGCAATGATGAATCATTTGGCATAATTTAAATATATATCTCATTGAACAATAAACTTGGAACACATACACACGTATAAACCATAAAAATTTGATCTTACAAATATAGATTTGTACGAATGTATCATATAAACAAATCAGCAAAAGTACAGGGAAAGGTGAAAGGCTTTTGAAACATTGATTTTTACTGTCAATCTTAACTATTATTTCCATGATTCTTTTCTTTTCAAGATCTTTTCAAGAGAGTAAAGCTATGAAGCATTATGAGATTTCTTTATATACTATAAAAATATTCAAAGTCTTTAAGTATACATTGATCACAAGTATACGAGTATAAATAAAAATAAAATTTGTCCGAGATGAATCAGAAGTACAGTCGTTATAAGATAAAACTGGAAGCTTCCAAAATCGACTTATGGTTACTGATAATATACATAGGATCGAACTTAAATAGTTCCACAACTGAAACAAGTTGAAAATGTCTTATACAAGACATTCATTCTTTATTTTTTGTGTGAAGACGCATATGTTTCTTCAAATTATCGAGCCGATTACATCGCCGATCACAGAAATCGCATTGATAAGGCATTAAATTACTGTGCACTACGACGTGTCCATTTAAGTGGCTAATCTGTTTAAATCGTTTCCCGCAAATAATACAAACATATGGTCTTTCATTCATATGAGCGGATGCGATATGCGTTTGCAAATTAGTTTTTCTTACAAATGTAGCCTTGCATTCATCGCATTCGAACGGCCTCACATTTGCGTGAATAGCCAAATGAGATTTAAGCACGTTCTTATGCTTGAAGTTTTTTTCGCATAAATGACATTGGAATGGTCGTTCATCGTTATGTACTTTCTTGTGTACAGATAGATGGGCAAGCTGTTTGAACATTTTTGCACAAATTTCGCATTGATACGTACGCCCATCTTCGTGAGCAGCACTTATATGCCGGCGCAAAGTATCCGCTAAAGTGTATCGCTTTCCACAAATCTTACAGCGAAACGGACGTTCATTCGTGTGAGTCATGAGATGTCCATTTAGATTTCTCTTTTCAAGAAACCGTGCCCCGCATACATCGCACTGATACGGCTTTTGTCCATTATGGACGTACATGTGCTTTTTCAAAGAATTCGATAGGCTAAATCTTTTCTTGCAGACCGTGCACTCAAATTTTCGTTCACCAGTATGCACAAGCATATGAGATTTTACGTGTCCTGCTTGCTTGAATCTCTTCCCACAAATTACGCATGCGAATTGACGTTCGTGGGAGTGAGTGAGTATGTGCCGTTCTAACACGCTTTTAGTGGTGAATACCTTTTTACAATTGTCACATTCGAATAGACGGAAAGCAGCTTTAGTTTTGGAAATATAATCTTCCTTGTGTGACTGAGCGTGGACTTTTAGAGCACCCAATGTGTCAAACTTTACTCCACACACTGCACAATGGAATGAACGACAATCCTTGTGCGTCAATGAATGTTGACTAAGATGGCCCAGTTGTTTGAAACTTTTATTACAAATTTCACAGATGTATGGCCTTTCGTTTGTGTGCGATCGAATATGCCTTTTTAATACACTAGGAAAGTTAAACTTTTGGTTACAGTACGAACAATCTAGAGTTGAATCTCCATTTAGTTTTATTGAACGAATGTCTGCAGGTACTTTCTTTCGTTCTTTAATAAGACTCCTTTTTGCTTTCGCACTGTCGTTGTCTACATTTTGTTGTGTATCATCGCGGTTGAAATATGACGAAGAACTCAATTTAACTGCTTTCGCATCTACCGTTGTTTCATCCTGTGAATCTTTACTTTTCCTTTTTCTACTCAGGCTAGATAATTTATTTTGATGGTGAGATTGACGTGTGTGCTTCTCGTACAGGCTTAGAACATGAAACGTTTTGTTGCACAATTTACACTCAAATTTCTTTCCCCTTGTGTGCGTTCTCATATGATTTTTTAAATGCCCAGGTTTCATGTACTGTTTACTGCAGACTTTGCACTTTAAATCAGTTAGGTCTTCTATGGACAATGTTTTATCAGCTATCATTGATTCATCCTCAAATACTGAATCTTCTGTATGTACGTTTAAAGGTTCACTTTTTACATTTACAAATTTAAAATCTGGGGCATCTGTTTGCACCTCGTCTCTATCTTCGCCAGAAGAGTCACTCTCGTATTCTTTAAGCTGAAAAATAGTGGAGTACTGATTAATAAATGATAACAAATAATTGTATTATTGCTATTACATTTACACTGACCAAATCCCTTACGTCAGTCAAATTGGTTGAGTCCTTTGTAAGGCGTTCACTACCTTTCTCTTTAGACTTGCTCGTATTATTGGGCATAAGACTAATCCATTCTTCTTCTTTCCATATGATTTCCCTTGAATCTATACTATTAGCTTGTTTTTGAAATTCTTCGTGAACATTTTTACCAAACAATACCTCGTATGGAATCCTTCCATTATCACAACGAAAGGTTGAATTTTGGAAAATTTGAATATGTTTCAATGCTTCATACCATGTTGTGGATGGATTCATTTCTATCCAATGTTCAAGTAAATTCTTAAAATCTCTACTCTTCTCACCTTCAGAGATTTCCCCGTGAAGTATAATATAATCATTCCATAAAAACCGTAATTCCTGTACAACTTCTTCCGCGAACCCACGTCCGTTACTACTTTGTAAAACCTGTGGGGCTCCAATTATAGCTAATACGTCTAAAAGTTTTATAGCTACTTCACTCGCTGCATTCCCATGCAAACCTTTCAATACAACAAATCTGGATACTTGATCCTCGTAAACAAAAAAATATTTGTAATTACAATTTAATTGCACTGGCATATCAATTACATCAATTTGTCCTCTATGATACAGTCTTTCCTTTTCACAATTGTTATATGAACTCATGTTTTCAATCGTAGAATAACATACGCATTTATATATTCGTTTGATAAGAATGATCCATTTATCATCAATAATATGGTCGAACAATTTATCATAACGTGTAAATATATTGCATTCTCAGAGGTAGAAAATTAAGTATCTCATGGTGACAATATATCTCAAGTTTCAAAGATATAATATTGGCTTTTTCTGAATGCAACTCATATGTTTCCATGAATACTTCGTTAATATTTAATATACCCATTATTCACTTTGTTAAATCCATTTACATCTCCTAAAAGAAATAATGACATAAGTGAGTGTTATGTTAAAGGGAAATGAACAAAAATATATAACATTACAGGGGATATGCATCGCATTAAGAGGATTGTCAAGGGTTATCATATTTATTGAGCGTGAAATATCTTACCGAAGTTCATTGGCATTTGTGCATAGTGAATAAGTTTTAAGTCAGCGTTTACATAAGTTTACATTTTTGTTAAACAAAACAATTTACAGGCATAACCTATGCAATTCGTTATGAAGTCGAGTTTCTTTCAAACTGAAATCTTCATATTTATTTTTGATGACATATACTGAAATACTAAAATGACAACAGTTTACGTTTTTTAGTGAAATAAACGTTTTACAGTTTTTCGATTCAGTAATTAATATTCACTTCTCAATTCTGCAAACTCCAGTTTGCCATTTTCATAGTGAATTTTCATTGCTCTTTTAGGATACAGCTTGCCAGCGCTAGTGGAAAAAATGTTTATTCGTCCACGTGTTCGCTGCAGTAGAAGTTAATTTCAACAAAATAAATTATCATAATAAAATCAGTGATATTATTGATATTTTAATACATAAAATCAATGATATTATTTATTATAGCCAGCTCCTGGTGAATAAACAAGCAGATCTCGAAAGAAGCATTGCGTCTTATTATCGGTCAGATTTGTGGCTGTCTTACTGACCAGAACTCTAGATTACGTCATGGATACGAGATAAATTCATTTTTTAATTAAGCTGTTCTGCATATAGTAATGTAAGTAAAGCAGGGTCACGCGTTTTTTTGGCCCTTGGGACGTTTTTCGATCCGATTGTGCCCAGGGTCTGTGTACCGGATAAGTTGTTACGTTCACCTCCCATTAGGGCAAGTATTCCATTTAATAATAACAACCCCAGGATCGTAGATTCAGCTGAAAGTTGGTCAAAAGGCTCAGAGGTCTACTACACAGTACCCGAGAGAGTCTTACGTCCGGTTAAAAGTTGATCAGAAAACGTAAAAGTCCAGTAGATATAACCCTAGGATCGCAGGTTCAGTTAAATGTTGGTCAGAAACCGCAAAAGTTCAGTAGGTATCACCCTAGTACAGTAAAGCGCACGACCGCGGTCGGAGCCCTTCGAAAAGTTCGGAAATTGCGAATTACACCGAGCGCGGCCGAGCGCAACCGACGCGCCGGCGCGTCGCGGAATGCGGATGCCCGGTGTGCGGTGCGCACGGTCAGTAATAGTTGAAGCGTCGCAGTTGTCGGATTAACTTTGCTGTCGGAGGTTAGCGATATACATAACCCTACAAAACAATACATCTCAGGGTCTACTTTACCGCCGCATACGCTTCACTATTAGCTTCAATAATTAATACGCGTTTATTTAACAATCATTTGACTATTTCATTCATATCCTGTGCTCATTGGTGTATCTCGTCGGCAAGTCGATTTAATCTGTTATCAGGTGTTCTAGCGTTTCAAATTTTTGTCTGCACAAGTCACGTCTTTCATTCTTCTCCTTCTCCTAATGTTTCTTCATCCTTTAATGCTTTCGCATCTGTCACCTGTATTATTAATTGCTGATTGTGGCATCTTTCATTCCGTCTTAAGTACTTTAGTAGCGTTGCTGTTCTAATATATTTAAACGTTTCATTATATTTAGCTTCTTATATTTTTCTGTCTCATTCCAGCTGTTAAATTTCATAGTCCCTTGTTTCAAGGCTCTCCATCAATTCCTTTACTTCTGCTCTCATCAAATTCATTCTTGTGAGACCCGTTTCATTCCTTATTAAATAATCCTCTCTTTCTTTTACGCTTCTGGTTTGGTCTACCCTTCTTTCTTTTTCCTTTAAATATCGCTTAACAATCTTTATCTCACCTGCTGCATATACTTACTAATATATTGTTTGTGTGTGCAGGTTTCGCAGGCAAAGAGTAAGGAGTTTGACTGATATTTCACATTGGGCATAAAGCAAGAAAGAAGAAAGAATAACCACATACTTTAGTCATAGTAAATTGGTTTCTACGAATAGTTTGTAACTATTAGCGCATAAGATTAATATAGAACAATTGTGTAATTAACTGTTCCGTATACCTAGTATACATTTTATTTTATATTCCCTTTATTAAGTACATCTTCTATAAACTTTACTATTACTGTTACTACAAGTTCTACTGAAAGCGCTAAATATAAAATGCAAGATACAATAAATACTTTGGCCTTTACATATGCACAAGTTACACGATAGTTGTAATTTAAAATTTGCTTCATCAAATGAAGTACGGAAATTTTAGTATAAGTTTTACTTGTAAGATATATTGTAAATTAACTTTAAAGAATAGTTCATAAGTATTAGTTTGTAAACTTGAATTATCGCATTTTTGTACCTTGTATCTTCGTTAATTAATTTGAATAAATCTTAAATGAAAAGAATTCTACGCCCCTCTTTATTTTAACACATCCCTTTATTTTAACTATCCCTGACAATACCTGATTCCAATTCCTTAAACAAGTACCACCGTGCAGGAACTTTAAATACAAAGTTCACAAGCGGAGAACTTGTAAAAATAGACCTCGACACTACTAAACATATTGCAACTAGGTATACATAAAGCACCTCACCAAAACTCAACCAGGTTGCAAAGAAATGCCTAGCGAAAATGAAATATGGTTGCAAATGACACCTCGCGAAAACGCAACAAAGTTGGCAAAATTATCGAGGAAGATTTGTAACAACATTGCGCCTAAAAATGCAACAAAGTTGCAAACAACGCCTCGCGAAAACGCCACAATGTTGCAAAAATTTTCGAGAAAAATTTGCAACAATGTTGTGCTAAAAATTTTGCAACAAAGTTGCAAGAATTTTCGAGAAGAATTTGCAAGAATTTTCGAGAAAAATTTGCAACAATGTTGCGCCAAAAATTTTGCAACAAAGTTGCAAGAATTTTCGAGAAGAATTTGCAAGAATTTTCGAGAAAAATTTGCAACAATGTTGCGCCAAAAATTTTGCAACAAAGTTGCAAGAATTTTCGAGAAGAATTTGCAAGAATTTTCGAGAAAATTTGCAACAATGTTGCGCCAAAAATTTTGAAACAAAGTTGCAAAAATTTTCGAGAAAAATTTGCTACAATGTGGCGTCAAAAATTTTTCTCGAGAATTTTTACAACTTTGTTGGGTTTTAGTATGGCGATATTTGCAACTTTGTTGCTCTTTCTTAGAGCTCGATTTGCAACATTGTTGCATTTTCTTAGAGCTCGATTTACAACATTGTTGCATTTTCTTAATGCTCGATTTGCAAGAAATGAAGACCTTTGATAGTGATGAAAATGATTGAGAATTTTCTGCTGCCAAGTTTAATAAGGTATAGGGCAATTTTTATAAGTTTCTCGCTTCAGGGCTTTGCATTTAAAGTTCGTCCACGATACTTCTTGTATAAGGAATTGGACTTAGGTTCTTTCAAGGATTGGTAAGGTATGAAAATAAAAGGGGCATTGCAATTCTTTTCATAAAACATTTATTTAAACTAATCAATGAAGATACAAGTTACAGAAACGTTGTAATTCAATTTACAAGCTAATCCTTATTAACTATTCGTTTATAACTATTTACAATACATCGTACAATTAAATATTGCATCAATTCTAAACTAACGTTTATATAATATAAAAATACTATAAACAGAAATAATCTAATACTTATAAACTATTCATTGAAGTTAATTTACAATATATCTTACAGAAACTCATAAAGTTAAATTACAGCAATTGTGTAATGTGTGCATATGTAAATCATTTATCATATCTTTCATTTTGTATTTAGCAGATTTAATAGAACATGTAGTAAAAGTACTATTAAAGTTTATACAAGAGCTACAGAAGAAACTGAATATAAAATAGAATATACAATAGATATACATGAGACAGTTAATTACACAATTGCTCTAAGTAAATCTAAATACAGCTAAAGTATCTTCTTCTTCAGTAGAAGAAGTTTCTTCTTTCTTGCTTTTATGCAAAAAGAGACTTCTCGTATAAAAGTGATGGTCAATGATCCTCAACTTTTCCCAAGAAACCTGCACACACACAAAATATATTAGTAAATACGTAAGAGAGAAAAAATTGCTAAGGAATGTTTAGAGGAAAGAGAAATAGGGCAGTGCTACACTAGAAGCAGAAGAAGAAGAAAGAATTAAAAAGGAATGGAATGAGTCTCGTAAGAATTAATTTGGTGACATTAGAAGTGAAGGATTGGACGGACTTCCTTAAAAGAGGAAACTATGAAATGCAGCAGTTGGAAAACATATGGACATGGAAATGCAGATGCAAATTCAGCTGGTACGAAAAGGAAGAGGAAAACGGAAGATGAGAGTGCAAGAGTTAAGATAGTACGTGTATAGTACGTGATAGTAAGTGTAAAGATAGGTTATATGTTCGCTAAGCCCAACTTTCTTTGCTACGAAACCGAAGTAAGGAATAAGACCACTATTAGTATATATTTATTACATGGTGAAAAATGCCTCTAAAGGGAAAAATATTCGCAAATGTATTTACCTTGCCAAAAGAGGTTGATTGCTGTAGAATAAAATGAACAGTGGAACTTACAATGTTATCGTACATATCAAGATTAACGTATAGATTGTAACCCTTTGTTAATATGTAAATGAGAGTATGAAACGATTCATATCACCATTTATAAAGTGCTTGAATTTACGTACCACTCGTATCCCTGTCTTATCTACGAAGAGAGATGTATGTCGCTAACCTCCGACAGCAAAAATAGTCCGAACACTGCGACGCTTCAACTAGTACTGACCGTGCGCACCGCACTTTGAGCATCCCCACTTCGCTACGCGCCGGCTCGTCGGTGGCGCTCGGCCGCGCTCGCTCGCGCTCGGTGTAATTCGCAATTTCCGAACTCTTCGAAAGGCTCCGACCGCGGTCGTGCGCTTTACTGTACTAGGATGATACCTACTGAACTTTTGCGGCTTCTGACCAATATTTAACTGAACCTGCGATCCTAGGGTTATATCTACTGGACTTTTACGTTTTCTGACCAACTTTTAACCGGACGTAAGACTCCCTCGGGTACTGCGTAGTAGACCACTGAGGCTTTCTACCTACATTCAGTGCCGATTTTAATCAACAACGTCTTAACTTAAAGCTCTCTAAAAAGTAGGGTTTTACATTCAAAATAGGTATAAAAGCTACGAAGGCTATGCAAGACCCAAACTCTACTTCAGTAAATAATAGTCCCTCAACTGAGCACCGTTCATGTTGAGGAGAGTAATATATGTCTCCTCATAAATGAGGAGATGATGCTCAAATCAGTCAGATGTCTAAGTCGGTATGGCAGAGACGTTGATCCGCGGAAGCCCATAAGGTGTTGTATCTATTAATATATTTTGTCTGTGGCTAGTTCGTGGTCAGCAGATCACTTTTCTCTGTTTACATTACTGGAGCCACAAATTTAACTGTGAGCGTTGCTACGTCATATCAATATCCAGCAGCCATTTTCGTTCTACTTCTGGCAAACCTGAGTGACACGCAGTCTATCTAGCGAGTCCAAGATGGCAAGTGAGGTAAACGGAATCGCTGGCCAAGCAATTGAAAATATAACGGAAACTAATGAGGCAATTACGGGAAGAGTACCCTCGACACCCGAGGGTATGGCTATTGCATACGGAAGTCTGATAATCATGGCAATTTTGCCCATCTTCTTCGGTAGTTATCGTGCAGTTAAACACCATAAGGAGCAGCAGGTTAGCCACGCGTTTTAACATATGTTGTATACTACTACTTTAATGAAGGTCTTTTAATTTTAATACGATTAATGCATCGTATATCGTCAAATTTATTAGTTTTCTTGCGTGCAATATTTTCCAATAGCATAAAATAACCCTTTGCAAGTTAATATGGTACAAGTGTTGAGTTTACAAAGTTTTTGTGTTGTGTTTGAGTTAATTTAATATGTAAAGTGTTTTGTTAAATTTTGTCTACATTATGTCCATGCTTTTTTTTATAGCAACAATGTAAAGAAAGTGGGGAACAACCAGACACAATGACGTGTAAAGAAGCTGCGATATTTCCTTTTATTTCAAGCTTCACGTTAGTGGGGCTATATCTATTATATAAGGTACAAAGTGTTTGAATATAAATCGATGATCTATGAACGTAATAAAGAATTTATTTCACCTAATTTGCTGTTCTATTTTTGTTAAATATTTTTCAGATATTTGCTAAGGAATATGTTAATCAAATCTTAGTTGGATATTTTTTCTTCCTAGGAATCTTAGCTTTGTGTCATCTCACCAGGTAAAGAACATCTTACATTCATTAGGAATATTTATTCATTGGGTAGTTTCAATATCGTGTCTAATAATTGCAGCCCGTTAATATCGTCATTGGTGCCTGCTGCAATTCCAAAAACTCAGTATCATATACTGTTTACCAGGGGTGAAGGTGATAAAGCAGAGCATATTATCAATTACAAATTTAATCTACACGATATTGTTTGCTTATTCTGTTGTTCACTTGTTGGTGCATGGTATCTATTAAAGAAGGTAAGAATAATAACTGAAATTCACTTAAAGGTATGTGCCTTCGAATGAATTAGTTTCATTATTCTTTTAATTTGCAGCATTGGATTGCCAATAATTTGTTTGGCATTGCATTCGCGATCAACGGAGTTGAATTGTTACACGTTAATAATGTTGTAACAGGATGTATCTTACTTTGCGGACTTTTGTTTTATGATGCATTCTGGGTATTTGGTACAGATGTGATGGTTACAGTTGCAAAATCGTTCGAAGTACCAATCAAATTAGTGTTTCCTCAAGACATATTAGAAAAAGGTCTTACTGCTAGCAATTTCGCTATGCTAGGTTTGGGTGACATCGTTTTGCCTGGAATTTTCATTGCGCTCCTACTGCGGTTCGACAACAGTTTGAGTAGAAAAACAAATGTATACTTCTACTCAACATTCTTTGCATATTTCATGGGACTATTGGCGACAATGCTCATCATGCATTTGTTCAACCATGCACAGCCAGCACTTTTGTATTTAGTACCTGCTTGTTTGGGAACACCTTTGCTCTTGGCATTAGCTAAAGGAGACCTGAAGGCATTATTTTCGTTAGTATCGTTGACTCCATTCCTCCATTTATACATTTGATTAAGAAGTTGTTATGAATTAACTGAATATAAATATCACGTTTTCCAGATACGAAGATCATCCGGTTAATACGACGCAAACCGAACAAAGTGCACAAACACAAGCAGAAACGAAAAAGGATTCATAATGTTTCCATTTGAGATGATCGATACGAAGACGGTTTCAGCATTGTCATTATGCTGTTATTGTTTAAAATTACTCGTATATAGGAAGAAATGATGATTTGTCTTATGCTCAAGCGGTACAATCACAAAATCGAAAGTGTTGAAGGCGTATAAAATTACGTCCTTCGTGGACACTGTGTGATGAAAACTAATATTTGATTCGTCTTGAATAATGTACTCGGGAACATTCGGATTCAATTGAACTAATAATTCATAATTTATTCCGTATCTCTCATTTTTCTTAAATATTTACAAATATAGGAATGTTAACGTTAGCAAATTGTGAAGGATACAAATAGTACTTTTCTTAAATTTTTTTTATAAACAAGATTTTAAGCGGATATATGTATTAATGATTGTGTTGTACGCATGTACTATTTTTCGTATGTTTGCGTACAGTAAAAGTATTTTTTTTTTGTTCAGTTAAGATTCGTAGTATTTGTAATAGAATGAAAAACTGTTAGTTAAGATTTAGTTAAAATTTTAGTTGCCAAGTATAGGAAATAATCATCATTAACGAGGCAACTAAAAGTAGAACAATACTTAACTTGAAACTTTCCATCTGAACGTACAAAATAATTTTTGCCTTACTGTGAGTTGTCGGATTAAATATGCATTCCTATAGGTTTGCAGTCTGATACAGTGCCCTAAGTGTTTTGTATATTGTTAGAACTGTGTAGTATTTAAATTTATTGGTTATCATTAGGTACAATCTTCCATGTGCACAATTTAAAACACTATGACAGCGAGTCATTTTTACAAAACCGATCTTCAATTAGTTACCGAATTTGAGATAATATACTCGTTCGTGATTGATAATTATTTGCCCAAATTTATCATTCTACTAAGTAAATACAACTTTCCTACGGAGTAGTCGCGTTTTTATTAATGAAAAAATGAATTTATAAAATAAGTATAGTTAGAAGAATTTGTAAACATCTTTTGAAATAATAATAAAATTAAATTACTCTTTTGTCATTTATGTATTTTTGTTTTACTAGCTGCTTAGGCTTTTCTTGGTAAACACGTGATATAGTCGAGCTTTTGTTGATAATTATGGAGATTTTATTTTTTATATTTGAAATAATACAAATAAAACGATTAAAAATAGATTTTATGCATTTGCAGCATCTTCGATTGCCAAACTCTTTGCTGTGATAGATTCCAAATCTGTTATTCCATCCTTAGATACCTTTTGTACCTTAAAATTAGGAAGATTAACAATCAATCTCTTATGTATTTCCCTGACGCACTTTTTCATTAATGTATATGCTTCTTCTTCTGTTGAATCTGCAATGCAAAACAGTGTATGTAACATATTTTGATACAAACTTGTATTAATAATATTACGTATGAATAATAGTCCATGTCAAATAAATTCTTTAAAGTTTTCTTTACCATATTTGTGATATCTATCCAAAATTGAAAGAGAAAAGAAGCCTCCGTAGCCATGGGCTGCGTAAGGCACTTTAACGCACGACGCTAAATAATCAATGAAATATAACTCGGGCCCTTTACTATCATCGTATCCGGCCATTAGTAAATTAACAAAGTAGGGTGTTCTACTCCTGAGATAATCCGCCAGGTTTCTTCTGGTGAACGAGGCAGCTGCCTTCGGTGATAATTCATAGCCATTTCTCATTTTATACAGTTGTATATTTTTTGCTATGTATTCAGAAAACTGTGTAGTATCTCCAGACTCTCCAGATACCGCCATAATCAGTTTATTCGACATTTTATAAATTTTCTCTTCATCTGAAACAAGATGTTAAGGAACCGCGTTACATGAATTACATTCGTTGTTTAGATATTTTATAATTATTATATTATATACGTGCATATCGACATACAATCCTATTACAGTTTATTTAGTGAATTTTCATTTACAGAACAGAAATAACAATGAAACGAACAATTTAGATCAATGTACTTTTAGGTTGCAATTACGTTGTATACAGGTTGGATTCTTTACCATTTTTCATAACCATAATAGACTGGGCTGTAGTCATATCAGCCGCAACTAATATAAAATCTTTAAACTGTATTCCAATTAAGCATTCCATTTTCGCAAATACTTCTTCGCACTGTCGTTTTCAGGATTGTAATACCACCGCACAATACCGAAAACTGCCTGTCATGAACTACAAGGTTAGAAACTTGATCGCTAGGGCAACGTTTGATCATCAATGTTTCGCATACTCGAAGCCGTGCGTTATGCAATTTGTGAACGAACCTTTCGCTTTTTTTGTTTTTATAAAAATTCCATTAGACACCAAGAGTGATCAAAGACAGATTTGTTCACAGAGGGTACACTGACTGTTTATTTATATTTGCACGGTTATTTAATTATTTTCAATTCTAATTAACAGCGAATCAATGACAAGCGTGCGCCATGAAGGAAAAGGGAGGCAACATACAAATAGATCGATCCATTCTCAGCGATAGAATATCCCGCTATCTTGACACTTTGTATGTCAAGTAGCTGTAATAGATATTCTAATAGGGATGTACATATATTCGTTTAATGAATTTATCGATGCACCTTTGACCGCCCAGTAATCTCATTTCAGTTACTTTTTCTCGAGGTGCCGAGATTCTCCACGGTGAAAGTATGATTGGGATTCGGCAGAATGTGCGCAAAAATAACAGCACAATTTCTCAGATATATAATTGAAGTTACAAGAAATTGAATGTATCATCTAATTATGATATTCATGCCGTGGGGAACAGTTTCGTAGAAAATGGGTGGAGGAAGTGGCGAACATAAATGACTGGTTCGCGCACGCTGGGATGCCATTGCATTTCTGTGTCAGTGGTAAAGGTCTAATAGCGGACACGATCTCCTATTCTTTTCAGCCTTATTATAGTTGCCGGAAGACCGATAATTTCTTGAGGTTCGTTCACAGGGAACGGGCATGATACTACTCGAGCGCAAGACAGGACGTTTCCGAGGGGCAACGTTTAGCCTAGAAACTCGTTAAACGAAAGAAACCTTTTTATATCGAAGCAGAGTATGTATGCTCGTTACAGATTCCCGTTCGTTTGAACTCTAAACTCGCTAACGCATTCACAAATATTTCCCGTTACTAGAAATATCGCATTCTTTTCAATCGCCTCGATCCGTGAAAAAATGTGCCTTCGTTGCTTCTTCCTTCTATTTCTTTCTTGTGCAGGTTCGTTCGGGATGAAGAAGATGAATGTACCCTCGAATTTTTATCGGCTGACGGAAGTGAATAATAACGTTGACAATTATATTAGGAAAGGAGTAACGTAAAGAAAAATAGAGAGTTGTAGTGATAGTAAGCGTCGTAGAACGGTGGTTCGCGTTGTCCCTCTTCTACGCTTCCTGAGGCCGTCTAGAAGGTCGACGCTTCGCGGGGTCACTTAAAGGCGTCAAATCGTCGCAGCATCGAAGTATCTAGTACATTCCATTAGAACTAAATGTATCGCATTCAATTCTTCTGATCAAAATTAACCCTTCTTCACGAACATCTTTCATTTATCCCACACTGTTATAATTTCGTTAAGAACATTTGTATTCAGGCATCGAACTCGTACCATTTTATTCCACCTAGCGTACACAGGAACCCGGAAGGAAGAAAGTAACCAATTAATTCAGTACAATGACAGTAAAATTGGTTCGCTTCAGCCTATTGAAGGTTGTCCGTCGATCCCGTTACATTACTATGCATCTACGCCGCAGAATACATTCCACCGACCGTCCAACACACCACAAATACCTTGTCGATATTATGTCCCAGAGGCAAATTAATAATCTGCATCTTTTTTAATACCAGTGCAATGAATCAAAATTAAAACGGAAAATTCTTTATACATTGTAGAAGCGATGGCAGATACGTGCGTTCACACGTAGGTTCGATCCTCGTTCCCCGGGAGTGCAGGTAGTTCCTGTACGCGGTGATTAGCGAGATCCTTCTAATAAGAAGACGGTACGCCAGCATCCCGCTACTGAAACAGTTATGATGTATCGCGGTTGCCTGGTCTAGGGTGCACGCAACGCGAAATGGGCCTTCAAGAAGAAAAGGAAAGCCTCCGGCCGTGGACGAGTGAATGGGTCGATCCACCGATCGATCTACGCATCGTCGTTTTACTTCAACTTCGTCGTTGGATATCGGTTAGGTGAACAGGATATCTAAACGGCCTTACTGTGTTGAAGAATTTTCAACTGTTTCTTTCCTTCTTTTTAGAGAGACAGAATTAATGCTTCTTTTTGGACACTCTTGGATAGTTGCGGTATTCACTTAAGGGAGCATAGTTCTAGGACAGCGTAGAAAAGATTCCGAATGTAATCCAGATGTTGTTTTTTCTTCTGTTCGGTATCTAATTTATAACTGGTTCGTTCTGGTAGCACTGAAGGAATCGGATGGGGCAAGAAGTCCGAGCAAGAACGTTTCCGTAAGTGGGTGAAAGAATTGCACAAACTGGCATTATCGATGATTACGGATCTTTATAATGTCAAGGAATTTGCCTCCACAGGTGGACGAGATTTACTGTGGGCAAAAGATAATACGAGCAAACTCTGTATCCAAGCTATCGCGCACCTAGATATGTTAATTATATAAAATGCAATTGCGCAATGGAAACAATAGGTCTCGTTCATTTTAATTAAAGTTAAACCGAGTTACAGTTTAGTCACGATATTTTAACTTCACAGGGTTGCTAGGTATTTGTGACGGAAGGAAAGAGAGATAAAAGGTATATTTGTTCAGCGGCTGTTTTGTGCTAGAGAATTCGATCGAAATAAAAGGCGGCTGGAACGTCGAAACCGTAAAATCTCGTCGAAAAGTATTCGAAAAGTAGACCTTCGGGATCGACAGCGATCAGAGCGAAGGAGGATTGGTCAGTTCCATTGAAAATAGTGCCAAAGGTGTGTAGTCATTGGCCGTGCGGTCTACCCCCACGTGAGTACGCAAGCTATATAGAAGACCCCGCGAGGAATTTCATCTTCAGAACTGAGAGACAGTGTCAAGGAAATCTACCTAAAAGTAACAAAGTGAGTAGACTTACGGTTCGTCTAATATATCGATACTCGTACCCTTTCGCGTCACTTCGTTTCCTAATTTTACGATACCTCTACGCACTAATATTGGCCGCATTTGTGAATGCAGGTAACGCGAAAGTGTCTCACAATTATTTTTTAAATTTTCCGGCTTGCAACTGTACGCGGTAGTTTTAATCCTAAATTGTGCACAGCTTTCTTATTTTGCGCTTTTTAAAAAGAGTGCATTTCGTCCCTTTTATAAATTCATTGCATTGTATGGGACGACGATATTTATGAATGGGACGTGGAAATAAAAGAGAATAATATTGATTAATCGGTTAAGGGAAATCACAGTATTACCAACATATTTATAAGGAATTGTTTTTAAAAATACCCTCAGCGAGTCCGGACTGGCACTACTTGCGTCATTTAGATACGAAGAATCAAAAATTTCAAAAAACACAATTTTCCAGCGACACCGTCTGGGAACGTCGGAATAAAAAACATATTAAGCGCCAGTGTACGGAAGTGCTGGGAACAGGTAGAAAATGTCTATGTGTCGTGTACAGTTAGAAATCGTTCACGATTTTTCCGGCGCGACAGATACCGTTTTCGAGAGGTGTGGCGCGTGCCATGTACCTGTCTTCCCTATTTGCCTTCACGCTGCTCGACTCGAGTCTTCTATTTCCCATGAAATATCGATCGCGTGCAGCCATTAAATCGTTAATCAAATCGAAGTCGATAAATTCCATCGTACTTCTGGCATCTCTTTTCTCGGCTGTCCCGAGCGATCGAATTTCCACGATTTCCTCTTGCACGAAGCTTTCTTCCTTCTCGTCGTTGCTCCTCCTCTATTTCGTTTTTTCTTCGCTTAGCCGGTCGGTGCAGCCGGGGACGACGAGGACCACAGTAGGTCGCGACCGCGTTTTCAGGTAACGGTACCTGTCGAGTTCAACAAACCGGTAGCTTCGATCGAGAAGTGGGCTACTTGGTGCTACGAGGATGACCTTAACCGATCTGACACACTTTCCTGTCGCTCGGCGTCGCTCCTCCGTTTCACGTAGCGCGCATTCCAATTTATTCGTCCTGTGTCCGCGCGATCGGTCGCTCTTTCCTCGCTTCAAGATCAAGGCCAACGATACAGAACGAAGTCAGGCAAGCCCGATCTTCGGGATTAAGAAATTCTTGCTCCCCCGATACCTGACCACGTTGTTTGTTTTTTTTTTCTTGCCGCGTCGGAGAAAGGGGATATTAATTATTGGTCCACTTACTGGACGCTGCGCCGTAGTTAAAAGCAAATGAAGTAAATAAATTCGGGATAGTTGTAATATGGAACGGATGCTGCGGCGCACGTAGGAGTATTACTAGATGTTCAGGAATTTTCTCCCTGAACGAGTGTAGGAACTATGGATTCACCTTCCACTTAATTCGGTCGTTCACTCTTCTTTTCTCTTTTGAGTCACTCGTTGACGATCGGGAGAAAGGGTTGCGTCAGCTCGTTTGCATACCCGCACAATTGAGGCCTCATCCTGGTTCATTTACCTATCGAATCCTTCCAATCATTTTCGATAATAGAGTTATCTGTATTCCGTTCGCAGAATGAATTACTATCAATACGTCTCGCTATGCTTGGTGGCCCTTGTCCTCGGACAAGCAGCAGCACTGCCACAGCATCCACAGTATCCGCAACAGTTTCAACAGCAGGTCAGGGACGACAGAAAATTCGTGGACAAACCGAATGCTATGAAGAAGGTTGCTCTCGACGATTTGGACGACATCAGCACCAATCAGATTCAGGTACACGCTCGATATCTCGTTTTTTTAATTTATCACAACCGTCCATCAATTGTCACGTAGTCATTGCGAAAGGGCTTCCCCCTTCAAAACGAGCACAGGCGGACTGTTCTACGATCTTTCTTCTCACAAAATTCCAGCAGTTCAAAGATTTTGCGAGTCTTCGAGTGTTAACGAGGTATTATATTTCGTCTCAACAGGAAGGTGGCAGTACCGGGTTCTCGTGGTCGAGCATGTTGGGCATGCTGATGCAGATGCTCCTGGGACAAACCGGTGGAGTAGCCGGACCAAGCAAGAACGATATCGATGACGGAACACCGGCAAGTCCCTGGGCAAATTTGCTCTCGGTTGGGCTCAGGGTGCTCACCGCTCTCCTCGGCGGACCTCAGCAGTCTGTCGACGGAATCGACAAAGTTGACAATCAAAGCAGCCCCATGCAGGTACACATCAATCCTATACGCCCTTTGCATTCACGATTACGGTCATTTCTGCTTCTACCGTAATTTCTTGGCGAGATATCGCGCCGACGATATCGATATCGGCGACGATACGCGTGGATTGTAGAAAGCAATCGACGGTAACTTGAAACGGTTTCCCGCAATAGGAACAACGAGTGTCCAAGACTTTCATCGCGATTCGGGGTCGAGTAACGAAAGCACAAGCCGAACTGACTGTACCGGGTGCATCGATCTGGGTCAAACGCATCGCAGACTCAATCGAATCGTTCCATGGTGATAGCGTAGTGCTGCTAAGTTCGTTGTTCTTTCGTAATACCTTGTGTCGCGTGCTTTTTTAAAATCTTCTATTCACCATGGAATCGTTCGCTCGATCTCTCCTGTAACATTGTCGAGATTCCACACACGAAACGCTGTACATTTGAATAGCTAACTAGAATTAGTAGCACACCCACGCAGTAGACTGTACACCGCTGAGCATGAGAAATTCTTCTCCCTTCTAAAATGACTTTTGACCAGAATCGTCGAAGAAGAGATTGCTCATTCTTTCTTTTTGTCCTATACAAACGTGCCGTTTATCGCGCCACGCGCTGTAAAAATATAATCGTCGCGTTGTAAAATAGTTCGTTTCCACCTTTGTGCACGATTTTGATCAGAGACGTTGCAGCAACGTACAAATGGCACGTCGACACGTTCGGTTGCTTCCGCTAACGAGGACCACTGTCCGTTCAACAATGGGATCGTGACCACGTTAACGATCTTCACGTTTTCTAAACGATGTAAGAGAAAGATCTCGACGGAAGTCTCGTGCGTTGCTGCCGTTTCGTTTCGAGTAATTTGCCGAAAAGGCCGCCCACCGTGTGTTGTCTGGGGCAACGTTTATACTCTTCACTCCTTTGTAAATAATCATGAGAGAATGTCAACTTAGAGCACAATTACTGGTGTCGGTTGTTTAGGGCGTTTTGACTGCGGTGCTGGGCGCGTTTCTAGGACAGGGCAGAGAACCCGGTCAGGTTGCTGTTATGGCTAAAAACGCTTCCGAGGTTAGTACGTAATCGAACAGAATTGTACCACGAAACGATATCAATCTCGTTGGTCGACGTTTCGACAAATCAATTGTTCCAGCTAACTGCAAGTGGTACTGCACAGGTAACATCCAGATTTTTATTCCCCACGAAAGCTGAAGACTTGACGAAGCGTCGACGGTTTAGCAGTTAATTAAAATTACGCTTTACACGTGTAGATTGTTGTTATATTATCCATTACGCGCGGCTGATTACTGTGCGAAAAACGGCCGCTGTTATTTAACAATTTTATTCCTGCGCCACAGTTCATTAGCATAGTGATCAATCTTCTGGACGCGCTGAAGACTTCGTTCTCCCATCGTTCCTTCACCGCCAGATCTTTGGGAAGACGGGACACGGTTTCGGAGGCTGCTGTCGCGTCTATCTCCATGTTGAAGGTATAACCGGATCCAAAGTTCGGATTATCCGATCTCGTTTCTTTTTTTATTCCAATTCTAATCGAGCGTTGCACCTGGCACAGGGTTACATGAGATCGGTCAAGTCGTTCAGCAACGTTGGCCGCGCCGAGGAGGAGGGTCAGCGAGGCTGCGCCGAGAGGGCCCTTTGCGAAGCAAGTGCAGAGTGTGTTGCAGATGCTCAGGGTACATCGTCCATCTTCTGTCAGCTTGGATCGTAAGTATCTACGTTACCGACGCCGTTGGTGTCGCTGATCGAAACGTTGACTAAAAATCTTGCTGCATTTTCAAGGTACGCAACAAGCTACTTCCTCCAGAGGCAGAGTGGCGTAGGTTTCGAAGCGCTGTACGAAGCGGGTCGACGCGGCCGCACAGGTGAAGATTGCAGAACCCTTTTCATGGATTGCAACGCCGTATGAAGTCTCGTTTCGATCCGAGACTCGATCAACGCCGGACACAATCGACTGGATCCTCTTCAAATTTAAATCGACCGGGAATTCCGCTTCAAATTCCATTCGCTCGAGGATCTGTATAAGATCGGGTTGATCGCGTCCAGAGGTTTAGATCATAACCCGGAACGGCGGCAGAACAGCTTTAGACGCGACGTGAAATATACTTAAGGATCGTGTCGACACCAAATCGGACTGACAATCCTCTTCTCGAAGCTCTCGATCGACGAACTCGTCTCGTCGATCGAACCGTTGAATTGGTCACGTTCTAGAATGGGCACGAAATCGATATTCAATTTAAATTCGCGGAATAATTATACAATTTATTGACCAATTAATCTTCGCGACGTTGATTAATCGGTCGATAACGACCCTTTCGTTCGAAATTAATGAAATTCTCGGTACCCTCTGGGGCGTCGAAGCCATCCCCGTGGAAGCTGAGAGTTCGTTCGGGGGAGAAAGAGTTCGCGATAGAGATGAAACGATAAGAGAAGAGGTCGTAAACGAGAGTGGGCGATTATACACTTTAACGTAGAAATAGACTGAACGATCATTCAGGCCTGGGCAAACGGTTCACTGTTCGGACAGGTCATCACGACAATCACAATATTTATTTCTATTTATTGAACGTAGCCGACCTAGAGTTAGCTTGTAATCGAGACTCGATGAACTACGACGCAAATAGAGGACATTCGTTCGAAATCTAAAATCTATGCCTATTGGAACAAACGATGCACCATTCTAATTTATGTAATCCTCGTTTTCTTTTTGCGGCCAGTGACGAACCGAGTCGTCCATTCATATTTAATCCTCAGTTTCGTCGCGTTTGCTAGACAGTTTCTCAATTCTTTGGGGGGAAGACGAGTTTAAAGTGGTTCGAATTTCATGGCTCGGTAATATAAATGCGTTAGGCGGGTTTCTTCGAATTTTCCATCAGAATTGAATGGGGATTCGAGGGGGCTCGTCGTGGACAGACCCTCCCTACATATTTGCACGAGTTAAAGTCTCAGGATATTGTTTCGTCACCCGCTCAAAATTATCTACTGTATATAGGCATTATAATATTTATACGCATACACGTTTACACGAACAAAGTCGTACACACGCACACATACACACGGGTGGAGCTTTTTATTTCGGAATAGCTACTTTCTATTTAGCTGAGTTAGCGTATCACTTAGACGTAAGTTGTATGTATGACGTGCGATACGATTATATTTAAATTGAAATAAATAAATGGACTCAATGATAAATGGCGTTTCTATTCTTTTCGACTGGACCATTTCAGTAATACAAATAGAACGTTATTGTGACGCAAAAATTTGCACGATACTCCTTGATATCGGAAAAACAACGAAATTAAACATTTACAAAAATTCTCTTCAGTTGTTGCGTCTAATAAGGCCAATTGTCTTATGAAATTGAGACACGACGTTTTTCGGTCCCCAAATAACTGGGAGGAAGCCTTACCAGCGTTCGCCTAATTGCACAATATTGTCCCCGGTCCAGTGACAATAAGGCCGGGCTGCAATTAACAGGTGTAAATACCGGAAACACGTGGAGAATGTCATTAAATGTCACGAGCAAATCCCTGGGCCGTGACAGAAAGCAGAAGGGACCGACTATTTGTCTCCTGGACGAAACAGTCTGACTCAACACGTCGCATAGAAAGTTCACGTACGCGTTGCGAAAGAAGGAAGTTCCTCGTACATATAATATTTTCGAGGCGAGTTAATTTTTATTCGAGGTGAGACCAATTGTTATTGTAGTCATTGTCTTTCCGCTGCGTAAATACACGCTTTCCTTTGGGACGATTGCTAAAACTTAATTACATCTCCAAGAGAAAGGAACATATTTGGGATCACGCTTATTGCAGATGACGTTCAAGTCTCTGGTGAACTTTGGAGGCATCCCGAAGGGCAACCATTACCCTTCGATCGATAGATATCACAGTGGTTCAGGTGGTTACCATCACGGAGGGTACAATCACGGAGGGCACCATCACGGAGAGCAACATCACGGAGAGCACCATTACAGGTCACGCGGGTAAATTGTTTATAATTAATTGCACCTTTACCAAATCGACACTCTCCTTCTTATTACCGAAGTACGATTTCGGAAGGCATATTTGTGGCTGTAAAGTTAAACGCTTTCAGAGGCTACAAGAGCAAAGGGGGAAGCAACGCCGCCATAAGTGCTCTGACTTTGCTTGCTTTCCTGTTTCTAATAAACGTCATGCAGGTAATCATTGTACTTGATATTTTTAATCTTCGTTAGGTGTTTCGCCTTACTGTTTCGTAAAATAGTCCAATTTTACATCTCTAAATTGTTTAGCAATCCATGCAAGAAAATAATCCGATGCAAACAACCACCATGGGCACATTTCTTTTACGCGACGAGCAGCCGGTGGTTGCGGACGTAAAGGAGGACAAGGAGAGCAACAAGAGGAACGAGGCGAAACACGATGGACATTATGGGACAGCATCAAAATCCAAGATCCAAAGGCTTAACAGTCAATATATTAAATGAAATCAGATTAGTACACAATGATTCGTACAATAGTTGAAGGGGTGAAGGAATGAAGAATTTGGACCGAGATCGGAATCGGAAGCTGCTTTCGTGCACGTTCAACAATCCGTCCCGAAAGATCGCCAGCTTTAATCGTATTAAGATAATATTTATTGAATCATTCTGTAACAATTCCTTAAAACAGATGTGCTTTCGAAATACCGTATATATGGAATACGTTATTCTCTTAGTACACTCCATTCTTTTTTTCTTCCTTTTCTTGGGGGGGTGATTTTCTTTTCTCTCCCTCTCTCTCTCTATACATATATATATTTATTTATACTTTTGTTTTTTTACTGTAGTTATATTTATATATATATATATGTATATATATATATATATATAATAGGTGTATAATTTCTTTGAGAATAAACATACATATATACAGCGAAAAACTCTTGATCTCTTATTTTTCTTTTCCTTTGAATTGCACATTCGTTTTAGACGCGAACGAATGCGAATCGAACGTTATTTCCGGTAGTCGACGCGGAACTCAGTCGAAAGATGTATATTTATAAGAATAGACTCTATAGGAATAATTAATTTGCTATTTCTCAGAAAATAAGGTGCTCAGAGCCGTCCACGAGTAACCCCTTCCCCTTTACACCAAACATTTCTATACGTTTTCGTTCCATTACATCCGTCATTTGCTCGTTTTTCATTTCCGCTAGCTTCTAGAAAAATGTAGCAAGTGTTTTGTTTTAATTTCGTACACGAAAAACTTCCTTTTCACGCCGTCAATTTCGACAGTCTTATTTTTCGAGGAATATTAATGCGAGGTTCTCGGCTCGTGGACGATTCCTTGCCACGCATTCACACGCAACTTCCGGCTACGCTTCTTGGCTCCAATTTCGCACAACTTCCTGACGGCGAGAGAGCATCCTAGCATCCAGAGAGGAACGCAGTGTGAAATAATTGAGCCATCGATCCGAACACGAGAACATCTTTCATTCTCTTTCTCCGTCCGGTTGCTCTCGTTTACTTCTCTAACAATCGCTATTCCCTTCTTTCTCCCCCCCCCCTCTCTCTCTCTCTTTCTCTTTCTCCCGCACTCTAGTCAGTATTTACACAGCGTTAGAAACATCGAAATACCTCTGTCGATGTCTGTTAGTCGTCGGGTCGGCGAAAAATAATGGTAAGAGTTTACAGGTATTGCTAAGGGTTTTAATTGTCGTTCCAACGAGCTCGAGTAATGCTATTTCATTTGCGTTCCTATCTTTGCTTCTCGATCCCGAGGTAGTTTTTTCCAGTGAGAGAATCTGGGATACGCATACTCTGGCGTCGAATGATCTTTCCTGAATTCCCCGGGATTCGTGGAACCATGAAATCAAGGGTGGACGCGTAATCCATCGTTGGTCAAGGGTGGCTTTCGCACTCGATAATTCTCCCTGGAAGATACAAATTTCGTCTGCCGAACGCGGTCGACCTCCAGGGATCGCATAGATCGATCGCCATCGATTCAGTCGTTCCGTACCGCGGAACGAATGCGAGCGGTACCAATATGAAAAATGTGGAAAAATTGCGACAATGACGTTCGAATATATCCTCGATAAAAGGGGACCAAGTGAAGTATCAACGTCTAAGAAGAAACTCGAAGATCGAAGATCCTTCCGTAACCCTCGATGGACTCTAGGTGCTAATCAGTTAATCGTTTAGTTAATTCCTTCGTCCAGTTACTTCTTTCGGTGACGAAAGCGGCACGATTGCTCAATTCCTAAATGCGTGATCGGAGAACCCGATAAGAATGGTAACCTCTGTGCACCGATTTAGCGAATAATACGTGCGACGAAATTACTGGAGTAAACGAACGTCGGACAAGGTATCGAAGAATGGAACGAAATCAATAAATGGCACGACCGGTGCAGCACGACTTGTCCCTCAAACCGTTCGCAACCGAACGATCGTTATTTCGCATTGAACACGTTACAAGAGACATCGCCGAAGAGTTTATTAGAAATGCGACCATGAAATCGTTTTCTCTGCTCTCTCGCGATCTCGCTTTTGATTCTGTTCCACGAAAGTTTCACGTTAGCGGCCTCGTTAATACCGCGACGAACGACGGTACAAGCTAATTGGTTCACGCTAACGGCTTCGTTAATCGTTGATTAGCAAGGCAACGGAAACGTACGAAAGTGCGGAGACGTTGTTCTCTCTTTTAATTATCGTCCCGCGGTGATCTCGCTACTTACGCTAAATCCGTGTGGCTGATATACCGTGATTTGTTCGTTTGATCGATTAATAATTAACGTGGATCGAAAGACCTTAAAATTACCTCTATCACCTTGCACCCTTCAATTCGTGTTGCACAGAACGCAATCTATCATCAGGCGTTACGAATGCACGTTCCTGTTCCAAGCAGCAAATTCATGTTATCGAATGATGATACGATCCTCGACGGGAAGAAGAAGTAATCGAGATGATAAAAATGAAACAGTCGATGCTTCGGGAAGCTCGAGTGATCCATGATGCAAATGTTGTAAAAAAAAATTCGGACAATCTGTCGTATCTCTTTAGACCCATAAAAGAAACGATGATTCCGTTTCAGTAACGCTGAGCGGATCGGTCGAGAAGCACGCTAACTTCAACTTAGCTTGCCGATCGATTCTGTCGTTCGATTCTATGACTTCTGCCCGTTTCAAAGGTCGCGAACACCGACACCTTCCTGTCTCGATATTTTCATGGAACCGTGGGAGATCGTAGACGTTTTATTTCCGTGGACGATGGCATCCGAATCGCGACAACGGAGGAACACGATGAATTCGAGAACAACGCAAATTTCATGGATATGAGAATGATATGAGCGAATGAGTGTACGCGCGTTCCTTGCACCACGCTACGGACCATCCTTACTTAATACTGATAAAACGATCTATCGATATCTCAATCGCAGTCATACGCGCTAAACTTTCCACCGCCGCGTACACAAGCGATCAGTGCACTTCCATTTTAACTCTCGCGACAATAACAGCAATTCGCTTCCAACGTTCGATAAATTTTTCTTCACGCTTAGAACACTCTACATATAGACTCTACCTACATGATATGAAGCATCGAAAAACGGCCCCGTTCTTGACACGATTGGCAATCGTTCAAATAATATTTCTCCTCTGCTACACAGTTCTGATCACGATGAAGCCGATCTCTGGTAAGGTGCCTCGAAATCCAGGAACGACTTCGAAGTCGAACCATCGTCCACGATTGATCTCTCGGTGAGTACATTCTTCTCTATCTTTTAGGAAGCATTTGGTCAACGCGCGCATACGAGCAAGCATGCTTCTGTTCTCGTTCGAGGGTAACACGCGGATCTAGTAACGTGGGAACAAACGAGTTCTCGCGAGAAGGTACGACCTTAGACTAAAGCGTTCTCGAGCGGCTCGCAGGTTTGACGACTGTCGCGCGCATGACTGTTACAAGGTATGTATATACAAATGAGTATGCCCGATTTCGATAATGGCAAAAAGGTGTTTCGTTCTCGTGAACATAGCTACGAGGGTAGTCGCGACCTCGAGGAAGCAACTGCAGCGGCAACGATCTTCTGCACGCGCCCAACGCAACGTCTTGGCTGAATAACGAATGCCTCTGCTGTCCCGAATCCGATTAAAAAAAAGAATGATCGACACACCTGCTTAACGATAAAACGAGCATCGAATAAAGAAGAAGTCTGCTAGCAAAACTGACGCACGATACAGAATTGAAGGTTGGATAGAAGAATCGAGATGAACAGAGTCTTTTCGTTATCCAGTCGGACAAGGATTGCAGTGCACCGCCGGCGAAAGGAGCAACGACGGCTCGGCTCGGGAACAGTTCCAGCAAGGAGAACCTTCGATCGGCTGGGGAACAAGGCGAGGCGTGCCGTGAAACTATGATTGGTGCAGTGTTTCGTCAGTCTCGTCCTGTGACGCGATACTGGACCGATTCGACCTGACGTCCAGGTCCATGCTGAACGGCTTGGCCTGTCCCCCAAATAACGGTTGCATTCCATCTTCGATGCTCAGGTTACACTCCAACGAGCTGTCACTGAAAGTACAGAAACAAACCTCTACTCATCACTAGAGTCTTCGACGGTTGTTCTACGAGACCGGTTCTGCTTTGATCGACGATCGTACCCGGGCGCGTTTACCTGACGATACTGGCACGATCCATGGACGTAGACGACGGTACCGTGCAGTTGTCACCGTTGCATGGTCGTTCACCGTTGCTGCTGCACGAAGACGATGTCCTCGTCGCGGCTGCCTCTTTCATCGACGCCCGACGCGATTCCTCGTGGCACTCGCACCTGTTCATGGATATCAATTGTTACAATTTTTCGTCGGCCCGCTAAAAAAGAATTAAAATAATTAAATACCTGCACTCCTCTGGTTGCACGTAACTGTAGCCACCGGACTTCACCTCGTCTTCGGGACGAGGAATCGTCTGGATCCTCTTCGGCGCTTTTCTTTTCTCGGGGATCTCCTCGAAGTTGATCCAATTGCTCGGCCTGGCCGAAGCCCTCGGTGGCAGTGGTGGTGGACTCGGCGACATCGCGGTGCTCTTTCGTCCTCCGTCGGGCACTTTGCCAGCGAACTCCATGAACGTGTTCGCCGCGTGTTTTCGCGGACTCTTCAGCTTAAAACTCTCCTCCCGTGGCAGAGATATCTTCATCTTCTCCACGCGGCGTTCATCGAGGGACGTGTGCATCACGAAGTCGTCGAGGAGCGTCGGGTTTATGGGCGTCGTGGAACGCGGCCTCTCGAGTGGTATCGTTCTAAACGTTAACGACGACAGCGTCAATCGAAGGGTTATAGATTGTACGAAACGAAAGTGGACGAACGGGCATTAAACAGAGATATATAGTTGTACACGAGGTAGGAAGTATGGGCAATAAAGGAAGCAATTGCAGTCTCGTAACAGTTACCTTACTTCTTGGAGTCGTTGTTTCACAGGCAAGATCGGCACAGCCACGCTTTTCTCCATGGGCAGGGTAGTCGGGACGTAAGGAAGATCTTCCTCGAAGCTCTCCTCGTAGAACAGACCTTTTCTCTCGTCGGGCAACTCTTCGGCAAGTTTCTCCGCCTTGTTCCTGACGAAGTCGATCTCGGAGTCCCTCTCCGACTCGGAGCTATTGTGGTCCAAGTCGGAGATCACGCTGGGCGTCTTCACCAGCCCGTCAGCAGCCTTGATCCCGTCGTCCAGAAAATCTGGCCTCCTGCTTTCTACACTCGCCACTACCCTGATTGGTTCCTTGACCGGCTCCTTGACCGGCCTCTGTCGCTGAACATCCTCTTCTATTATCTCTGGCGGTTCGATCGGCGGTTGCGCATCCTTGCTTCTTCTCTTCGGCTTCGTCGCTTCCTTCTTCCCTATGGAGTCCTTCGACGAGCTGCTCGATATACGTCGCTCTACCGGAGGTTTGCCGTCGATCGACGGGGACGACCTGACTGCGGCTTCGATCGGTTTCCCCTGGGTGCCAAGCTTCGAATCCTTCGACGAACTCCTCGAGATTTCGGAGTCCTTCGACGAGCTCTTTGGTATCTGGCTATCCCGCGAGTAAGACGATCTCGACGTAATCTCGATCATAGCCTCGGTCCTTATCCTCGTTGCCGTTGGATAGTGCTCGATGGACACCTCCGTGACGATGCTTCCGGTTCGGGGTTCCGATTCGTACTCGTCCAGCAGCTTCGTAGGCGTCTCCAAAGGAATCGAGACGCTCTCCGACGGCAGAGCTTCCTCGTAGTTCCTGTCGTCGGCGTGCAGGCTTATGAAGATCGAGTCGTCTTTGCGGCTCTCCTTCTCGGCGTTGAACCGGAACTCCACGTGGCCAATACTCTCCAGAGACGGATGGCCACCGCTGTCGTCCATCTCGGTGCCACAGGAGGCCGCGATCGCTTCGTCGTAGCTCTTCTTTCTCTCGCGTTTCTTGAACAGGCTCAACGTCGACGAGAACACCCCCTTGTTCTTCGAGTCTTTTTTCAGGCTTCCAGAACCCTTGTCCGCGGTAACCCGCTCGCGGGATTTGGATCTGCTGCGCAGACTTTCAGTGGTGTCCTTGATCTTCGAGGTCAGACTACGTCTCGGTTTCATGCTGGGCGTCGGGGATTCTGGACTCAATACACTGCTGTCTGTACGGGCCTTAAAAGTTGAACACGCGGTGGTCAGAACATGCAGTTGCTTTTGTACGAGATTCTTCACGACTAAGCTAGCGGATCTTCTACATAGACAATGCCGGGACTCCATGTGGACGAAGTGCGAAGCGCTCAAGCCTAATTTCTACTGTACATTGATAGGAAGCAATCGCTGTTATCGACTGCTATGTGAACGGTACCTTGAAGAGGGACGCGAAGCTGCTCTTCCTGGAAACGGAAGAGGGACTGGGCGTACGGGAGCCCTCGAGATCGCGAATCTTCTGATGCCTGGGCAGCTTCGGGCTGCCGCTTACGCTGCTCGCTGTCGGGGTTGTTTGCACCACTTCCTTGAAGTCCTGAGTCTTTTTCCTCTTGTCGTTGAAGTCCAAGGTCGCCGGCTTCTGAACCTCGTGCGCTTGACTCCTCGACGACGCTGTTGCGCTTTGCATTTCTGTCGGTTTCTTGATGACAGGTATCTGAGGACGAACGATAGAAATGAACCAACAGTCTCGCGGACAAATTCTTCTTGGCTCTCTGTATTCTTACCTCCACATTGACCTTCTCGAGAAATCGCTTCGTGATTTCCACCTCCCTTTTAAATATCTCCTTTCTTTCTTCGCGACCTCGTCTCCTGGGCTTGTCCAGAGGATCTGGCTTCAAGTTCCCGTCCACCATCGAGACCTTTATACTCTCCGGGATCAACGCCTTGGTGGTATCGGCTTCCCTTTTGAGCAAGATTTTAGCCAGGTCGTCGGTCTCTGGTTTCGACGGTTCTATCAGGTTGTCCGCCAGCGTGGGCTTGCTCCCGCAAAACGACGTTTCCAGCAGGCATTTGTGCGGACTCGGCGACCTGGAAGAATCGAATCGAACGTCTTTACCCGTTTCGTTTCAAGCGCGATTATTATGCTGGTCGAATAAAAGCTCCTCTCACCTGGAGGACGTGGCCGAAACAACGGAGAGTTTGCCAGAGGTACCCGAACCTTGGCTACCGACGGAGGAGAGCCTGGACGTTCTGCCGCTGATATTGAGCAGCACGATTTCGGAACAGTTGCTGTCCTTTCGTTCTCTGTCCAACTGTTTCGCGCTATACTCCGACAGAGATCCATCTTCCTTGCGCCTCTTGGCTAGCTTCTTCGATTCTCGTTTCAGATCCTGCTCGTGAACCGGATCCTGCAGATCCAGCTCCTCCGTCGAGGACCTTAAATCTTGAGCGTCCTCTTTGTAGCCCAGAGTCAGCTTGCATCCAGGTGGAGGTTCTCCGCCTGGCAATTTTATTACAACATTCTTAACGATCGTCCGAAGTGGACACGTACGTTCAGTTTCTAATTCTATATTCGAAACAGTTCTACCAATACTCTTTCTAACTGGGGCTACTGTAAGAAATACTACTAAATACGCTATTTACTTCTCGCACAAAGATCTATGTAAACTTCAACTATCTGCCCAATTCTATTCGGCTGTATTACTTCGAAACTAGCGCTACATACGTTCGCCGCTAGAACGGTAAACGCGAAAGGGTAAACGTCGATCGATGGTCCATGCCAACACGTATGTGAAACAAACGAACCCCCGGACGGGACTGTGGTCTCGCTTCAATTCAAGAGGAACAAAAATCAATGGGCAAGAATCGTTTCTCCGATCCAGCAGTTACTGCGAGACGGTCGATTCCCCATTCAAGTTTCTTATCGCGTCGCAGCGTTACAACCCCGCGACAGAACTAGGAAGGAATAGTTCCAGAAAACTGTCGGCGAAGAACGACAACGGGAATCGTGTCGCTTTTTCGCCCGGCGTATGTGTGTCGCTCGGCAAAAGGGGGTTGCTACTCGAAAGTGGGACAAACTTCGTGGAGACTGTAACGCACAACGCGTGTTAATTCGTGGCACGCGAGAGTAAACGAGACCTGGATGCTACCCCGAGGGAAGGTTTACAGGTGTCGGTGAGCATCGGTGTCCCCGATCGATGCGAAATCTACGCGTGATGTAAAACCGAGGGTGCTGCTGTGTACACGAATATTCCCGCGGCACCTTCGGAATAGGTGCGAAGAGAATCGTCTGTCCGACGATCTAGGAATACTGCGAGGAAAGGTACGATACCTGCGAGGAGCTCCCTCTCCGGCGTCGAGTCCCTGGAATTACTGTCCTCATGATGAGAGGAACTGCTCGCCCTGCTGATGTCAATTCTCGGCGTGCTGGGTGTCTTGAGCGAACTACCAGGCGTTGCCGGCGAGGTGACCTCAACGATGCCTGGCATTCGCGCAGCCGGTTCACCCTGCATTCAAATTCGTAAGGCTGGTTTTTCGTCGGTTCACACTGTCACTGGGGTGTGGTTGGTGGTGGTTGGTGATGGTTGGTGGACAACACACAGTTCGGCCTGCTCCGGGGACACGGGGCTTCGACACGGTTCGAAGGGAGAACGCACACGTACGTAAGGCGCGATCCACGAGATCCTCGACGACTTAGGACTCGAGCGGATCTCGCTCGGAACAGCCGATTTGAGAAGAGGACTCAGGGAGGACACAGGGAAGGACTCACGTTTTCCACCTCGTCCGACAGGTCTTCGAACGATGCTATCGGCGCTGGTCCAAGCTTCCTCTGATGTGCACTCGGTATTCCTGACGCCATAATTTTTTTCGATAGATCAGCCGTCGATGATGCTGCAAAACACGCTTCATTTTAGTCCCCCTTTATACAACTCGGTGGCTAAGTTCTGTTCGATATTTTCAATCGCCGCTACCGTTCTTCGCAACGAAATTCACAATCGATTATTATTATTATCAAATTATCATCATTATTATTATTATTAGAGAAAATTAGAGAAAAGTGAATCAAAGTACCAGCAGCTGACCCCTATTCGGTGTTTCACGAAACGAGTAATTAATGTGGGCGATCGTTGCCCGTGAGAGTATCAACGCGTGTCTGACAGTCCGTTCGGTATCCCGACTAGCCGTGACCAGAAGGAGCTAATCAGAGCCGTCGTTAGAACGATTAAGCGAAGGACGAATTGATTAACCAACCCGTCCATGTAGTGCAGGATGTACCAACGTCGAGGGCCACTAGTCATACGTCACCGCTGATCGAGTATCGCGGCTTCAATTTTCCATCGAACGCTTTTTAAATATTTCTCGCTCGAGCTTATTATGCGCCTCGTTCGCGTAATCTAGTTTTACAGCGCGCTCGTGAAATCACCGGGCGAGCTCGACCTTCGAATATTTTACAATTTTCTGGACAGGTTTACGGAGAACGCCCGTAATTCTCAGCAGGTTTTCCCCCACGAAAAACAATTAAGTCAGGAAACTGAGCAACCGGCCGCGACAAATCTCGTACACCCTTCGTCTCTTGAAATGAACGTGTCAACAAGTTGCTTGCCAGAACCGCCGAATCCACGTGAATTTACATGGTACACCGAGAGCACGCTAACAAAGCGGGTTTCTCGAACCAGAATTTTCCCCGAACTTTCACGAAAATGTGAACCGCTATTGGCAACTCTGCGACTAATTTATACAGTGCCTTTGTCCCATAGGGCTTTCGACGGATTTAGAATACGACGACCCCTCGAAGTTCGTGAAATCGTGTTACGCGATTGTCCAGTGGTACGGTTTAAGAAGTTCGTGGAAGTTAACGGAAGAAGAGGAAAACAGAGGTGTCCGAAGTAGAAGGGAAGAAAGGGGGCGATCCTCTTCAAATCGGTGTGCGATTTCTTTCCGATGTTCCCTTTGAAATGAAATACAAGTTAAATTAAACTTGAAAAAGTGTTACTCAAACTTCGAGATTGAACGAGGATTTTATTCGATTGAATACGGACGAAGAAGCAACGGAAAAAGCAGTCATGCTTGGATCGTTAGCGAAAATGCAATTAACTGTTTTTCACTAACTCTGCGCCGATTCTAATTAACAGATTCAGCTGGTCAGACTCCGGAAACGAAGCATAGGCCGCGGCGAATTAATCCATTAGAAAGTTGGATCGTTTCAAGCTCGTTTCCGTTCTCCCTCTCTCTCTCTTCTCTCACTTTCTAGCAAGGTAAAAAAAAAGGAGGAAGCTTGCAATGTAAGAAAGGTCGTTGATACGTTGAGCCAATTAGCAACGAAGTCTCGAGGGGCTCAGACTGAATCTCACGCTTTAAGGTGTTAAATACAGACTGCTCGGTCGTTCGTTTGCTCGATAAAAACAACCTCCCGTCAGCTATGACCCCCCACAAAATTGAAGGCTCTCGAAATTTGGACCATTAGAGTTGAAATAACGTTAGCGTCTGAGAAAGGAAAGGCCTCCGATACTACTGGTACGTGAAATAGGAACAAAGATCGGACAGGCGGTCAACGATGCAACCTGATTAAACCAACAGCATCGTGTCCCTTGTATCCAGTCTCTGATAAATATTAAATTTACATAATTATTACTCGGGATTTGCAAGCGCCATTAACAAGCCCATTGTCTGCCGTCGTTGGTTTATTTATGCGGGGGAGAATTCGATTTGCGGAACATTGAAATAGAACGAGTGGAAAATTAGCTTTTTATAAGGTCACGGCGAAACTGGATGGAGCGATGGAACGGTTCCGCGATGCATCTCTTTCACGGTGTCCTGTTTCGCGTCTTCCCGTCTCCTGTTAAATCAACTGTTACGTCGTCCCGAGAGGAAGCTTCGGCTAAACGAAGTCCCCGACGTCCGTGACATTCGTGGGTGAGCGAGGTTCTTTGAAACCGACCGCCGAGAATTTTCTAAAGAAGCCCCGCGTCTACCCGCCGTCGATCGAAAATCTTCGATCCTCTTTTCCCCTTGAATTAGTCTCCGACGAAGATTCGACGGCGATTCCGTCGAAGAGAATTCCAAAATAAGCACAGCAAGTTCGAAAGGGCGAACCCACCGATCCATCTTTCGCGCTCGTAATATTCTTCAGCTCGGAGAGAATTTGGCTGGAAGCCCGAGGAAGTCTCGATAGATTTCAAATAGATTCGCCTGGAAGTTCAGAAAGTTCCGCCCGACTTTGCGAGACACGCATGATTTATACATCAGCCCCCTCGCGATTGCGGTTTCGGCTCACAAACGGCTACTGTTTCACCCTTGGTAAATACTGTTTAATTAACTCTGGGAATTTGCGCGTTCTCCGGCGCTCGAGTTAAACCGAATGAAATCGCTGATTTGCGGACGAGCGACTATTAATTCGATATTAATAACACCTTGGAGCGAAGGACCGAGAAACGTCCCAGCAATCAACGAGATCTACGTAAACGGTCAAACTTGTCCCGGCAGAGATGCGATGTCGAACCTATCGGATTAATGAGAAGAACCCTGGCGGCCGGCGACACACGCAATGCTACTAGGAAGCGCGTCTAACCAGCGACGGCTTATACTACTGAAACGACTCCGGTGCATGGCCCATGCTCTATCCCCTGGACCTTTCGAATGCAATTTCGTGCTCCGTTTGACTCGGCGACAAGGGCGCACAGAGACTGGAGCTCGGCGACCCGATCGACTTCGAACAGAGGCTGCTTTTTCGATGGACAAGTTCAAAGGGATTACCTTACGGTCTGCTGTGCCTGTTTTTTTCGGTTACATTTGTCTAGACCGTAAAAGAACGCTCTTTGTGTCTCCTCTGCGCCATTTTCCGTGTTTTCGTGATATTTTTTTCTCTATTAATTCAGTCGCGGTTGTCACGTAGACGGGGAAACGACGATATTTCGCCGTGCAACTACGTTACGGTCGCGAGTTTAACGACACCGAGCTGAACACGGGCAACGGTTAATGCTTGGGAGTGGCTGCAGGGGAATGGAACCGTGCCAATATCCGAAAAGTGTCTGCTCCCGAAGGAAGAGCGTTCTTGATTCGAAAGGGACGTCGAACGGAGCCAGGGGGCGAGGTTCGGTTAGCCGGACGATCGCGATTTCCGCTGCGTTCCTCGGATAACGAAGGTATCGGGCAACAGTTCGTTTCTATCCGGCGGAACCAGATCCGAGAATTCTGGGAACGTTAAATTTGCATCACGGTTCTTTGCGTGACGCGTTCATTGCATAATTGAAGAGCGAATTAATTCGCTGGGGCGCCGCGCCGCCCCAGCGATAGGATTAAATTCACGCCCGGCTCGAAACGTCAAACAATGCAATCGGAGATTCCATTCCGAGGGCGGACGACACTATTCTAGGATGTCGGCGAGCATCTCCAGCGAGGACTGCGGAGAAGATCGGAAAAACAGCGAGGCTTCGGGGTGCGTTTCTCGAAGCGGCGTTACACCTCGCTATAAATAGAAGAGCCTTGTCGGCGGTTACACGATGCGCACGTACGTACGTGCTCGTGTCGGACACACGCACGCCGGATACACACGATTTCCATCTTTTTTTAAACTGGAAAGGTGCCGGCTGCCGATAGCCGGTAATCGTTCCGCCGATCGAACGGCCGGCCGTGCCCGATGAATAATGAAACGAAGACCGGGCCTCCGCCGTTGTTTCGTCGATCATTACCATCCTCGCCTTTAACCCCGCGCGTACATCGTTCCATCCCGATTCTGTTCTCCGTCGATTCCCTCGGCCACTTCCACCTGCACTTTGTCTCCTTTCCGCGGCAGAAGGAAGCGAATTCGTCAATGATCTCTATCTAGCGATTCAGAAGGTGTACATCGGGATGAGGGGGAAAAATGGCACGCCGTAACAAGGATAGACAGAGGGTCGAGGAATATCCTGTCCGCGCCCCGACCTAATTCGATATTTGTCGATATTACGATTTGCCTTGGCTATCGGCGTGGCGAAGCGCCTGCGAGCATTGTGCATTAGAGCACTTGTTTATCTAAATGGAACGACAGAGCGACGCTGAAAGTACACGGTCTAACGAAGCGACATGCTTTCAATTCGTTCGAGCGGCGCGAATACTTCGGGCAATGAAATTACGAGTCCCTCGGTGTAAGACGTGTAATTAAGTCGAGTTACGTCGAACGACTGCATCGCCTTGATGCTCGCGTACCGTGCATACACACGTATGGAAGGTATCTCGCTTCGAGGAGCGCGATATTACGCGGTAATGGACGTCGGGTCGGCGAATTGGAAACGTGTCGCCGTGAAACAGGACGATCTATATTAGTACGTATGTCCTTATCGCGATTCGCCCGCGAATGGGCGCAGGGCCGTATTTCGCAAGCGGAGGAAGAGAAGCTGATAGATTTGACAGAAAGCATTGGTCGGGCGGAAAGTTGTGTCGGATTGCGCGGCGTACCGGACGCTTCCGTTTATTTATAAACGTCCTGATCTAAACGGCACCATTCGAAATTCTGATCTCGGCCGTACGTTTTTCCGCGCGCCACGACGGGGTTCGATTTTATCCGCGACGCGCCTTCGAAAACACTCGTGGCAATTCCACCCTGCCGCGACCGCTGTTCTTCCCGAGCGGCCGAATACAAAACGAGGGAGAATGGGAGCAATTGCACCGAGAGATTAATTGTCGGACGTTCGACGAGATACGATTTCTCGCGAGACCAGAAAGAAAAGGGAAAAGAAAAGGGAACGAATACTGGTGGTTCGATGGGAGGCGAGTTTGTTTGGCAGCTTCGTAAAAATTGTGTGCACTACGCGTCGTCGCACCGTGACAAACCTTCGATCAGTTGCGCATCCGTATATCGTTCCAGAGACGGTGGAGAATCGATGAAACGCGTCGATCCTCGATTTTCGTCACCGTATTCGAGGGACGATGGATAACCATTCGAACGGCACTCGAAGCACGCGCGCCGCGAAAAGCTTCGACGATTTCGACGACGGGGCCTCGTCGATTCTGTGCGATTCGACGTGCGTTAACGTGACGTCTAACAGATAGGGCTGACGTAACAGACTCCGACTGAATTCTTTTTTCGATCCTCGCCTCCTCCGCGTGAGTCATACGCGCATTATAAAATAAACGCCCGCGCCGCGGTTGCATTTTTCGACGAGCACCGCGTAACTATGCACGTTTCCCGCACTCCCACCGCGATCACGCTCGTCATCCGACGAGGTTCCTCCGTCGGATGTGTCCACGGAGCTTGCTCGTTTTCGGTGAGTCGCGGGAACGTTCGAAAACTTGCGCACGCTCAACCCATTAAGATGAGCATTCCGATTACACAAAGTTCCGACGTTCTTTCAGAGATTGGTCGTTCTTTAAATATTTCAATCTGGTCCCCGACGAGAACGGGCGAATGTCCCGAGCTTTCGAACTCTACCGATATGTTTCGCTGCATCGTCGTGCACCGCTCCGAGCCCAAAGAAGCGAAATTCCGTCGGCGTCCTGTTAAATCGATCAGTTATTTATCGAACGGAAAAACGTGGCCTGGTTATTTTCAAAGCTGCAGCCGCAGACGGCTGCTCTCCGGTTGGTATTTTTCATTCGGTCTTTCTGGACCGCCGCGCGATCAATCGGCGACGATTAATCGAATTCAACAGGGCAGTCGCAATTTATTTTGCCGAACGAAGGTCTATTAATCTCGCAGCGGCGTTCTAGTATCGTTGAAATACCGGTTCCCCTCTCGTTCGCCTTTTCTTCGAACAGGGCTGCCGCGGAATAAATGTTTCGCGTCGTCCGCACCGCGGCCGTCCCAGGTTGCGAATTGCTGTCTGAAATAACGACGGTCGCTCCTTGCACCTTTGACTCCTGTGGCACGTTTCGATGCGTTTGTCGATGCAAATGCCGGGCTTTGCGTGCCGAGAATACGTTCCGGGACAAAGCCGGTCCATTTCGTTTGATCGAACGTCTCTCTGTTTCTCCGTTTCATCGGTGCATCGAATTCGCCGCGAGGAGACGGCGGAGAAGGGTATCGAAGCGTGGCTATTTCTCGTGGGCGAAGGGTTGCTTTAAGTTCCCCCTTAACCCATTGACGTACTTCGACGCTCTCCGCCACTCGATACACCACCGTGAAACCCCATCGACTGCTCGCGTAGAGAGGCACACGCGCTTTCAGGACACGCGCCGAGCGGACTCGTCTCGCTTACCCAGTGAGTGCTGAAGATTTTAAAGAGCGGAGGGTAGGGGCGCTCCGGGAATATTAACGAGAAAGCTTTCGTTTCGCGCGAAAGAACGACCAAAAAGAGACTTCCCGAAACGACACCCCTTTCACCGATGCGTTTCTGAAACGGCAAGCGAAATAAGGGTCCGAGCGAGAGGGTGTTCCATCGCGGTCCGGATGAGAAAAGGACAGAGAGAACCGACGAAGGGAAGCGTTTCGCTTCGAGCGATCCTTTTCTTTCGCGAATGACTTCGCGGATGAATCGCAGCCGACCACGATGACGACGAGGACCCTCCGGGGGAGGAAGCGAAGGCGCGATCCGGAGCAGCAAGCGCGTTCAAGCTTTCCACGGAGCGATCTCGAGAGCTGTAGGGGGTCGGTTAGAGCCCTCGGGTAAATAGCTGCTAACAACTTTTTTGCCCTCCGAGGGAAAGCCTCGCCGCGCCGCGCTATTAACGCTGCCGTTGGTTTGCCGCCGTTTATCGCGACACCCGGTATCGTCGTCGGTGACGAACAATCGGAACTACCGATCGCGGCTCAAAGGATGCGAGCAACGATCGCGAACGGGGTTGCATTCGGGGGTACCGATGACCTCGCGAACGTATTCAGGGGTGGGTTAGAGGAGACGAAGCGAGCGAACGTTTGCCCCGACGAGATAGATCGCTGCAATCCGCGATTGGCCGTATCGATCGTCGTATCCTGAATTATACGACGCAAAGGCGAAACGCGAATCGAAAAGAAACGAAACGGAATGAAAATGGAACGCACCCCTTTAAGCGAACAAGCGAACGGAAGAGCTTAACCCCGCTCTGTCTTACTTACCCTAGTGTCGTGTCCTCCATGCCAACAATCCGGAAGCAATCGATCCCTGCTTCTCGCTCTAGTCCATCCTCCTGGATCGGCTTTCTGCTCGAGACTCTCCCGTTCTACCTTCCTCTTGGCGTTCTTCTTGGCCTGGGCCAGCGGCGTACCGTCACACACGCGTTCTCTGCCGACAGCTTACATCTTGACGGTTCGTGCCAGCTGGGTACCGCAGGTGACACGCTCTCTCGGCCCTCTGCAGCGACGCACGACGACCCACGTCCTACTCATGCTCGCATTCTGTCCGCCGCGCACTCGCGCCTCGTTCTGCCCTTACCAACAACCTATTCCCCGCCAGGGCTGTTGCTCTGGCCATTGGAGCCCCCAGGTTAATCTTTCCGTTTCGCGTTCGACCGCCAGTACCGAAGATTTGCCGAAAAATTAAGACCGCTTCGTAGGAACGATATTTTCGCACGCATTTTGGCAGGGTTCAAATTCTCTCGACGGGATTTTAATAAACACGTTCGTCGATCAAGATTATTCTCGCCTTGAACGGTTGAGGTGTCCCGATCGTGTCAGCTGAAAATGATCGAGGGACGTCGATAAGCTTAACGGAGCCGAATCCGCGCGACGCACCGAGGGTTGGAAAATCGGGAAGGCCAGGGTGCCGAAATCGATGCGGTCGTCTCTGTGAATTTAGTGCATAGTAGGGGCGCACGCTCTCCCAGGGTAGGATTAGTCACGATCCCACTCGGTCGTAAAGTTTCAAAGGTAAAAAGGGAAAAAGGTGGAGCCTCGTAACGAGCTGTCACCTGGTGCCGCTCTATTATTCCTGACTGGATCATGTAGCGTGTGATTCAGACCCGACGGCGTTAATTGTTTTCCCGTTTCCCGTTCATCCGTTCGACGAAGGTGGACGGTCATCTTGGCTGCACCAATCGATCCCCGGCGGATGGGGTCGATCTGAAATTGATAGAAAGCGACGCAAAACTCTGGGGAAACGGAATCGGGGCACGTTGCTCGCCCTTTTTTCCCGAGCGTAGCGCGACCCGATGAATTTATGGGATAGGTTTCAGGCGATTTCACTGAGCCAAAGGAAATGACAAAATAAAGGGAAACGACAAGTTTAAATTCCATGCATACGAAGCCTGTACCTATCGCTGCATAAATTCTTTCTCTCGTTTTTCAATGGAAAAATTGGACAAACATTATCCGTCTTCCGTTCGCAATTATATTTTGCATAAAGTTCTGCAGGGTGCTAGACGTTGTATATCCACCTCTGTATCTTCGCCATCGGGTAAAAGTACGCGCCCCTGCAAAACAGGGCTGCCGCGACTCGAGCGGTTACCCCTGTACTACCGCAACCGGAATGACACTACGATATTTTATTATTAAAGTGAGATTTTTACTCTTTCTCGGTGCTCGAATCTTGACGACAGTCGATCGTGGATGCTCATTTAGAATTCGTGTTCTTTGATTGCGCAAACAGAATTCTCCATGTATCCTCCAATCGGCACAGTTTCACCCTTAGGACCGTCGCGTTGTCGGGACGCCAAGCGACGCTCGCGATCGATGCGCTCACGGTCCTTGCACGGTCTCGTTAACGAGCCAAAACAGACCTACCCCGTGCAATCAATAAGACATCAGACGATGATCGATATTTTCGTTTTGGGAAAAATGACAAAAAAAATTAGGTACTATTTTTTTTCTACCTGCGTCACAGGTCAGCAGAATCCCCGATGCATAGCCGCAATTTATTCTAATATGACCGAGCATGTTAGTCAGCGATTAAACTTTCGATCTGCAAATCAACCTTTGACCTATGCGTTTAACCCTTTGCACTCGTGCCACGAGGCGAGCCGGAAAATTTATTGGTCAGCCCGTGCGATAATTTTTAACCTTCGCCAGCAGCTGGAATGAAACGGCTCTATTATTTACCGACAGCCCATGATCGACGATTGATCGACAATCGTGCAGGGAAACACGGATCGTCTCATATAAAGATTTTATTTCGTTAGTACGTACACATTTGCGCCAGCACAAAAAAGGATCGTATTATATAAAATGAGAACAATGCAGAGTTTCCTTTTCCGAGACTAGACACATATAGGGCGCGGGATCTCAGGGCCGATGCATTTTTTTGTCTCGTGTCCCCGCGTTTTCCATTTAAATTCCTCTCGAGGTACACATTTCTGTACGCGTGGATCGAATCTGGTACGCGCACGGTAGACAAAACCATGGATAACCCTGATATCCACGATCGAGAACGTTTGCAATGCCGTGTTTGATGTTCGATAGACCCGTCGACGACTCTTCCCTGATCTTCTCCGTCGCTCACGAACAGTGTGTAGCTCGCAATGGAATATCTAGATTGAGAAAACATTCTCGATTCGAGCAGCGAAGTACTCTATTACCGTGGATCGATCACAGCTAAACGTAGACTGACAAACGTCCTACAATGAAGAGTCGACGAAGTTGCTTCGCAGTGCGCGTTCACGATATTTACAGGGCAGTGTTAGAAGTATTCTAGTTACGCTAGTAAAAGGCAGGCACTAAGTGACTCTTCAAGGTTCCTCTCTTGAAATCGGGATGAGCCAAAACGCGCAACGCCGTTCTAAATTTCTCGTTTCCAGTGCCTCGTTGCGTGCGCGTTAAACAATAAGCGATACAAATGGAGAATCGATCGTTTGTGTTCCTGTTTGTCTCTGTTTCACATTTGTAAACTTCGAACGATACTAGAGTCAGTCGTAAGATTATTAACTAAAACATACAGAAAATAAAAAGGTGTACAAAGGTGTATCGGCGGCGCTTGGTTCACTGTGCTCGCGTATCGATTAAGTACGCACACGGAAAATGCATAAAATTATAACGCGAGGAATTGTTATCTGTCGTCTCGAAAAAAAATCATCGATATTTGTCACCTTTGCGTCGAACATTGAGAAGTGTAAAAACAATCGCATCCATTACGTCCTATTGTTACTTTCTGCTGCGCATTTCGTTTTGCACCGACATTGCATTACGCCGCACCAATTCGGAGTAGAAATATTTTCAATTGCCAAAATGTAGAATAGCATTGGCCTTTGCGATCGAAATAAGAATATGCGTATAAACACTATATACACTTTTATCATTGCCCGTAATTTATTTTTTCTTTTTTTTTTCATAGCCTCTTCTTGCCCAGCTGCGATCTATAAAAATAGTTCAACTTCGTTTCGCGCAGCCTCAGCGTTCAATTACATTTTTATCCCCAAACGCACTCGTTGCATTGTCCCGAAATGTACGTGACCGGGTCACGTTGAAAAATTCATCTTGCTCTTAATCGAAACCCCTTAATCATTAAAAAAACCGTTAATAAATCAAGTTTAACATCACACTATGTAACATCACTGTAACAGGATAAATTCGCTTGGGTAATCGAAAGTATCTGTTTTTTGTTCCGTTTCGTCGATTAACGCGTTCGCCTCTAATCGTTACTAAACGCGTTTACGACATTCAGCTCTACGCAATTTTTGTCATTTCTTCTCCGAGCGTTGCACAATTGAGTCACTAAGGTTTGTCCTGTACAATATGATCACCGTATACAACTTTCACGGCCTCAAGCAACAGACGACGATGTTCGCTACATGAAAACAATTCGTACAATCGGGTTCTACTCGACTAAGTACTTTACATCTGGGTTTTTTTTTCTCATTTCTCTTCACCTCGACTGCAATCTACGCTAACGATTAATGCGAAAGCTTCGATGAAGAGTCGCAAGATTCTTGGCAAACGCATTCACTGGAATTTCTCGTAAAAACGCGGTATAGAATATATGTATATAAGGTGTATCTGTGTATGCATGTGAAAATTTCATACCACCTCTGCCCCTGCCTCTAGAAATTGGACTCGGTCGCAAAAAATCTTACCCCCGAACGATATCTTATCCGGTTCTATCGAAACGTGTATCGCATGACCGCGGTATTGTAGAAATTCAGACTCGTCTGCATAGTGCGGTTGCTCGCCACCCGAACGCAACCCCGTTCGACCGGTTCCTAATGTATGTTATGTTTCTCAACCCTGAAGAATCGATAAATATAATTGCCAGAACGATTGCTCGATGTGTTGCGTGTATAAAAAAAATTCCGAGTCCCTCCGTTGTCGATCTACGATCGAAGTCAACGGCGACCGTCGACCCGTAGATGATTTTTTAGCGGAGATCAGAACCCAACAACTGTCAGGTGTGTTTCGTGTCGTCCGACGATTCACTGGAGAACCTTCTTCAGGAACGAATCGAGGACGTGGTCGAAGACGTCGATACGAAGCGGTTCAATTTGCTATCGATTATGATCTCGTCGCCGTTCCTGATGTTGTATCGGTATAGCTGTTTGCTCGGATACAGCATCTCTTCTGGTCCATATTGCGCCTTCATTACCTACGCACAAGTACAATATCGAGATGAACGATCATTTCGGAAAGTATCCTAGATTCTGCATCCGTTTACCTCGGTGATTGTTACATGGATCAAGGTTTCGAAAATGTACGGAGGTATACCCGGGACCGGGAAGATGGAAAAGAGAGGAAGCAGATTTCTATATGGCGATCTCGTGCTTTTTATGGTGCCTCTCGAGGAACCAAACGTTCTGGAAAGGATAAAAAGGGAAACACATGAGATAATGGTTGACAGGGCAGCTAACCTGATCCACGTAAAAGAGTCTCATCCGATTTGCCGGGATTTTCACCATCGTCTCCAGCTTGGTTTTCAACTCGAAAACCGTTCTGTACACGTCTATGGATCGTACCTAAAAGTATCATCGATATTTACAGCAGTTCAAGTATTCTTTGTTCGAAACTTGCGCTAATTGTCTGAGACGGTCTGCACGATTGTCTATTTTTATATAAATAATCTTGGAATTTAATTGCGACCACGATTACCCTCGCCCCCTCGAATCGTAAATTTACCTCGACTAGGTCTCCGTAAGTGAACGTGACCTTGACTCTCTTCTCGGGCGTCAGGTCAACGTGTACCAAGGGATCCAGTTTTCCGTGAATAGCCACCAGCTCGGAGTACCTGAAAACGAAGGAGGGACAGGGTCAAGCGGATGTTCCGCAGCGACAACTATGGCCGTGAAACTTAGAATAGCTTTGGGAGTTCTAGTTTAGATGCTAGCGGAGACCGAGATGGAAGCAGGAACTCGATAGTCGAATACCATTTGCACGTTCACGAACGAAAATAGAATAAAAGATTGTGCGCCGCACGCTTATGGGCAGCGTGGACAAAATAAAACGGAGGTGTCGCGTAGAAATGGAGAGACGGGAAACTCGACGCGAGCACGAGAAAAGAAATTTTTCAGCCCGGTCGAGTATCGCGTGAAACCATTTACCTTTCGGGCCTGTCCGCTTCCGGTTTGTCCATGTAGTAACGAATGAAGGCCCTCTCCGCGTCCTCGCGTTCTTGGGACGATATCACACCACCTCCGTTCAACGTTTCGACGTTTGGAAGTCTGGCGATCAGCAGCTGCCGCCTCTCGTGTTCCGTGTACTCTCGGGGACTCTGCGATCATCGAGCAATTTTTTATTCTCGTATCTCTTGTTCCTCGTCGAATTCAATCATCAACTTTGTATTTATTTAGTAAAACGTCGCGATATAACGATCGCCCTGTACATTTATCTCTCGTGATAAATAAAATACAGCAATAATATTCGACTAAAAAAAACGAGAGAATAGCCTTAGCCTAGAGATTCGATTAAGGAAACTCAATGAAGGCGATCCTGATCGCCTAACAGACCGGAGTGTATTGTCTTTTAATGTTCCAAGAACAGATTCATTTAGATTGGTTGATTTTGTGCCAACATTTTACTTCGGCGCGGCTGAAACGAACCGGTCCGAAGTGGCGCATACTAGATCAAGCTGTCGTAACGGTTTTACATCTTAGCTGTTCGCTTTTTATACTTCCTTCGGACGACTAAGCGACGCGAATAAGAGCAACGTTTCAAAGGAGACACGCGAACGTGCGGACAACGTTTACCTCGAAAAGGGGACAGCCCTGAATCCTCAGGGATTTCAGCGCCGGAAACCTGGCGAGTCTCTCCACGTCGTCCCAGGTGGACAGCAAGGTGCCGTTCATGTTCAAAAATCTCAATTGCCTAAACGGATCGTGGGAGGACCTGTTGGTTGTTCCACTGGACTCCGATTCGGACTCCGATCTATCGTAATTCACCTTGTCCTCGCTGAATATCCTGTTCCCTTTTTCTCCGACCGACGTGTTCTCTTCCACCTCCAAATTATTCATATTCTCGTTATCCTGACACAAGCTCTCCGACTCTTTCTCGGGGCATGTCTCCTCGTTCGAGTTTCTATTGTCGACGAGGGCGAGGGATCTTAACGGGCACTCCGCTAGTACCAGACTCTCCAGACTGGGGAATATGTAACCCAGCTTGGAAATTTCGTTCCACACTTCCACAGGATTGCCAGTGAAATGGAGCTTCTTCAGAGAATCGTTCCCGTTCTCCTGCGTCTGATGGTCCAGGTCGACCGTCTTGTACTCGTTCAAGGATAAATGAAGCTCCTCGAGATTACGCAGGAGACGAATCAGACCCTGGACCGTGGACCAGGAAACCCTTGTGCCGTTCAGCACGAGATTCTTCAGCAGATCATAGCTGCCGTGCTTGACCTCGAGAACCTCCGCCAATGAATTGAAGCTCAGGTTCACGAACTTGATCTTCGGCATGTGCTGCAGGATGTCGAACACCTCGGTCCATTGGGACAATTTGTTCTGCGCCAGATCGAGCTCCTCGACGTTCTTGCATTTATTGCGAAGCTTCTCGGCGTCGTTCCCGGCCGACTCGATGTCGCAGTCCTGCAAAACCAGCAACGCAGGCACCGTGTGACGGGGTGACTTCTTGGGAATGAAAATGCTGACGGAGAGGGCGGCCTTCGGCGAGCTCGACTCCGTTTCTTCGTCCGTGAGGGAGCAGTCGGTCGTTGAACTGCCGTACTTAAGCTCCAGCGCTTCCAGCAACGACGGCATGTTTACTGCATTCTGAAACGAATCGCACAGCTTCGTCACACTCGTTTCTGTTTACGCGTGTACATATATCCGTTCGAACGGGTATGGATGAAACGGGGAGCAGCGAGAAATGAACAAAACATGCCAATTGTTATTTTTCAAACGCGTCATTGTTCTCACTGTTCCCCCGCGACTTCATCGACCCGATCATCGTCGGACGAAAGGCCATTCGGGAACGTTCAACAGAGAAGAGACAAAGAATGGCAGTCCGCTGTGCGGTGGCTTTTGTTGCCCGGAAAGGGAACACGAAAAAAGGCAAGAAAGAAGAAGGGAGAAGAAAGCAAGGAACAGCGGGCAACCGAGGCAAGGAAAAACACGCGGGTCGAGCTTGATCCTCGAGGACGACCGCGAGCAAGTAGAATATCTGGTCTGACCATATCCGTTAAGGTCGCAGCATTGTCTTTTTGCGCAACGGAAAACCGGTACCGGTTCCCCTGTCGTCGCTGGAAAACGATTCCACGACCGAACGGGCTTCACCCACGCGATTCTCGCTCCTCGTCACGCCTGCCACCCGGTTCGTTTGCTCCCTCCCGGACAAAGAGAGTCACGCGATCGCGAGATCATGGGGAGGCAGAACAACGAAGACGACGCAGGAATCGCCGCGCCGCTTGGAATGCGGCAGTTTTCCCTTCGAGAAATAAAAAAAGACCGGAGGCGTACAAAAGTGCGTCGAACCGCGACCGGGACGATTACGGAATATCGCGGAGGGTCTAGGAGGAGGAGGAGACCGTTGCGTGATTTTGGCGCAGATCCGACCTGCCGGAGGCCCGAAGAAAAAACGCGTCCGCGACGTTCTTTGGACGAGGGCCAACCCGGTGTCGTTTCCAATTGCGCGAAACTCTTCGGCCATCCGTTCTTCTGTGCGCTTTCAACCGGCAGCGATTTTCCATCGCCTCGTCGCGATACACGCCCGGCGGACGTCGGCCCGGGAAAAGCGTGACCCCCTGCGCAATATTCTCGCTGCACACGGGAGAACCGCGCCGGTAATAATTTCATCCCCGTGGAAAATCGCGGTTCAGAGAGGAGAAACACAAAGGTCTGCGCGATCCGGTCGACGCACAGCAGTGGACCGACATAACATATAGCCGTTGTTGCATTACACACCCCGGCTTCCCCTACGTAATAGCGATATCGGTTCAACGGCCATGCGAAATTAACTTTCTCCGGCACGGGCCTCGGCCAACCAGAGAGGTCTGTCTACTAGAAGCCACACGCGTCGCACCGTGTTTCGCTGCACGCTAGCGATGTGGCTCGAGTCGGTCGCTTCTGCAGCGAATCGACCGGGTTTTTTTTTTATATCTTGGACACAGACCTGTTCGATTAACCGGCCAGTCTCTCAGTAGCTCGTAAAGTGAATGGACAACGCAATCACGGTAAAATAGCGACTAATCGATGCGGTAAAATTGAACGGCCGTTGATGCGATTAACGTGCGACCGAAACGAGAATGCCCTAGACCGAATTTGTATGGTCCATAAGGTAGGATATATTGGGACGATGATTCGACGTACAGCGGCCGCTTCGGCTGTGCGGCTTTACAATACGATAGTGTTCCTGCAATTGAACGTCCCGATCGAACGCCCGGTAGCAAAAGAATTCGAGCAGTGCTTCGATTTCACTTATAATGCATTGCTGCGTTTGAACGTTACCAATAGACTTGAAGTTTTTCTCGAGAACGTGGTTACGCGGGTACTGGTATATCTGGGAACACTTCGGTGGTTCTAAAACCGATTCGCGCGGCTCGAGAGATCTCGGGTTGCCATCGTTCGCGGGGCACTGGAATCGCAGGAACAGCAGGCCGATCCACGATTTGTCAGTGGATGCGGGATGGCACGATGTGATTACGGAAGATCCTCCGCGGTGATTCCTTCCCGGGTAGAGGAGCGACAGGGAACGTAGGTCGGGTACAATTCATTTGTCCGATCGCCGTCTGAAAATGATTCGTCGAGCTGTTAGAAATATTGGAGCAGTTAAAAGTGAATTGATATACGCGCCATTCGAATGAACAATTAATGCCGCAAAACGATGCTAACGAAGTTATACAATGAGTTTCGTTGCGTCACTTTGGCCGCAATGTTCGTTAGCATCGCAGCAGAGTAGCAACGTTTAAACGCGAGCACGCGTACTTTCTCCTCGTCCGGCGATTTTACGTTTCGTCTAACCGCGCGTGTAGAATTAATCGCAGAAGCGGAGGCGAATTAGAAGCGCCCGTTATCTCGAATTGAACAAAATTAGAGAAAAATTGGACGCGTTGCAAAACGCTGAAAATAGTAATAGGGTTAGCGGGTTAAAGTCGAGCAAGTGGCTCGAACAGCTGACGATTTCGTAAGAGTTTCCGTGGTGGTTCAACGATACGAGACGAATTCACGGGTTGCTCCCGCACGCGGTAACACGCTTCTAAATATACGTTTACCAGTGACTGTTACGAAATGTCAAGCAGAAGGTGCAGACTTCTGGGTCAGTCGGGAAACCAGGCTGTTTCGCGTACACGTCCTACAACGATTAGCCTCCGGTAGAAAGGTGATTGGCTCGTTCTGTATATCGAGACGACGCTGTTACAATGGTCCAACGTTAATCCGCTTTCTCGCTAATGCTACGAAACGAACTGCTCGGGCAGCAAATTAGAATCGAACGTACACGCGGGTAACAGGAGAAAACTGTTAGGCTCCCGTTAGACTTCGAGGTCCCTCGAAAAGTATTGCACGGCTATTGCATGGCTCAAGGACTTGGAAAGTTAACGTTACACGGGCAGAAATGATTTTCGTTCGGCCGCTAGAAAATGACAAAAACTGATACGCGGATACTTTCTACCCGGCGGCGGAGGAGCGAAAGAGCGCAGGGATGCTTAATGTGGTCCTCGTGATTTCCTTGTCGGGTCCAAGGTGTAGCCGACGAGGAACGATCGTTCCGTTGAAATCCGGAGACCTTCGAGAGAATCGACGGGGGATCTATTCTTTGCCGTGGGAGCACCGGAGCCGGTGGAAGGAAATATCGACGAAAGTCCGCTGATGGCGGCTCGTGTGCGCTGCGCAAATGCTCTCCCGCCTCTCTCGGCACATTACTCGGTTACCCAAGGTTGCCGCTCGTTCTGCTCACGACCCGAACACTGCGCACGTGTATAGATGTATGCAACGAAACACGTATGCCCCTGTAACGACGTGTTCGAGATACGCGAGATGCGCGTCTATTCCTCCTAACGTGCAGCACAAAGTGACCACGAGGAGTCGGACGCACCACGCGTCAGCGTCTTCTCTAACATTTTTATTTTCCACTTGTTAAATCGATCGATTGTGCTCCCGGGTTTTTTTTCGTCATCAATGAGCGCTTCGATTGAACGCGATGAGCTCTAGCTATTGAATCATTCAAGGCTGCTAGAGTTGCTCAGCGGACAGAAAAAGTTCAAGACGCAGTTCTAGCATTTACTTTTCGATATGACCAAGGCCTTTGAATGATGCAAGCTTCGTCGATCGCCGTCGATTACGTTCGCCGCGTTTCTCTGCGACGACTGAACGCGTCAAGAACGTTAGGGGCAAGGTAGCTGGAAAGCAAAGGGCACGAGCGATAGCAAGATTGGGAAATTCTGCGAGCGAAGTGCATTCTTTGTTCGTTCGGGTTTTTTAGAGCGTGTTACGCATCGGTGAACCGCTATCATCGACGTGTGCGTGAAAGTCGTCGAAAGATATGTACGTGTACGTATGCATCGAACATAGTTCACTGTACAGGAGAACGAGAGAATGTGTACATATACGAGTCTCGTCGGCAGCGGGTCCTCTCCATTTCGAATCGTCGACGTCGACGCTTCGACGAAACGCATTTGCAGCCTCTCTGGATGTTTGTGGCAGAATTACGATGATGTCTTTCAAATCGATCCATCGAATCTGTACTTCGACGCGGAATCGCCTTTCCGCCGACTCTGCTTCTTCTATCTTTGTTTCCTTCTCCCTCCTACCTATTCACCTATGCTGAAAATTAGTCGTCGTGTGAAAAAATGTTTGCCAGAGGATCCCGATCGAGAGAAGAAAGAATGAAAAGGCAATGATTGCTCGTCCACTCGGAGAAATCACTTTCCACGAAGCGAAAAACTAATGCAGGAAGTGCTCGTTTGCTTTAGAATGTATATCGATAAGAAACGACGATAAAACAGAAACATTCGTAACGTTTACATTAACGCGCACGGGCACGTTAATTGCTTTCCATTCTGCGGCGCGATTAATTGGAAGGAAAAATTCTTGTGCGTTTAACGCACCTGTACGTAACGATTTATTGTCTCCCGATATCAGAAAGTGAGCCGAAAAGCTGGCTGGCTGCCTGCCTGCGCATTGAATAATGCACGGTCGAGCACGTTGCTTTCTAATCATTTATTTACACGTGTATTTTCGGCGCAGAAACGCTCCCACTGTAATCGGAACTGTTCCAAAAGCGTTATATCCCTGTACTCGAAACGACTCCGTTTACATAATCTGCGCCTTCCGCGGCCGATTCGTGTAATGTGGCGGACAGCATTCTTCTAAAATATAAAAGATTTCCACTGAACGACCCGGGAGAAACTTTTGCTTTTTCTTTGCCGGAGGAACAATGAATGAGCCGTACTCGAATGAGCGTGACAAACGACGACGTTGATATTTGTCAGCTTTATCTAATCGATTTCGCAACGCGAAACAATCGGAAAGCCTTCGGGCACGTGTGCCGCGTTCTAAAGAACACAGATAAATTAACAATTACTTAAGAGAAGAGGAAGTATTAACTGTCATCGCGTGGGAGGATGAACAACGAGGAAAATGATAGCGCAAAATTTTCATTACGAACGCCGTTTGACTCCGCATAAATTCTGCACTTCCCTATCCACGAAACGAACGAGTTAAAGCATTGTTCCTTTCAGTTCCATTGGCCTTGAGGCTAGTCGACATGGAACGGCGCAATTCCCATGATCTGCACTCCTTTGTCCTGGCTAGTACACACTTCCACCGTGTACTCCAAAACCGATAAAAATGTTTATAAAGCAGTTGGTTATCTACGATCCATCAATCTAGTAACGTTAACGATAGCGTTTCACGTAACGCTTATTCACACGATCCAATTAGTCGCTGCAATTGCCTGCATACGTACACGTTTCGTGGTCACGTTTTTTCTCCAGAAGTGCGTACACATGGAGTACGTACTAGCTGCACTCGACACGACACCTATAACCTATGACCAATGAACCGCTGCCTACGCCGACGATAAATCTGCCGAGTCGTTCGCGTATCGCGGAACAGGCTCGAAAAATATTTCCTGATGCAAGAGTTCAGATGGGAAGATAGCGATGGTGATAGGAAATAGTGGACGCGAAGAAACGTACGACGGCAACGAAAAGGAAAACGCGGACAGTAGCAGCTGTCAGAGCGGGCTGCTTAGAAGCGTAGATTGTCGTGCGCGTTGCACAGCTGATAGCGATTATGTAAGGCTCGAATGCAGAACGCTTAGCAAAATGCCGTCGAGCCGAAAACGGGCCAGACTAAATCCAAACAACCGCCAAGAATGCCTCCGCCTTTCGTCTACGAATCAGAACTTTGACACGTCGAACGGTCGAACCTCTTTCTATGACGGAGAACACGTTTGACAATTGCACTTGGGCATTGCGTTTCGAGTTCCGATAGGCAATGCTCGCACGGAGGCTCGACGGTACGTAGAAAGATAACGGAGCGTTCTGTTCTACGCCGTAAGCCAAGGTGGATCGATCGGGCACAAGTTTGGAGAGATTGAACGGGAACGGAACGAAAACGCGGCACAAGAATATCGCGACAGAATCGGGTCAAGGATCGTCTCGCCTATGCAGCTGTGGACGACGGATTGCTATCGTTCGTGCTCATGCATGAGATGGTTATTACTCACTGTTTCTCGCTCTTGCTTCGAGCTTCGATTTCCCGATATCACTCTGGGTATCCCGGTGGTCAACGATCGTCGAGGCTCCGAGGTTTATCCTGGTTAGATGCACCCGCGATTTTCGTCCGCGATCATGAAGCGAGGTCGGTTTTGTTGAGGGGTCAAAAGGGTTAGAAAAAGAAGGGGTGGCCGCTAAAGGACACACGAACGTGCCGCCCGCTGTCCACCGTTGAACTGATTTCTGGCTCCTTTGTTTAGTAAACAGAAACAGCTGAGCCGCGCTACTGGTTACGGTGGTAGAGGTGGCGGGAGCTCGACAGCCACTCTTCCTGCAGAACGCAGACTGCACTGCGCAGGCATATTTGTTGTTAACGATCACGTGGCTTCGGTCGTTCGACCAACCAGCAAATGGTACTAGGCAGTACCGTACTGCGATATAGCAGGGCTGAATGAAACGAATAAAACAATGTTAAATAAAAAATGCGCCAAGGAACTATCGACTAATGAAATGAAATTATTGACAACAGTTACCGTACGCCAATTTCATTTAACGATACCTTCGCGCCATGTCCTTGCCGTGTTCTGCTTCGAATTGTGCTCCATTATATTTGTTGGAAACAGTAAATCTGTCCTCGATTAAACAATCTGAGTAGGACGCGATAGATGTTTCAGTGCCAAGGGAAATGAAATCGATTGGCTCTACGAGAAAGAATTTCACAGATGCATCGATTGTGAAATGCGAATTTACAATTTAGTCGATGGTATGCGAAGAAGAATTTTGTAATATTACTCGCCACCGATAAACGAAGGCACGCTCCTACAACCTGTTCTACCGTTATAACACTTGCTGAAACGTCGGGTGGCCATGGTTCACCATAGGAATGTCTTCGTCTTACGAACTGTAGACAATTATTATCGAAAGATGGATAGAAACTTGGCGAGGAACTTCTGGAGAAGAATTATTCGCTGACCGGTATTCAATTCTTTCGACGTGAAAAGTGGGAGCGTTGCTAAAAGGAAAAGGAAATGGTGTTAACGCAATTCTGCTTGGCAAATGTACAGTGGGTAGCGTGATTCCTAATAAAAAAAAATCGATTTGTCATTAACCCAATTTCGTCCCTTAAACAATGTTATATTATTTATTGATACATAGAATTTATCAATAATACCTTTAGCTAACAGTGTTACACTTGTTTCTGTCTATTTCCACGAATGTTACCATTTTCTCGTCTCTCGTTTGCGAAGTTATAATATACATGTATCAAAGAGCAGCATGCTGCTCTCCGTTCCTTTCTTTCGTCACTTTGTATACATCGCGTTGGTTACTATTAGATCACAATTACAGATCATACACACACGTATAATTACACATTACGACATTACATACACGTGTTCCACTATAATATTTATATATGTATATATTATATATTTATATATGTATATATTTATATATTTATAAATTACAGACCGGAGATTAGAGGTACTCCTTTTCGATTTTAGGGAATGTTTCGTTCCTCTCGGTCATTCACCTCTTGCCATACTTCGAGACTCGATGCCGTCGTCAGAAATGGTTAAATCATTCGTAACAATGGAAACAAAATTTTTCCTTTCTCTCTATTGTATGCGACTCGTGTGCTCTTCGTGGTGGAAGTTCGGGCATACGGCACTAAACGTTAAGCAGCGTATCTAAACACCAACAAGAAACTAAACGATCATACTTCAGCTTTTTCAAGCCATTCAAAATGCTAATGACTTTATCTTTTGTGAAACTTCGGCATTCTCTCTGTCTCCCATTCTTCGTTGATATTGCAGGCTATTGCACGTAGGAAAGATATCGAGGTACACTGTCGGTCGGCTAACAGTAGAAAATAAAATAAAATATGAGATACATTGAAGTAACATTTTCTTTTTTTTTTGCTGTTCAAATAAGATATTTTGAAGAGAAAAGATACCTTCTTAGTATCTTGCAAAAACAACTTACTTTTCAACGTTCGATAAGAACTCGACGTAACGCGCAAAACTTTTCACGGGAAGGCCAAAATGCACGTTCAAGGGATACTTGATCCTTCATTGCTCGCTTCGTACAACGACGGACATTCTTCCTAAATTCTATTAACTGTCGATCTTAGCACTACTCATTAACCGTATCTTTACAGACCCTCTTCACCTGTACAGAACATTTTTTTTCCTCCCTTTTCGTTTAATAATAATTATGAGAACAACAACGACTCTACTAATTTTTTTTGTTTGTTTAGAATTAATCGTTACAGACTCGAGTTAACGGGATTATATTCTAAGGTCTACGTACTTAATAATCATATGCGTATGAACGAATAAGGTGAACTGGGGTGGCGATAGTTCTAGGAACAACAGCAAATGGAGGTCGTATGAGTACAAGTGAGATCTACCTTATCGATGCTTTCGTTTCCCACGTAATACCGCTTCAAAGGTATTCTTCCAAATGCAAATATACTATCAAATATATGAATATTCATTTTGGATCGATGTCGGTAAAGGGATTAATTATCTGATATTTATATAGCAGACAATCATTGCTTTCGATTGAACGGAGATTCTAAAGTGTTTCCGATAATAGTAGTCATTGAGTCAATCATTGTTTTCGAGATTACGATGAAATAAGATTATGCGTTCCTGGAATCATAAATAGTGTAAAAAATTAAATTTTCTCGGAATATTCTATAAAAGGCTGATATACATGCAAGATAATTTTCTTGCATCTATAACTTGATAACTACCAAAGCGATTGAAACAATTTTATACTTTTTTTTTTCTTTAAATAAGATTTAAAATACGACCTCATGGTACTTGCGCCATATTTGATGTTTCTTTATCCCTCTTCCTCACTTACGTACATTCGTTCATTCTCACTCACACTTGTCAAACGTCGATAGGCTGGTCAATTTCACGCATAACCTCTAGTTTAAATATCGTTCCTAATATATCTATAATATGCATCGTTTGTTTAAATGAATCTTTCCCTTCAGATACACAATCGACGTCTTGGATATCGCACGACCTGTGCGATATTACACGTAGTTGAGATCACGAGCTGGAAACGTCATGTTCCGAGTCGAACTTTTCGCGAAAAAAGTCGTCTCGGAATCCATTTAATGTACCAACGCAAACAGACTGTTACACCCCGCAGATGTGTAAGCTTTGCACTGCTTCAAAGAACGGAACAAAATCTTTTATATAATAATGCAGTCTTTTCAATTATTATGGTATCTCTTTTACGATCTGTCAAAAGTATTCGGTGGCACAATAAAGCGATATTGTCTAACACGATTCACTGGACCGTTTGATTGTACACATATACACACAAAACTGGAGTACAGAAAAGTTAATGAAAGAAATTCATATTCGCATAGACACGGATCAGAGCGACAATCTATAACCGACAGTATCAATTAATGGCTCTAATTATCTATAAGTTATTGGCATGTCGGCTGACATTTCTACGCGTCGTTGAATCGTTCAGAACTATCGATTAATTGCTAACCTAAATGTACTTAAATTAACGTATGACTGGTGAATTCACACCTGACTCGTCATACGATTTTCTTAGTAGCTAAGGACTAGAATAGACTCTTCTGATCTCCCTTGCAGGATGAACAATTTTCAACAAAAAATCGAAAAAACACAACGGAAACTTACGTATCTAGATCCTCATTCTCCACCGCATAAAATTATACGTACGATTTCGCACCGTTGTTCATCTTATCTGTAGACGAATATATTTCTTTTGCTTAATGTTAAGAACTTTACGCGGAATACTTTGACTAGCAGCCATTAACGCCGACGACCACAATTCAAACCGCCAAAACATCGATTGGTCGACTTCGAGTCGATCGCAATCGATGAACGAAACTCGAAACGGAAACTTACGACTATGACTTAGATATATCGATCTGCAAAGCGTTTGAACGTACTCTTGCAGTTTTTACCGCGTACAAGAACTAAACATTACTAATAACTAGATTCACTGCAGTCACCCATGCTCACGTTAACATTATGCACACAATACACCCACTCTTCTTAGCAAAATTGTCGATACCTGTATTATTATCGTTTACTTACGTGTCTAGTAACCGACGATTAATTTCAATAAACTACTTTTCAAAAACGACTAGATAACATTTGATATAGATCATCTCCAAGCTCAAACGATAAGATATGCGCTGCACGTTTCTTTCAATCATAAGGAATACCTTAGTTAACAACTATTGTCCTCCGATCGACGTGTTATTGCGATAGAATTATTAAGCAGTTGATTCGTTTAATGAATTACTTACTGTAGCAACTAAACTCATCCTTATTATTTAGCCGTGCTTCATAAAATCAATGAAACAAAATCGATATTCGTGTTTTTCAATCATTCGTAAAGAGGTCCGTCTTTGAAACGCGCGGAAAAGGGCAAAGCTTTTCACTGCGAGTGCGTCTTACTACTTAGCAAGCTAAACTGAACGTAAAATCGGTATTGTCCTCCCTTAGAAATTACTCGTTTCATACGTACATCTGGTTAACTACTATGCGTTCTGTGTACCCGCGGGGACGTATGGCGTTTCGTGAGTCGCGGCGGCCAAAGCAAAAGCAGAACGATGCCAACGATGTCGTGCCGGTTTAATACTGATGTGCGTGCGAAGCTACCGAGAATTATCGTTTCACATTCTAGAAGATTGATTACTATTCCCCAACGATCCCCTGCTCTTCTTCCCGTGGAAAATATGTATGCATTCATCCCTATTCCAGCTGCGACTAACGAAACGCCAAGCATCAGGTCACAGGCATCGTTTTCTTCCTCTATACATTAACTTTAACATCAACGGATTATGCTTCTTAACTCCCTCCGTATTAACCCGTTACCTTACCTACGCACCAACGACTGGCAATTAATCAGAGGAATCCGAATCGGATTCTGCGCCTGGATCCACGTCAGATACTTCGCTGTGTTGCTCGGGTGTCGCTTCAGGAACCTTTCTTGCCGCGGTGGCCGCCACGTATGCCCCTGGGCCTTCCCCTTGGGTGTGTTCAATTCCGACTCTGAACGAGGAATGACGGTAAATGTTATCGCGGCTGTCCTCTGTGCTCGACATTTGGTGTTATTGCAACGATGTGCTATCATACCTGTATTCGTGTCGCGACAGATTTCTCACGTATTTCTCTGGTGGCGTGTCGCTGTCGCTGTTTTGAACGCTGACACTCCTGGCTGTCGTGTGGGATACCTGAGTGGCTGGCATGGTGAATTCTACGTAACAGTATTCTGCGAGATTTTCGGGGATTTGGTCGAAGGAAGTTAGGGCCATTTTGCAGGTCAACTGATGCGTCGTGTATGCACCTGAAAATTGAACGCAAAGAATAGAATCGAAGCTGAAGCGAAACATCGGCGACGTTGAAATGGTACCTTGTCCTATTTTCGGCAACCTGGGCATCCTCCAAACGAGGGCACGATGTTGATGTTCGTACTTAGCCTGACCGGATGTCACTTCCAGCAGCTGCGGTTCTAACGTATCCACAGCGCCAAGGAATCTCTCGATACCCTTGATCTTTCCCGTTCTTCTATGGGCTGACTTTACAGACCCGTACCTAAAGTGTTTCTCCACCCTGAACAAGTAGATCCAGCACTCTGGAATTGGAAAACGAACCATGACGTCCTCGCAGGGCACTTTGCCCAATTTTCTGGAAGCGAATCCTGGCACGAGAATGTCCGCCCTCAGTTCCACCTATTAATAATAAAGAACAGGGTCAACTCGCGTGGGCGCTGTGCGAGCGGCACGAAAATATCAAAGCGGATACTGTTATTGATTCAAACGTAATGCATGCCGTTGCAGTTTACGTCCATGCGACATCACAACGTATATGTTACATTCGTATTTAGGGATGACATTACCTTGTTACCGGTAACGCACATCACGGCTTTAAGCTGAAGGGGAAGCTCCCTGTTTTTAGGCGGCCTAACACGGAACCTCATGAGTTCAATGTAACATGCATCTGGGGGCTTGAACCTTCAAAGGGTTAGTTAAGTGTTAATCGGAATCGGCCATTTGTTAGTATCGCTTCGTAGTATTGTTATTCTGATTATTACGGTTGTTACTGTTATTGCTATTATTTAAAAAGGGATAAGCATTTTGACAGAATGCACTACAGGTCGTACTTAATGATTCTCGACTTTTCGTATTCATCCAGCTGAACGCAGGTGTGAAACTCAACGTTCTCCAAACGGATCCATTCTTCTGTTACTACTGGAATAATATCGTGTCTGCCTACTACTTCCTTCCCCTGTCGCCACATATCGTTTATCCCCAATTCGATGTCAGGCATCCCTAAAATAATCAAATTAATTGCATCACAAATTAAGTATACATTCGACATAGATTCAAGTATTTAATCGATTTTTACCAGAAAGGAAGCCCAAAAAGAACAATCGAACACGCGCTATCTGCTTCTCAACGTGACCCAGAGCATCCTGCTCCACGTAGAGTTCGTCCACGACAGATATTTGCACTTCTTCCATCTTATAATTAAGCGCTCGATCCCGATGCGCAGGCAATCTAAACAGAGCTTCCTCTATGGCACAAGAGAATTGTTTCATGTCCTCGTAACATTGGGAGCCGAGTTTCAACAGCTGAGAGATCTGCAACGGAATTCCGAATTACGCGGTGCCAATTACTCTTCGATCAAGCAGAATATTACCTGCGGCGCATGTTCAACGGGAAGACCCAATTTTCTCAGATCGCTTCCAAACTCTTTCACACCTTGATAGTCACCCTGAATAGCGTACGCGGCAAACTGGCTGAGCTTGTTCGTGAGACGCTCCGCTTTGGTTACCTGGCCGGGTCTAACACCGGGTCGTTCTTTGTAAAAAATGTAGTGCAATTTCACGGTGAATATTTTGCCGTAGTGATTAAACTGTTGAGCTTCGATATCCGACACCGAGTAAGAAGGAACCAGAGGCAACTCTTGGAACGGATCTTTGTTGTCTCTGCTGTTGAACAATTGGAGCACGGGACTGTCCCCTTGATACACAAGCCTCGTGAAGATCTTCTTCCAGAATCGTTGAGCTGTTATCTTTTTCTTGTTCGGGTGACGCAAATGCATGTCCCAGCCATCGCCCGTGTACGTAACTCTTGGGAAGTCCTCCAGGGGTTGGCTGACGTCTTCATCGAACAGAGGGGTTGGTGGAGTTTCCTAAATATTCCAACATAACATTCGATACAATTATATTTTGTTCCTGCAACGACAATAATAATAAGAATAATAATAATAATAATAATAATAATAATGATAATAATAACAGGGCAAACCTGAGAATCTGTCCTGGTGAATTCTGGCGTGTGAACAATTTCAATGGGAGGAAGGGCATCTTGCGCGAATCCTGATTTATCAAAGGGATTAAATCGTGGAGAAGTGTCGGCGTAAGCTATGTTCTGGGGGCTTTTCGGTGGTGGGGCCAATACAGGCACGGAGCCACCCTCGATACCTGCGGATTGATCCTCACCCTTCGGCCTTGGAGAACAGAATAAATCGTTCAGTGTAGAACTATGTAAATTTTGGAAAATAAATAGTTCGAGATTGAACTTGGTAATGCTTACTTAATAAATACACTAAAATCTGGTCCTTCGTCCGATTCCCCGGATTCTACCCTCTTCAACGTTGGCTCCGGCATAGGCGCGGTCATGCTCAAGAAAGAATCAAAGCCCTCTGCATCTCCGAATCCTGTTACTGCAGTCTCCGATCCGGTCGCGGAGGAATCACCCCAAACTGTGCACGATAAATAATTAGAATCCCTTCGAGTACCTTAATTACGTATACATGTACAATTCTGCATGAAATTAATTTACTATCGCTGGAAGTATCCATAGCAGTCGGTCCACCGCCGAAGGCATCGAAGAACGCGTCTCCGGCGTTGGTTTCCTGTTCGGCAGCCTTGTCAAACTTCGTAGCGAAGATGTCGAACGCATCGCTGGCACTTTCGATAACCTTCGTCGCGGCAGCAAAATTGTCCAACTGCTCCTCAGGTTTGTACGCCTCGCTGGTGGGAAATTCTGCGGCAGAAACGGGGCTGGTCAACGTCACGCCCATGTCCGCGGCTGGTTCCCCGAAGTCTCCGAGCAGATCTGACGCAAACGGGCCGCTGGTCTCGGTCGAGGGTGCATTGATCTCCGCTGTGCCGAAGAGGGCCTGGCCGCTGGTGGGTTGCATGGAAGTAACGGTCGTAAACGGCATGGAAGAGGTTTCTGTTGTTTGAAACGGGCTGGACGCGATCGTGTCTGTCACAGAGAAGAACGCGGACTCGGGGGCAATCGTGGACAATTGTTCCGCGGCGCCGGTGGAAAATAATTCAGCGGCCGTCGTCGAAGGTTGCATCGATTCGGAAACGACGGGCGTTTCCGCGGAGAAGTCCAAGTCGATGCTAGTCCTTTCCGTCTCAGAACCGACGACTCCCGTCGTGGAGGCAACGGAGGGCCTCTTCTCGCTGCTCGCGGTTTCCGGAAAGTCCGACGGGAAAGCGTCCTCCGCCTGTGCAGGGGAGCTTTCCTGCTCGGAGATACCGCCGAAAGGATTGTCCTGCGCGGTGACACTGGTTAGAGCAACCCCTGTCGCGAAAGTGGTAGTGTCGCCAGTGGTCATGGAGGTGGAGAAGATGGTAGTGGTCGTTGTGTCTGTGTTCGGCGCGTCGAATAAATCAAGGATATCCTGATTCCTCTGTGGTTCCAGCACGTTGCTGTCGTCGGACATCAGATCTGGAATGTTGGAGTCGACGTCCAGGAGGTCCGCGAAGCTGTGCTCCGGAGTGGGAGATGGCGAGTGCATCAGAGTGGGGCTGGGTGTTCTCGTTGCCTGTAACCGGCAATGAAATTAGAAACAATCGAGCCTATGAATAGTTGTCAGGGACAGACGCATACGGATCGTTGCGCATACCTGTAACCGATCCAGAAGATGATTCGACGTGGCGTCCATGGCGCCAGTCACGGACAGAATTAGATCTTTGGTGGTGTTCGTGGGTGGCGCCGGAGGCAGGGGCCTCGGCGGAGGCGGCCTCGACGGCGCCGCTTTGCCATTCTTCGGCTGCGGCGGTGTTACCGCGGCTACGGAATCGTCCGGAGACTCGGCCTCGCCGAAAAGATCCTCCGAGATTTGCGTGGAAACGGGATCACCGAATAGATTCGCTGTCGCGTCGCTGTCGGTCGTCGCGAATATATTCGTCGCCTGGCTGGTGAATATATTGGCCTCGGAGGAATCTGTGGTGGTCGTTTCGAAACCGGTGCTGGACGCGACGGTGTCCACGGCGAACGAGGCGAACGGGTTCGTCGAGTCGACGGCGACCGTCGACTCGTACGATTGATCCGCGGTGTAATTCAGAAAGGGATTCTCCCCGGCGCCAGTTGTTCCTGCGTCGGTGAAATCCTGCAGGAACGGGTTCGACGTTTGATTGTTGGGCCTGTCGTTGGATTCGGCCTCGTAGTCGTCCATTAGGAACGGGTTTCCACCTTTGGAATCCATGTCGATTGGAAATGGTTTGAATAGCCTAAACGATAATCGAGTTAGTACTTTCGTGGAATTGCGCGGAGTATTAGCAGAGAGTCCTTAGAGAAAGAGGAAGGTAATCGAGCTTCTATTTGTCCATGAATTCGGACTCGAGCAACCTTAGCTCGGTCTTTCCTGGCCCGATGCTGGCGAAACTCGTGTCGAACGGATCTATATCCTCTGGCAAAGGGAAGCTTTCCTTCTGCAACGGTGTCAGCACTTTCGGACCGGTGTCTTGATCGTTCATGCACAGGAAATCTGTCACCTCTTTCCTCTCCTCTGCTCTCGGATCGAAATCGGGATCAGCTTGCGGAACCGTAGCTGCCTGGATGATCGCCGTTACAGCAATTGGCGGTGGGCGTACAGGCAGATCCGTAGAAATCTGTTCCAGTTCGCTTTCCAAAATTTTCAGCTCGGCCTTGCCGGGAAGAATATTGCTGGCGATGGACGTGTCGAAGGGATCCTCGTAGGAGATCACTTCCTCCTCGATAGGCTTCGATTCGATCCTCGGCGTGAGGGGTTTCGCGTCCACCTCGATCTTCTCGTCCAGCAGACTCTGCTGTCTCTCCACTCGCTTCGGCTTCTTTTGTTCCTCGAACTTCCTCAGCACCGAGTTCTGCAGCTCGTTGATCTTCAAGTCGCTCGGCCTAATGGAGCTGGCCGTGAAGTCGCTCTGCCTTCTGGTCGGCTGACTCTCTGCTCGGGGATCGAACTCGTGGTCGCTCAAGCTGTGCGGCAACTTGGACTCCTTTGCCAGTAGCTCATGCTCTATCAGCTTCAATTCAGTTTTACCTGGAGCTGCCCTCGCTACGAAGCTGGTGTCGAAGGGATCGACATCCGCTTCCTCTTCCTCGATCGGCAACGATTCCTCGAGCGACTTCTGAGAATAGTACGGGGTCAGCGGTTTCGAAGGCAAAGTTTTCTCTTCCTCGCTGGTCGCGAGCAGGTCCGGTCGTTTGGACGGGGTTGGTAACTCGAAAGCAACGGCCTTGGCGGTCGACAGTTCGAGGGCTTCTGGTCTAGACGTTCTTCGTCCACGGTCCACGGTCTCGGTGGTACCCTCGTTTCCTTCTACCTCGTCGAAGTTAACTTGGAAAGTTGGTTTAGGCGGCGACGGTGGAACGGACGGTCTCGGTGGCACCTTCGACGGTGGTGCTTCAGCTGCGACCGCTGGCTGCTCGTCCCTTCTCGGGTCGAAATCGTCGTCGTCCAGGGATTTCGTACTCTCCGTCTGCTGGTCACCGAGCAGCTCCTTCTCGAGAAATTTCAATTCGGTCTGACCAGGTGGTATCTCCTTTACGGCCGAGGTGTCGAACGGATCCACGTAGGTAATGTCCTCGATTGGCGCAATGGGTTCGTCCGCCAGTTGACTCAGATCGGTCGTGGATCCTCCTAAAAGATCCCTCTTCGCCTGCAAGCCGTTGCACCTTGCCGCATCCTCTTCCGTCAGTAAACCTGTCTCGTAGTCCCTGTTCAAGCCAGACGGATCCGTTAAGGATATCGTGACCTCCGCGACCGGCAGCTCCTCTAGCTCCTTCTCGATGAACTTCAATTCGGTCTTGCCGGGTAGAATATTGTCCGCGAACGTGGTATCGAAGGGATCCTCCTCGTCGACGAAGGTGGCTGCCTCGAAGCTGGCCTCTATTATCTCAGATTGGAAGTCCACAGTCTCCGGTTCCTTGGTGCCGAACGGATCTTCAGCTTCTTCGAGACGAACCGGCTCGTCGGGCGCTGCGTCGAGGTCGAATTCCGCGTCGTCCAAGTCGGGGATCTCCTCCAAGACGGTCTTCTCCTTCAGAACTTCGAATTCGGAGATGTCGAGCTGCCCGTTCGCCGACTTGCTCTCGACGACGTTGCTCTCCTGACTGGCGGCGGGGCTGACAGGCCTGGGGAGAACCGGAGGAAGCTTCGTTAAGTCTATCGGGATGTCCGGAAGATCGCTGTCATCGTCCAACAGAGTCTTCTCTACTGCGATCGGCTCTGCGACCGCGGCGCTCTCCGCGGGTCTCTCGGACTCTTCGAAATCGTCCAACAGGAGGTCCTGCTGGAGTCTGGGCCGTCTGTTCTTCGAGATCTTGCAGGAGCTGACGTAGTCGACCCTGCCAGACAGCACCTCGACCGCGTTTCCAAGGCTCACTAGCTTGTTGCCCTTCTTGTCGACGGTTTTCAATACCTTGTCGGCGCTGGTAGTGTCGAACGGATCGTCTCCAGCTTCCTCCTCGGTGGGGCTGTCCGGGATGTAAGCTAGTTGAACTTCGATGTTCTGGAGAACGTCGACGTAAGTGGTGTCGAAGATATCCTCGTCCGCTGAATCCTCGTGCTCATCGTCGTCGTCAGGGATATCGACGAAACCGTCCTCGTTGACCAGAGGCTTCTCCTCTTTCTTCTTTCCCTGTCCGTCGAAACTGGGTGGCTCCCCTTCGATGGGATTCCCTTCCTCGTCGAAGCCGACCCACTTCTTCGACGACGATTTCTTCCCGCCCGAGTCTTCCTGGTCTTCTTCCTCCTTCTTCTTGTTCCCCAACGGCGGCTTCCGTTGGAAGAACGAAGTCGACTTGATGCGATCGAGATCCCCCTGGGTCTTCTTAAGGATCGAGTCGACACCGGCGGTCAACGCCTCGAACTTCTTCCACTCGTCGGAGCTGGCGTTGCTGGCCTCCTCGCCGGTTTGCTCGGCTTTCTGCTGGGCCTCCGCCCGCTCGCGTCTATAGCGCTCAAGCTCTTCCGGATTAAAATCGTCTTCCTCTGCCCCCTTCTTACCCTTCTTCTGCTTTTTCTTCTTCTTCAGGCCCTTGGCTAGCTTGTGCATCCTCTAAGAACTATCGTGGAACAAGCGAGGCCTCTACAATCAGACGGTTAAACGGGTTACAATCGTGTCGAGGCTTCCGCGCGAAAGTTTAACAGCAACGGGGAACTTCTATTCACTCGTGGAAGGGGTGTGGGACTTCGACGCAGCCGGGGAACGGAAGCGTCGGTGGAATAATTCGGGCGTGCTATGGGCGAGAGATGCAAGACAGTACAGGGCGATCGGGTCGTGTGCAAATCGGTGACTCTTTGAGATCGATTCGGATCGAGGGCGGTGCTATGGGGGTTCTACGGGGTCTGTCCGTTTCGTAACTCCAAGTGCGAGGCGTGCGAAGCTGTTGACATGCGTGGTCCTCGCGAACCGAACGCCCGCACCCACACCGGTGAACGTTGCTTTACCGAATCCTCCAATACTTGTACCGCGCTAACGATCTTTATTTAGCCAGTTACTCTTTATAACTGCCGTGCTAAATTCGTCCGGTCCTTTTTTAAAGCGCGCACACCGCGAAACGCCGCGCTCTTTCGTCCAAGGAATCGTTTCACTCCGGGATGACTGTTTCCTCGAAACGGCCTGGGACCGTTCGACTTGCAGAGGGAACCGCGACGAGACCGACGGAGAAAAGGGAACGCCGCTCCCTCGAATCGAGACGAAAATTCTATCTGTCCGGATTATCTCTATCGGCTCGATACAAATCGTCGCCATCGACGTTCGCGTGCACGCGTTATGGGATCGTTGCCAGAACACCCCGATCGATTGCAGTACCGTAACCCACGTTTACTTTGCCCCTCTTTCTGGCCTTTCACCGTGGCCACCGTTGACGCGTCCGGAATCGCTGACAGACTGCCAGAATATTTTTCTTGCCTCCACTCCGTTTGTTCGTCTTCAGCGAAACATAGGGGCGTATCTCGATGATCGTGGCCGCGTTTTCGTGTTTTCTCCAGCGATGCCTGCTGATCCAACTACACTCGGCTGTCCCCTATTCCGGCGAGGGTACACCTCCGTCCGTATCATTGATAAGAGGCTTAAAGTCTTACGCGATGGCTGGATTTAGCATATTAATCCGCCGCCGCCGGAGAATTTAATTAACACCGATGTACAAACCTGTACCACGCGGGGACGTCGCTGTTCCACTAATTCAGAGGGTCAATACTTCCGTGTACGTGTAAACAGCTGCCGGGACAGCTATCGGAATAACGAAATTAGAATTCGGAGAGACTCGACGGAGCCCCGTTGACCAAGAGGGTTGCAGTTCGGCGAGTGACCAACAACAAAAGACGGCCAGCGGTGTCTACGTAACAGAATTTTGTCGATAATTGGTGAAGCAGGGGAGACACGTGAACTAGATTAATGCACGGTGGTCGCATAGGGTTGGTGCGCTAACAAACTACCATCGCGGGCTACCCCTATCTCCTCTGATAACCGATACAGCAACGGTGCACCTGCTGCAATCGATAACGACAAAGGAATCGATCGACTTTGTCACGAATTTTACCCACAGCGACTGCTCCACTTTTTTTTCCCCGACCGTCCAGACGAACGATTCCTCTCGGCCGGTGGAAACGAAAGACGCGGACGGGGCGAAAGGTCGAGTGCTGCGAGCAGACAGTCAGCTCGCCGATGAAACGAAACTCGCAACGCGTATAAGGTGTAACTGTTATCTGCGGCGTACGGATAATTAAATTTGTCCCCAGCCGTGTCGCCGAGCGAATAGAGATTATCGACCGGTACAGTTCGTGCCCTTGTACAGAGGGAATCGAGACCGACACTTGTTACGACTTAATTACTGGCCTCCAGCAATTTCGCGCGTCGACAATTCGTTTATTGAAACAGAAATACGCTCCGCGTGCCCGGCGAACCGTGGGCACAGCGTTTAGATAGAAAGTAAAATATTGGGATCGACGTGTTCAGCTGCACACACAGTGTGGAACGCCGAGGGGGTATATACCGTGGGGTGCTGCTGCTCGGGAAAATTTGGGGAAAGAATTCAGTGACGGGAGGTATCGAACGCATGTCCCCGTAGGGGAGAAAAATTACGCGCCGTCCGATTTATATTTAGAATGTCCAAACCCCGTATAAAGTCCAGGAGCGTGAGGCTCCGTCGAACGATATTATATTTCCGGGGCCTGCGGAGGGATTCGCGGAGGAACGTACCTGTCCGACGGTCTCGGGAAAGCGTAGAAGATGTACGACATTTAAGCAAATTGGACTCGTACAGCCGGGGATGTCGAGAAAATCCGCGATGGTGGATCGCTCTAATTTCTGACGTAATTGGGAAAGTTTCGCCGGAGAACGGATACCTCGATATCCCGAACACTTGTCCAACGGATTCCACGGAAGGCGCACGCGTAATAACGGCACAGACGATGCTCCATGCTCGGCCACCACGGCTTTTCACCTGTCACTTCCTACGCCAACGAAAATCGTAATCGTCCGATCGCGCGATTCGTTTGCCCGTTTCGTTCCGTCGCGTTCGACGGCGAAACTGCCGGCTTCGATCGAAAACTCGTTCGAAGGGGGTCGAAGGGTGGTCGGTGACGAGCAGATGCTAGAGGGAGATAAGCGCAATGCATAATTCAAGGTGCAGATTTCCGTGGGCGAACTCACGGAGAAAGATAGGAAAGGAGGAAAGCGTATCGACCAAGCCGGATTTCGACGAGCAGCTTCATTATCGTCTTAGCAACGATTCGCAGCCGTGTCAGCTATAACCAGGAAGCCGCAGTCGGTCGGACACAGAAACTGTTCCTATGCGGTTTCGGTGACGCGTGAAAATATCTCGACGAACGACACACCGAAACTGGATAGCTTCCCTTGCACCGACGCTGCCGCTTCCACTTTTTCACGGTCCCCGCGGTGAATCGATGCCGCGACGATGCGGCAGGTCGCGAGACACACGGGGAAAATTCTGCCGGAGGGATATCGCGTCGTCGAGGCGACGTCGATATTCCGGGCGTCCCCGAAGATAACGCGAAACGCGACGCGCGACTCGCGGAACGAAGGAACAGCGGAGAAATTCTTTCCATTTCTTTGCGAACGCGTCGCGCGAATCTGTCCAGAAGTTCCGGTTCCTGGAGCGGATCAATCGGGGCGACGATGGAAGCGTAGGTGTCGTGCCACGACGGTCACGTTTCACTGTGGCGTTCCCGACTCTGTCGTTCACCTAGCATTCGCAGGGCCGGGTAAAATTCGGCCGAATACTCGTTACTACTGTACTTACGATTCCAGCCTCGTCAGCCACATCGGTACGACGCACATTTTTTTCGAGTCATCCCGCGATCGAGCGTTCTCTCTATTTGTATCTCTCGGTTGCGGCGGCAGCAGCGGATGTATCGTCGGAGCACACACTCGGAGGAACTAGCATCCGAAGGAATAAGAAGTAGAAGAAGAATGAGACGGGGCAATGTTGAGTTACACTCCGCGAGTGTAAGAGAGATAGAGGGAGAGATAGAGACAGAGAGACAGACAGAGAGGGAGAGAGAGAGGGATCGAGAGTAAAGTGTGTACGAAGGTTCGGGGTAGAGGAAGAACGAGGTCAACGAGGAAATCGAAGGATATCGCCGGGCGGAGGGAAGCTCGCGAAAACGAGAAGAAGACGGACCGTGGCTCGAGTTAACGAATACGTTTTCCTTTGGTCTGGAAAACAGGAAACAGCGGGCGTGGAGAGCCGCGAAGGCCCTGCCGAAAGCGAAGCCGACTCACCTCGTACTCTCCTGCGGGTCGAGCTATTTCCAGCATCGATCCGTTTCGCGGAGAAGAAACATGCGCGTACGTCGTCCGCCGCCGCCCCCGACGCCCCTTAACGTTGATCGCCCCCTCTTCGCTTTTTCTAGCCACCCTTCGCTAGCGATGGCCTCAAAACGCGGAGGCACGAACCCGCCGATCGATTCGACCGTACCCTATCCAATTGCCGTGCACGTTTCTTCGAGCCTCCCGACAGAGATCGAATCGTGCGCAACTGGTTTCGTGGATCGCGAATATTTTTTTTTACGGGAAAACCTCTCGTTCCGCTATCGGCGTTCACGCTTGCACCTGCAGATTTTGTTACGCTGCGCCGTCGTTCGGCGCGGATCGCGAGCGAGGTTCCTTTTTATTTCCGTCGATGGCCTACGTGGTCAACCCGGATCGCCTCGACCTTATCGTTCGCGCTCGTCCCATATTATTCCTCGCCCGCGTGCTAGTTTCTTCTCTGAATCGCCGCTTTACCCCAGTTTAATATCCGTAGCTTGATTTACGGTGAATTCGATAACAGGGGGCTCGCGCGTGGTAGGCCTTCCGATGTTCACCCTCCGTTTGGTAATCGGCAAAATTCTAAGCGTCTCGAGTCCATCGCTGGCTACCCTTGCACATTCCCTCGAACGGTGTGTCCCTTCGCGAAGGTATCCTCGATACGACGAGGCGGCTTCTGTTTGGCGACGGGGGAATAAATAATAGAGCGATGAAACGATAGATTGGAGAAACGGATAGGTTGGAGTAGACTTACGACGGGGGCAGGTAACTTCGTAGGTGGTAGCTCTCGCGTGCCGGAGACTGAGTGGAACTCTGGGTCAGGACGGGGCCGCATGGAACATTCGACGGAGCGTAATTTCTGTTCAGGGCGATTGAAAATAGCAACAACGGGTTCTTGGTGCACAGGGACGAATACACGTCTCCTGCGCGATCATTTTTTATTGCCGGAATCGAATCGAAATCTCTGCAATTCGTAAAGACTTTCTGAAAAGGGTTGCGAACATGTTTGTAATCGCCTCCTTCGATTTCGCCTCGCATCGCGTTTTTTGTGCGTTGATAATTGATGATCGAAAAGAACTTACAACGATCCTAACTCGCACTCGTTTCCGCCGTACACTGTCGATCCTCTTCCTAGTAAAACTCTTAATCTAAGCGCATCTCCTCGACGGCTCCTCTCGCTAACAACATTGTCGTCGATCTCTGAAAAATAAAAATCAAACACGATTCCCGCTGGCGTGTTCGCGGACAGCAAACGGCGAAGGAGAAAACAATCGACGATGCTTTGAGAGTGATAATCGATCGGGCTATGTGTGAAGTTGACCAGCGACCTTAGAAATATTACAGTAACTTTTATTTAACGGAATATGTAACAGAATATGGAGGAAACTCGGGGGGGGGGGCTGAAACGGCGATGACACTTCCCGTTTCGCGATATCAGCGAAACTCGCGCTCGGACTTGGAATTGAAATCTCACGTTTGTACATTATATGTATTTATGTATACATATTTGTTTCTGTATCGAATCAATATACATATATAGATATATACACACATATACGACGTTTACTTTTTACTTTGTCGTCTATTTACATAATACCTCTGAAAAACAACAATCTAATCGCGACGGAGTTCAATCCCAAGGCCTGTTTCCGCACCGAATGAAACGCATCCTCCGCTTCGTCCTCTCCTCTTCTTTTGCTTTCACATTCGACGACTGTCTCTCCGACACGAATGGCCATCTTCTTTCGCAAAACTCACGCCTCATCTCCCCATTCTTCGCGAACACCCGTATTTTGCCACTTTTAATTCTCGTTCTATTTAAACGGTACAACATATAGTACACAACATAACGTGTTCCCGATCTAGGTTTACCTCTATCTTTCCATCGTTTGAAACATTTTACCGCGGTCGTGCGCCCTGCTAGAATTACCTTCGTTTTGTTATTGCTAATTATAACGGGCGACGTTCGATACTCGTGCTTCGTCGTTTTAGACGGACGCGAATTGTCGATGACGATCGATCGCCGAATATACTTCCAAGTCGCCGCCCAAGTGTGCTTGCTTACTTACTTCTGTCCTTTAGTCGTTGCCGCTACCGCGTGTTCCGTTTGGCTCTGACATCGACAATTTCGCATCGGGGAGACGATCTACACACCGATTCGATTAATCTAACACATCACAGACTTCTAAACGACGTTACGACTCTATGGTATCGCGCTTCTAAACACAGTTCCGACGAAACAACAATTTCGAGACCCTTTCCGACGGAGGAACAACGTTGCCTGAAACGAGGGGAAAAACGAAATACGCTTCGCCTACGCTGTTGGGATCTCCTCGCCGATTTCGTTCTCCTCGATTATGCGCGATCCGCCGCCTCGAGAACGAAGAAGACAGCTGGGAGAAACGAGTAGCGCAGGTAATGCACAGCTAGCCCGAGAGTGCTAAAAAAACGCGGCACCACTTTTGATATTCCGTTCTCGCGATACATGTGTGCGTATATACCGTGCCACGTATATACAAAACGTATATGCACCTATACATGCAAATTTCCACTTTCAAGTTGTACGTTTATTTTACACATAAAATCAATGGATCGCCGGGAAGAGGAAATCATACTCGTTGCGGCGCTAATAATGTACATACATACACACACGCGCGCGCGCGCGCTCGCGCGAACACACAATTTGAACAGGCATCATTCTCGTCGTCGCACTGTACATTGCAAGCGCAGTTAACGCATTACCTAAAACAAACAAGAAAAAAAAAAGAACCTTGATCGGTTTATCCGAGTATAACGCATTAACGACGCTGTCGAGCATTTCGCGGATGCAGTTTAAAAAAAAAAAAGAGGAAAAAAAAACAGAACAGGCTGCCGTCGACAATTTTGATTAGTCACTTAAAAGTACATACAAACGTTTACTGACCATCAGTCGCGTTACTTAAACGCCTGTTTATATCGCTCGAGAAAAAGAGTACGGGTGATACGATGATAATAGCAACGAGAATAATCGTAGCAATAGCAATAAGAATAATGATACCGATAACAATAATCATAATTGTAATAATAATAATAATTATAACGATAATATATAACTTCATATTCGTCTTCTTTTTTTCTTCCTATACAAGTGCACAAATATTTACAGAATCGATATAACGACAGATACGACGGTGCCGTTGAGCGTGTTTCCTAACTCTCTTTTCCTTCTCTCTTCCCCCTGTCCCTTCCCTTTCGTTTCTTTATCCATTTTTGTTCCTTTCCATTTCACCCCCTGGACAGACTTCGGACAAATATTTTGGCACATTTCAGTTCTCGCGTCCCCCTTCGACACGCGGTTGCGATTTACTTGGCACAAGTATTCCCAAGACCATCGTGCGCGATTTCCTTATTCAATTTAAACAGTGGATTAAAATGGTGGGAATTCGTAATTATCCCCCTTCTCGCGGTTCTCCCGTCGAAAACATTGTTTTTCCTCTCTGCCAGCTGGTTATTACGACACCGAAATTAAACAGCCCTCGAACGCGTTTCCGTTTCATCGACAAACGAACGACGCGACTCCCTGCATCCTTGCTCGATCAACGCTGTTCTCTTTGGAGCCACGAAACCATGCGTGTATGCATACTCTGACGAGGATCTTCGACTCGCGAAGAGCATCCCGCATTATTGCTAGTCAAGTGTAGAAGATGCAAGTGGAGGGTGAATACATGGCTGACACGGGGTGCGATGTCGGACAAGGAAAAAAAACAAAGAGAGAAGAGTCTAATGTTCGCTCGGGGAAAGAAACAAAAGAATATTACCGTGAAGTTTCCTTTCGTTCCAAAGTTTCTCAAAAATCTGTTTAACGCTGGTTCACACGCGAGCCTAAGTCTATCGCATTAACGAGGTCTACTGGATTAGACGTATGGATTCTCTTCTCTAAACAAACACGAGAGTGTGCCTAGGGCGAACGATGAAACGTTTATGAGTTCCGCATTCTTCGAATGTACTAGTTCACACAAATTACGAACACGAGGAAACGTGGTTACGTTAATCGTTAATAGATCGCAGCGACCGGCGAAACATTTTGGACTAAAAATACAGCAGAAGAACCGCGTATTCCCCCTGCTGTCGTCCAAGACGCTTTCGTGGGTCCGTTTTTTTTTCTTTTAACAACGGCTCGGTGTACCTTGGAAAAATCTAGTGATCCCTGAAAGAAGGAGGGCGATCCCTTTCACGATTCACACATCTTTGGGAAAACGTTACATTATCTTATACGGAATAGTGGAGACTTTTCATCGGAGCATCTCGCGGTAAAAAGGACGCACAACGGTGAGACAATCCTGAGGAACACGTGCTGGCACGGTGGAGAACGAGCGCCACACCAGTCGGTGGAAAAAAAACCAAAGAAATTCCTCAAGATTCCGACCACTCAGAGACGAGGTGCTTCGAGTGTGGCGCGCAGACCTCGACGGTCGAGGAACGAAAAATCGCGAGGCAGGAATTTTCGACTCCCTCCCTAAACGGTTGCTGACAGCAGCCCTCGAATATCAGATGGCACCGAATACGACACGGAAGACTACACCAAACCAGCGGTACTTGGAGTACGATAGCCTGGCAAGGAGTTTAAGACGCGCGCGTACGAAACGTAAAACTGTATAACAGGCACCAGTACAAGAACCAGTCCTTGGCATAATTTCGACTCGTCCATATTTCTCTCAAACACTCTTTCTCCTTCTCTCTTTCTTTCCTCCTCTCTCTCTCTCTCTCTCTCTCTCTCTCTCTCTCTCTGCGCACTATCTCTCGATTACTGGCCTTCGCTGCGGCTTCAGCGAAACGTCTGGCTTCGTATTTGAAAATCGTTCCCGTTTACTGAACCCATGACGCAGGCACCCATTGTGGCTCTCTCTCCAGCGAGTTGATTTCCGTCAGCAGCTGATTGTACGCCCGGTCCGTGTCGGTATTTATAATGATCATGTCGAACAGATGCCCGTATTTGTCTTCCATTTCTCGCGCCTTCTCTATTATATCCTTCAATTCCTCCTCCTTGAAGCTCTCGTTATTCTTGATCCTCTTTTGCCGGAGCTTCTCCAAACTGGGCGGCGCCACGAACACCACGTACGGTTTCAAGTCGGAATTTCGAAGGATCTTCAGGCTCTGCGGATGGAGATTTAGAACACAGATTTTACCGGAATTTACAACGGATCGTATTGCCTCCACGGAGGTGCCGTAATAGGCTTTCTCGTATTCGCCGTGCTCGACGAATTTTCGACACAAGATGTCGGACTCGAACTGAGAACGGGAAATGAAGTGGTAGTCTTGTCCGTCCACCTCGGAGTCCTTCCTAGGACGACTCGTGTCTGAAAGAAGCACACCACGCGCCCGTGAGATATTTTGCTACGACGAGCGACAAGAAACGTCTAACGTTCGATCTATCCCGAAAGCTTACGGGGTATGGCCGCCGCGAAACGCTCGCTGTCTTGCATCAACCTCTGCCTCAGCTCGTGCCGTCCAATGTTTGGCGGTCCTATTAGGACTATCGGTCTTTTGTGGTTCGCCCTCGGATAGTACAACGCGACTTCCTCGTAGGTGAGCACCTCCTCGCTGTCGTAATCTAAGGAATGTAAACATTTGATTAGCAAACGAACGGGGGACGAGCTATCGCACCTTCCGTGTAATCCCTTCGGTGTTTACCGTCGATTGCAGTAGTTGCGTAATGCGGATACCCGTCGTCGTTGTAGTTCGCCCCGAATTTGCTTCGCTTCTTCTTCTTTGGATTTTTTCTAGCGCACAGCAACGTGCTGGCTTTCTTGGAGCCGCGCACGTTCGATTTGTCACCGGCAATGGTCTGCTTCATAGATTCTCGTCTGCACAGAAATCGGTGATGCAAGATGGTGTCGAAAGAAACAGAAGATAAAATGATGTAGAAACGCGAGCGATGCTATTGTTCGACGTACTGGTGCTGGAAGGCTTTACTGGGTATCAGACCGGCAAGTGTTTGATCTTCCTCGCCCTCTCTGTACGCTTGCCACCAGTTGGGATCCTCTTGCGAGATCACGTGCAACACGTCACCTTTCTGGAAGCTGACACCCAACTCTCGACAAGGAATATAAGGATCCTCTTCCGGATCGTAGTCGAAGTGGGCTCGTATGTGCTGGATCTAATTGAAACGTATGGGCGCACACCTTAACTCGACGTAACTTAACAAAATTGGATGAAAATGTTTCCATGCTCGCGATAAACGACTTCGCACCTGGTTAGTGTCTTCCCTCCTGCTCGATAAATTGTTTCTTGGACTCGTGGGCGCCGGAAGCACGAGGAAGGTCAAACTTCCCTGCATACCGGCCAAAATGTCGCACACCTCGTTCACGCTCTTGCCGCGCATCTCGACGCCATTCACTTCCAGAACTTCGTCGCCCTCGTGCAGAAGCCCCGACTTGTCTGCTGCGCCTCCGCGAACGACACGACCTTTGGAGACAATCGGAACGATTAGAATACGAATGCATACAAGAACTTCTGCGCGATGAATCGAGGAGAATTAGCTACCTATGATAACGGCGTCACCCTCGTTCCTGACCGTAGCACCCAGAGGTTCGTTGGTTTTCTCGATTCGGATGATCTTGATGTTATCGACGATCCGAGAGCCTCTCCAGCTGGAGGTCGGGCTTGGGGGGCCGCTTGGCGACGAGGAGGCAGGACTCTGTTTCCTCTGCAATCCGTCGACGTACGAGACGATGGAATCGTGAGCGAGCAAGAGTGCCTCCGTGTCGTAGCTCGTCAGAATCCCGGTCAGTTCTTCCACGGCGGCCAACGTTTCCGCTCCGCCGACCGCCGTTGCCATCGACGAGGATTGCCATTTCTCGAGGATATCTACGCACTGGAATATTTCCGTGAAAAAAGCGTTACGTCCCGCGAGACACTCGGAGAACCCTCGAAAGCGTTCGAGTAGAGGGAAGAAAGAGAAAAGTATGAGCATACGTCTCGGGCTAAGCTGGAAGCGTCCTCGGCGTGGTGCTTCAGAACTTTGCTGGATCTCAAGCGATTCCTCAGGGCGTGGTGGGTGGCGAGGGCGGATGCGAATCGACTTTGCACCAAAAGCGTCCGCACTGCTTCCAGTTCGGCCTCCACGCCCGGTCCCGAGATGCCTAGAGCACCGGAAATGTTGCGCAGCTGAAGCTGTAGCCTCTCCAGAGTCGCGACGACCTCTCCGTACGCTGAAATATGCAACGGCCGTTGGTTAGGGAGATTCTTCGGGGGCCTTCGAAGCTGCCTCCAGCTTTCTACCGTAACGCTCTCTGCGCGTTTTCTTCTTCCAGCAAATTGTATACCGGCGGTATCGATCGCACGACAGTGAAAGCCGATTTCACAAAATTACGAACTGAACGATATACGAATTAAATCGCATGGGTGGCCGTGCGTCGGTTCAAGTAGCCCGAAGCGGGCAGAATTAAAGTGGGAGCCGACGAGGAATTATCGAAGCATAAATGGCGGCCTAATGGGACACAACGAGTGTCGTTAGTAGGCCTTCGAGTGCGGAGAAGGCCCTCGAGGTAGAGAATACATACGTATCTGGACAGAAAATGCGACTTACTGAGGGGCCTGGGAGGCTCCTCGGCTTCCTGCGCCGCCCCAGGGGTGGCATGAGTTGCACGGCCCACCGGGGTGGTGGTCACCTCGTCTTGGGCATACGCCGGATTTTCCTGGCCCGAAAGATTTGTGGCCCGACTCTCCAACGCCTGGAGTTTTCTCGATCCCCGTAGCGACCGATTGAGTATCTCCTGTCTCTCCTCCTCATCCTTTCGTTTCCGCAGCTGCTCCTACAATCAGATCATCCGTTTACCTCTGATCGGCTCGGCCTCCGAACGAAACCAGATCGTTTCCTGAAACTTCTCGAATCTCGTTGCGTATCTGAGAGAGGCGGCGTACGGTTTTTCCACCCGATGACAGGTCAGCGTATCGCGTCGAGATACATTTCGATTCGATTGCAACGGAGCCGGGGACGGATCGACGTGCCTTACCTCGCTCGCCGCACGCTCGTGGACTCGTCGATATTGGGGAACGCTCGTAAAACGTGTGTGCCATTGAAGATGCAAAAATATTTAATTCGTGGTGCAGCACATTTATTTCGGGGCAGGTTCCGGGGGGTCAATATCGATTAATCGCGCCCCCGCGATCGCCTTGTCAATTATTCCTCGACCTGCCCTTGTCCGTCGACCGAGCCGCGTTTTAACGCGACGGGGGCACGGGGTCATGCAGAACCTACCTCGTCTATGTACGTGTACCTTTTTTCGAGCGACATTTCCTCCTGACTGCGTGAAGTTCAACAAAGGAAAATTGCGGCACATCGAAACAAGTAACGCCTCGAGGAATGATAATGAGGGCAAAAAGATGCGAGCCATTATTCTATCGTAACATCAAGCAAGCATTGCGAATCCGATTCAACGATCTACAGTGACACCAGCGACACGAAAATGCGTAAATGAATCTCCTGTTTCCATATTTCAGAAGCGGGCAAACACGCGCTCGAGAGCGGTGCGATTAAAATGCGCGCCGCGTGGGCGTCGAATTTCAATCGACGCGAGATACCGGAGCACTCGAGGCTGTTCGCCGATCCGCGATCGACGCCCACCAGCCGATAAAGCTCCTGGTTCGGGCAAAAATCATTTCCGAAGCGATCCGCGATTTATGTAACCGGCCAGTTATCTGGTGTGTTATTGCCGGGGCAGAAATACTTGGACGAAGCCCCTGGTGCATCTCGCGGTGCACGCGTGCGGCTTCTCGACCGTCAGAGCTCTTGCCTACTCGATGGATCTCCTGTACATCGTTCTGGCGGCGGAGGCGCGCCGAAAAATCGATTAAACGTTGCCTGGCCTAAAAGTGCGGAATCTGAGCCAGCTGAATTCCGAACCGCGCTGACTGCAAACGGAAATCTGGCTTCCGCGGAAGAATCGAAGCCAAAATCGCCGACTGCGCACATCGAGGGGAAGGAACATCGAACGACGGGGAGAAAAGAAAGAAGGGAAAAATGTGCGCAAGACATCGAGGGCAGCGCCGGAAGGAATAATATCGTCGAAATTACGGGAGGATACTCGCGGGGTGCGAGTATCGGTCGGGGTTTCCGTTTTTTAACGACGAGCGGAGGCACTGAGTGGGAAGAAAAATATGTATCCAGCTTCCAAGCAAAGAGGCTGGGAAACGAAGAGAAAAGGACAGGGAAAATGAGAGACGGAGAGAAGGAAGGGCCGGCAGGTCTGACTCACGGTCTACACCTATCGAAACTTACCTACTCGTAACGTTACACTCGAGCCGTGTAATCTTAGACTATTGTGCGCCGGGGTTCTTTACATTCCAGACCACACTTGACTTAAGGCGGACGAGGCGGCGCGAGAATTTTCTAAGGCAAACATCGACTGCGCCGAGCCGCGACGATGCTTTCTGGCTTTTCTCGGACGGCTTTGTCATTGATAGTGCTTTTCTACGCAGCCGAGTCGAGGGGTGGTCTCGGGTCTGAAGGGTGGCCGATTCTCCCATTCTCGGGATGCGAGAAACATTCTACGCATATATAACGCGGACAATGAAATTTCGGAAGGCGAAGAACTCGATGATTAATTGGCTCGGAGGAACAGAATACCGTGGCGCACGGTTTCGTAAATGAGAAAGAAGAATTCGATAATGAACGTGATAAAGAGGAATCGATTTTTCCACCCGCTTCAACCGTCTCCTAATTAACGTCGCGTAACGGATAAACGAGTGTCCTACTTGTTGCAATTGCGCGAAGCGGTGCGAACACGCGACCGTATCGACTGGAAATAGGAAATTCAAAGAGCGGAGAAGAGGTGAGCCATCGAAACGGCCGCGCGATAACCATTGTGTCCGAGCCTCGTAATTTCCTGTTGGAACGTGGACAGCCGTGGCTGGTACGTCCCCTGGAACAGCGATCCGCCGCTCGCCGCCTTTGCATTGTTACACAACGCTAAATTATTCATGCGGAATACCACGCGTTTCCCGCGCTGAATACTTTTCGCGCGCCCATCGAAATGCCTCCGCCGACGTTTCAATTATTATCACCCGGGGCGACTAGCACGCCGGAGTCGCCCGAGCTCTGATCGGCAGCGGGGAACCCGGGCGGCCGTGAAACGGTAAATAAAAGAAGGAAAAGTATATTGCGCGAATTATTCAACGGCCGCGATCTGCGACGCATCTCGTTGGGTTCACCGAAAAGTCGCGAGCGTCAAACGTTCACGCGGAAGTCGATTTCATTTTCAAGCTACGAAACGGCCGGTCTATTCAATTGAAATCATCGCCCGTGACGCTCCCATTATTGTTCCCGAATTGATAAATAATTCGCCTTTCGTTTGTTGCACGCACAGCGGAGAAAACGAGCGCGATGCGCGCCGCTCTCGAATGAAAAGCGTACGAGTCGAACCGAGCCTAGACCTTGGATACTCCGCGTTGAATAATTCACTGGTTCCCGCGTGAGCGGGCATCCGCAGGAGTATTTGATGCAGAAATGATAGAAGAGCAGACTAAAGGGGGGCGGTCGAACGAGACGAACGAAACGAACGAAACGAACGAAACGAACGTAACGAACGAGTGAGAGGCTTTCTGAAAACGAATCGTACCTGGTATTTCCTGATGGAATGCAGCTGCTGCTGCGTAGGCTCCGTATTGGCGTTATCGGTGCTCTCCACATTATTGTTCTGCGTGGACAGACGTAGATTGTCTTTCGGCGGTCTGGCCGGTGCCCTTTTCTGATCTCTCGGGGGGATGGCAGGTTTCACCCCGTTTAGACCGACCTAAAAATTCGTTTGAAAAAAAAAAAAACGCAGCTCGCATTAAAGCTCCCTGGTGACGGGTCGCCACGATCAAAAGACTACCAAACTGTTCCTTCCGTTGCACCCATGTACGTTCATCCGTACGACTAATTCCTCTGTTCGCGATACATCGTCGAGCGCGTTCACCACTTTCGTTCGCGGGGGAGAAGAGCATGGCACAACATCGAACGGGGGAAGAAAAAGGGCAGAGAAGAAGAGGAATGGCAACGTGCACTACGAGATACGTATACTGTAGCTTCTCTACGACTATGCAAAGGTGTACGCAATGGGATTGTCTACTTTGGCATGCTCGTCGACTCTTTAAGTGTTCGTTTCGCATGCACTGCAACTGCCCCCGGTCCCGCGAACGCGGTCGATGCTCTCGCAGTCTTCCGCGCCGCGATCGCGAGTAACGTTGCCCTCGAGGGGCAACGATAGGCCGGAGAGGACGCGAGAGCATCGATGAAGCGGCTTCGATCGGGACGGGGTAGCTGGAAAGATCGAAGGAAAGTTTACCTGGTGGTTGTTAGAGGAGACCTCGCACGAGGTGTACGTACGGTTCTTCGTGGCATCCGTGGACGGTCTCGTTTCTCTCGGTGTTTCCCGTTTCGCCTCGTGAAAACTGATGTCGCGCGGCTCGATGCGACATTTCTCGAGCGTCGTTCGCCATCGTCGAGATCGCGAGATCAAGTTCGAGTCCGAGAGGCAGCCCTTGAGCCGGGCGGAAGTGAAATCGCGGCGATCCGCGGACAATTCCGTTTCGCTTTTCGACGCGTCCGGGCAGGTTCTTTGTTGGAACGAGCCGCGGAAGAGATTCGACAGCTTGGACTGCTTGTATTCGAGGGACAGCCGCGAGTTCTTTTTGTTCTGCGTGTTGGGAGAGTCGTCGAACGGGAACAACTCCTCGTCGCTTTCGTTCATCCAGGATTTCGACGCATCGAAATCGAACGAGCCACGCTTGTCGCGAGAGTACTCGCGCAGAGAGTTCCGGCAATTTTGATTGGTCTCCTGAACGAACGTCAAGCGCAACGGAGTGCTCTGTACGACAGGTTTTTCGTCGAGCGAGTCATCGTCGAAGGAGCCACCGGAGAGACTGCTTCTCTCCTCGGCGCTGTCGTCGAAACGCTTGGGAAAAACGATGGTGCAGAGACTTCCGTCGGTATGATCGGCGGACGGGTCGCAGGTGAAACGCACTTGCAGGTTTCTGCCGGCGATCAGGTTCTCCGTGGAGGCGGAGAACTTGCGGGAGGACACCGAGGACGAACGACCATCACGGACGCCGTTTCCCTTGGCAGCGTCCAATTCGAACGATCGTCGAAGAAAGCTGGAGCGTCGTAGAAGCTGGTCGTTGTTAGAGTGCGAGAGAAGCGCGCGAGTGCGATTATTAGAGGATCGATGGACGGTGGAGGTGCTGGTATCTGAAGCGTGCCGAAGAAGCGGTGCTTTGCGATGGCGTGGCTCGTGGTGCACGATAGAGAGGAAGCTGCCGAGAAGCAAACTCTTGACTTTGAACCTTACCTTCTTCGAGGAGTCGTGCTTTCGGTCTAGCGAACGCGGCACCGCTACGCTCTCGGTAGCGGGGTCGTCGCCGCCCGGTATCGTCGGGCTAAGATCGTTCGAGGGAACGCAGGGGGAGGCTACTATCGTCGTGCTCGTAGTGCACGCACTCCCGTCGTCCCCGCCGCCGCCCGTCACCGCGATACTGTGCCTATTAAGGGTGCCGTTCCGCTCCCGTTTCGGCTCTAGGGTGTTCTGCTTGCTGTTCCCGGGAGTCTTGTTCGGCGGTGGATAGACCGGGTGGCACTTGGTGACGGGGACGAAATCGGGCGGGCAGTCGACGGCGACCTCGCGATAGGCTTTGCCGCCGACCACCAGGAAGCTACGATCGGCGTGCTCGAGATCGGTGGACGCGTCGCTTCTGAGGGTCGAATAGCCGCTGGAGATTTGCTGGTGCCTCTTCTTCTTCGGCCGCTGCCTCGAGGACGAAGAGAGGCTGCTGCCCGACTCGATTCCCACGAGATCGTCACTCGATCCGACCCGTATCAGTTCCTCGACGTCCAGACTTCTCGTCTTCGCCTTCAGTTTCGTTCGCTCCTCCGACTGTCGACGAGCCTTCGGGCACTTTCCCGTTTTGCTCGACGGAGTGCCCGCCTCCGATTGCAGCGACTCGCCGCCCCGCTGATGCTGCTCCTTCGCGCGAGCCGGGGACGCTCGGTCGTGCTCGCGCGGGATCCTCGGTATCGCGCACTGCTCGTCGATCAGTCTGGTCAGGTCGGACACCTCGTCCGATCTCATCAGCAGACCCTGCAGGTCCTGCAGGTCGGCCAGGCCGTACGCGGGATTGTCGAAGGACGTGGCGTCCCTCGTTCGTCCGAACAGGGGCGCCACTTTTATCTCCGGGACGACCGGTCTGCACGGCGAGCCGAGATCTATTCGTCTGGCGTCATACGTGGGCGAATCTTTTCCACGATTCTTCGCGGCTCTCAAAACGAGACTGCTGTCCAGGGGGGCGGTGCTGTCCGACCTCCCGGAGGAGCTTCTCGGAGAGGCCGAGTCGTCGCTGCACGTCTTCAACATCGTGGGGTAGTCCTCCTTGGCGAACGGGTAATCCTCCTCGACGTCCAGGTCGACGCAGGACTCCTTCTGCCCGGTGGTGTCCTCGTTCAGCCCCTCGTCCTCCTCGTCCTCGTCGGAATCCTTGAACGGATTCTTCGAGTCCGACGAGCCGACGGTGGACGGACTTCTGTTGCGATGATACTTCTCCGCGTCGATTTCCTTACCGACCTCCTTGCTCTCCTTGCACTCGTCCTCGCCCTCGAGGTTAGCCGACGCGATCTTCAGCTCGATCTTGAGCATAGGCGGCTGACCGTTTCGGATACACGGCCTGCCGGTCGCGTCCGTCGCGTCCGTCGCGTCCGTCGCGTCCGTGCTATCGACGGACGACCCGATTCTAGCTCGATCGTCGGCGTTGGTGATGCGTGGCGATTTAAGGGTGTCGTTTTTAAGGTTTAGGGAGAGGTCGAGGTCGCAAGCGCTACGGGGACCACGAAGCTCGTTCCGATAATCGGACGAGCAGTTCTTTACCTTGTTGGGATAGGCCTTCTGTAGAAGGGTGTCGGGCACGTCGACTGGTAACTCCCGGTGAGGCCCTAGCCCGCCAGGGGCCCACATCTCATCGGGACCCAGCCCCTCCTGCGGCTTTTTCGCGTCCCGCGAACTGCTGTTGTTGTTCTCCTGCAGCTGCTGCTGCTGCTGCTGCTGCTGCTGCGAGTGTATGTCCGTCACGCCACTGCCGCTACGCCTTCGAGACCTGTCGACACAGAAGACAAAACGGTCAACTTTTTAACGATTTTCGATGCAACTCTCCCTTCCTTCTTTCCTTCCTCCTTTTTTTCCCCGCCAACGAGTTCGGGAACGCTGTTTTGTCCTCTCTATTCATCGGCGTTCCCACTCGCGTTACGTGCAAGACAAAAAGTGGCGCACGCTTGGAACACCGTCTCGAGTACGAGTATATAGTTGACACGAATTTCCATCGGACCCGATATCAACCTCTGTACAAACTTTCAAAACCGTTTTATCGTACAGGGCGTACCCGCGGTGTTCCAGTGGTGTACGCCTTGTAAAAACGGTAGGGGGGAAAAAGGACCGTGCAAGCAGAAGATACAGAGGAAGTTCCGGTGGTGAGAGAGAAGAGCGAAAAGAAACGGCAAACACTGAGAATACCTGGGTGTATTCGGATACGACGGAATACAGGAGGAGGCGGCTACTTCAACATCGACGCGTTCTAAGGTACAACGGGGTAGATACGGTGGACGAATTACGGGAAAAGCGAGGCCGCCATGAATTTTTACGGGGACCGTTCACGGTACGATACCGGGACTGCGTTGTCAACTACGGGGGAGAACATCGAATTACCTGGACAACTTTGTTCCGCGAGCGAGATCCGTCACTTACCGATCCGAAACGATCAATCGAGTCTAACATTCTTAGCTTCTCGTCGTCGCACTTATTCTGCCTCGAAAGTTCTTCGACGACAGTCGCGTCTCGTTCGAGCTGCTTTCTGGCGCCACTACCTCGTCTCCGACGTCGGGTCATTATTGCTTCGTTGTGCGGCGTTGCCCCTTAAGGCGTGCAATTCTATTTCTTAATGGCGCGCAGGGTCGACGCGTTGCACGCACCAATCCTAACGTTCACGCAGTCATCTTGTCGGTGGATCGGTGCGACGGCGAACGATCCGCGATGGCGACAACGTTACCGAAGGGTCGTTGGAAAAAGAGAGAGCGGCGGGAAGTTCCTCGTTCCTTTAAATTGTACACCTTGCGCGTGCAATCCATCGTAATCGCAGCGTGTTTGTTCGCGCGAGCCCTTCGAGTTTATCGGCGCATTAAATTGAAGATGGTACGCCAGAGACGCGTGCACGCCAGATGCAGATAGAGCGGCCAGACGCAGTCGCGTCGATACCCTTCGCCGCTAAACTCGCCGCGCTCTGTTCGTCGCGCGAGGAACGAAATAACGAGGTCGCAGGATCGAATTTGGGAACCAGGTGACGGAAGCAAGCCGCGCACCTTTCTGACTCACGCCAACCCCGTCAGCGCGAAAACAGCACGCGCGTAACGCGTGTGCGGGGGAAATGAACGAAACGCTCCGCGCCTAATTGAACGCCGGAATTCGAAAGCGGGCTTGGAAATTTCACAAAAGTGTTCCCCCCGCGTGCAGCCTGACATTCGTGGCAGAACCGTTGCCGGTCGAATAGGAGCAGCGTGAATAACGCGTCAGAAATGCCTGGCCGAGTGTCGAACAAGCGCGCGGTTATTCGATCGGCAATATCTCGATTGTCCGACCGCCCCGATAATTGCGGCCACGCGTTTCGCCGCGATCGCGGTTGAACGCCGGGGAATTTTCCCGATTCGACGAGCAACGATTCCGCGCAAAGTTCGCCGATGGGCTGCGGGGGAGGGAACGGGTGTTGTCGTTGAAATCTGCCCTTTGTACCTCTCCTCCGTCTCCTTTCGCGAATTCCACGGTGGTTATCACCGAGGTGCACCGACGGCGTTCACCGTCCGTGGGCGAGACTGATGAAATTCCACGTCGCGGAACTTTGCTCGTTTACCCGACGTAGCTGGAACGCGAAGATTTCCGTTTACCCAACGACGCTTTTCCTCCAATTTCCCCCGGCGAAACTCGACCGGAAATTTTTGTCCAACTTTCCGCAATTCAACCCTCGTTATCCGCAAATTTAATCCGCGACCAGATTGTTCCTCCGGCTCGATGCGTGGAGCAGCCCGGTCGGGGGAAACTACAGTTACCGCGACGATTACAAAGGAGCCTCGTTCGGCTGTTACGGAGAAGGCTGAACGATTTAACGAGATCTAGTTTCTCGGAGCGCGGTTTTTTGTCAGCGACGCTTGCTCGAAACGGCCGGGCAAAAGGAGCAGGGAGAGCCCTCCGTTCGGCCGCGGAGCCTTCGAGGAACGAATTCGAGGAACAGGAACGCGAGCAGGGGGTGGGGGAGTGAATACGATTTTTTCCCGTGGATCCAGTTACAAGGGCAACGAAAGGGGGCAAAGAACAAGAGGCGCGACGGCATTGCGGCGGGTCCCCGTGAATTTACAGGCCGGACAATACCGCGTGAACAAAAGCGATGGAAAACGCGCACGCAATAACGAGCGCCTCGCCATGTGCGCGCTCGCCGTACGTGAAACGAGTTCACGTGCCTTCGCCGTGGCCCGTTTCGAAGGATCGTCCCGTGGAACGTCCGCGACACCGTCCTTCGATTCTTCCTTCCCGCCCCTATGCGTGCCGCTCGCGACCGACAGAACCAACGGACGTTCCATCGACGGGGCGTTATGTCACATTGGCCGCAATACCGGCCACCGTTTAAGAGAAACCGACGGACGCGGTTCAACGTCCGTTCGAGAACGAGATGGACTTTTCTAGGCGCGCGATGCACACGCGTCGTGCCCACCGACGAGTGTATCGCCAGTTGCGGTCGATCAAGGACGCCGAACGGTGAACAAGGAGCAACCAAGAGACTACGATCGTACGTGCTGTGTGTGGACGAAACGGCGAACGGATCAAACGGATTAGGTGACGCATCGTGATCTGTACATAGAGTGCATACGTGCATCTGTCGAGGTGGCTACGCGACGATGGGAAACTCGACCGGCTCTCTCCGGCTCCGTCTAAAGCAGGAAAACGATATCTAGGCTAGTCGGTAGCTACGCTTTTAGGAGGGATTACTGTTAAAGGGAAAGACCACGTTAGTCGATTCGACGGGGTACTTCGCGGGGAAAACGCTCGAGACCGGTAAACTAGCCTCGAACGTGGCGTGCCTTTTTTATGTTTTTTTTTTTTTTCCCCACCGTCAGTCAACGCCGTTTTCGTTTCACGCCTTTCGTTCGCAGAAGCCCGCAATTCTCTCGTTCCGACGACCGAATCGTTTCGTTAACGAGCCGCCGCGCACGCTTTGGTCGTTCGAAATTCGTGGTGATTTTCATAAACGTCGGCTAGGTCTCGAAGAACAACCCGTCCCTTCATTCGAGGGGGATACGGTTTCCGTCTGGAACCGTTCCACGAAGTACCCCGCCGCACGAGAGGTTCAAAGCTGAACAGACCTAATCGCATTGCGCCTCTTCAACACTCGGACCCTCTTTGGCCGCCGTCTTCTTGCGAGGAAGTCGCTAAAATCGCTCCATCTTCCTCTAGGTGGGCGATCCGCGACTTCTGACCTAACTGCGTCTACGGACGAGCCTGCCGGATTCATGCTCGCCGAAGACAAATCCTACACTCTCGATGATTACAGGAATCGAGTGGTGCAACCTCTGCGAAAGGAATTTCTCTAAAGTCGGAGGGACGGCGTGCGCCGACGGTGTTTCAGCGAACGAGCGAAACGAGATCGAGGCCTAAGTCATTCTCTCGCTGTAATTGTCGAAATTCGTCGGCAGAAGGAACGGACAAACGAACCGTCTGCCCTCCACCTGCAGATGGGGAACTCCGCCGCGCCGTGAGAAGTTTCACGGCGAGGAATTCCTAGCCGAGGGAAAAATCGGAATGCCAAACGTCATCGGTGAACGCGTTGCATTCTCCGAGAGTTCCGCGCCGAGGTGAAGTGCGGCCCTGCCTCGGCGATACCTGCGGAGGCAGCCAGGTAAGCAGGGCTGCAGAAACGGAAACGCGCGTCTCCCCTCTGGCCCCGAGCGGTACGACGTGAGAACAAGTGTCCGACGCTTTCCTGTTCGGCCAACGATTACGCAACTCCCCTTGTATCTCCGTGAAGCTCCTTCCAATTCGGCCGAAGAAAAGCTACCAGCTTTCAATGGGTTCTTCGGGGGGTTTCGCGACATCAAAGGGCAGAGGCTTTTTCAGCGTGGGTGACCCGGGGGTCGAATTTATGTCCGTCTACTATGCGCTCGGCGAATACCGTCGTCTACCCATTCATGCTCGTTAACGGTTAGCTTAACAGTCGGAATACATACTCGTATTTTCACGGTAAACGAACGTCGCGTCGTACAAATGGGCATTACCACGTGCCTGAATCTTTTACGACTTCGACATGCTGACCCACCGTTCCTACGAGCTGTACTACCTATGGTCAAATAAAGCCGGCGCCCGGCTTCGGCCACCTTGCCCTATCTACCTGCTCGAGTAAGCTTTAAATATTTTTCCCATCGGACTTCCGGGAGGGGACGATCCAAACGCGTACACGTACAAGGCGTATCAATGTTTCGCGCAAAAAATCGTGCCTCGTCGATAAAAAAAAAAAATATGTCCCTCCACGTTCTTCCTACATGCCTGACCTTCTATGCTCGTTGTCTATGCGTATGTACTTTGAAAGACGGAGGGATTGGTTTCTCAGGCAAACGCTTCTCGGAGGTAATTTCCATACAAAGAACGGCCCGAACAACCTCGGCCGGGATTAACGAACGACTTTACGGAAGAACAGCGAAGTCGCTTTAGCCGGGCACGGCAATAGAGCGATCGAAAAAGAAAAGCGTGTACGGCGACAGCAGCAGAGAGTAGAAGAAGAACCGTGCGAAGAAGAGTCAACGTTGGTGAAACCTACCAGTGTAGCGTTTTGAGGATTCTCATGGCGTGGCTTCTCAATAATTCGTCCTTCGTTCAAACCTCATGGACGGACGACTCTCGCAGCTCGCGGTGTGCCCAACTAACGAACGAGCCAAGAATCTCAATGGCTCGTCATCTCCAGACCTTCCATTTCCTACGTATCCTCTCCGCCTCCTCTTCTCTTATCCATTAACTTTCATCCTCTTCTTTTTTCCTCTTGCTGTTCTTCCAATTGCCTCCTCCGGCCGGTCGAGACCGAGCAATTCCAAGATCGGCGAATATAACCCAAATCGATTTTTCCCCCCTGTATCACCTCCCTCTTCCCGCTCGTTCAAACACTCCCGCCGACCTCGGTTCGCACCGCGTCCACATCGACCCGCACTCTCACTCTTCTTACGCACCACCGGCGATCACTGAACAATTCGCGACGAAGCACAGGACCTCCCTCGTCAAAGGTATACATATATCACTGGATGGACGCCGCGTCCATGTTCGCCGTAGAACTGGCGACTCCCGGTAAGAAAGAAACGAGACGCGGAACGAAGAACGGGCGAAGAAGGAGCAAAGGAGAGGCGCGCGCGCGGCACGAAGAAACGCAGACTCGCTGCTGGTCGACGAAGGTGTATGCACCTTTTGAAGGCTGCATGCAGCAGCAGCAGCAGCAGCAGCAGCCACGAGGAAGGAAGAGGTGGAGGAGGAGGAGGAGGAGGAGGAGGTGGCGGTGGTGGCAGAGCGCACTATATCGCATGGAGAACGCTCGTACCGGTTTTGGCCCGCCGCCGGACAGGTATTCCCGACTCCGTTAACCGCCTTAATTGCGCCCAGCTCATATCACCCGAGGGGGAAAACGACGCTTTTCGTTACCCTTCCTCTTTCACTCTATTTCTCTATTTCTCTATGTATCTCTCTCTCTCTCTCTCCGTGTGCGCACTTCTGTCCCTTTCCCGCCCTACGACGAACGATTAAGGAACTCCGCCGGCCAGTCGCTTCTCCGTTCTTCACTTTCTCCGGGTTTCTCCTCGATTTTGCATCGGCTACGCGCGCGTATGTCTTCGAACCGCGAGAATGCTCCGCGCGAAACCCTCTCGACGTCGCCCACGACGGATACTTTTGTCAGGTAGCTCCGCCGATCGACGATTGAAATTCCCACTGTCCGGAATCCGACGAGTGACACCCCGGCTTCCCCCGGGGGCGCACGATTCACTCCTCCGGCGAACGATCGAGGATCGATCGGACCCTCCCGCCAGGAGTACGAAGAATCTGCGAGGAAAGCGCTCGCTTTCACCAAACTCGTGGTACAGTTTCACTTTCAAGGTTGATCTCTATCGTCCCTGGTGCCTGGTGGTTGCAAGGGGCGCCAAATATCGGCGGACACGAGACACTGCACAATATTATCGAGGAACGCACGAGGAACGCTGGCATCCTTCCAGCTTCGAACTGACGTGAGTTTGTTGGCTTCGCTTTACTCCGACCGAGGCAAGCCGGTGTCCCCTTCTCTCGGTCTCTCTCTCTCTCTCTCTCCCTCTCTCTCTCTCTCTCTCTGTCTCTCACTCTCTCTCTCTTCGTATCTCGTTCCCCTCCGCCCTCAACCTCTTTACCTTTCCGCTGCCTAACCTCCCCGCTCTTCGGCTGCCCCCGACCACTTTTCAGCTGCGCGTTCCTACCTTACCTCCCTCCAACGTGCTTGCTTCATGTATATACCCCTCCAACGGTCCTCGTCGCCTCGCAAGTTCTCTCCTTTTCCAACGTGCCACTGTCGCGTCTACTTTCTTCGTTCCTCTTTCCACGATTTTCCTGCCGCACACCTCTTTCGCCGACCGTTTCTTCTTTTCGCCTCTTCTTTCGTGCCTCGACTCCATCCCCGTTTGCCAAATGCCTCGATCCTTCTTCGCCCCGCGAAATTCCGGCTCGCCATTCCCTTCTCTGCCTGGTACGCTCATTTTTGGATAATTTTTAGGCATCGTCGGCTCGAATTTTTCTAGTGAAAGCTCCCCGTTTGTTTTCGTTCCGTCGTGCCGAAGACACCGCTTCGGCGTTTCACCGTTCTCGCCGATTACCTGAATTTTCGACCGCGCGACGAGCCGAAGCGCAAGCCTATCCGCCTCGCCCACAGGAAGATAGGAGGGAGGGTGCAGATTACACGAAAAGTGTTTTCGTTGCCCGGACAATTACCTATCTAGCGCCAGCAGTGGCCTTTTAAAAGGATCAACGCCACGGGAGCATCCATCCACCTTTCCGCGAACTTTTCGTCGTAAATTCCATTTCCCTCCCAAAATCTTCCACGACTCCCAACTTCTCTATCTCGAGCCCCTTTTACAGTTTCCATTTGCCCCGTTATCACCTTTCCTCCCCGAGAATTGCTCGAAACGCGCATCTATTTTCTCCCCCCTCGAGTCACGGATGGCCTTTCCTTCCCTCCTGCTCGCACCAAGCCGTCCCCGTAACCGCTCTCCCTTTCTCCTTCTCGCTCGGTGTCGTCGCTCCTGCGTTCCGGAGACCACGTAGCCTAGCATTGAAGTCTCTCGGTCCACTGCGGTGGGGTTCACGCACGGCCTGGAGGAACGCGTTCGGAAACTTCGTCTCGAGACGGACCCGCTCATTCTCTCGTGCTCGCGCTCCGATTCTCGATTCTGCTCGCTGATTCTGCGATTCTTCTCTGCCGCTGTTCGTCCAGGAAACGTTCCCTTCGCGTCCACGATCGGAGATGAAATAAGATTCCGATTCGACGACTCTCCAAGTGGCCATTCAGGATGGAAAGGAAGGGCTGCCTGCCTCTGTTCACCCGTATCACACGGAGAGCTTTTCCCCCTTTCTGTCTGTCTACCGTTTCATCCTCTCAATGGATGCTACTCTTCTGCTAAACCGACGCTGGCCGCGAAGTGCGCAAAACATCGCTCGTAAATAAAAGCGGCGAACAATTCTGCGCAGCATCGAAGACAAACGTTTAACCGAATTGAATCCCTGTTCGTGGACGTTCAACAACCGTAAGACCGAAACGGTCCACGAGCACGGCTTTGCCATTCATCGGACCATCATTTGCGGTAACAAAGGGTGGAGAGAATGCCAACAGGACAAGGGAATCGGGCCCTGAACTCTTCGGTCTCGGGCTCGTTTCCTTCCTTTTCTTTTTTTTCCTTTTTTTACCCAGGCTGCGCCACCAAGGACAGGGCCCTGGTTTTTGAACTTGAAAAGAGGCCGACGGTGCAACCGGGGCTATCGATTAGGTCGGAAGCTACGCGGTGTCGTGGAAACCGAGGCGCATAATAGAAATCACGGGCGCGGGAAGAAAAGGGAAAAGCCAACGTTCGCGGAGAGATCTACGACGTTAATGCGACGACCTACTATCCTACAAGCGAGCGAGAGGAATCAGGTGATCTGCTTCGACGTTTCGCTTCCTCCGCCAATAGGTACGATAACGCCCGTTGGTTGAACGTACCCGCGAGCATCTCGCGAACCGTTTCATTATGATTTAACTGCGGGTATGCTAGAACTGAAATCATCGCTGTAGAAAGTTGGGACCAGTGTGCGAGCGCAGCGGCGCGCCGTGCTGCCCCACTTCGTCCGACCGTCTCGAACGCGCGTATGCACGTAGCCGCATCTCTTTCGTGCTTCCGGCCAATTCGTGCAATTATCCGGGAGAGGTTTTTCCCGGGAGCATTCTGTCATTTTAATTGCGCACAGCTTGATTACGCAACGGATCTTCAGCCCGTCGGCCGACGGCGATACGCTCGCGTAACCGGGTCGTTATTGAACAAAAGCGATAGATTTTCGTTGCGTCTCGTGCCGTTTTGCGGCCGTTACGTGAAACCCGAACAAGCGTCTAACTGACAGCGACGATCGATGAATTTCCCACGCGAGCGCGAATTAGCATCGCCGCGTCATTACGAAACAATTCCGCGACTGGCGCGGAGAAAAACGCAGCTGCCGCAAATGTAGGCTCGATAGATTCGTTCGTGAAATTAGCTCGAAATTTCTGCTCGTCCTATCGACTTCTATCGAGGAGATAACAGAAGCGCGTGCTCGAGCGGAAACACTGCCAGAGGATCGAACCACGAGTCCCTTCCCCTCGATTTGCCCAGAGGACATTCACGGAGCATGGCGCCACGACCTCCGGGACACATTTTCCATACTCCTATCCGAAATTCTAATGGACGTCGACAATAGGCGAAATTGGACACCGTGGATGACCGAGAGATCCCCAATTTCTCTGTCGTCTTTGCGTTACTTCCAGATGGTTTCGAGGATGCGTTTCCTCTAACCGCCCGTCGAAGCGGTTGTCCGAACTGATCCGAAACAGACACGGGGCCCATTGGAACGCAAAACACGGACCCTCGTGAACACGCGTACCCCCAACGGAGAACGCTGTACCCGTAGGACCGTGGACAGGGCCATTACGGCCCTTCCTATTTTACGGGGAAACAACGCAGAGAACGGCGACTGTTTTTCTTGCTCGGAGCGAAACCAGATTCGAGCCGCAGAAATTGCCGGTCGAAAATCTTCGAGACCGTCGGATCTTTCTCCGTTTCGGTATTCGAGCGACCGCAGAGCAGTCCGCCGACCAGATTTCTTGCTCCTCGTCGCTCGTCGTCATTCACCGATCCCCGCGAAACAATGAGACGAGAAGAAGACCGGGACAGGCAGCTGGTATATATGTGTATATACCGCGGAGAGACGAACTGTCTTTCCAGCGCGACAGCAAGGCGGATTTAGCGCCGCGCGTTGCTTCGGAGGAGGAAAGCAATTTAATAATTCCTCGGAGGCACCTTTCATTCCCCTCGACTCGAACCAGATGCAGGCGAACAGAAAGGCCGGCCGATCGAATTTCCGCGGCCAGGAACGTCCTGCCTCCGCGGTGCAAAGTTCTTCCAGCGACCGCGGTGAATTAGCAACGGAAGGGCAGGAGGGACGAACTTTCGGGGCAAAGTTCCTCGCGATCGTCTACGTTCGCACGCGAACTCCGGGCAGCCGTTTAATTTTCAGAATCAAGATCGCCGGTCGAGTGACGCAACTCGGATGGCCTCCAGCAGGTGGCCGCCGCTTCCGCGATTCCAGTACACTTTCGGTTCGCCGTGAATCTCGTTTCGAAACCTGTCCCTCTTACGATCCAACGAGGAGAACAAGCTCGGCCGCGTATCGCGGGATATCGGGCCTGCGATACCGCTCGAAGCGCGTGAAAGAGAAAACTTAATGGCCGTGTTATAAGCGGATGCAAAGTTGCCCTTGGCACGATTTACGCGTTATTACGGGCATCAGAAATAGACGTTCCCTGCCATCCTATGCGGTGGAAACTCGTGGATGCCAAATCGGAACGCTTTGGCTTTCAGACGCGAGCCGTAACCGGCCGAGTCAAACGAGCGCGTTATTGCCTCGCGTGTAATAACGCTCGACGATGTCAAAGGGTTGATTTCGTTTTAATAAAAGCCGGCGGCGTTCGGGATGAACGCGGTTCAAAGACCGATAAGAGCGGGGACGTTACACACAAGCTTGGAAGATTGTTGTTTTTTTTTTTGTTTTTTTTTCACTTTTTTACCTGCAGAAAAGATTCGAAATCCCGAGTCTACGAGCGACACAGAGCCAGCAGGCTCTGCAAGAGTCGCAAGTGATCCAGCTCGTGTCGATCATCTTCGGGCCGACAGCATACTCGTCTTTCCACGAACACGGAAGAAAACCAGCCCCCCCGATAAGCAGACGCACGGGTGAACGAACGGCGTGAAAAACACCAGTGGACAAGGGACTAAAATTGTTGACACCGACCGCGACGCACGGCCGACGCGTTGCATGAGAACTGGGGTCTGGAATGTAGTTTATCAGCCTCGGCACCTGATATCGAAAGCTTATCTCTGGTCTCGTTACTTCTGTGTGCACACAAGCGTCGTCCCTATCTTTCCGTTAAGCCTGTGTTTGTAACCTCTTTAAAGTTTCGTAGCCACTGCTTCGAGAACGGAGATATTTAAAGTCTCTCTCGGCGGAGGATGCGTACGCGTACGCGTATATGCTATTCCACGTACGTACATACGCATACGTACGTACATTCTGTTCGCGTGGTTTATCTCGTCGTCGTGTCAAGAACGCGCGGTCAATTTTCATGCGGAAAACCTGACGCGAGTTTCAATTAAATACGGGGCTACCTGTTCTTCGATTCTTCGTAAACGGTTTCAGAGGCTGGCAATATTTTTTTATGCCCGAGACGATATCGACGAGTACTCTCCATCGATCGTCTGGCGCTTGCCGTGCATGCACGTGTGCAATCGAACAGACTGTTTGTGGGGAACATGCGGCGTGCCTGCACACCTGACAGGACAAACTGCCCGATCAATCGTGCACGCCATAGACAACCCCATCGATGACTCAGTCGTGACAAATACGACAAAAATCATGGCGACCGCGTGGCCTTCTTGCCGCTTAGCGCTGCTAGTTGTACGCGTAGAAGGGAGAACGCGTCGCTATCGTAACACGAGGCATCTTCGTAAGGTGCGAGGAAAGGTGACGTCAAGATTCTTTTCGGAGCAAAATCCGTTTCGTGACGTGGCTTGCGGCGGGCGCTAATCGGCTGGCCGATAAACAGCGCCGCTCCATTAAGTATTTCGTAACGGGGATTTTCACCGATCCGAGATTCGTCGAGCAATTTGTATCAGGAATGGGGAAATTCGTGTTTCACTCTCGACGAAAAGCGAGAGTGAATTCCAAGTCGGGTTTAGGGACGGCAGGCTTCCGCTCGTCAGGTGCTCGCCCCTGCGATTCTCGAACGACAGGAAACGCAGGTGTACAGTCGGTGGATCCACCCTACCTGGAGATCGGGCCGACCCAAACTATCCACGACAGACTTCTAAAGCCTTTTCCACGCCGCCCGAAGCACCTGCTCGACTTTACGCTCGGCCCAATTTCGCTCGACGATCGGGGCAAACTTTGCGCTCGTACGACCTGGCCGTGGGACGTCGGTTCCGCGACGTTCGTTATTTCCACGCTAAAAGATCGGGCAATAAAATGTACCCACGGAATGGAATAAAGCAGAATTCAGGGAAGGCGAAGTTTACCTGCTGATCCGAAGTGTGAAACGGGCTTAGGCGCAACCCTCGCCTCACGAGTGACGGTCAGAAATTTTCGAGGGCTACACCGGCCGAAGGTGGGAATATCACAATAACATCAGGCTCGAGTAAATACGCGCAGGTAGGCCACCGACGGTCAGCCTTTCCCGTAACAATTCCATTGAAACGGCCCGGGAACGACGAACGCCACGCTTACTAATACGCCCATGGTACACCTTGAATCACCTCGAACGCATGCACGATGAAAGTTTCGCGTCACTCTCACAGAACCGTGCGAACTTGCAAGTTTCTCTGAAACGCGGGTGATCCAGAATCGACCCGAGCTGCCCTCAAAGAGCCCGGAAAACTTCCTGGAACAAGACTGAAGATCCTCGGCGGAAGACGCGCAACTTCCGTCCACGTTCGAACGAGCAATAAATACAACGCAATTACCGCTAACTTTGATTGGAAACGGTCGGTAACTGCACTCGGTGCATCGATGGCAATTTATATACTTTGGCCCTGTTCCAGGTATTCGAAAAGTTTCAACGGAACGGCGATTCCTGTCCTTTAACTCGATTAAACCGTGGAGTCCTCGGGATTTCTCGGCCGAGTCGAATCTCCGCGTGACCGAATCGTTTAAAGATTTCGTGAGAAGGGGAAGTCGAGCGGCCGTCGTCGACTACGCCGAATTCTTTTACGATTCTCCGTTGCCGCGATTCGGTGGCAGTCGCCGCACGTACACGCGTGCCACCTCACCTCGTGAACGTTACACCGCGATTTAAACACCACCGCGCAGCGGAAATCCCGATGCGATTCCTCCTTCTATGTTTTCCGCTGAAAATCGGCAAGCTCCATTTATTCGTTCTGGACTCCGTTAAACGACCCAGCCAGAAATTTGCCTCCCACCGTTTCAGCCGGCGCTGCTCTTTCGTGGAAAACAGCTGTCATTGTTTGAATTCCTTCTGCCGCGTAAAACGTTCAGTTCTAGCCTAGTGAAAGGCGGCAATCGCCGCTGAATATTCCTAATTGTTTTCGTCGTCAACCTGGGCCAGGAAGGGGCGAAGGGTTACGTGGCGGCGATAGCCACGGGTATAATGAACTTTCAATTAGCATGGTCGTTGGAACCTTGACAATAGGTCAGCGGCTCTCATCGCGAACGTGAGCGGCATGGTTCGACCAAGGGATTACGTTTGGCGCAAGCGGAATCGACGGGAATCGAATGGAAAAAGGGAAGTTTCGAACAGTACCTACTCGACCTATTTCTCTCCGGAGAGAATTTTTTTCCGGAACGGGGAAACCACGGTACCAAAACTGTTCCTCGCTGGAACCGACCGATTCGTGGTAACGGATCGACCTCTCGAGCGATACACCCCAGATGCGATAGATTTGCCAACAGTTCCATGGATTTAGGCGAGTCCGTTGCGACCCGGACGAACCAAACTCCCGGGTGAATCGCGAGACGAACTGTGACGAGGAAAATTGGAGAAATTTGCCAGGAAAATCAATTTCGTGGAACGGTCTCCCTCGTGAATTAACCGCGTGCGTGAAAGATGAACTATTTATATTATCGACGACACGCTGGGCAACCCCCGCGGACACACTTTAATAGAACTCGGATCATCCCTGCACGGAAACACGATTCCTCCTCTATTTATTAATCGATACGCGGTTCAACCTTGAGTCACCGTGCTTCGCGATATTCCACGACACGGATCCCTGCCACGATGCAGTTCTGCGAACAGGGGAAGACGGGGCGGCAATAAAATGCTCCATTTCCCAGGTGCCTCGTTGCTGCGGCTCGTTATGGCCGAGGATTGGAAAGTATCGCGCGTAGCGCAATGCATTTAAATACCGTCTTCTAAGCCGCGGAATTCACCCCGACGCGACGCGACGGACGTTCCATGACGTCCGTTTAATCGTTCTGATTAACGACTGTTCTGTCAACCTTCCACGCTCCATTATTCGATCCTGTCCCACGCTCTTCCGTTGATCCACTTATTCCCGGCCCGCTTGTTTCCGCGCATTTTTTTCCTTCCTTTCCATCGGCTCGCGGGCGATACAGCGGAGTCGGTCGCTGAAAATTATACCCACGCGTGGGCACCTCTGTCCGATCAATTTCGACGGGCACTTCGGTTCTGCACCGTCGTATCCGTCTCCAAGCCGAGCGAACCAAGGATCGCCCCTGCCGACGAATTCGACTGCGATTACCCGGCGATCCCGATGCCCAACGAGGCGCAAGGTACGAAGTTTCAGCGTTCTCGGCGATTCAATTAACCGATAGCTTACAGCGCACGTGACGCATACGCCTCTACGAACGCCGGTTGTATATCGATCGGCGAGAATTAACAGACCACGATAGAATCTCGATCGATACGGTATCATTGTGCCCCGGCTATTTACGGAATCGTCGGCGCCTTGTTCGTTTGCACCGAGGACACCGAGCTCTCGCAAATGGCTCGCGCTTCTGCTCCCGTTCTTTCCCCGTTGCTCGCGATCGGGGCAGAACGATCCTCGGGTCCAAAGTTCGGAGATCGAACGGCCGCAGCGACGCGCGGCTGGTTGTCCGACGGAACGAGACGAATTTCTGATCGCGACTTTTGGGAACGTAGACTGGGTTCCCAGGGGGGATGGTGCACGCGAAAGCACGCGATTGCGGAGTTTCGGAGTTAACCAGTCGACGGCTGGAGAGCACGGCACGAAAGCGCCGCTTTAACGGTTTAAACCACTTTCCTGGAGCCCGCAAGAGTGCAGTGAACGAGCACTCGACGCGCACTTCTCGAGCACGAGTACTTGCGCGTATCGGCGCAGGCCGCTTCGCGTGCGCATCGAAATACGACAAGGGTAAGCCGCGTCTTTTTTTCTCTTCTACCTGCGCGGCCGTCTCGCCCGAAATTCGACACGCGCAGGTACACGCATATACGTATCGCGCGCATTACGTATTACCACCTGCGTTCGAACGCGGCTCCCCCGTTTAGTCGCGAAGTCTCTTGTACACTTGTTTCGCCCTTAATTCCTTCTACTCGACGCTCCCATTCTAACGATCGCCTGAAACGCCTTCGAGGCTCGACGGTGTCGCGCGACTTCATTTTCTCGTTCCCGGGAGAACGAAGGATGCAAGCCGGGGCAACGTGACGAGTGTAATAATCGGCCTAGATCGACGCGGCTCGCCGTTTTTTTCTTTCTTCTAATGGCATTCTCGTCGCGCCTCGTTACAATGGTGTCAATGGCGAACGGAGAAGCGTCGAAAACGAACGCTCCGTAACTCACGAGCGATCCCGGCTCCACGGACGTATACACGCGTGCATAACGCGTACGCACGATAAGGAGACCACTTATCTCTGTTGCGTAAACAACGCCGGAACGCCCGCGAGGCCCCGCGATTTGATTAAAATTCGTCGGGGAAACTGGTCCCGTTCACGGCCGCGCGCGTTGTCGAGTCGACGCGATTCTAAAGACGCTAAAGAATCTGCTACCGAATTCTAAGATCGACGCGGCCGACGAGGGCGAGGAGAATCGTGTCGCGACGCGGTGAAAACCTGCCGCTGGAAAATCCTTGGAAAATCCTCGGAGAATCCTTGGGCGGCCGACGCGCGAACGATCCGCGTCGCGAGATACGCGTGCAACGTGTTACGTACACCGGTCCGTCAACGTACCGCGAATCGGAATGAAATTGTTCGGAGCCGTGAATTGCGACAAAAGAGAGATGCCTCCGTGCTCGCGACACAAAGGGGAATAATGCAAAGCGCTTCTGCAGCGAATACGTCGAACGAGTTCGGTAATTCGAGGAGGAGCAGCTCTTTTATCGACGGGCGCGGGTGCATGTCGCGGGCGCAAAGGTCACCGGGTGCAAGGATATTAATCGAGCTTCCAGCTGGGGGTTGGGCGCGGACCGCCGAGAAATCCGGCGCGCGGGGTAGTCGACGATGATTAAAAACGAATATCCTGGATCGGTATGTCGCGAGCAAATACGGATCCTCGCGCGGCGATGAAAACAGACGAATAAAAGGCGTCGAATGACGCGCATAATACCACCGAGAACAATAGGAGAGGCAGGCGGCGCACCGTCAATTCGACGATGCCAATGCCGTCATCCTCGTTACCCGCCCCCGCTCTCCTACCCCCCTCGTTGGACTCCAGCCTTTTTTTTCCCCCCTTTCTACCCTTTCCACGTCCTTCTTTTCCCTTTCTACGTCGCCCGTTCTCCGCCGCTCCTTCTGCGTAGCTTTTATTTTGAGAGAGGCATACGTGTGTACGTTGATCCATACATATGCATATGTACGTGGTCGGAACAGGAAACGCCATGGGAGAGTGAGCAATCGGTATTCCATGGCTGTGTCGCGGAGAGCCTCCACGAAACGCCGGCGACCACGAGAACCGGACCTAGCCTCCGCACTCGGCCCTTCTATTTAGCCACGGGACGACGCCCGGCCGTTTTTCACCTGGCTGGAACTGTTCGCCGGTGCTTCGTTAAACGAACGACGAACGACCAATCTGGCCGGATCGCCGAGCCGCGATTAAATTAGAAACTTCGCGCGTGACAATGAAACCGGGAGCTTCTCAGATATTTAAATTGGATTCCGCCGGGCTTTTCTCGGTTACGAATAAAATACCTGCCCTTGGCGGCCGATACGGAACGAACGAAGAAAATCCATTCGGCTGTGGACGGGAATACCGATAATGCGACACGAAAATAGAAGCGGCCCGATCGAACCGCGACGTCACATGCAAATCTGCCTCCGGACTGCGACGTGAAAAAAATGTTATACGAGTCCGGGTGATTGCCGAGCGTGAACGTGGACGTCACGGGGTCGATATCGATTTCGTCGGAGCGAATCGATACCCGTGGCTCGGGTAACGGACACCAGACCACGGATACGTAGCTCCGCACACTTATCGCCGAGAAAGTCTTTCTACTCGCGAAGAAAGTCGCATCGAATTATGTTCCAGTCCGCGCTGGGCGGGGGCAGTCAATTTTCGTCGCACGCGATCACCGCGTATCGGAATCGCTATCAATTTTTCCGACGATCGATTCGCTCGTTGCCGTAACGATGATGGAAAAGGAAGGACGCGAGTGCGGTTCCTATTCGGCCAGCGAGGCGTCAACATCCGTCCGGCTGTTAAACGAAAGCTTTCGAAACAGGCAATTCGCTGCGCGGAAACGAGGGCCGCAAGCTGAAGGGCTTTCAAAGGGTTTAACCGAGAAAACGAGCGAGCTCGTGGCGGAAAGCGCCGCGGCGGGGCCGTCGAAGATCGCGATCCATACAGAAAACCGTGTGTGGATCTTTCCATCGAAAAAAGGAAGACAAATATTGCGATCCAGCGGGCCAATTCCGTGGATCGTGTCCGACACGCGTGCATGCGTATACGTGTGTGCATATGTAGGCAACCGAAGAGCCGAAAGCACTCGTCTCGAACCATTCACGCTGCGTTCCCGTGCAAAAGTGACCCGAGACGTCAATGGGCGCATTCATTCGCACCTGTGCGCTTCCCCTACGACCTGTATGAATAACTCGTATGTAATTTCCTTCGCAGCTCGCGAATCGCGCGACTGCTCCGGTTCCCCGTGCGCCTCGCGCGCAAGTACGATGCTCGTTGAAAGACGAATAATTTGCATTCGTCCTCGGCATCTTCGAAGGACTAATTTTCTAAATGACAATGTGGAAGCGCGGTCCGTGGTCCCGATCGCTAAGCGAATTCGACGTTTCTAATGCTAATAGAAACTTTACGCAAGTTGCTTGCGCACATCCGAGCAGCCTGTTAATATTTCCACTGTCTCCGGCGCGCCATTCGTCTCTGTCGTTCGGCCACGAGAAGACAACCGAGGGAAAAAGAAGACGAGATGCGGGATGACGAAAGAAAGAGTCGGAGGAAGAGTCCGTAGCCAAGAGGGCAGCGTCTCCCAATCTTGCGCGCCTTTACAAAATATCGCCCACTCGAAAACGTGAAAAGCATCGAAATTCTATTCTACGACCTTCCTCGCTCCGTTTTCCCTACGAAACCGTCGTCCACTTCGAGATCGACTCGTCGACCGTATTTAAAATAAGCGTCGTGGTATCAAAGGGTCCGCCGCGTTACCAAAGGCAGCGGAATATAATTGAGAAGCCGAAGAATATACTAAAATACGCGTCCGATATCGGTATATTTCAAATTGAATAAAGATCGAACGACACCAGGTGCACAGGTTGGGAAACCCTGAGATAGAGGCAAGCGTTGCATCGGGACGACTGGAAAACGCATTGTTTAGGCTGCACTTACATCAACCTACCTGTGGGCGTGTCACGAGCGTGAAATACCGGCGAAGTGACTACGAGGAGAGACCGAGCCACTACGTCGGCGCTCGAGTCACCTCGGGTATTCCAGTGGACCACGGTCCACAGACCGATCGCGAGTGGATTCAATTTGCCGGGTGCTGGCGCACTCGGCTCCTCGCCGCCTCGTCTCTCCGCAAATTAATTATACCCTCGTGTTCCCCGGACCGCAAAGGCCAGGCGCTCGATTAAAAGTTCCAGGCCCGTTTCCGAAAAAGCAATCGCCTTTACCGGATTTTCCGGGCTGCCTCGAGGCTCCGACGGTCCTCCCTAACTCGAACCTGTACGCCGTCTCTCCTTTCAGAGAATTAATTGCAATTTAGAAGAACGCTCTACGACATTCCGATCCTTCGCGCAGCTCCATAAACGAGCACTCTGCGGGGGCGAAATGGACGGCGATATCGCATTACGCTGTTCCATTAGCATTATTATTCCTTATTGCGCCACAATCGCAGAACGCCCGACTGCTACGTCCCTGCCCAGAAAATTAATTCGCGTACCCGTCTATGACGATTTATTTTCTACTTGTTAAGCGCCTCCCAGATTCCATTAAAACGACCGAGGGGTAGCATCCGCCTCTGAAAACAGCCGCGTGGTTTCTCCCGATAACGGAGATTCCTGGTGCTCCGTTGCTCGTGTACAGCCGGGAGCACGTTCACCGCGACATCTAACAGTCACCTGCAGAATTTTCTCTGCATCGGCGAGGTAACGGATCGCGTAGGTTGCAACAGCTGCGTTCGACGCAGCCCGCAGGTAACTTCTGTGGGTCTGCGCCCACGATCCACCGATTTCCCTCGCGAAGGCGATTGCAGAAACTGATGTCGCCCATCGAATCAAAGGGCATCGCGGAACGCCGCTACAGGACGACAGGGCACGCCGTGGAAATAGGGGCGCACGGGTGTCGTTTCTTCGTCGGACACGTGTTATGCAATTCTCGCGGCGATCATCGTATCGATACACAGGAATGCATTGGCGAGGAAGAACACATAGATGGGGAATTGTTGGAGAAGAAGCGAACGCATGCATCGACGGACGGCCAGGCTTTTTTCATCCTTTTACTTACTTGCAAATGGGCTTCTGGTCGTCGCGGTCATCCGATGGATTCAAGAAATTGCCGTCGTTCAGCGCGGAAGACGTCGATCCCCGCGGCGACCTCGGCCCGCCCTCCGGTTCCCCGATCAGGACTTCCGTTTGACCATTTTGGAAAGGGCTGCTGGCACGCCGTTCTCCGACTCTTCCGCCTTGCACCGGTGTCTGAAATGATGAATCGGCGTTTTCACGGTCGCGAAATACCTGGTTCCCGAGGAGCCTGCGCGATTTATTGTTAAAAACGTGAGCGGAGGAAGGAACGGATAATCGCGAGCCGAGATTCCTCGGCTAATTTTCACGGAATCCCTCGCCGCCGACCATTAATTATGCAGAAATGAATGGCGCACAGCGAGTTACGATTCCGGGAAATGCTCGCTTCATACACGGCCAATCGCGCAGTGGCGTTTATATAAGCGGCGCGAAAGAGAAATCATTTTTACCTGGAAGCTATAAAAATAGAAGCAACCACAATTTCGTGACGCGTAATTGTAATTATATTTTCCGTCGATGAAACGAGTTCCCCGTAAGGCCGGGCGGAGCGATATTACAAGAAGGAAGATTCAGTCTGCTCACCAATAGGTTGGTCTCCTCCAGACAGGTCTGCTGTTTCTCCGAAGTGTCCTTTCCTTCCTTCGAGTCGTTCCCTAAGCCCTTCGGGATGGTACCGTTGCTGAGCTTGGGGGTGATTGCATTCGGGCTCGGTTCCCTGACGGAGAAACGGCACACATCTTACACCGTGTCTAGAATCGAACTTCTGACGCGCTAATGCCACCGGAACGAAAAGAACGACGGTACGCGCGGTTGCATCGCAATGGGATATCAATCACGCCAATCGCAATTTCTCGCATCCGGCCTGCAATTATTGTACTTGCCGTCGCGATGCGCCGCGAGTTTTCACGTTTGCGCGGTGCGCCGTTCGAACGCCACCCGTGAAACGTTCGCCGCGATTTTTCTCAGAACGGGAAATGATTAACGACGGAATAACGGGGGGAAATGGGGCAAATGAAATACCACTTACTTGTCGGCAAGCGTCACGGTGATTTGGTTGCCCGTCACATTTTTGCCTTCGCCGTCCCCGCTCGTGGACGCGACTGCCTCGTTGATCTGCACACACAGCGAACGCGAAACAATCAGCTGGGTTACCTCCGCTGACCGACCGCTGGGTCTCGCGGACACAAAGGGATTCCCGACAATACTCCGATTCCCGTGCTATCTCTTCTCTTTTCGCCCTTTTCTTGGCACGCGGCACGGGTTACACGCGACGCGACGAACGCGCGACAGAGAAAACCGGGAAAGACGGAAAACTCTGGCAACGTTTTCGGGCCGCAACCTGTGGAATACACAGGAACAGTGGGCACACGCGAGCTGCACTCGACCAAGGCCGCGCATGATCGTGGTCACCGCTCACTCCGCTCGTTTACTTTGCATTCCACATATCATAAGCAAGCCCCGTGACGATTTCCCTGTCGGTCGGCCGATTCATTCGCGCGTCGCATCGTTTCATTGGACGAGCCGCGCCGACTCGCGTGTACGTTTCCGATTAGAATGTTCGATAGATTCCTGACGAGCCCGCCGACGGAATAGGAACTAATCGTTGGGGCACAACGGAGACGATCGTGCGCGTTATCCTTCGCGTTGCTCGCCGTGGCCTGCCGAGCCAGCATCGGCCGAACCCTTTGTCCGCTCCATTATCCTTCGGCTGGATCGCCGTCCCTCGGAAGGGCGACCGTGACCCGTTCGAAAATCGTGCATTTCTATCGCGATAGTGCCTAGATATGCGAGGATGGGAATCTTTGTCGTCGGAACGGTGAGAGCTCCGGGCAATCATCTCCTTTCCGCGAAACTAATCGAAAAGGCCACTCGCGTATGTAATTGCTCGTTACAGCATCTTACCTGCTGGTGCAATATCGCTTGGATATCGCGCGGCTGGATCCTCCAATGTGATGCCAGCCTCTGCAGCCGTTCCTTTGCGCGCCTGTTGAGAAAACACGCTTTCCATTAGTATGAACGAAGATCTGCTTAAGCTATGAAGGAAAGCTCGCGGTTAATCGCCTAAAATTAGACGCTAATGCGGCTCGTAAAACGTTTACGTTGCCGCCAAGTGCCACTGAACTTCGCTAGGAGTAATGCCAACATTCCACTGTCGAACAAAGAGCATCAAAGACGCGTTACGCGTCGTACAGGTATTTTAGGCACCAACGCGAAGTGACACGCACGGTTTAATTATCGCGGAATTCTGTCGGCCGTTCCGCTATAAACGATCTCCTCGAGGGATTACACCGCGAACGAGTAATTACCTTTCAACGGCGATGACCCAAGCTTCTCGCACCCGACCAGCGTTGAACCCGTCCAGCTCTACTGTCAACAATTTCAAAACGATTAGTCACCGACACACTTTTGCTTCCTCGCCAAACTTTGCATTTCCCGATTGCCCCTTCGCTCGTGCAACCTTTTCGTTCATTCCCAGAGAACCCGTCCCCCCTAACCCCGCCCTATTCTATCGCACTGCGATCGCTACGAATCGCGAACAGCGAATTTCTTTTCGACGAGAACCGCACGCGTACCGCTTCCAAGGGTGCCGTCGTCCACGTCGTCGTCGTCCGCTTCCTCGTCGTCAATGAACTTAATAGCCGAGAGATCGAAGTGCCGCGCAACGTCTTCCGTCTGCTCCCCGATCACCGGAAACTCGATCGACCTGCATCCGTCGTCGACCACGGACTCGTCGTCGACGAACGTCTGCCCGTCGACGCCGGATCGCGACGAGCATCCGCAGAGGATCACGTTGCGTAGGAACCGCGACATCTTCCCAAGAGATCTGCCCCGTGCGATCTGGCGCTACGTCCGATGGCTGTGATTCATGTTTTCCACGACGCACCCTCGCCGCGAAGCGAAACTCCTTCAAAGTTTCCACGACGGCGAAATCGCGGCGACGCTCGAATTGGCCGCGGTAACTTTTCGCACGCGAGTTTCAAGAATTTTCCACGGGAGATTCGACGAGAAAGAGGCGAGATACGACGACTTCGCGCGCACGTGTCGCCAGACCATAGAAAATAAACGCTCCGACGGGGCCGGGAATGGATGGCACCGCGAGCCCGCCGACTAAGGGGTTTATATTTGGAACCGCTCACTGGCATCGGCGGTAAAAATCGAGACGGAGACGGAGACGTCGGTTCGACGCACTTTACGCCAATGCGAGCCCCCGAACAGCCACGCCGGTTTAATTCACGCTCGTCCGCGAGGGATATTCGCCCTTCGGTAAATCGTACCGATCCGCCAATACCATTCGGGGTCGAAATTAACGGGTCGCGCTGGACGAGCGTCGAAACAATATCCGCGATGCCGCGACGCGTCGCGTCGTCTCGCGGCTTCTCCCGTCTCAAAACTTTTACCCCCGGGGGAACCTTATCGCGCTGGGGACACTCCATGTTCCGGGGAAACAGCCGCTGACCCTCGAGTCAGCAGAATTTTCCTCGTTTTTTGGGGGATTTACCCGATCTTCTCAAAATTAACCGCTCGAAGCTGAACGATCCTCGTCCCGTTCGCGACGCAGCCGCGATCCTTTTTCCCTTGCTGGATACGCTCGATCGACGATGGCGGAACACGTGTCAAGGTGAAACGGCAACGCGAATGCGAGTTTCGAATAACCCCGTCTACCTCTGCACCCCCCCCGAAACAAAGGGACGAAAGTGATCGTTGAAATTGGCTCAGCGTAGAACGATTCGAAGCTGCATTCGTTACCGTGGAAATGGGGGAGAATGTCAAAAGGCTGGAGTAGCGCATAATGCGAGAGGGAGCATCGACAAAGCGGGATGAAAGAATGCTGTTCCCGATCGCTCGACCCCCATTATCCCCGGCGCAAATAGAGGGCAATCAAGCTGAGTAGCGCGATCCGCGTAAAGATCGCGGCCGCGTTCCCCGATGCTACCTCGTTGCATTTGCCTGATATTAACCCGCGACTTTATCCACTCGGCGAGGGCGAACCTTCGCCTCGGGGCTGGACCGCGCGCGAAGGAAATTCGTTACCTCGTTTTCAGGGGCGTGCACCGGTTCGCGGTCGCGATTGAAAATTTCCATTCGCCGGACAACCCGACCGAGTCGACTCGACGTGCACCGTTCGAACGCGTCGCAAAAAGCGCAACAACAGGCACGAGTCGCGCGATAGAAAGAAATTCGCTGAATCTGGGTCAAACAACGCGCGACCTACCCCCGGGTCGCGCTGACAAGAAATCGCTCGTCGAAGCCGGAAGGCCCCGACCACCAAGGAGGGATGCCTGGCAATTTCGAGCTCGCCGTTTAGTTCGAATCGCGCGGGCATAGGTTAGTCCGTTTAACGAGTGAGGCGATTAACATTTTCTCCGACGACGGATACTCTCTAAAGTAAATCTCGTGGAAAATTGCCGGCAGTCACGCTCGAACGTGTACACGTCGACGGCGATTTCATCGAATTCGGGTCGGGCGAAACGAGACCGTGACGGCCACGTTGCACCGTTTGATAATCGGAAGGACGATTCGCTCTCCGTTTATCGTCAATCGGATTTAATCGACCCGCTGCCCGCTCGACCCTGTACCCTACCTAGAATAGAACTTTCTGCAAAGAAAAAAAGAAGAAAAAAAAAGAAGAATAAATCTTGCTCGAGTTATACGTGGAGCTCCCGGTGCTGGTGCACGCGCGTGTCACGTGTGAATGCGGCAGACGCTGATGCTGCACGTACGGTGCGCATGTATGCATGTATACACGGGAAGTTTCGATCACAGTCGATTCGTGTAAGCCTGACGCATGACCAAGCGAAAACCAGTTTTCTAACTGTATACGCGTTCGTCGGTGCACCGTCCGTGTACGTGCGCACGTTTTACAACCGAACAGTGGAAGTCACTCATTGTGCGGTACGTTTTCTAGGCATTCGCGAGGGGCTGCCGATGCTTTTCCGTAACCGCGGTGCAGAAGCCTCCCCGCGATATCGATAGGCGTTCCGCGTCGACGAGAGGATCGCGCCTCTCCTCGAACGCGCTGACCCATCTTCGACGGACGGTGGAATTGGGGCATCAACGATGCCACGGAGGGAGAAGAATTCTCCCAGGACGTCTTCCATCGAAGTAGATTCTTCGCTCCGCGCTATCCGCGCGGCGCTTCCGAGGCCGCGAGGTCGCCCGGTGGTTTTATTAACGAACCCAACTGATAGACGGATCTACCGCGTGCTCGTAGCGAATCTATTCTTAGCCGACCGATCCGTAAAAGCATCCTGGATCGAAGCGTTTTATATTAAAGCATCGGGGCCGGGCACTTTGCGCCCAATCGCGTACACGAAATTCCTAAAATCGTTTCACTCGACCGGGCGGCAGCGCGAAACCCGGCGTTCCCTCCGCTCCGTGGCTCTGCGTCACAGCGTGAAAGTAAATTCGATTAGCGACGGCCACTTTCCACTCGCTACGGGGCAAATTCGATTCACGCCGCGATAAGATCGAAACCATTAGCAGTGGAAAACGCGTAGCCTAAATTGCAGCGCGTAATTTGGGACGCCGGTCGCGGCGCCGCGCGTCCAATGCTCGTGGATTACACTGGCATACGGTAGGAGAGTCCGACGTCCTCGTGCCGAAGAAGCCAACGCCTATCGGCCCTCTAAAAATACAGGGGACAATTCGTATCGCTCACGGGATGACCTGATAATCAAACGAGCGACGCTCTCGGCCGATACGCGCGGGGCATAAATATTTTCCAGCGATCTATTTTTTTCTCTCTCACCCTTCGACGTTGCACGCCCGCGTGGAACACGCCTGCGAACCGTCGACGACGTCTACCGTCCGCGTTTCTGCACGGACAGCGTAACCGAGAGAGAGCTCGTGCCCCGAGTTCTTCCACCGGCGATCGCTCCTCTTTTTCAACTTCCTCCTCTTTCCGACCGTTCGCAACGCGCCGTCCAGTAATTGTCCCGTGCTCGTCGGCCGTGCAAAACTCTTCCCTATTCTGTGCAGAACTGGTACCCGTTCCAGCTCGAACCGCGATACGCGCCCTCGAATTTAACGTCGGGGCTCGATTAACCGTTCTCCAACGATTTCCCGTTTCCTCCGCTTCCGATGACGACCGCGCGCCGGCAAAGAGAAACAACCGTGCCGGTTCGAAAAGGACGGAGCTGAATCGCGTGTTTCCCCATTGACAGCCTTTCATTTCCGTGTTACGCATTACGTCAAACGATGCCACGATTCTTTTTTAGCTCGTCGACCGAGCGTTCCGCTCCGTTCATCGATCTCGCGGTTGCGATGCGTTCGACTTATTAAATCCACGCGAGTCTGGAAAGACACCCGTGCGCTCCCGTGAGAGAGCTCCGGGAAGACGGTAGTACGTGCGTACGTAAATGGGATTCGCGGAAACGTCGAAACGAATACAGCGAGTCAGCGATTCGGAAAGACAGGTGAAAACGCACGCATGCACGCACGCACGGTGATACGCGCGCTGCACCGACCAATTGTTGCTGTCGGTCGGCAAAACGTTCCTATTATTCTACGTAGGCAAACACGTAGAAACATTCGAGCGAAGCCACCGTTGATCCACCGTGCCGCCGCGTGCAATGCGCGTTTGCCGTGGAAACACGCGGCAGTTCTGCCAGCAAAGATCGCGTACCGATTGCGTTATCGATCTCCAGCATCGAACGAATTCACTTGCACGAGCGTTCCGCGTCCGCTAATGGGATGCACTCTTTGATCATTTCCGAAGTCGGTTAATTACACTGTCCCCGAGGGGCTCGGTCGATTGCAGGTGGAACGTAACGCGTCCATTGACGCACAACTATTGCGTGGCTGTGTGATTCGCCGGGCGACGAATGATCGCGAAGAATAGTAGGGCGACGGTGACGTGAAATTCAGCCTGCACTCGACAATCGCGGAAGGACGGGTCGAGAACAAAATCGATCGCCGATTCCGCGGAAGTCGAGTGCGTCAAACGGATCCATTTTTATCGCCGTGCCGGCGAGGCTCGTGAACGCAGTCGGAAAAGAGAAAAAGGGAATAAACGCACCTCGAATTCCTTCTTTTTGTTTTCTGTCAGAAACCTCGGTGCGGAACTCCGTCGTACCGATCCTCTGTCATCCCTCGACGGGCGACGAATTCGACGCGCAACCGACTGCCTCCGACTCTAATCGCATCCGAGGCACCGATTACCTTCCTTAACCCAGAAACTGCAACCGCGACGAATTCCTCGTCTCCGTTTTCGCGGCCGGATACGCAGTCATTAACGTGTCACGTAACGAAGGCGCATCGCTCGACTCGCGCGAGCTGTCCTCTACGAACCAGCCAGACCTATCCACGGATCGACCAGCTGACGAGAAATTCATTTCTCGGCCAGCCACGGAGATGGGCCCCGCATAAACGCCCAGACAACGAAATCTGATTGCGCAACGACCGAACGAGGGACGATCGGAACGTGGCCTTAAAAAGCAACGTCGTACGAGAAGCGGGCAGGAGAAAAAGAAAAAGAAGAGTAGCATTCACCTTCTGTATCGATGGTCAGGGTCCTCTGACAGCGATCGACGATTAACGGTAACCAGCTAGAAATCGGGCCACGATTCCGCACCTCGATAATCGTGCATCCTTCGCGATCCTAAAGGATTCGTCGACGTATCCAGCTGCCATCTGGCTCCTGCTTGTCCCGATTCCCGCAACCGGCGATACAAGCGGGAATTCGAGTCGCCCAGGTACACTGACACGAATTCGCACAGCCACCACAAATTCGCGAACGAACGTGCACACCACTCGCAACACTTCTGCCGAAAAATGCTTCCTGCTCGTGCGAAACGTACCGCGATGACGCGGTGCCACGACGAAACGGCCTACGAAATCGTGACGGCTGACACGAGAAATCGGACCGGGAGGTTAGACGGATGGCGATAAGAGCGCGAGGAGGAGTCCCGCGGAACCGTTGGCACGTATGCACGGTTCCGTACTAGCGAGGACCGAACGTGACAGCGGGTACATTCGAAGGTTAGATTCCCTCGGTTCGTGTGCTGTTTGCCTCTCGCCGAGGCCTCCCCGTTGCCCTCTCTACCTCCGCCGCCATCGTCACCATTACACGCGAGCGGCGACCTGAGCATTTACCTGGAGAACGCCGGAATCGCACGAGGGAACACGAAATCGGCCGATGATTTACCTGCCTCGACGTTTGAATTTACTAAACCGCGCGACACCGAGCAGCGGGACTTTGCCAGAAGCGACCCGTTTCACGCGAAAATTATCGTAAGAAATACCGACGCGTCGAAATCGCTTTGCTTTTGCGTAAATGCCTTTGCAACGGATTCATCGAAGTTCGAGAATCGCGGTATCTGTTGAAGATCGATACCGAACAGAGCAGATAGATCGATACTACCGCTGAACGGAAACAAATCGACCTAAGCTGTTCCCCATTTTTCTATTCAAAAGATCTTACGAACTATTTGGAAAAGGGCTTGAAAATTTAAGCGAGTAATAAATGATGGAAAGAGGCCACTTACCCATTTTATTCCCGCTCCTCCTCCGCACTCGCAGACATATTGTTCGCGACTCGATGCACTAACGAAAGAAAACGATTCGATCAGTCGATAGGTCAATCAACGATTCACTTGATGGATCCGTTATTACCGAAACGAAATCAAAATAGACACGTCAGCGACAATTACTCGATACCATGCTTCTTTTAAATATAATTTATATTGCGTAAGTAAAGGTTAAGTACCTGATATATGTACTGAATGACTTCGGATTGACTGGCATTTTCCAGCGTGCTGCCATTAACTTGCAGTATTTCATCGGCCACCTCCAACGTGTCTGCGTTGTCGGCCGGTGATCCTGTGACACATTTGACAGGATTCGGGTCGCAAAAAAGAAGCAAAAACAGAACAATGTTCAATGCGATTCAATCATGAATCGCACGCAAATTATTGAGCGCGTCGCAAGGTAAGAAAGAAGCAAGCTCGTGAAGAGAATAGTTTTCAGTGGAAGAGGAGCGTGCACGGTCAGACAGCGGATGTAGGCTGCACAGGACAAACGGGCGAGCCAATTCTTTTTTATGTCAATGATTACGCGCAATAGCATCCTCGGGGTGAAAACAAGAGAAAGCAAAACGAAAAAAAAATTTCACGGTTCACGCCTACGTGCCTGACAAGCAGTTTTGCTGACGCTCATTAAGCGGTACGTAGCCGGCGCCAATTAAAACAAGAAAGAAACGAAACTACTTTCTTACTTTGCGACAACGCGCCGAGAGCAACGGGTTGTTTCTTAATGGGACAATCGATGCTCACCGTATAGCTTGATCTTGTCATTGTGGTTGATCAATATTATAATGTATCCCCCTAGATCGACCATTTTCGCTGGCTTTGTCGGTAGACGCTGGTCTACTCGATTATAAGAAGAGAGCGACGCTTCTGACGAGCCTTCTTGACGCGACGTGCACGATTAAAGACTACGAGAGGGGTAGCCGCCCCGTTATCACCGAAAAAACATTTCGCTGATAATAACGTCGTTTCCGCGTGCCGTACTCTCTGCTTCCTCTTGCATGTCTGCATTTCATCCTATCGTCAACGTCGCGACCTATATTTTTTCACAAATACACCCACGTTTTCATAAACGTAAGCGCGTCCCCTTCTGTCGGATTCCCGTTTTTTCTGTATATATTTTTTTACTTTTCAGCTTTCCCTGTATCAAGATTTTTGACAAGGCTTCAACACAGTTTACACGCACGGTTGAGCCGAACCGATGGTGCATATATGGATATGCACGGCGGGCCGACCGGGAGCCTCGTATTTCGCTAATAATTAACTAAAACTGTTGCGTCCATGAACACCGATTAACGATTAAAACGACGAGACAACTAGCGACGGAGATACTTCTTAAGAGAAATTTTAACGAACACGTAACATTGGCTGACTGTTGGTCGTTCTGCTTTTCATAAATACGTTGCTGATGCTTCCGCGAGAACTTGACGGAAGCTCCTTTCACTTATGCAGTGGAACTCTTAGATATAAGCTCGACGGATCACAGGAAAGAAATCCCTTTTCTTCTCTCTTTATGCATTTTCATACGAATACTAGAGAGATCTACGAGGGACGATTTATCGTCTGTTTTAGCGTCAGTACGTTGTTGAGGAAGAGTCCCGGAGGAAACCCTCGCCGGGGCCCCGAACATGGGCCCCCCTACATCCTTGTAATAAAATGTCTTGTCCCTTGAACGATCACCGAATTCAGAATCCCTCAAGGCCCAGCTTATTGATTAGAGCTTTCACTGAACGCGACTCCTCGCTCGCTTCGGTCATCCTGGCTGTTTGCATCCTTGAGCGCATGGGTCGTTGCGTGTGGCATTCGGAAACCGCGAGGAACTCTCGATTCGTCGAGATAATAGTATCACCGACTGTACTCATGCTAATCTTCCTTCACTTTCGTTAACGTAAACCATCCAATTAAATGCACATCTATCGTACAATCTCATCACACGGGACTCTTATGCAATGCTACCCCTGTTCCATTCGCTATATCCAGGATTACCCTTCGTTCGCTCCCTTCCACGCAGAAGGACACTTACGCAGACCCAATCGTACGCAGGATCAAAGGTGGACTTCACTGAAACGATTAACCTGTCATTTCGTCGGGGATGCGCAAACTTTTCGTGCGTCCTAACGTATTACATGTATCTCCTTTCACGACTTGGCTCGGTAACCATCTATAATAACTAGTAACAAATTCGGTCACCCTGCCTTTGTTCCGACGCACATCACTTTTCTCCTATTCTAGACAAATTGTTCCGGGTGATCCCGAAAACGCGGTACAGCCTCATCGATTCACCGACACTGCGAAACTACTTTGTACGAAAACCGTCCAGCCCGTTTCCCGCGATGCCAGCCCTTTAAAATGTATCGTCGAGGATGGGTGTGAACCTGTGCGTGTTAACCGACGGCGGCAGCAGCCCTGACATCGCTTGTCGTCCGCTAATCTCCATCCCTCGCCGCGAAGCGGCGGCAGTGGCGGCTACCACGGCGCCGCTATGCGCCGCGACGCGCCGCGACGCGCCGTCGTCGTTCTAGAGGCGGCAACCCCTCCATCTTCGACTTGCCGAGGCCACCACCACTCCGGGGCTTTTGCCCCTTTCTCAGATTCTCTAGAAAACCTTTTCGGCTTTTACTTCAAGCACACTTGTCGTATCGATATAATGGGTAAATTTCCGTGGATCAATTGTATGAAATTTGTTACAGATGTGTACCACTTGTTAACGATGCGACGTGCAACTTAACCGTTCCTCATTTCTTTCTTTTTGGTACACGCTAAAGATCAAGTACATAGATATAAAATATGTACAAAAACATTGCAATGGTCGCTTTTACTGCCCCAGCTGTAATAGTATTTTATGAATGCACTTATCCGTATTTAAGTGTATACAGTCGTTGGGAAAACGTGCCCGCGCACGTGTAACAGAGTAGGAGCACTATTTGCGAAGAACAAAGAAGGACTGGCAAGACGCGTGATCAATATAGACGATACTAACTCCGTAACTGCTGATTCAGTTTTTACGTTATTTTCTTTCGAGTTTCGTTTCATACGGTCAATATCAACTGATTCAATTGACAAATATTTTCGATCAATAATTAATACGTCATGCAGATAAAACACGCGTTTGTCCAAATTCTCGCTTATCCATTGCTCCTATTTTTTTAAGCAATTCTTCCTACACGACGCGACGTTGTGAACATTGACCATAAACAGTGATTCACTTTATTGAATGCTCTGTGAGTGCATATTGTGCATCAGCTTGTAGTGCATTGCAGATGCATTCGAGATGGCGCTATTACACGAGTCAAGATCATGAAGCAATTAGAGGAAGGAATTCATCGATGTACATGTATATTTACATTTTCTTCCCGTTTCAACTGATATGAAAACTCAATCATAAGTTCTGTGAAAGCATTGCGTTTAAACATATATATCACGAACAATCTTTTCGATCTGCGATAAAGGACAGTTACTACTTTTAGAAAAGCCTGTAGCTGATAAAAATTCTCTCGATAATGAATTTGACTCATTGTTTTCGATATTGCACGACCATGAACGATAATGCAGTCAACAAATACAGTGTTTGTTTGTGCCTGGTTGAACGTACCAATGCAACAGACGATTCTGTGCTGTGTGATGCTTGGGATTTTTAAGCGCCGAGGGTCATTATTCTTGTAGACGCACATTGCAGGATATAGAATTACGGATTGCCGTTCTAACTAGTGCAAATCGACGTTATTCAAATTATCAATAAGTTAATGAGAAATGGCTCCGTTTGTTGCATTTGCCTTTTTATCTATGTTATCAACCGGATTGTGCGATGTTTTTAATTATCAACCAGAAGCTGTACATCTTGCCTATGGAGGTAATGTTATAAATGTATTAAGTGACTTGAGTTAATAACTATTGAATGTATATGCTGTCTAATTTTTAGATAATATTCATGACATTGTTGTGACGTGGAGCACTAAGAACAATACAGAAGAGTCAATTGTGGAGTATGGAATAGGAGGATTAATCCTTACAGCCTTAGGATATTCTACTCCATTTGTTGACGGTGGGAACGAGAAGCAAGTGCAATATATACACCGTGTGTGGTTAAAAAATTTAACACCCGACAGTAAATACAGTAAGTAAGATAATAGTTTACTTGTACAATTATTTTGTGCGAAATCTATATACACGTACATAATTTTCCTTGTATAGTCTATCACTGTGGCAGTAAGTACGGTTGGTCAAATTTATTTTACGTAAAGACCGCACCTGAGAAATCAACAAAATGGTCACCCCATATTGTAATCTTCGGTGACATGGGAAACGAAAATGCACAAAGCTTATCCAGATTACAAGAAGAAGCACAGCGTGGATTGTACGATGCGGCAATTCATGTCGGAGATTTTGCGTATGACATGGACACGGAGAATGCACGTGTTGGCGATGAATTCATGAAGCAAATTGAAGAAGTTGCAGCCTATTTACCATATATGACAGTACCCGGTAATCACGAGGAAAAATATAATTTTAGCAACTACAGGTGAGATTAGAATCTAAACACTGTCAATTAATTGATTTATAATTCCATCGAGATTAATATAAATCTCCTGTTAGGTCTCGTTTTACAATGCCTGGAGATTCTGAAGGCTTATGGTATAGCTTCAACGTAGGACCTGTCCACTTCATAGGAATAGAGACAGAGGCTTATTATTTCATGAACTATGGTATAAAGCAACTTGTTAAGCAGTACGAGTGGTTGGAAAAAGATTTAATTAATGCAAACCTTCCAGAAAATAGGTAAGTTTGCATTTTCTTTTTCACCATCCTTGTTGTATTAGAAATTAATCGCGACTCTGTTAAGGGCGCAACGACCATGGATAGTAACATTCGGTCACAGACCAATGTACTGTAGTAATGCGAATGCTGATGACTGCACCAATCACGAAAGTCTAATCAGAGTTGGCTTGCCATTCCTCAGGTGGTTTGGTCTTGAGGATCTTTTTTTTAAGTACAAAGTAGATTTATTATTGTGGGCTCATGAACATAGTTACGAACGTATGTGGCCCATGTACAATTTCAAGGTAATCCGCTATCTGTCAAAATAGCTGCGTAAAATCTGTCGAAATCCCATTGATATTAATAGGAATAAAATAATTAAAGGTACAAAATGGTAGTTATGAAGAACCATACAAGAACTACAAAGCCCCTGTTCATATAATAACCGGGTCAGCTGGATGCAAAGAAGGCAGAGAAAAATTTGTTCCACACAAACCAGAATGGTCTGCATATCGTAGCTCGGATTATGGATACACGAGGATGAAGGCATACAACCAGACTCATCTTTACCTCGAACAGGTACGATACAATTTGGAAAAAAGTGCAAGAATGCTAATTATTCATTCTGCGAAATTTCGAAAATAGGTATCGGATGACAAGGATGGTGCTGTACTGGACCAATTGTGGCTTGTGAAGGACGGTCTTCTGCCGACATACAATATTGATGATCTTGCAAATAAATAAAAAGACGTAACTTAGGATAAATTGAAACGATATATAGACGTAACTTTTATCGTTTTTTTTTCCTCAACATTGTATCATGCTCTGTTCTGGAAAATAGCAGAATTGTATAACCATAAACTTCAAACAATTAACTTTAATTCTACTTTAAACAATTTCCCCTATTCCTCCTCGCATAGAAACGAATAAACTACAAAAATGTACTAATTACAAATGAGATGGAAATTATCAATAATGCGTACGTACAATATAATCCTTTAATTGTTAAAATATAAATATATGTATATATAATCATTGTTGCATATAATATTAATAATATAATATTAGGGTAGCATTTCATATTTCCATCTGATTCTTACAGTAAATTATTATTCGCCAATGATACATGATGAACATGATTTATACTAAGGAAAAATGAAAATTTCCTAATTCGGCAGCGCTAATAACAATGAAACGTGTTTTTTCGATGCTAAAAATCGGTTTCAAATTTACACAGTAATTCAATTAAAGCTGTTAACGTTTCTATGCTTCTACTTTTAAAATGGATGAACCATTTGCTCAGTGACTGGCTCCATGCCAAGTGTAATTTGCTATTTTGGCTTCTGCTATTACAGTTCACCAATGAATTCAAATCAACAATCAGGAACTGTTTCTTCCCCCCCCCCCTTTTTTTAATAAAGTATAGCAACATAGTCGACAGTGAAGCCAAAAGATAACAAATACCGTTTTCGTTAAAGAATCAATTTTAGTACGATTATCAAACACCATCCTCCTACACAGAAGAAACGAGTCGTTTTCTATAACACAGTTTAGGGGACAAATTTTTTCATTTTTCCTTTTCTCTCGTTGTTGAACAAAAATTGAATCCCCATTATCGCCACGAACCTACTCAGCAGGTATAAATAGTATTAATTCAACAGGGCCTTACAGCGTACAATTTAACCATGTACAAGTTGCAAGGAAATTATATGCAAACACCATAACAGGGGGATTCGACGCCTTTATATCTACGGATATATGCAAAAAGTTATTAGGTGCAAAATTGTTTGCAACAATAAAAATTGAGGATAATATTTATTATGATCCGTACGTGTTCTTTTCTGTAATTAGAAGTAGTATGGACCGTTTGATTCTTTCCAGTAAACTGCATTTTTTTCTCACTCACAGAGAAGAATACATAGGGATGAGAAAAAGAAACTGTAACATTAATTTTTATTGTCATAAACAATTTTGTAGCAACTTTTTTTAACAAAACCACCGATCCAAAAGAGTAGAATCGTGCTGTCGCGGTCTTTACATATAATTCCCTTACATTCTGTACAATTTCAATGAACATGCGCATGCATGCACACTTAAACGCATACACGCAAATCTGCCATTGGAGATATGTGTTAAAACCTTTTAAAGATGCACAATAAAGCATTATAAATTAGCAAAAACTGATGCTTCGATTTATCTGCGTTAAAAAAAGATTCTTCCGAATTGGTAGACAAAACGCGAATACTCGCCGCCACCGAATGTCTTTGACTTTTTCATGCGTTTAGCCATACATCTGAATATGTAAACACAGGAAACGCTTGATACTGTCAGTGATTAATGGAAACGACGGACGACGTTGCCGCTGAGTGACTTTCTTGGTAGGAAAATTGGGGAAAATGCTCTCGTTCTTCGGCTATTGAATTTAAACCACTAGTTAGGAATAGCGGATCAGGGGGCGTAAGTTCAACACTTTCGCCTGTAAATTCGCTATCAAAATATCGGGTGTCCGTATCAGATGTTACTTGAGGTTTAAAAAGAGGAGGAATTTTTTTCTGTACAAGATCTGACCAATCAATGGACGAGAAGAATGCATGATCCATGATTTCTTTCGCGTCGTTAGGTCCACCACCCAATCTTTTGCTTGGGTCTTTTACAAGTAGTCCTGGAAAGAGAGAGGGAAGACAAAAAATTTACAATAATGCATGCCGTGTTATTGGCGGATTTTGAGACAGTTTGATATATCATCTGCTTACCACCAAGCATGTCTTTCGCTTCGTTGCTAATCGTTCTAGGAAATCTCACTTCTTCCATCACGATAAGGGTGAAAAGTTTCTCGTGGTCTTTGTTATAAAAAGGTAACCGACCGCAGATCATTTCATACATAACAACACCAACTCCCCACCAATCTACCGCTCGGCCGTAATCATTATCCTCTAGTACTTCTGGCGCAAGATACTCGGGAGTTCCACAGAATGTCTTCGTAGTTCTTCCTGAATATTTGAAATATTACTGATACTTTTTGTAACCTTGCCCTTCGAAAACTTACATTTCAATCTGCTCAACTTATTTACCATATGTTATATCTTCTTTACATAATCCAAAGTCTGCTATTTTAATGTGTCCATCTTTGTCTAAAAGTAGATTCTCTAATTTGAGATCGCGATAAATGATACCCTGTGAATGAAGATAGCCCAATGCTGAAATTATTTCAGCGCCGTAAAATCGTGTACGATCCTCGCCAAATACCCGGGAACGTCGCAAATGAAAGAACAGTTCGCCACCGTTCACGTACTCCATCACAAAACACAGCCTGTCTGCTGTTTGGAAACTGTACTTTAAAGACTGGACGATAAAAAAATATTACATATAAGTGAATATGATACCGAATTTGTGAAATAATACAGAGATACATCGTAATATACGTACAATTAGGAACGGATGATTAGTGGTACGTAGTACTCTATTCTCTGTAAGCGTGTGCGCGACTTCGTCTTTACGAATTATAACTTCTTTCCGTAATATTTTTATAGCATATAAGTGTCCTGTTGCCTTTTCTCTACAAAGAATTACCTTCCCAAATGTACCTTTCCCCAGAACTTTTAAAAATTCAAAATTTTCAAGGGTCTGTAAAGAAATTTCAGTGGCATATTATCCAACTTTTAAACCTTCTTACTTGCACAGCAGAGGAAAAAGAATAAAATCCAATACATACTACTTTCTTTTTCCCTGTACTTTTACTATTGGAAGTTCCCTGAACACTAAACTTTGCAGATAATTCATCGATGCTACCTCCGTCTATATCAGAAGACACTACCCCAACAGACCCGCAAGAGTCTGACCTCCCACCCCCCGAAGACTCCATATCAACATCCTCTGTTGAAGATGAATGCTGCATTTGCGTTGGCTGCAGTTGATTCTGCTTTTCACTTGCTAGTCTAGCGGCCACGTATCTATAAGGAAACCAATAATTATGAAATCTTTCATTTTACAATAAATTGTCATTCCTTAGTTAGAAAAATCAAACCTGATTGCTGCAACCCAATCTTCTCTCTCTTGTTCTGTCTCTACATGAAATGTCCTTTCTATTACAGCAGCCCATTGTAAACCTCTTATAACAAATGTGTAAGGTTTAGGTCTATCTACAGACATAATCTGACAACCACGAACAGTAAAATTATTTAATGGTTGTGCAGCAGCTGCCATTTGTTGATCCGGTTTTGCTTTAAATCCAACCAATGTACCATCATCTCGTAAAACAAAATACCTTGATCTCCAGTTTTTTATATGCTCTCCTACATACAAAAAATACAATTTAGTCTTAATCTATGTTACACGTAGAATAAACATAGAACTTGCAACGCTGACAATGCTCTAAGGATATCGGTTGCTTCATTTAAAAATGTACTTCCCAAAGATTCCAAAGAAAATATATTAATTTTCGTAAAGTTTGACATTTTGTTAAACACAGGGCAACAAGATTAGTAGAAGCATATACAAAGGAGTGAAAAGAGGTAACTCGAATGTGTAAGATGAGGTAATTTGAAGTAGAGCGGAAAATGTAAACACAAATATTATAAAACTGCTTTGCAATACCGCGTTTTTGCAGCCAGCCTTCTTTAACGACACGCTGACTGCCGCCACCGGACGCTGCGACGTTCATCGCTGCGTCCCCCATAACTCCTCCTTTAATGCGCACTTGTATACACAATCCGGATACTTTGTGTTTTCGTGCAAGGACAATATTCCACGAAAATTAGTGAAATGCAACAGCAAGGATGGAACAAGTATACAAACTTGAGCAATCATAGATACACGTTTGGCATGTAAACTCAACTATACTCTGTGATCGGCAGACGCACTAATGCGCACTAACTAGCATTGCCTCCTCATATTCCGGAGATGGCGCATCAATCGATCACAAATAAAGAAGAATTTTCATGGAACAACGCTTCACTACTTTCAGTCAACGTCAGGTCGTCACACGAGTATTGATGTCACTATAGCCCCTCTATATACTACTATTCTTTAGGACAAGCATGCGCAAAAGCTTTTGTTTATTATGGTTCTTCTACACCCATATCTGTGTACGTGAAGCTTGCGCAAGTACATATATCATTCTTTCCTCCTCTACCACTAATGTGCATAGGGTCCCTAAACCTAACCCAACCCAAACCCATCACTAAAAATACGTCACTAGAATGACATCACTTGATGCGTAAAAACCATGCGCATGAAATCATTCATCAACCGTACACGCCGTAGTACCTGTGGCAACAGGTTACGGTCGATAATTACATAAACATACCGACATATTTTGTTAAATGCATACTGTTCAATTACCGTGTATTGACACGACTGTGGTATAGAATAACCTATTATCCAATGTATTTTCTTCTACTCTATTTTGTAGGGCTCCAAAGTCCCACTACCATTTCCATGTCAATCGCAACATTACCAACAGATTACAGAAAACGATGTTATCGTAAAACACATTACAGCAAGTGTTCCTATTTCAATTGTAATATCAATGACCGAAATAATGTTGAGAGCTATACTTTACATTGCTTTCTGGTAAATGACAATACAATTTATACATTGCAAGAGATAGTTGCGTCAATTGTACACTATAATTGTTAATTGTACAGTTTGCTATACAAACAATTAGAGTCCATTTGCTCGACGCTTTTATCATATATGTATTTAAAAATTGTATCACTGACGAATAAGTGATAGAATTGATCAATGTATGATAAATAATATCGATTGCCCAGGTCTCACCACGGGGAGGTTGCTGCGAATGGAGACCCGCGCGGCCCTAACCATCATCCATTTAGAAAAATAATTATTTGCTAATTAAACGCCACTTCCTTCTGATGTATATTTGCAGCGCGCTTGATATGCAAACGTTGTGCAAAATAACAGTGGAAGGAAGTATTCAAATAAATGATTTTAACGAAAGTCCCATCCAGGACTACCATCGAAGCAATCGTCTTCTGCAGCTATAATAGCTGCCTTTGGTGACTCAGGAACCAGTTTGGGCATTTCATTGTGGTCGCAACGCTACTTTAAAATCGCGATCATTCATCATCGCAACACTATATGAAAATCTAAGAAAAGTATTCGCGGTATTGAACATGCTAATTAAAACCTATGTAGAAAAGGAACACGTAAATTGTTATCGCAAGTATAATTTAATCAAAAAGCAACTCTAAATCAAACCGTACTCAATCGTACGCCACGCTAATAAAAATCGCGATTTGCCCAATACGACGCTGAGTGCTGGAAACAATAAACCACAACTACAGCAGAGAAAAGCGAGCATAGTGACAAAATAGTAACAAAGAATGGCTCGCCATCCAAAGGATGCACAGCCATTGATAGTGGCCCTCTTGAGCGACAGTTTGTCGGGCCTCTTCGGCATTTAGCTTCTTCTTTTCTTCGGGCGCAATGCCCGCTGAAACTTACTCTAGGCTCGAGACTCTATCCGCAAAAAAAAATAAAATAAAATAAAAATCTAATCCGCGTAGCTAAATGAAACACACGTGGACGAATCACGACCAAATACAATCGTGAAAATTGCGATTATGGAAAATCGTAAAGATTACGATTAAAATTATAATCGATCTTCGCCTACACGTCCAGCCTCGAGCATAACGTAACACGTTCGTTTCGGAGCCAAATCGCGATCACGACCGCGAAGGATTCGAAAAATCGATAGGCAAAGCCAGAGGCGAACGCATTTTCGTTCGCGCCACAGCTTCACCGTCGACTTTTCAAATCAGATTTCCTGAAACAGGTTGAACACGCGAAATAGTGCCTACCCGATCAGAGACTGTGTCAACCTGTCCGGCCCTACCTACTTATATCTATCAGGCACATCAGAAGGTACACTACCTATCCTACCTAGACCTATATTTAAAAAATGGCAAAGCATTCACACAAACACACCTCATTCCACGATTCTCAATCAAACACTCGGGTGCAAGAGCCTACACTAGAGAGACGTCCCGGGACGCCTCCGACACCCGAGCTTGGCATACAATCATTCACACTCTAAGGGTACGTACCAATTCCTGAAATCGGCTGACAAAGGCTAGCGACCATTGCGTAAATGTGCGTAAACGTACATGCTTGAGCATTACTTTCGTGTAAAATATTGATTGTTTAAATATATTGTACATTTTCTTTCAACGAAGTATTTTTGGTTCGCATAGTACTCTATTCTTTGTCATTTGTTATCTATTCGCGAGCCGACGCAATTCCACAGCCTAACCACATACACACAATGTGGAAAATACGTCGTGCACGGTACAGTAGCAAATGTCAGCCGCCAAACATTGTCATAAATTTAAAAACTATGTGATCATCGTGCCCATTGCCCTTCACTCACCCAAGTAGCACCTGGGCACGTGAGTGAGTTCCTGACAATGAACACGGAAAGGGTTAAACCTGAAAATCCTATTCTAAAAAGACAATTAGTATACGTACAATTGCAATAGTATATTTTATTTTCAATCTTTTTAAAAGTGAATTGACTTTGTAATTCATGAAATATTAATAAAAACTGAAAAATTACTGATAAATAATTCATTTATTAAAGAAAATGACTTTCATTTAAACTGAATTTACCAGAATGAGTACTGCGATTAAGAAATATATGTAATTAGATATTTACTTGAAAAATTGATAAGCTATTAAATATGCCTCGGGCGATTCCTTAATCGAAGTACATTGTTCAAGATAGCCACTCCGATTTGAAAATCTACCCATATACAAAGTGCCTTCTTGTACATAATGTGTAATAAGTTTCACACGAAAATGACTCGACTATAGTGTATGAAAGTTAATATTTAATGCTATCATTGGCTATGCATATTCAGTGCAGATTTTTATATACGTGTCGTTATATTTAGTTATTTAAATATATGATTACTATAATCCCGAAACACTCGCAGTAACGAAGTCGGAGGGTATTCGACTTCTGCACTGCTCAACAGTGAACAAAAATTTCAATTGATTATAAATTAAATTATAAATTTAATATACAATGTCCTCAATATATGTATTCCCATATATGATATATGAAAAATATATGATTTTTATCAAAATACGAAAAAACGACACGTATAGTGCATATTTCATGAAATATTTATTTGAGTAAAAAATATTTCTAGATCCTTAATTTTTTGTATATTAAAAAACACAGGGTACAAGAAGGCACATCTAATCTAATATAAGGAATAATAAATATTGACGGTCACTATGCTCGCAAAACTGCTCAAAAATACAACCAGTCACCCGTGCCGCTTCGGACCAATCGTCCTACGGCATGATTGGGGACTGGAGGAACCAAAACACATGCGACTCACTACTTCGTTGATTGCAGAGACAAAGGAAGTACACGTGAAGGACATCAGGAACAACACCGAGGCAGCGCAGCTGAAAGCCATGGTCAGGAAGTGTGCAAGCAGTAACTAAACAGCAATGCAAAGAACATTAAAATCTACTGTTAAATCTACAGAAATTCATATAAAACTGACAATTGTTTAAGAGATACTTACATTTCTCACTTTATCAGTGTCGTATAAAACATCCCCTTCAGTGATGCACCGACTCTACTTCCGATAGCGATTATAAGAAAAAAATAAAAATAAAATACTATATACGCGACCGCAAATAATATCGGCGAACAAATTAAGATGTTACTTTCTCGACTGAAATAATTGACATAATATTCATAAAAATATGCAAATATGAAAGGAAAATATGCAAGATTAACAATACAATAACAAATGCAATAAGTTATTGCATATGTTGTATATTTAAGAACATATGCAGTATGTAAAAATGGCAAAATAAAAAATTCTTTTCCAATTGCAATTACTCAATTGTAATTGGTATAGAAAATCTAATTGTTTTTATAAGTATTATAACTGTTGTTGCTTCATCTTAGTACCAGTTACACATCATATAAAACCAATATAAAAATTTAATTAAAATGCTCACATACACAGGCCTTGACTGCATTGAATTATCGTTGTAGCTATTCGCTTATTCTATTCCATGTAATCAACTCTCTCCATATTCCTGTACCAAAAAATAACAAAGAAATAAAACAAGTGCACGAAAGAAATGATAAGTGTTATATACTAAAGCAATAATTAAACTCGAATTCTGTAGGAAATGTAAATATTCGATTTGCAAATCTATAGACAAACGATGTTAACAAAAGATTTAGTATGGAAGTAACAGATCACGAATATTCTTTAACGTAATTCAGTAATATTATGCAAAGTGGTAATAGAATCGTATTGAGTAAGACAATTACCATTTTTGTCTACAATCGCTTGTGTTTCCTATTAATATTTCAGCATATACATTACTTGATAAGTATATCTTTACGTTTCGCGAAAAATTAACGAGATTTTCGAGAAAAAACAAGCTTCCTGACCACGTGCAGAAACAATAATTGATTGTAGTATGTTACTACTGGTTTAAAATACGACTATATATCATACAAGTATTATACATAGCATGAATTGAAATTTAATAGAGATATATTACTAAAATTGTACTTATTTTAACAAGAAATTTGTGGAACGCTTACCTGTCAGCGAGAAGTTGAATTAACAATATGGCGCCGCGTCGCTCTGCTTCTGCGCATTCCTGTTCGAACTTGTCTCGTTCGCGCCATGCCTGATTCGAAGCAAGCGAAGGAGACGCCATGGAACAGAATTCAACTGAAATTTGAGATAAATGTATTAAGAATAACCAAAATTATAATAATATTGCCAGAAACTGCAGAATATATTGCAAGATAATGGAATTTGGGGCCGAAATATATATATCTATATGCAGAAGTAGCGTTAGATATAAAAAATGCACGTTGGGCGATTCCACTTACTGTGCAATACTTTCTTAATTTCTACTAAAATATGGCTTAGTATTAAACACAAAAAACACTACAGCACTCTCAGGATACGGGAAATGAAAGCAATTGATATAATATTGTGCCTTTAGGAATATATTAGACTATATGACATACCTTAATTCGACGGACTCTCTGAACACGTCTAGTCACTACGAGATCTGTTGGCCGAAAGAGGGAGATTTTTTAAATAGATTGCGCTGATTGGCGGGCAACCGGAGTATGCTGGTAGTCGTGTTCTTTCCTTAAGGCGGGTGTTTTTTAAATATCACATCGAAACGAATATTCTTCATTACAAGTGTTACAGTATACAAATACATTTATTAGTAATAATGAACACATCTGTGCAATAAAATATTTGTAATGTTTGTTGCAGTATAGAATAAGCAAACTATTTGCGTCAAACTAATATTTGCCTTGCTTTAACTTTATTTAATTTTCAATTCCTACCACATATGTGTGTCGATAAATGGACTATATTTTCAAAAGTGAAAGAAATGCTTTTGCGAGAATAATTCATGAACTTTTATGATTGGACTAAAAAGTTGTATGGGGCTTCTTCATAATAAAAGATTCTGATTTAGTTCAACCTATAAATGTGCAACGTAATTCTATCACAAGTTTATGTCTCACTCTATGACATAGTCATGTCTGTCACTGAATTATCGGTTATCGCTTGCTTTCATTGAGGTCGAATTTTCCGTTGTATTACTAAGTTTCCCACGGTCTAATGTACAAAATAGGTCGCTGAAAATGTATGTGAATATAAAAAAATGATATTGTATCTTCAGCATTCTGGAAATAAGATTTGTAAGTCTCGGGCATTAAGGTTACAATTATGTATGGCCATTATGTATTTGTACAAAGATAGTAGAATTTCGTAATTAGAATATAAACGAGGAGATGGGTCCACCACCGATAGTAACGGGTGTATCTCCTAAAGAAGGACCACCGGGAACTCGCGTAATTGTGCGAGGTGAATTCCTGGGCAACAAAGCACAGGACCTTATAGGTTAGTTTCATCTGTCAAATCTTTGACAAAACCGTATTATCATGTGAAAGTTATGTTAACCACGTTATATTGAACATATTCAGGTTTAACAATATGCGGATGTGATTGCCTCCTATCAGCAGAATGGAAATCCACGAATAAAATCATTGCTAGATCAGGACCTTGTAAAGGGCGCGGAGACATTATAGTCACTACGCGTACAGGGGGACAAGGAACATCTACAGTACAATTTCGTGGTTATCATGAAACTATTGGTCCCCTAAAAGAGTCCGCAGTATGGGTGGAAGAAGAACCGATGCAAAGCTTTGTATGGGGTAGAAGGACATTATCGCCTACGCATTACCAACAGGAAGATCCGTTGGGTCTAAGCGTGGAGGGCAATGAGTATGTTTGTCTTATTCTCCTATAATTTGATAGAAATATCTTATCAAAATTTGTTTATAGGAAGAAATTTCCTGAAGATGAGTTAATGGAACTTTTTGGAGAAGGTAGCGGAGATCTTACTAATGAAAAATTTCATCCTGGTTGGTTTTTATTGCAACACCATCATGCGACCACGTTTGAAGATTTCAAAGCTGGTCTAGCATATCTGAAAAGAAAAGTTAACTCTCAGAAAGAGGGTCAACTATCATTTTTAAAGGTGATTGTCGGTCACTGTAAAGATAGAAGAATGTTAGAAAAGAATCTATTTTTATATTGGATGCTTTTGATTCCTTTTAGGCAAATGTAGGGTCGGTAATGGAGCAGTTGGACACAGTAATACTATTGAAAGAACAGTTTGAAACAGATATTAAAACATATGGGAATGATCCTACTACAAAGTTGGAAAAAGCTATTCAACAGTCAATATCGGAGGCTAATAAACTATTCGACGATGTGTTGGCAAGGAGGGATAGAGCGGATGCAACAAGAAATGTGTTATCTGTAATGCAGAGATACAAGTTCCTGTTTTGTATGCCAATTAATATAGAAAAGAATATAATACGCGGCAACTACGATCTTGTAATTAACGACTACGCGAGAGTGAAAAATTTATTCAAAAGTACAGAGGTTGAAGTTTTTAAAAAAGTATTGCAGGAAATTGATAGTAGAATTGAAATGTTGAAGATACATTTAAGAAGTAAGCTTGAAGAAGTACCTTTTAGTTTAGAGGAGCATAAGAAGATAATTAGAAATCTGGTCAATTTGGAAGCTGAGGGAGATCCAGCTTGGGATGCAATAGGTAGATGTGTATATAATTGTATAACAATATTGTACAAAGAAAACCAATAATTATTATATTTTCTAGTTTCACATTCGAATTATTTGAAGAAAAGTATTACTGCATGTATACAAGATCATGCTGATTTAGATCATTCGAATGGGGACGATTTGATCAAAACGAGAACAACACAGTACAATAAGCATCAAAAATCAAACAAAGATGATGGAACCAACCTTCCATCACAGATATCATGTATTGAAAGAATTTGTGATATTATAGTCGAGCAATTGCCGGACTTATGGAGATTAGGTCAAAGTTACTTTACAGGCCAGTTGCATGTTACAGTAGATGCAGAGAAACAAACACCTTTTAAGGTATATTCAAAGATATTTAAACTCAAAATGGCTAATGCCAGACGCTTGACATTTCTATAATAAAAGATGCATTATTTCAATACAGAATTTGGTGTTATCTAGTATGCAGCACGCGATGGAAGCCGTAAGAAATACATGCAGCAATGATTTGGATGCAATATGGCTTTTACACATTTTGCGTAGGATTAGACAAATGTATGCGTCGTTAATTCATTTGGATTTGCCGAGCGACGCTTTAGATATTTTCGGAAAATTTATACTCGATTTGAGGTAATGATATTATTACAATATTCTTTCCTTCCAACGTTTAATAAGCTAATTAAATTCTCTAATCAGATTACAGTGCTTTAGTGCTCTTTTTAAACAAACTGCAGAAAACATAGCAACTTTACACAAGAAAGAAACTTGGCAAATTGAATATCTAAACGAAGATGGTGGAGTTACAAAAGTGGTAATAATTGAATCTTTTCTACAGAAGCTTTGCTGCGAGCATCTCGTTTTCAATAATTATGCGTTTATATCTGTATACAGCCATACTTGTTCAAAGAAATGCTTATGGAAGTTTCAAAGCGTGCACGAGACACAGTGGTCGCTTGCGGCCCTCGAGAAGTATCACTGTTTGCTAATCCCATGCATCAGTTGCTATATTATAATTCAGTTAAGACACTCTTTACATCGTTTGCACGATGCCTACAACAATTGGCATTCAGTGGCTGCGAGGAAGCTTTAGACGATGACGAACCTTCGGTATCGCAATTAGTTGGTTCTCCTTCTGGCTATAAAAGCAAAACTATCAAACACCAAGGCCCAGTAAGTTTTCTAATACATTTACAACTTGGTATGTTTATAGAGAAGACATATTATTTCAGGGCAGATAGTCCATATATTAACTGTCATTACAAAAACAAACAAAAAATAAATTTTGTAGCATCTTTTCAAGTCTATGCTATATTTTAGCATTACTTTTAAATTTTTTATCAGACATGGGAACAATGCCTCTTAATCTCATTAAGTAATATTCGTTATACACTGAACACCATCCTACCAAAAATTGGGGACGTATTAAGGGATCAAGATTATCCAAACTTGTCAAATGCTGTTGGATGGAACTCCGATTGGACACAGTTGGAAACATTGGATACTGCAGTTTTAGATGCATACTTGGAACGCCGTTGTGATCCTTTAGTTGGTACAATTGAGCCAAGCATGTATCTGGGCGGCTTAGAATGGGACTTCGAGACTGAACCTGCACATGTCAGACCATATGCGCAAGAAATACTAGCAAATTTGATTGCAGTTCACGCAGAAGTATTTATCATATATAATTCTATTCAGAAACAATTCCAAATGTAACTCCTGTTATTGTAATTTTTTTAATTGTTTTACAGGTACGCCGTGTTGCACCAGCTTTGTTACAACGAGTACTATCTCACATCGTTGAGACTGTAGCCGAAGAACTTGCGAGACTCATGTCGTGTGTTACTCAATTTAGACCTGCCGGAATAGTGCAAGCGCGGACCGATATAATATTCCTGCGCAATGCTTTACAGGCTTATAGTACACCAAGGGCGAAGTAATGCTTTATATTTTCTTTCGTGCAACCGTATCAATGAAAACTATGACTTTAATATATCTTTTTGCCTTTAGAAGTTTCTTTGAAGAAGCATTAGACGCAATACCGCAACCCGTTAGTAAAGAGGACCGTATGCGTGTCGACATGTTATTATCGAAAGTAACAACATCCATGCATTTGCAGTTATCATGTCTTGCCAGCAATGCAACAAATAATACCCGTACGTTGGTTGCCGATCCTAATCGCGTAACTACTGTATAGTTTTCATAGTAACATATGGATCTAAGTAAGTATCTATTGAGCTTGTAATTAGTATCTTTTTTTTATGTTATTATACTGGATTGCTTTTTTACAGTCCGCACACTCATCGCGATTAATGTGAATACAATAAAACGTAAATTCATTTTGCATTGTGAAGTTATATACACGTACGTGACGCACGTAAAAATAAAAGAGGTAACCTTTTTAAATGAATTTTTCTACTAATTCCAAAACACCTGTATCTGCAATCAGTAATACTTTGTCACCTGAAAATATACATATATTTTAGTGTTTAATTTTTTTTTTCATTAAGAAGCACAGTAATACGGTACCTGTTTGAAACATATGTGTAGCTTTCTTTGCCCCAACTACACATGGAAGGCCATATTCCCTGGCCACTACAGCTCCATGACTTATAAGCCCACCTAGCTCTGTAACTACGCCACTAAGTAACGGGAAGTACGGACTCCATGCAATGTCTGTACAGTGAGTAATTAAAATATCGCCCTGCTGTATTTTCTTTATATCCGATAAATTTGTGATCACACATGCTCTATTAAGAACGGAACCTCCGCATACTGGTGTTCCTTGAACCCTTACAGACTTATCATCCACCGCTATATTTATCTTAGTCTGCAATGTTAAAATATTATTCCAGTAATTTTTTTCGAAGTTAATTGCGCTCGTATAGACAGAAACACGTTGATCCACCTTTATAGGAATTGGCATTCCGATATTGATCTCTGGATATTCTGCATCTTGCAGCTGAGGGAAAATTCTTTTTCTGTGGAAGGCTCTAAAAAAAGTAATCAAAATATAGCAGTGATTATAATAATCTATGCAGCCAAAGCAATATCTATTTAACAACTTCATTACTTTTGTATAAGTATTGTCTTATGATGACTTAATATTTGTCCTATTTCTTCGTTCGTTAAAAAGAATATTAAGTCTTCGGTAGGTAGATATCCTTCTAGAACCATCAATTTTCCCAGTCGTCTATAAGCTAGTCTAAATGTGTGTATTACGCTTACGAATAAGGCTTTTGTCATTTCTCTACTAACAACTGCATTTCTGCACCGAGGTACAAGTTTTTTTAGTAGCCATTTAGTAACGCCTGACTTTGGTGTTTTCAATAGCCTCACTGTTTCCTCCGTGGTAAGAATTTTGTTCGAATCATCTTTTTCAGGAGTTGTCATCATTATCTAGTGGAGGCAGTACAAATTATTTCGCCATATTATTTGCGTCAAGAGTAATCTGATAATTCAATTTACCTGAAGTGTAGTAATAAGGCTCTCGGGTCTCAGACACCAGGGTTCTGACATAAAATCCATTTCTTGAATGCATCTATGCCCATGCTTTTCAAGGAGATTATCGAGTTCCATCGCAGCTAGAGGACAATTGACTTTCAACCAATTAATAGCCTTTGCACAATCTATTTTTTTAAACTCTTCTTCTTTCTCATTTTTTTTAATATAAATAACTATTTTCTTGAGTCCTTTTACAACTTCGGCACTGACTATATTACTGCAAGATCCTAATAATATTGCAATATCCGAAAAATGTTCGGGAACCAAATCTTTGTAACCATGTGTTAGTAGTGCCATTGCAAAAATTTGATAAGTGATGCTGACTCTCGATGTATGCATGTGATATGCCGATGCCTAAAAATTGTATTGCGATTACATATTTTATTAGACGGTCATACTATATTTGCGTGACTTACTTGCGTATATACTGCGATGTGTCGATTAATTTCATTGTATAAGCTGTAAGCAGTATGAATATCTTTTGTATTGAACGTTAAGTTTTGGTGAATTTTCTTGGCAGCTTTTTCTACTGCACTATTTCCAATTACATCTTTTAGCATTTTGCATAGCATAAAAATCCGACGTCGTACAGTAGATCTACCGTTCCTCTCGCAAGCGATTTTATGAATTTCAGGTGTTATCACAACACCACCACAAATAGCCATGTCCATAACTTTGTTGAGAAGTGTAATTTGACTCTCAGGTTCTTGTAAAAACACCTGCGAGAAATAGCTCACTTTCAGTATATGCATTCCTTTCCTCTGAATTCATAATGTAACTTACGTTGTAATAGTTTAACGCGCATTTCATTCCTACAATGCAAAAAAACGTTCGACCTATAATCTTAAATGCATCAGCCACACTTTTATTGAATGCTCTTATAATGACAGAGACTGTTAAGGGTGATATTGCACTTGGAAACACTTCGCCTACATTAGCAAATGTAAGCATATCAATGTCGCTAGGAACGCTCGAATCTAATTCGTGTGATATCTCAAAATCTGTCCAGGTATATAAAGTTGTAATAGGCCGAGCTTGAAGTAGATAAATGTTTTCATTGACCACTGCCCATTCTATGTCTCTAGCACTACCGAAAAGAGTTTCTAAATATACTCCAATTGCAGCTAAACGCAGAGCGTTTTGTTCCGACAAACAAATTATTTTATTCTCTTCATCACTCAGTTCAATTGTAGCGACCCCATTATCTTTTGCTAGAATTTTCTGTTTTCTACTCCCCAGTTCTGAACTTTTTATAGTCAATTTATTGTCCCAGCTTTTGTGAACCGTTATTGTATCCGGCTCGACCGTTGCTGAAACAACGGACTACGCGAAGAAAAAGGATATTAATGGTCAGTTTTTACAAGCTACAATTGAATCATACCTCTCCTAATCCATAATTAGCTGTGATGATAATATTTGACGGATTGCCGGTAGTCGGATGCCTGGTAAACATCACACCAGCAACATCAGCATTTACCATCTTCTGAACGCAAACACCCATGGATGCTTTTACAAACATGCCATGCTGTTTTCTAAAATGCAAATTATAGTAAAGTCAGTATTGTCTATGTTATGAACGTTAAGTATACATATTACCAAGTCTATTACCTGTATTTTACACTTTGATACGAAAATAGGCTTGCCCAACACATAGCTATATTTTTGATAATATTGTCTGCCCCCCGAACAGCTAAGTAAGTTGAGTTTTGTCCAGCTGCTGACGTTTCTTCACTGTCTTCTCCTACAGCGCTGGACCTTATTGCATATTGAGATGGCTTATCACTGTCATCTGCTAATTCTAAGTTTTTTACAGACTTTAGAATTACAGCTTTTACTTCGTCCACAATAGGAGTTGATTGGATGATGCTCATAGCTCTGAAAATAAATAATTATAAACATTATTTAAATATTAATATCATATATACATAATTTACAAAGTAATTTACTCATCGCAATATTGCTGTAGATCGCCATCCTTTTTGCCAATACTAACATTTTCAATGTCATCAATTATTTTTTGCAATTCTTTATGTGCATGTAATTGCAATTCAAAGGCAAACACGGTCACGCAAAATCCTTTTGGCACAATAAACTGTGAGACATTATTGTAAGATAAAGTACATAAAAAACAAAATTATTGCGAATAGCGATGTCTCTAATGATACCTACGGCCGTGTCTTTAATGGAAGTTAACATTGCAAGCGAAAATCCTTTCCCACCGACAATATTTTCATTTTGACATTTTGCATCGTCGAAATGTATCACGTAATCATCTCTTTGTACATATCCACCGAGCTGTTTTAAAAATTGTAATTGCGGGAGTTGCTTTGCTCGATGAGATCCGTCATACGGAGACGACAATTGTATTAACCCAATTCCTATTACAAGTGATTATATTTCAGACTTTACATACTATACAAATACTTTATAGGAATGCCTCAAGTAATAGTACCCGATTTCCCGTCCATTTCCATCTTCGCAGTAATAATTCTGTTGATCCAATTCCATGGCTGACCATGGTACAACGTTATTGAGGTAATCGGTTTTAGTAGAATGTTACGCCTTGTATTTTCAGCTACACGTAAATGCATAACAGTTGCTTATAATCACACTGAAATATGAGTATTGTACATTAATTTATATTTACCAGTAAACCACGTTCTACATTCGGTATCAGTATCAAATTTTTCTTTCAGAAAATAGGATAGGTCCATATCTATTTCGTTTATTTCACATATCTTCTCACTATTATCCCTGAAATGTCCGATCTGTATACTGGAACAAAAATACTTTACTAAGCAAGACAATGTTGGGAATAGGGAGTAACATACGCTTATAGTAAATTTCTCAACATACTGTGGGAAACTGTGTTTTGTCCTGCTCGAATTAAGATAATACACGGCTCCGTACGACATTACTCCAAATAAAGTAATTGATTCATTAAATTCATAAGATTCGTGTTTTCCCCAACGATGTTGATGATGTCCTCGTAAATACAGAGTAGAAACAGATCCATCTTCATACGTTATTTGGCCCAGCATAGATCCCCATTGATCGAAACCGGTATACTCTAACAATTTTCTGCAATAATTATTAATATATGTTTTTGTAAGTAACATATAGGTATGTAGCTTGTAGTAATATTCTTTCATTTATTCAATACATTTTGTTCATCCATTCAGGGCCTCTCCATGGTTCATGTGCTAATGCTTCCGAATGTAATTTAGAGCTCCAATCTTCTGGCCATCTTAATGGCTGAGAGTTTGCAATAAATCTAAATAGTGCAAATTATTACTTTCTGAAATTTCGCAAATTTTATCACTAATGAATTAACAATTAAATTTACATGAAGTTCAAGCGCATGTGCTCAATATGTTTATCACTGCATTCATGACCTTTTATCAAGTTCCTGAGCAGGCCATTATATACTATCCTCCAACGTTGCTGATATTCTAAGAACTCAATTTTCAGGCCAGCTGCCGTCCATTCTTGATTTAAGCTACATATTAATGTAGTCTCAGGATAAGCTGAAAAGTTAGTTTGTTTTTTATACTTGCAGTTCTTAAAAAAAATGAATTTCGTGTAAAGAAACATTTTACCAGGTAAAACATATAATTGTCCATCAGATGTTGTAAGCTGCAGTGACACTTCAGCTATTTTGAATGCTTTGTGGGAAAATTTAACAAACAGAGAATTTCCTTTCTGATCAGTGCCATAAAAGGAAACGCTGTTGGTGCTCTAAATAAATGAAAAGAAAATTTTGCACAAATTCGAAATATAGGCTTTTGGCTTGACAAAACAAACTTACATCTTTATCTTTGACTTTCGAATTTTTCAAATCAGTATTCCGGCAATTTTGTGCATTACTTCCTCTTTTTTTTCTTCGAGTGATACAATGTTCTGCCCACCACCGTTTTAATAAAAAGCAAATATCTGAAAGAATAGTCATGAGTTAAAATAGGTCCAGTATTTATTTCAATACATAAACGATACTTACTGATGCTGTGTTTCAATTCTAAGCACGATGACCTCCGTTTTCGAAACGTTCTTTTAATCCAAAAATATAGATACAGAGGAAACAAAATAGAAAGTAAAATTTTAACGATATACAAAGCGTTTTCCATTCTAAAATAGTACGCTTAACTAATGATACTGATTATTGAACGAGAAAACGTTTATATTGTTGTATATTTGCACGGTCGAAGTAAATAAGGGCACAAAGTTCAATTACAATTCCTTATCTTTATCAATTATTGATAGCATTAGTACTTCTTATACTGATCGATTACTTATCTGCTAGATCAATTGTTAAAAACTAAAAAATATGTTATATATTTAAACGGTCATCAATGATAGTTTACAAAGTTTCCCATATGTTGGTATGCTTTTTAATCCTTCACCAGTATAAATAAAGTTGTATCAACCGTTAACGTTAGTGATTCGAAAGTGTAACGTTGACTGCTCAAACAGCAAAACCCGATCTTGCAAGCGGTCTCGACAATTAATTACGTAACATAAATGTATAGCTTGCTTTTATTATTTGCTTCAGTAAGGAAACGTTAATTCCGAACTACACTTCGTAGCATTATATGCCGCTGCATGCAAGATAACTGCGGCCTACAAATGAATACTGTAGATTTAAATGTGATTAATCCTTATCTTATTCATTCTTCAGAGATACAGTTATCTCTCAATTGCATCTTTCTGTGTAATTGCTGTTTAAAGAGTTGTTGCTTCATTTAAGTTAGAAAGCCATTGGGCGAAGTAATACAAAAGTGATAAAAGATTGTGATGTCAAATTTTTCTTAAAATTTTATCAATATTTTTATGGTATTTAATTACAGGAATCGTTTTAATCTTTAATGCATAAAATAGAATAAATATTTTCCAATTTCATGTATCAACAAGTTACTATCTAATATTTCAGTTTAAAAACATTCCTATCTGATAAATTTGCATTTCATGGATGTTAATATATAATAATTATCTTTGGAATATTACAGCGGTGACAACACTTAAGCACTCCTATGAACGCAATACATTACTGCAACCAACCACGGTGAGTATTAATAATTTGTACGGATACGAAATTTATATTAATCTTCCTTTTTGTTTGAATTTTCAAAATCAAGTGATTCTTCTCCCGTGGCATCGACGTCTGAACGAGATTTGTCAACAGGGTACAACCTGCAAGCAACCATTAATTATCAAAATATACATTGTGCACTGCTGCATTGAATCTTCTGACTCACCATCGTTGATAAAGATAAATGAGAAAAACTGCGTCATCCCTGAAACAAGCTATTCTATGTGCGGTTGGTGTAGATATAATAAATGCGAAGACATCGTCAATAAATGTATTGAATGCTTTGTACATAAATGTTCTCCATGGTAAGTGTGAGACAGATTTCAATTTATAATTTACGAAAAGTTGAGGAAGCATAAATAGAAAGCCGAATGCATAAACCCCGTTTACCAAGGAATTTATGCTCCACGAATACCAGCTGAAATATTGCATATTACGTGGTTCAATATTATAATCAATTGTGATTAAGTTTAGGTCAAAATTACGTACCTTTTATGTGGTTGATAGAGTAAGGAATAAGTTGCACCGCACATAACAAGGGGATACAACAAGTAGTTCAAGTAACGCATGCTCTCTGCATCAAATTCTCTAGTTCTTATTTCAGCTATGTTGTCAGTACTTTTATTATGCCTTAATTTCAAGACTTTTTTCAACTTCCACATCTGTGAAACGAAACAAAAATATAGAAAATGACCAATTTTTGATGACCAATGACATGAAATGCACTGTCTTGCCATTACCTCAATGATAGATCCAATTCCAGTTGGAATAAGAACAAGCAAAGATGACTGTTCGTCTAGTAAATAGAGGAAGATAATGGTTTGACTAAATCCTCGCCATACAACGGTCCATTTACTAAGCCCAACAAGATTATTTTTTCTTTTCCAATAGCTTACATCATTTTTTAAAGCAAGGAAATCAAATAGTAACTGTTGTAATATAAAATTCTGTTGTAGTAAACTGTATTACATACTTTTGTATTAGGCAATACTCAGTTTACGTACATGAATAGCTGCAATGAAGAATGTTCCTCCTAAGAAATAGACATTAGTGCCTGAAAAAATTTCTTTGACTTCATCTATGTCTTTATCAGAAAATCCAAGACTTTTTAAACTTTGCATATTAGCCTTTATGTGTAATAATAATCTTAACTTTCCAAGGGAAATGGGAGAATATTGCAATGTGATATTGGCCGTATTATTCTTAGGCACGATTCTTACCAAATCGTGATGCCTAGTTTGCAGGAAATCACAATTAACTATTGGTAAAAATGTTCTGCCGTGCATTATTCTGGAACAAACATGATAATAAAAGAATAGAGTTCATTGCATTATCAATTAACGAAATGTATAATTATTAATATCTGAATATATTTATGCTATTGTTATACTTCAATTGATTCACAAGTTCCAAAGGTACATTATGCACAGGGAGATTTATATCATCAGTCATTAATGTAAATGCTACACGACTCTTTATGTGAGTGACCGGATTTAGTAAGCTTTGCTCCTTTCGCTTTAGATCAGAATTTTGTTCACCCAATAAATTAAAAGTTTCCGCTTGAGGAACAATGTGTTGTGTCATTTTAATTGTGGTATACGATGCGTATGGGTCCTAAAGCAAAGATACATTGAATAAAAAACCATCTATAAATATAATTAATATTAATGTTACCTTTTGCGCATCCCTAACACTTTTTCCATATTTTCTTGAATTTGGTGCGATAACAATATGAAGGAACAATGTTCCATTATTTCGTGTTTTACGTGGAATGTTTAAAGTTAGAGGGCTGCAAGATAAATATAATAATATTACAGGATGAAGGAAAATACTGATGGTACGATTTCATTTATATAAAACTGATACTCACAGACTATTTACATGAGTATAATTAAAGTTTTCACTGGCATACACAAAATCGATCTGTCGATCAGTGGGATATTTATTAACAGAACTGTAAATTTGCAGCTGCAGTTCTGGTTTTTCATTCAAATATGATGATAAACATGGTTTACCTTCTTCGCAAGACGGTGCCACGAATAACAGCGATAAATGATAAATTGAATAAACAGTATAAACCAGAAATATTTCCGTGAATATAAGAGAAAAGGATAGCCACTGCATTTTTGTAAATTTTGTATTAGGACATGTTTAACATTATCTGGTTTTAACCACGCGTAACTGATCGGTGCAGCCGATGCCTGACGTGGACAGCGAGTAGCTATACGCTATATGCAACTTCCTTTGTATGGTATTCGATGTAAGCAATCAAGTTCATCGACATATTATTAATATAGGCATCTATTCAACATTTTTATTTTTACCAGCATAAAAAAAATATTGCACATCGTACAAAAACTGGTAAACGACTATTAACGAAGCCAACAGTGCGAAACCATTGGAAGTGTAGAAATGAGCCATCTATTGATAAAGGAACGGACTACAAAGAGCGCAGCAGACTCTTTTTCACGGTATTATCTTGCCTTACATTTGTAAATCATTTATTGTCGAGTAGCAGCATCGTTTAGCTTCAGTTTGAGCACTCGATCATTAATCTAGCACATCCAGAAGGCGAGATAATTGCAGTGCAATTTCGTCAATTTTTCATTTGCTGATAACTTTTAAACCACAAATCTTATATTATTGCAACTGTTGGAGGAGATAAATATGGTTTGTAACTTTAATTTAAGGCAGGTCCGGTTAAAAATTACGCAGCAGAAGCCGAGAAAAACGCAATTGTTTAAATTAAGGATGTAATCCAGGAATTCGGTTTTGAAGGTGCAGAAAACTGCTAAAAAGGCTGCAAACGCGAGATAGCGCTACATGTCTGATTATCGACTGTCTGTGGGCAACTAGCCTAATCACCTTACCATTTCACGTCACACGCAACGTTACCGTCAAAATAAAAAAAAATGGTTTTCTCGGCTCTTCTAATTGTTTGATTGTTTATAACAAATGAACCGCGCATGGAATATTCTCATATGCATCAGAGAATGTAGCTTTCATTTATATTGATGTCCTTCGATCATTGATGTAGCTCGCCTGTAGGTCGGCATGAAAGAATATCCTTCGCTCAGTTCATAGCCAAAGGGAAAGAAACTTATTTAACAATAAAGTATGCATGGGTTTATTCACAACCGTTACCATAAGACAAATTAATAATAATTTTACATTTATTAAACGCTACAATCTATCACAATAAATTCTTGTCCTCATTCACACGAGGTCCGTATAGAAATATATTTGAACAAATAAGTGCGAAGTTTTACTAAAACGCAAAAATCTTGCATTTCGAGAATCACGAGAAACCGCCGACAAATTTGAACATCTATACATAGATACAGTATTTATAATTATTGTATAGTACATGTACATGTACATATATACAAGCTATAGGTGTAGCGGAAAACACGAATCGAATCTCGTTATGTCCTTTTGCTGGATATGTTAGAAAGGCGTAAAGCTACGAACTATAATATTTATTTGGTCCGATCCTTGATTAGCCCGATCCTGTTTTAAAAGTAGTTGAGGCTGTCAGTGTATATAAGCGAGCAGTAAACGCCTATCATTCTATTACAATCGTGTGTCCTTCAATGAATGTTCGAAGACTGCGAGAAACGTGAAAGCTAGACCTTAAATTAATACGGTATACATAAGTACAGCTGTAAAAATTGAAATTCATAGTACAAGTAGTTTTACGGAAGTGTTCGTAATAGAAATAGTTTATCCGGCGATTTCTAGGAATTTGTATTTATTAAATAACTTTTCGCATCCCTAATATATATTTAGCTAAAAATTAATGGCTTTGTTTGTACTTACTGTTCTAAAACTGTATCGTTAATTATCGCATCGATAAATTATCATTTTATTGCACTATCCGATTACTGCAGTTCGGTAAAAGCGACGGTGCCGCTTTCTATTCTAAAGACGACCTTTGCCAATAGTATTCGCGGTAGAAAAATAGAGGAAACAATGCAATCGACGAAATCAAAATTCAGGCGTACACGTGGCAATTCGCATTGTATATCGTGCACGATTGTTCGGGAATTCGAACGTACGTGGGATGTACAACGAGAGTACAGGAATGCGTACACGCAGCCTGCAATTTTGACATTTCGTCAATTTTGTTTAATAAACTGCATAGCCGATCGAGTTTTTCTAAAAAATCTGCGAAAATCTTTAAAACATTTTGTTGGCTCATTTTTGCACGAGGATCACCAGTGATCACGTTCAATCGAGGAAAAAAAGTTCCTACGTGCCTAACGATTAATATGGTGCAATTCACTTTCGTTCGTTCGTTTGAAAAACGCTTGGCACGTGTCGCATCAAGTAAGTACTACTGTTCCAACAACGATATTTGTTCGTGCGCTTCACCATCGGAAATACTGAACGTTTCGATTCTCTTTCCGGGTTGGATTATCTTTTTTTGTCATAGTTTCGTATGCTTCACACTATCTGTCCAATAATTTTGTATTGTCATCGCTTCTAACGAATTGAGGAACGAATCATTATCCAAGCTGTACATTTCCTCCGAGTTGTCCTGCCAAAAAAAAAAATGGAAACATTTTAACAGCCAGTCGCATTAGTCATTAGTGTTTCTTAACGAGCGAAATCCATGCACTTACGCGTATAGTCGAGTCATCGATATAACCGGAACTATCGGGATTACTGCATTTGTCGCTATTTAGCGTTTGAGGTGGATTCAGATATCTACGCCTGCAACGAATCAAATTTACTGTGTAGCTGGCAAAATATTTTCAGCCGTCTGTTAGGCGTCGAAACGCGTTCGTTGCGCTTTGCTTACCTGTACATGATGAACCCAAGACTGCCCATTGTACTGAGCAATACTACAGTGGCCAGGCAGCTTCCGGTAATAGCGACAATGTCCACCGTCGATCTCGGGGCGCTCTCCTGCTTGGAATTTTCGCTATTGCTCTCATTGTAATCGGAAATATGATCCTCTTGTATCTGATCCCTTTGGTAATCTTTGGGAAATGCGCTCCGCGCTCTGCTCAGCCGCGTAGATTCGCTCACACCAACTGGAAAGTCGACATTTCATTCAATTTAATTAATTAATTCCCTTTGAAGAAATCAGAGCCCGAGGGGATATAGAATTTTAACAGCCATTACCCTCGAGAATCGATGCGGCTGTAGCGAACAGCTGCGGCTCGATAAACTCTTCGTCGATCTCGACGTCGTCGGATCGATTAAACGTTCTCGTACCGGAACCGCCGGCCGACGACGAAAGGGAGGACGAGGAAGATAAGAGCGACGAGGTTTTTGTCTTATTCAGTACCAGCCTGATCCTAGACAGCTCTTCCTGAAGGGGCAGCACCGTGAGATCCTCCACTTCATCCGCGCTAGCGTTTCGATTCCCATTTTCATCGATTTTCTCCTCCTGCTCGTACTTGGACCTGCCCCCTGTCTTATTCGTTGTTAGAATCCACGTGATCTTGCTGTCCTTCTTCGTTACCGGATTTCGGACCCTATCAAGGTTGTCCGTGACCCTTTGGGGCGTGAAGCTTCTCAGCGATTCGAGATTGACCGCGTTGCTGGCATTTCCATGGGACTCGTCCATAGAACTCGTGCTCGTCTCAACCGGGCTCGTACCAACTTCCATGGGAGTTGAATTCGTGCTCGATTGCCTGTCCAATATTACAGCCGTGTTCGTCGGGGGGTGAAGGCCAATCGCTTTGGCCACGCGGAAGCTCTGCTGAGATTCAGGGCTTTCCGTTTCGATAGAGGTGATGTCCGATGTCGCTTCGGAGCTCAGGTGATCCTGCACCTTGCTGCGCGGCTCGCTTGTGCTCGACGGCACCGGGCTCCCTAAGATCACTAGAATATTAAACGCATTCTTAGTACGACACGGTTGCTGCGAGTGACGAACGGTGTTTCGCAAATCAGACGAAAGGGGAAAGCCAGGCCAACGTTTGCCATCAATCTCTGACTGCGCAACCTTGATCTACGAAATGCGTGCTCTCTTTGTAATTTCATGCGTTCACGTCCACGCGGCAAACTTATTTGGACCGTGAACACTCGAGCCCAGTCGAGTTAACACCGAACGAACGAACCGCGAAAATGCGTGGAAGCCGTGAAAGGGTTCGACGTATCCGTAAAAACGATTATATAGAACGCACCGAGAAATTGAGCGGTAACCCAGAACCAGTGCATCCACCAGTGCAGCGTCATCGCGTCATCTGCGTGTACCTGGAACAGAAACGCACGGGGAAATCAGGCAATCGTCTGGTTGCGTAATCACGACCGCGGTGTTAATTCGATCAATTTGATGATTCACCGTTAAAAATTACTCCAATTAGTCGTTCAATGATAAACGACTGTAGGGAACACTCGCAGAGCTCTCTTGTACACAGACCGTGTACACAATTATCGTCGAGCTCGACGCCGCCTTTCGAGCAAGAAACGATTGCGGGTAATCGAGCCGCGGATACTCGCGTCGATTCCACCGAACGATCGTCGAAGAATTTCGATCGACTAGCGCAGGCCTGGACGGTGCAGGCCTCTCTCCACTTTACGGACCACAATGAACATTCCCGTTTCGACGAGCCATCCTTTCCGCCTTCGTCGCACTTTTCGAGCGACGAATTTGCGAAGGAAATCCTCTCGGTCGGAAGACTCGCGACACTATCGTCCAGCTGTGAAAGTGGAGTCGCGGTCGGCTGAACAACCACGGTTACGTCGTCGTCCAGAAAATCGAATATTTAGGTGAGTAATCGGTGGCTGGTTGCTCAATCAGCTTCGTCGTGACTCACCGCCAGAAGCACGGAGGAAGGAATTTTAGGAACGGTGGATCGCTGGATCGCGTCGGCTCCGCCGGTCGGGGAACGAACTTTTAAATAGCCAAAACGAAAACCGAGGCGCGACACCGTCCGAACAAGGCATCATCCGACGAAATACCTGCAACAGCGGCGAGTTCCGCTCGAAAAAAAAAGAGAAAAACGGACGAGCCCGTCCAGAAAGTTCGCGGCAGACTGGACGCGGGTCGACACGTGGAAAAGTTTCGCACGGTTCGACTAGGTCCCCTGACAAAACGAGAAGCCGAAGGTGTAGGTAAAAAATCTGGTACAGTTATACGCAGACCGGTCACGCTCTCCTGATTGTAACCAGTTGCACCTGGATGCGTCGTGACGTCGCGCTCTGCGAACGATGTCGCAATTTTTCCACCTCTAGACCAGCCTTAATCAAGGTGCCGGAACAAGCTCGGCGTTACCGCTCCCTTTCCGCCTGTTAAACGCCTTCGAATCGGTCCATCGGAATGACGACTCGCGGTGTTTAAGAATGGACGGGCCGAGAATGACGATCGAATATCGCGTCGCGCGTTCCCCTCGGGGTTGCGTAACCTTTGTGCAGAGGAATGCTCCTCGGGAATGTACCCCGAAACTTGTTCGAATCCCTCGAGAGCAAGCCGATCGGAGTAATAAAATACAGGTAGCAAGTTCTCGTATCCAGGCAACGACGAACAGCCGGAACTGTGGATCGGGACCCGTATCGGCGTGAATCATGAGATCGGAGTTACGTTATCGTTACGGACAACGTAGATGATGATAAAAGACGCCACGCTCGGGTAATATCTTGCGACAGACGCTTCCGCGAGCCTCGCGCCACTTAGGTTTTAGACCAAAAAAAGGGAAACAGAGTTTTCGGTACGCCTGCTCCGGCGAGCATCGTTAATTCGGGTCGGCGCTGCCGAGGATGATTTCGAGTCTCAATTGTAGCGAGGAGGCGGGCCGTCTCGGTTCGTTTCTTCAATGAACGCGTGTACACGCGCGATTTAATATTCGAGACGGAGTTTGCGGCGCGGCCAAGCACGAGGGAAATGCATTTTCCTGGGCAGCGGGTACACCGAGGTGGTTCGCAATAAAAAAAAGCGTTGCGTAAACGCATCTCGACAACTGGTTTCCTGCTGCCGTACTTGATTCACTTTCCATATTCATTCACCTGGAAGGTCAACCTTCGACGGGGCTTTGTACGAATGACCCGAATTCCGCCTCGAGGCGAGCCTCTTAAAGGTTGACGCGTGGATACGGACACGTGACCTAGATGGCCCTTCCTCGGAAAATTCATTCGACGATTTTCGCGGCTGCTGGCCGGCCGGCCCTGCTGCAAGAAATGAATTGCGTTGAACGCGGAGGAAAACTGCGAGCCAGCGATTATTCACAGGCGGTCGTGACTATTTGTACGCAGCACGGCCGTGCATTATCGAGCAGCCAGATGTTCTGCGTTAGCAGCGCTGCTCTCAGTTTCTAAGGCCAATGGCCTTGAACTGATTAGCCGTTTTATCCGCCGCTCGTTAACAGACAATTCTGGCCAGTCGGAGCGAAGGTTAATTTTTAGCGATCGACACCGCCGTCCGTAATTGCTCGTTAATCACGTTCCGCGATCTCAACGCCAGCCTTCCTTGCCCTTTGGCCTTACCCTCTTATTTTCTTGCGGCCCGCTGCCTCGTATTTGCAAAGTAGGCAGCTTTCGAACGGTCGTCTAAATATAAATCGAGCTAGGGCAGTGGAGAGGGATGCAAACGATAGAACGAGCGGAGATGCGACTGGATTCCAGGTTCGTCGTCGCTTCCGCGTTTTCGCCTCCGGGGAAAGATTAGTTCCGTTCGCAACAAGTGATCGTTAACACGTTCACAGTCATGTGGGTCAGAATAGTTGTTGCGCGGGAGTCCATGAACCGCATGTAGGTTGCCACTGCTCTAGCCAGAGAGATTATCGGCGTACCTGAATGTACGGCGAGTGTACTTAACGAGTCGCTTACTCCCGGGGAAAGAAGTTCGCGGGCCACAACCATGGGCGAATTGCTAATTATTCGAGGATGAGAAATTGTCGGTTGGCTCGATATCTGTTTTTCTGTTATCGCGGGAGCAAGAGGCTCGCTCGGTCGCCGGCGTAACCAGATCGAAGGAAAGCGACAGCCGTGCTGGATTGTTTGAATTACCAGATTGCGTAATGTCGCGGCGAGCTGGCCTACCGGCTCGTCGATCAAGTAGAACGGGTTTCGGAACGTGGACGGTCCCCACCGGGCATCGGTCGATCGATATCGAATTAAACGGCTAAGGTCGTTCGGTAAGAAACTTGCTGAGCGGCGGCACGGTTTTAAACGGAAACGTAACGGCACGGTTCGCGTCGCTTAAAAACCATACGCGTAAAAATGTTGCGACCGTCCCACTAGAGGAGCTCCTTACCTCAGCTCCAGCGGCGTTCACTCGAACAGACCGTCGAATTGTTTCACCGTGAAAGAGATTCACGACGCACCTCCCTTCTACCGTAACGCGTACCCGCTGGACGATAAGCGTTACGCGTTCGCCGAGTAAAATCGTGAGAATCTCGGTCACGGAAGTGAGGAAACTAGGTAATTCGTGTTCACATTGGGGCACGAAATTTCAAGCAACGGGAAGTACCGCTGCTCGCAAAAGCGAACCGTCTAGTCCACGAACTACTACGTCATCGGCCGAGTACCTGCTCCGATATTTCTTGTCGCTTCTCCGTTACCTCTTTCGTCTCCCCGCGTAGCCAAGCAAAAATTCGTTTTGCTTCACTAACCGACTGTTTTCTTTCCTGGATGCAACCAGTGCGCGCACACGCTTCGTGCTTTCACCCGACGACCAATCGTGGATTCTATTCCTCTTTGCTTTTTCAGGCGGCTCCGCGCTTAATTATACGCACGGTAGTTGGGGCGCGAACGGGAAGAAGGATTCGAGAAACGCGTGTCGACCAGGCTGGTTGAAAGACTTCGTCGACAATCTCTGAGCTGGTGCACGCGCGTAATTCGATAAGCCGTAATACCGATTCGGAGCAGGGAAAGCGTGGCCGAATTAATCCAATTTCCCCAAGTTCGTAACGAGATTCGCGAGTCCTCGGGGGACACGCGACGATATAAATTCGATCTTCGAGAACCGATCTGCGGCGGACTAATAATTCGCGTCCCCGGATGCCGAGAGTTCTCCCAAGTTCTCGGCTCGACGGCGCGGGATAATCGTGTTTCGAATCGAAACACCGGGATCGCCGGTCGATTTTTTCGTTCGGCGGTTGCGCCACTTTTACCACGAAACTTTGCTCGCGACTCGATCGACCGTCCGTCGAAATTTATCGCCGACTCCTCTATCTAATCTGATCGATTTCACCGAGCAAACTTTCTGGCTACAACGGTGCCACCGCTTTTCGGAGCTTTCCGCTCCGCTCCGTTCCGTTCCGCTCGCTTCCCAATTATCAACGGAACGTTACTTTAATGCGTCCGATAAGAATCCGAGGAACAGGTCTACGCTAAGTTCCGCAATTTTAACGGGAGCATCATCCTCGCAATAGTCCGCGCAATTAAAAACATATAAACTTTGCGTTCTATGACTCGAACCGGGTGGAACAATAATTGGTTGCCACAATAACGAATCGTCTGGCCGTTACTAACGAGACGGTGCCGCGTTAATTGTTTCCCACTGTGCGTCTGTTGTCCGTGCTTTTGCACGTTTTGTTCCCCGCTGCGATGCGCATCCCGCGGATCTACCGAATGCCAGGGCACCGGAACGTTTTTGTCCGTTCGTCGCCGATTAATTTCGACTCCCGTGGCTTCGAAGCGTTAAGCCTGAAACGGCTTACCGGAAACTGAATCCGAACTCGTCGACGTCTCCGAGCGGAACTCGCGGCGCTGCCGTTTCGCCGGTGCGATCGTTACCGGTGCAATCGGTACGCGGGGAAACACTTTCTCGAAAATCCAAGGGTGGCTTTCAAACATTGGCCGCACGCATACCTATTTGCAACACGGAACTATTATTAGCCCAACGTTTCCAGCACTATCCATACAACGTCTACGGGAACATCTATTAATATGTTGCTTTCTATTACAGCCGATTGGATGATGCCCGAAAGAGAGCGTTCGCGCAAGCTGGCGGAACACCTGGGAGGACCAATCGCAGGAGAAACTACCGAAACCCGACCATTAGTCGCTGCACCGCGACACACGTGGCTTCGATCGTGACTCGATAATAACTCGTAATGTACATGTTTCTGAAAGCGAAAGCTTCTAATGCAACTAGTGGTCACGCTTGCGTTCGCGCGAACCCGGTGAGAAAGCAGGGGCTCGCTTTCCTTGCTGTTCGTTAAAGCGCCTTACCATGCTCGATGGACCCTGATTTTTGCACCTCAAGTGATCGATGGACCGGCACCGCATCGATTAGAAGCCGTCGCGCGACGAAGCAGCGGGACAATTTCAGCAAGGGACGCGTAAAATCCGTTTTTTTTTTCAGTAGGACGAGTATTAGCATGCGTACCATGGGAACATATCGTTCGGGTGTTAGCACGGCGTGACGTTAACAGTGACGTTCTTTGATTTATTCTTGCGTGCCGAGTCGTGTGCACCGATATCGGAAAGGTTCGTGCTTACAAAAAAGTGCACACGCGTCGGGTGGTTCGTCGCAGAGTAATTAAAGCGATTCGTCGTTGCGCAGAAACGCACCGGCTTCCACCGATGGAAGAAGCGAACGCGTTATTTCTGGCACGCAACCCGAAATTATCAGCGAACGGCCAGCAATTTTGAACGGACGCAACAGCGTTTCCGCGAGAGTCTTGTATTGAACGGAAGTTCAATACGAATCGATGGTAATCTAAATAACAATCAAGGCCGACCGCTCGAGGATGGTTTAATTGTCAGTTTCCTGTTTTCATTCGCCAATTTGTACCGCCTGCAATTATTCCGTCGATGGGGGCATTGTTTTCGCCGAAACGCGGGGGTACACGCTATATCGCAACTGGAATTACTGTACACGCTATCGAGCCTAGCCTGTTTAATGAGATGAGGAGAACACGGCTGTACGGCGCACCGTGACGAGTATCTTTTAATCATCGGGCGACCGGAATTCCTGCGCGAATTTCCACGTAACATCGGTGCACAGGGGGGATAGCAGTTCGTTAAGTCGGAGCAGATCGAGTGCCAGCATCAACGTCGCAATCAAATCAAATATTGAACATTGAAGTGAAAAAAAGAACCGGGATCGAAAATGTCCCGGCTGAAATCGAGGATAGGTATTCATTGGAAAAAGAAAGGGTATCGAACGAGAATCAGTGGAACGGGTGAATCGAGCCAGACGTAAAAAAGGGGCGAGGATTCCGCGCCGGAGAGAAAAACGAGGAGTCGATCGGCTGGCGCGATGTCAAGAGATTTCCAGATCTGGAAAAAGAGAATCTAAACCAACGCGGACACGTGGCAGCGTATTTACTCGTGCGGGGGCACGATAAGTTCCGGTGATTAAATAAGTGCCACTTCTTAGGCAGTCGATATTTGTCCGTGGCGATAAGGAAAGGAAAGGAAAGCAAAAGAAGCGATGTATGCACGGTGTTTCGCGATGCATTCCTGCAATGCGCTATTGTTCATTGTCCAAGCTGAAAGGATAGTCGAAAGAATACCTAGTTCCCTTTCACTTGTACTCGCGTCCTGGATAAGAACATCCTCCGATCGAGAACGGAGATAATATAATAGACTCGACGGGGAGCTCGCTAGATTTTTGCACAGCTTAGAGAAATTACTGTATCGGTACTTGGACATTTACCTAACTGGCGCAGCAATGAGTGACGTCGTACTCTGCCGAACAATTCTATTAACAGAAAATATTGCGAAAGTGGATCAATCAGTTCGTACTCTTACGGAGTAGAGGAGGCGCGGTTGGCGAACATTTCGCTAACACGGATAGACTTTCTTCGGAATGCGCGGACACCGGCATCGAATTAATCGTGGGCAGTGTAACGCAGGTTGAGAAAAGTGAACGTAAATGGAAATGAACGCGCTAAATGTTTACGACAAAGATGGAGGGTAGGGAGAGGGGCACAGAGAAGCGGGGAAAGAAAAATCGCGATCCTTTCCGCTCGTTCGCATCGCGATGAACAGCGAAGGGAACAGAGGAACATCCTGTCGAGGAAATTGATGTCCCCGGACGGAAGTCGAGGGAGACCGCGAATGAGATACGTAGCGACTAACAGCTGTGCGATAATCACTCGCAACGCGAAAAAGAGCAGCATGATCTGCGTAATTTGTCGACATTCACGCGACATGAATATATGCATGCATGTATGCATCACGAACCGATAAGCGATTCAGCGGTCGTGCTAATTTGCTTCTAATTCAATCGAAGTTCAATTAATCGTTAAGTAATAATAGGAGCAATCACGCCGGGGAACGTCGTAGCCGGTGTTAGAAATATGTACGCATATTTCTGAAGATTAATTGGGTTGCGCGATTCAAGTCGAGGGAAATAATTCTGAATCTTCGTGACAACGGATCTGAAAATGAAATAGGAAGAGGCAGTTAATGAAATTTTTGGGGGACCTGTGAGATATTCTACGGCGCATCCCAAAATAGAGAAAGCAGCTATTATGGAACCAAGTTGAGTGCTTTCACTTGATATCGCGCAATAAGTTGCACGAGTGCATCGAGAGGATAACTTACACGTTCGGAAAAATACAAATTTCAATTTAAGTTCGATGAACATTTAACAAACTTCAATATTAACTACGATTTACATTGGAAGTTAAATTTAATTGTAACGTTCAGTGAACGCCTGCATATAAAATTGAATTTTAACTTAATTTAGTTCGAATTTGAATTTAAATCCGAATTTTCAAATTCACATTCACGTTTTCTAATCTGCATTTCCTATTTGCTTGGAAATGAAAGTTTGTGAATCCCAACTCGTCATTCTGTTTATCTTCCGGGTGTACTTTCGATGCAAAGAATGCAAAGGGATGAAATAAAGTGCACCGGCACCGTTGTGGTCTGTCTGGAATGTATACTATTTCTGGATATTCTTCGGGGGCTTGTTTCTGTTTGCACGCGCTCAGTTTCAATATGCATTTAAAGATACCTATACTGTCCAAAATAATTTGGAATTTGCAGCCATATGGTAAAAACGTAGCGTGATAAAACATATGTATGTGCGCAACTATAGAGAACAGTGTTTTCAATTTTATTCAAAAGGAACAATCACCAAAAGTTTTTGGTTGAAATCCTTATTCCTTTCATTCAAAGTAGAAGAATTGAATGTTAATTAAAGTGGCAAAATGAAGTAAAATTAATGAACCGATCCTGCCAGGATTCGAACCTGGAATCTTCTGATCCGTAGTCAGACGCGTTATCCGTTGCGCCACAGGACCATTTTGTTGGACATTTTTTATATTTAACAGATACCGGGAACACATTATCCTCTTGCTAAATATATTTTATATAATGCAACATATTTAAATACTAATTAGGTATTTCCTGTAGCCACGTATATACATATTAGTTATAATACGCACGCACAGGCAGACAGCAGGCAGACACGCACATATATACATACATATATATATATATATATATATGTATGTACATATTTATACTTTTTCCTTATAAAAAGAACTACTGCAAAAATGCGATTACCATTGATTGATTCACTTACATTTATGAAACCCTTTGAATGGAATAGTCTCCATTAATATTTCGTAGCAACTAATGTTAAGCAATATTCGTAAGTAAGATGAATGTAATTTAATGAACCAGCGAACTAGAGTATCGAGTGGCGTGAAAATATTACGCGGCATTTAATGTCACCGTGATGGAATATCGACTCACCGTGACCAACGGACCAGACGTTCGTCGTGATATTAAAAAAATATAGCAGCCACTGTAGTCTTTACGATCGAAGAATAAACAGAAACGTACGTAGTACGCAATTAAACGTGCACGACACTGCTCTAAGCGACTTTCGAAACAATGTACACCTCGTGACACTTCCACGAAACAATAATAATCAACACTATCAAACGATATCTCTTTTTAACGTTGGTTCATTTTCGAATAATCGACTATACACACCCAGGAAAGAGATAGTCCTCCGCTGTTCGTGCTAATGCGGGTGGCAAACATTCGATGTTACAGAGAAAACAGTGCAGGTATGTGAACAATCGAAGAAACACTTAACGACTAACGTTACTGTCACCCCGCCACTGTCCATCAAAAATAGGAGGGTGCTGATCCGGTTGGAGAAATTCGAAATATTCGCGTACTGATGATTGCCACGAATAAATCATCGCTCTTCACTCACCCTTCGTAATTAGATTAATCAGATAAATCACACAGGAGCGCGCGTCTTCCTCAAAAACCCGAAAACACGAGGGAAACATGCAGAGAGCTGTCACAACCCACCATTACACACGCCATTTTGGTTTACACTGAAACTCAGGAACGAACAGCGAGGTGTTTTAAAGAAAATGCGCATGCGCGCGACAGGTGGCTGCCCGGGAGTTAAATACTGTCCGCAACGCATGGCTGACATTTGAACTGCTACGTGGCCCTTTACTAAATACCTTCTAAGATGACATAACGCTGCGTATCATTCGTTAATAACTTGAAGGTAAAAGGTTTTCGCAGCCCATCGTTTAAAATCAATAGATTCCCAAGACTTTTAAAACCGAAGCAATTGTATTAAAGAAGCTGTAAATATAGGTAAAAGTTTACGAATAGTAATTGATGGACAAATAGAAATTCTTGCACATATAAATCATCGCAACAAACTGTTACCAATGTGTAAAAGCACAGATAGGTATGTACCTTGCAGCACGATACCTTCGCACCTTTATAATCCACCGTTATCACCTGTTTCTACTTGATCGGCAGATGATTGCTAGTTACCTGCTGCAGTCATTGTAACCACAGACGAGATACAGGAATAGACAAATCACTTTATGGATTTTCGTAGCACAAGGTGACTGTTACCCCGACATTTCTGATATCCGTTTAAATATTAACATATTTAAATATTAAATTAAATATGAAATATCACAAATATTTAAGCCATTCATTACATGTAAAAAATACATACATATAAATAGATTTGAATGCAAAATAATCCAAATCCCGATATCCAAAAACGATTTAATGCATATCTATCATATTTGTACACAGCTATGTGAATAAAATGTAATTTCTAAAAGTATGTATACATACATGACGCTTTTGCGTATGCGTTTTACATATAATCATGCATATGAAATACTATATATTACGACATCATTATATAACGACATCTGTCTTTTTTTATTAATTGCGAAAACACAAGTTAATTTGGTATTCATCTGATTATCCATTCATGTATAAAAATTTTTCGCTGGGTGTTCCTCCATTAAAAAATTCTATTTCATTGCAGACTTCCTGCTAAAGCGTTCATCATTGTTCAAGATGCTTGTTCAACACAAGTTTTCTCTGTGCAGGGAGGTTCGTGAACCCTATATTGATTTCACTATTCCTAGAGACAATGAGGTACGGTCAATAGACTGTCGTCTTTTACGTACATGAAGCAACCTAACAATAGCTATTCATCGCGGTCGAAACTCTTGAAAATCTCAGGAACTTGCAACTATAAGGGTAGATGATCCATGAAGAACTCTATGCGTTGTAAATCTCGGTGCGCTTCAACTAATCGTTTCGTGTGCCCCCTACGTCTTCCGTTTCTGCATAGTAGAGAAACTGAACTTTCTTGGCAACTAGGTGTGTCCAAAGCGTTTAATAACTATAAACGTTTTCAGAAAATTCATTCTGAATATTCTGGGCGTAATAAAATAACTGTCATAGTTTATAATAAAGAGTAATTATACTCTTTGTAGAATTAAAAGAATTGCCTTCGTATATAAATCAGCGTTTATATTTATATATGGGGATACGTTTGAAATTTTCAATTAATCATAACTTGCACATATAATTTTTCATCCGGGGTATAGGTTTTATGCCCCTATGGAAAGTCGATATATTGGTGCATTGACCCATTGTCTATAGTATGTAGCTGGAAGGTAAGACCAGCAGCAAAATCGACCTTTCAACTTAAGAAATCGTAGGAGACTAAGAGATCAAAATCATAATCAAAAAAATACAGTCTTTCAAAATGACTGACCCTAACTTTGTTTCCTTGCCATTCTTTTTATTCCCCTTTTCCTCGCCATTTGTGTGTTAAATCTTTTCTGTAGGACACAGTACATATAGCAGTTTCATGTCCCTGCAGTGATTATCGCAAAACTGAAAGCCAAACTTCTCACTGCAACGAAAAATTACAAAAAATGATTACGATATTTTGTTGTCTGCCAAATGATGGTGTTCTTCCGGAAGTGAGCTCAGCGCACCCACCGACGCTACCGGCTGCTATTCCAGGCGATATGTCTGATCATCTTATAGGCAAACGCAGCGCTGGTGGCCCTACCAATTCTCCTTGGCAATGGTCGAAGGAGTATTGTGCATTGTCAGACGGTGTAGTACCGATCCGAACACGAACAACAACGGTTCGTAACACCTCGGCATTTTTCCATCCTATCGATCGACAAGAAATTGTACATCTTTATCGCGTAAAACTCGTGTCTTCGTTCGACAGATTGTATCTTCAAATTTTACATTTCAAACTGAAAGACCATTAAGATCCCCAACATTGATACACGTTGTCTCCCAATTCATTTTCAAAAACACAATCTCCGCTAATAGGTACATATTAAAATCTTTTCTCAATAAACATATCTGGCACAAAAGAAGTGATCAAATATACCTAAATAATCAACTCACGACATAACAGCAATATCGTTGTTACTTTTACATTACGTATTCTTCCCCAATTTTTTCGCAACGTTTGTCTAAAGACGAGGGTGAACATTGAAGCAATAGAAACGAAGGTAAGAAAAACCTGCTATTATTGCTATAAAGATCTCTATTATGCCTATTTATGAGCTACAAAGGTAGATTATCGATAGTTCCTCTGCGAGTTAACTGCAAATCAGCGACATCCTCGCATTGAATTTTCAATTTAATTGTACCAATTCTACTTAGTGCCCTTAAATGACCTTCGTTATAGAAATATCAAAGTCCACTGCATACATGATACCATCTGATGAATTTACAAATTCGTGTAGCTCGTTAAGGCTGTTTGGAACTAATCGCTTCCGTCATTTTCACATTTATCGAAGAGATTAATATTAACGTGTTAATATGAATTTTACATTGCTCGTTTTACAGACTGATGATGAGGCATTATTTTTCATTTATTATGTCCTTTAGTTACTTTTACTCGCATCGCAAACGATTAATTCTGACTTGCAAATTAATTAAAAATATCGTACAAATAATATGTGAAGATCAACAATTCTTGTAAAAAGCGGCTTTGCATTTCGATCTGCGGCTAATTCATATACTGCGACTTGAACTAAAGAAACGAGTCTACTAACCGCAATTAATTTTTTGTCGTAAAATGATCTATCCTGGCAAATTCATCGCTAGTGGACAATGTGAGAGCACGAACACTGCAGTTACTCGCTCGTCCCCAGTAAATACGTAATACTTTTTAAACTGCAAAATAGGGAGGCCACTTGTACGCAGTTCGCGTTGGAGATTTTAAATACACGTGTAATCACTTTTCCTTATTTTCGGAATTGTACAACATTTTAAATGCACTAAACGTATGCACATTTACCATTTACCGCCATTTAAATTTGAAATTCAAAGAACTCTGCAAAGTGAGCAAATTATAAGCGCATATATTTGTGAAAGAAAGCAATATCCATGGCACGTATCGGACAGCTTCAGAAATAAATAAATAAAATAGTTCAAAAACATGACTTATTTATATATGTTTCCGAAGCCGTTTAAATGACATGGAGAATTATTCTGTACAGGGGTGTATTTCTGGAAATCATGGTCAAGGCGTATGGAGGTATGTTGCTCGTAGCAGATGGGCTGTTGATGCTTCTGAAGGTTCTCTATTTTATTGTCGAAGGGATATACAGATTCTTTGTACCAGTCGCGGAGAAAAGTGTTGCAGGTGAAATTGTTCTTGTACGTAAGAAAAGCATTGTCCTTCAAATTTCTGGCGACTTATTATACAGTATGTAAAGTATCAAATTCGACAGAAGCGAGTGACAATTAAAAGGGGAAATTGTCACTGCTTCCTGTGAATCGAGTTGAGATGTACACGTAACGTGTAGAAAAAACATTAAACAATTCATCGTTTTGCAATTTACCTTCCTCGCGACAAATCGTCATAAATCTTATCATGTTAACTCAATTTATTATCCACTTCCTTTGTACAGGTCACAGGGGCAGGACATGGTATTGGCAAAGAATTGGCTTTAAAATACGCATCCCTGGGTGCGACTGTTGTTTGTTGGGATTTAGATCAACAAAGAAACGACGAAACCGTAAATGAAATTAAACAAGTAGGCGCGACCAAAGCGCACGGCTACAAGTATATGAAAACTACTTATCTTGGAATACAATATCGGCACAATTGTTCGAAACAATTTTTTTTTTTTCGTAGATGTGATGTATCAAACAGGGAGGAGGTGTTTAAAGTGGCTGAAAGAGTTAGGGAAGAAGTCGGACCTGTAACGATTTTAATTAACAATGCCGGCATAATGCCTTGCCACTCTTTCCTGGACCACACACCTGAAGAAATAAAACGGATATTCGATGTCAATGTCTTGGCACACTGTTGGGTAAAATAATTAAGAAAATATATAAATATCTGTATTATTTTATAATTGGTTGTAAAAAACACTATACGCTTAGTTCTTGAATTAAGCAGCAATAATTTTATTTGTAGACTGCACAAGCATTCTTGCCTAGCATGATCCAAAGGAATCATGGACATATCGTCGCTCTTTCATCAATGACTGGCCTGTTAGGTATAAGTAATCTGGTTCCTTATTGTGCATCAAAGTTTGCAGTAAGAGGTAAGTATTACGTTTAAAATTATATTGTATTCCTATATCAATTATTGTGTTGCTTTCTCCAGGTTTAATGGAGGCACTGTACGAAGAAGTTCGGACAATGAATAAAGATCAACCATCAAAAATCAATTTTACAACAATTTATCCATACATGGTGGATACGGGTCTGTGCAAGAAGCCAAAAACGAGGTAAAATATTTCTTCGTTTTGTAAAAAGAACGATGCAATTGTAATTGCTGAATCAGACGTTTAATATTAAACACTTGTGCTTTAGTGCACCATCATCGCCATAAGTAATCATTTAATACACATTTTTCATATATGCATATTTACATGCAGACTCGATTATTGGACTAAGGGTAGGAATAAAAAATAAATAAACTGAATAATTCTTCGTAATAAAATGTATAAGTAACAACGATATTTAAATGGTCTGTGATTTAATTAGCTTCATGGAGCTGGTTCCACAAAAACAAGCAGCTGCTGACGTAGTTAAAGCACAACGGCGGAACATTGTAGGAATGTCCAGTCCTGCATGGTTGTTCTATATGAACTGTATTTTAAGGTATTCAACATGGCACCATGTATTAAAGATTAATGAATATTTTGTAAGGCATTCTTTTAATTTCAGATGTACCCCTGAATCGTCCATACATTGTATAACAGACTACCTAGATTCTGGTGTGGAGGCCGACTATTAACAGGCATCTGTCGCTCTTGGGAAAGAATATTTTTTCTGCTATTTGGCATGATGCTCGTAAAGTTATAAAATGAAAAGTCTTACATTCAATTATCTGTTATTGTGTAGTAGTAACATGTAATTAATATTTAACCCCTGTTGTTTCAGGATTAATTCTAATTCAGATATAACTCTTTTTTGTTTGTTGTTAGTATTTGGTAAGGATTTATATGTAAGGATAATAATAACTTCTGTAATAATTACAGTGCAAGTGGAGCAATATTCTTTGACCTCCACGTAAATTCGTATAAATGTTTTTTTCTGAAAGCTGATAATAAATGGGTGTTCAAATATTCCTGAATAATCTGGTTACCACAAAATTTTAATTTATTTACATTATTATAATTTAATAAGAACTGAGAGCTAACATGATATCTATTAAAATCTAAGTAAATAAAAATTTATATATTTTCTTTACATCTTGATAAATCTTTGGATTATTTTTAAATAAATTTCTCTAATCACAGTCTGTGTTCGAAAACACTTGCTAATTATACATATAATTTAATGCAATAAATTCGACCAACTTCAACATGCATTCTTAAAAATTTCACCTAATTTGTTGTAACCCTTTAAACCAACTTTTGCGCCGGCTACTCGGCATGCAAATGTTATAGCCTCTTGCAAGACGCCTTGTGTAATAAATTCTGTATAACTGCATTCCAAACTTTCAATGTTATAATTTTGTTTAATATTTCGCTTTAACACTACATTCTTGTGCACTGCATTAGCTTCTTCATTTGATTCTAGGCTTGTCCTTTTTATAGATGCCAATTTAGCTTTGTTTAAGAAATGCAGTACTGCTGCATTAAACGTGTCTCCAGCTCCTAATGTATCCACGAGACTTTGTGGTGGAAATGCAGGTGACTGCACTATAATATTGTCCGGAGTTCGTGCCATAGCTCCTCGGTCAGCCCAAGCGCATATGAGGGTTGCTCTAAAAAAAATGACATACATTTATATATTTGAATACATGATAGTTTTCAATGTATAAAGGAAAGCCCCATTTTTCAATAAATTCATACCCAGTCTTGGCATCTTCGCTAACATTTTTTAATGTTTCACTCATATTATCATATCCTCTACTTTGAGCAAATTCTTTTGATATGAATGCTACATCGACGTAGGGCAATAAGTCTAGCAATTCTTGTTTTGGATGTTCTAATTCTACACTAATTGTAATTGGCATTTGATTAGCATTTGTTGCCTTGCCAGTAGTATCTTGACTATAAGTTAGCATATTATTATAATTCTCCACACATTGCATCATGGATAATACTTCATTCAAGTTTCTGCCTTCAAAGTGAATCCAACTATAGTCTTGCAGCTGTAGTTCTTCAAAATTCTTCAATGTTAATTCTGGTAAATTTGGATTATGATGTAAAATAGTACGAGAACCAGTACATAGGCTCAAAATAACAGTAGACGTTGGACAGCCAATGTTTTCTACCATAGGACAATGCGTGAAATCTATATTGTGCTTTTCCATGTCATTTTTCAAAAATTGCAAATGTTCGTCTGCACTTAAAGTACCAAAAAATTCGCAGGTGCTTCCCAATTGAGTAAGAACTGTACAAGTGTTAGACGCATTTCCTCCTCTTTGCCATCTATATTCTACAGATCTGCGAACCACATGAGTAGATTAAATAATAGTTTAAGTTAATTAAACATTGTCTTGGGAAATTTGAATATCGATGAATCAAAGAAGTGCTATGTACATTTTCACTGATATCAGCTGATCAGCGACAATCGTTAATCAACAAAAATGATGCGCAAACGCGTATAATTTCTCACCTTTGGTCGGAATCTTCTGTTGGATACTGTTTGCATGTTTGAACAATATCCAGACAGGTCAAACCAACGCAAAGTACTTTTTGTTGGTTCAACTCCACTATAGAAGACGCGCCAATAATTTTCTCGTAGAAACTTGAAATCATGTCACCTCCAATATTAATGGACAACTTGCATTACGTTCGTCTTATGCGACGAATGATTGAACTGTGATCAAATATTGCATGCACAAACAAATTTTATAACTTGATAACATGATCAATTAACCCAAACAATTTTTCTTGGATTATTCACAGGATTAGGTAGTGTACATATACATATGTCGATTGAATCTATATGACCTTTACACTTTTAGTACACATACATACATACTGATAACTTTTAAACCTCCCAACATAGTTTTGCGCCCAAAATATTACTCAAATTTGATAACATATATTAGCGATAAACTAAACTACATGCGAGAATATAAAATATGTTTATCGTTTTTTATTTTGCGTGTACTAGAAGTATTAAAATTCGGTGCCCCTTCTATATATTGACATTAAACGCAATTTCCAAATGCAGGTATCACGAAAATAATGTTACTTAAAGCTTCATTGGTTTATGTTACGTGGAAAAAAATATACCTATGTAGGTATATGTATACATATAAATGATGATTATAGTACATTTAAATAGTGTGCAAAGGTAATCTTTGTGATTGATTATTAATTTCAGCAGGTGGAAAATATTGAAAGCCTTGAAATTCCCGCTCCATCATCATCACCGGCAGACGATTATAGCGCTTTGCGTACAACGAAAAATGCCAATATGGCAACGCAAGCAATTTCGTTCGATATAGAAATATCTTTTACCGTTTATTAATTGAATTTCGTAGCACGATATTCGAAAAATCTATCGTATAAGAGAACATAGATTTTTCGTTAAATTATTAAAGACATTATTTGTTTTTAAGCAGGTTAAACCTATGCAATATACACGCATGGGCTAGCATATTGAAGCTTCGGCTAATAATTATCTGATAGTTTCATTTTAAGAATTCTTTATTTACGTTTGATTTTCAATCATTTATTATTAAATATAATGGATCCTCGGATACATAGAAGAACAGAGCCAGAAAAAGGGCCGGGTGATTTGGTCAGTGCCATAACCTTCAGAATTATCTGTTTCTAAATACAATCATACGAATACAGTAAAAGCTTTTGCAATGTATAGAAATTTCTGTGTATATAAAATGGATGATCAATCAAAAAATATTTCCCTCTGCTTAATATCTAAAGAATTTATAATTGAAATATTCGTGTGTTATTTTTGTTATGAAAACAAGCAAAAAATAATTAGGCATTTTAATTGAAATCTTCCAGATAGTTGAATGGCTGAACGAGGCCTCCTTAAATTCTGGGGAAGATGTGAAGGTTTCAAATTTGTGCAAAGTCCAAGAAATTTTAATTAACAAGGAGCCGCAGTTGCTTCCCTTATATTTGGACGAAGCATTGCAATTTTCTTTAGATAGAAATGCAGAAGTTAGAAAAACAGTAACAGGTTTCATAGAGGAAGCTGGGTAACTATTATTGGGACTTGTATCACAAAATTTTTCGTTAATCCATTTATTACAATTATGTTTTACTTACAGAGTGAAACAACCAGAAGTAATTCCGCGTTTAGTTCAAGTACTTTTAAGATTAGTGTCCGATGAATCATCGGCAGTTGCTAAAAGGGCGCTCAGAGCTAGTGGTAGGATATTAAGAGCAGCATTAAAATGGATATCTATTGCTACCACAGTTACTGCAGAAATGGAAGTAGCTTGGAATCAACTTAGTGCTCTTAAAGTTCAAATTATAAATATGATTGATAGCGATAATGATGGGTAAGTACATTCGAATCTTATTCTTCTTTATGTTGACATCGTTTTAATGTTTTATTTTGCTTATATTGCAGTATTAGGACACAAGCAGTGAAGTTTCTCGAAGGTGTGGTTTTAATACAAACGTATCCCGATCCTGATGCACCAAAAAAACAAGATGATTTTTCTTTAGAAGATATCCCGCTAACATTAAAAATAGCCCGCAGGCGAAAGTTAGAGGAGGAAGCCAATGACGTGATGGAATTATTAATTAAATTTCATGGCTCCCCCCATGTTAGTAGTGTTAATTTAATGACATGCATGGGATCTTTGGCATTGATTGCAAAGACAAGACCTCAATTTATGCCAGGTGTAATACAAGGTGCGTAGATTCTTCAGGGGTACATTAGAATTGTGTTAAACTCTAGACTAATGGATGCAACCTTGCAGCTTTGCAAAGATTGCAGAACGACTTACCGCCAACATTATCTGACTCTCAAGTAACTAGTGTGCAGAAACAATTGAAATTGACTCTATTAGGGCTAATGAAACACCCAGCCAGTATAGAATTTGCATCTACTATAGCGAAACAACTAACGCAGTTAGGAGCAAAAGAGCAAGAAATTCTAAAGGCTTATCCAAAGCCTGAAGACATACGACGTATGAAGAAACGTCAGCAGGTAAATGTTTAATTAACTTTTGCTGCAAGCATTAATAACAATTTCATTATTAGAAATATTTAACGTTTTCAGGAGGCAGCTGCATCTTCGGCTGCAAAACGTGTGAAAATAGAAACATCGTTAATACCGGATGAAACTGAAAGTGTACCAAGCTTGGTAACAGCAACAAAATTGCCTGAACTGATTGAACTTTCAGAAAGTTTCATTGGTGAAAGATTAAGTGTGGAAATTGCTACAGCTTTAGTAATGGATAGCATGGTAGCCCGTTTTATATATCACACTGTTATTAATATTATTATTATTATTTTCACGTGTAATTTGTTACATTAATGTAATTAACAGGCGTGGGTACCTGATACAATGACAGCGATTTTTCAAAGAGAATATCAACCTAGTTCGACAACCGATATAAATGTTCAGCGGCAAACGATTGCTAAATTGCTAGCGGCCCAAATAAAACAGGCGAAAACGAAAAAGAAAAAGGATGCTAAAGATGAGGAGGCTGTGATGGAGGATTTAGTAAAAAATCCTACCATCAGCGTAGCAGAAGCGAAACGAGAAAGAAAACGCGAGAAGGATAGAGAAAAGGAGAAAGAAGCAAAGGCATCTTTAGAAGCTCACGAAAAGTCGTTGGCGAAAGCAAGAACTCGTTTGAAAGCATTGAAATTGTCCGAAGTAACAAAACCATTGCCAAAAGAGGTAAAAGAAAAAATGTTGCTGATGGCTGTTAATCGAATTTTGCTTTCTGAAAAAACCGCCATGTTTGGTGGTGTTGCAGCTATAAGGTATAATGGCTCATAGGCCCTTCATATATTTAAAAATACCATTAATAGAGATAGCAATGACTCTCTCGAAAATTTATTTTAGGTCAAAAATTTTAACCACCCTGGCAGCAACGTTTAATCCATACATTAAAGAAGCAGTATTACGTTATATCACCGATGACATGAGAAATCGTTTAGACTTAGCTTTAGGTTGGTTGTACGAAGAATATGCATTACTTCAGGGTTTCCAAAGACGAACTACCTTGTGCTCAAAGCCCCAAGAAGCTCCCCATCAGGCTTATAATTTTTTATTATGTACCTTAGTATCTGCGATAGATTTAGTGCAAGGCAAAGACCGCGACACGTTATTATACAGGTAATCGATTCTTTCGACGAAGTGTTCAACCACAGAAAAAAAAAAAAAGAAACAACATTAAGTACATATGCATTTTAAAAAGGTTGTACTTGGAAGCACCTTTAATCACCGAAGATGCCGTAGAGGCTTTGAAAATGGTATCTTCGGACGAAACAAGAGGATTAGCACCGTTGCAGTTATTGAAAGAAATGGTTATTCGAAGGCCGACAAAGCAATTAGTTTTTCTGAATGTATTATTATGTCACACTGGTCACGAGAACAATACAGTAAGTTACAACGATACGTTATAATTTACGGCGCTCAGAAGAGCATGCACAATTTTAACATGCCAAGCATTCTAATTTTTTTGTTTACAAATAGATAAGGGAAGCTGCTATACAATTAGTTTGCCAGCTGTATAGTCGTTCTGAATTGAGTAAACTCATAGAAGAATACGCCGTTCTTTATTTAGGTTTCTTACGACTTCATACCCCACCAGAGATCGTTTTCGGTCAAGACCGAGGTAGACCACAAGTTGAAACTCAATGGGCTGAATCAACTACGAGGGCTTGCCTTGGATTGTATCTTGCTCTCTTGAGCGAACACCAAGATTTGATTCACGAGTAGGTCCATTTATTGATTGTATCAGTGATATATATGTATATATATTTATATAAATGCGTATTTAATAGGTTGGCTAGGGTTTATACATCAATGAGCGCAGATGTAAAACGTATGGTTCTTAGATTAGTAGAAGGACCAGTACGATCTTTGGGAATGGGTAGCCCACAATTATTGGCATTGGTTGAAAATTGTCCTAAAGGCGCAGAAACCCTGGTTACAAGGATCATTCATATCCTTACAGAGAAGTGTACGAATTAATTTGTAATCTGACTCTTTATACTTTTCAATGTTAAATTAATATTTGATCTATTGTTTCATTATTAGCCGCACCAAGCGCGGAATTGGTAGCAAGAGTGCGCGAACTTTATCAAACCAGAGTGTCTGATGTTCGATTTTTGATACCTGTTCTAAATGGTTTAACAAAAAAGGAAGTCATTGCTGCCCTTCCAAAACTCATCAAGTTAAACCCCATAGTTGTTAAAGAGGTAAATGCATTATCAGCAATGATAACGTAAGACTAAAAAACAAAAACTAAATATTACAATTCTATGATTCTTTTGCAGGTATTTAATAGATTATTAGGAACTCACAATAATGAAAGTGGTGTGCCTCATACATCTCCCATCACACCCGCTGAATTGTTAATAGCCTTGCATAATGTAGATCCAAGTAAAGCTGAATTAAAAACAATTATAAAAGGTACAAACTTATTAGGGTATAAAATATCCTTGTTTCAAAAAACGAATTTTAATCGTAATAATCTCTATTTACAGCCACATCCCTCTGTTTTGCGGAGAAACAAATATATACGCAAGAAACGGTGGCTGTTGTAATGCAACATCTTATGGAAATGACACCGCTTCCCACGTTACTGATGCGAACGGTAATACAGAGTTTAGCGCTATACCCAAGATTAAGTGGATTCGTTATGAATATACTTCAGCGCTTAATTCTTAAACAAGTTTGGAAACAGCCAAAAGTTTGGGAGGGTTTCGTAAAGTGTTGTGAACGTACACAACCGCAAAGCTTCGCAGTCATTTTACAACTTCCTCCAGCACAATTGGCCGAGGCTTTAAAAATGGCAAGCAATCTGCAAGCTCCTTTGTTGGCGCATGTGGAAGCATTTGCCGAAAATCAGGTACTTTCGTCAACCCACTAGTTTACTATACTTCATTAACGAAGGGGATATAATTAATGTATAATTCATGTAATATTATAGAAAGCGCACATTCCACAGTCAATAATGGATGTTATTCAGGGTAAATCACCTTGCGACATGCATGATGAATTTGATATTGTGAGTAAAAATGCTTGTATATAAAACAAATTGATTTTTATGCTATTATATTTAAAAAAAAATAAATATATAAACTAATCCAAATAGTTTTTCCTTACATTTCTTACAGGCACCACCCGGTGATTACCCGATCGAACAAAAACCAGATACTATGGAAATTGATATTTCAGAACCAGCTCCTCCTGGTTTAGATTAGCATAAACTCATTCCAGTGTTGGGATCTGAATCATCATCCACAAATTATCCCAACTTTAATGAATTCACATTGTAAATTATAAACTATTATTTTCGTATTCCGTAATGTCAGAAATGTTCAGTAATCTGAAATGTTAGATCCACGTATTCAACGAGTCACATACAATATGTAAATATTTTATTTTACTTAGAACATCCTAAAGATCCAGTTAATTTTATAAATACGACATCCCTTTCTACTTCAGTTTTGTAAATAGAGCATGCATATGTTTGTATATACATATATTATTTTCTCTACATAATATAGAGACGCAAGTACACAAGTCGATAAATGTATTTCATATTCCATGTTATACGTGATAAACGTTTTTAATATCTGTCTTTTTCGTAACAAATTCAAACAATATATCAGTAATAATTGTAAATTCATTATTTGCGTGCTAATATTTCATTTTTCATAGAACACAAAGTTAGAGTCTTATTGGCATAATGAGAGAATAGGTAAAAATTTGTGCAGAAACTATTTACATTGGAACATAAATTTTAAAGATACCTTCTTATACATTCGGGCATTTCGCTGTATTAAATTTATTATACCACTGATGTCGTGTACATAGCTGATTTTTGCAATGTGAATATTAAGTGCTGGATATTCATTTTACGAATACTGCATACTGTTCATACTTGTATCCTTAAGGCGAACAAAGTAAGTATACAAAATTGTATTATATATTACTTTAATTGTAATCGATCCTTAACTGTGCCATTAGACATAGTTTACGCATACCTCACGTTTGATTCGTAGTAAATGAAGAAATATGTACATTATGCGTAAGAATCTAATATATTGTATATATGTATGAGATTTTATACGAAGAGAAAAAAGAAACGCTTGAAAAAAGTTAACTTTTATTCAGAAATATTACAGAGATCGAATTACATACAAAAAGTAAATAAACTATTCATTTTTTACGTCCATCGAAGTTTTCTTGTACATGGTTGTAAAAATTGATTAGCAATAAATTAGTTCTTACTTGATACAACTTTTTGCAATGTATATTACGATTGTATAATAAATATGAATTCTCGGGCTCGAGTTGAAAAGCTATACAAAATTATCCAAAGTCAACCCCTGTGTCTAGCAAATCGCGCAACATAAATGATGTCTTTTTCGGTAGTACCCTAAAAGAGCGAAATATTAATTTTACCGTGTGAATGTTTTCTTCCGCGATATGTACACTTGGTAATATTACTACTCCCATTACCTAAGAATATGGCCAAGGTAAAGTAAATATCCTGGTATACTGAATTCTGTGTAATTTCGACGGACACCATCTAAAATTCGTTCGGCTGCTTCTGTTGCGGACATGGTACCAAAGTAACTCGGTATTCTACATAAATTACAAAGAATCAATGTCTAGTAAAATATGATATTGTACGTGTTATTGCTTACCTAAAACGAATATTTTTTACTACTTCAGCTCCTACAATAAAGGGATAAATGTGAACTAAGCTAATCAAGATATTAATGTTTAAATGTCTGAACTCTGTTTGTAACGATTCAGCTAATCCTTGAACCGCAAACTGTGCAGTGATCAAAGGAATTCTGTTTCCACCTGTGACAACACCTGAAAGGCCAGCTACAGATGACAGAAATACTATGTGCCCCCTGCCAGCAACCTCCATGCATGGTAAAACTGCATCCAACAACTGTAAACAATAGTTGATATTAATATTTCAAAGTATAATACGTATAATGCAACCAAATAGTTACCCAAAAATGGCTAATAATAGCCAAATCGATTGTATTCTTTATTGCTGGTGAATCCTGAAGTAATGCTCTAGGGCTAGGTATACTGCAACAGTGGAAAAGCATTGTAACTACACCCATCTCTGATTTTATAGCATTCACTGTATGAGCTACCTGTTGTACAGTTGTTATCATCAAATCAATGTTATATCAATGTATTATATCTTGATACAAATTTTGTTTTCAATATATTAGACTTGCCTCATATTTATTTGTTACATCACAAGTGTACATTTTGGCTACACCCAATGAGCTAGACGCCACTTGGACTGTGTACTCACAATTTTCAACATTAATATCTACACAAGCAACATTAGCACCTAAATGACACAAATGAATTGCTAATTCTCTACCTACTCCTCTTCCTGCACCAACAACCTGTAATGATGATACAATGTGTTTAAAATATTATATGTACATTCTTTGTGAAAAAAATTTAACAAAATTTATTACCATTATAATTTCCCGATCAACGTTTTTCAAATATGGAGGTTTAAATATTCTGAACAGTGCAACCAAAATGGAAGAAAATATTCCAATTAAGAGGGAGAGAATATCTAATATCAAAATCATGATGGAATATACTTTTAGTAGCATCTTTGGTGGTTTCAAGTATCTTCTTAAGCTCTCCTAGAATATATATTTCGCTTTCATTTTTAGCTATTTAATTAATTAGTGACACTTATCAGAAAAAAAGATACCTTGCTCTGTGATAAAATATTAAGGTAATGCAATTTTTTCGAAAATTATAAATTTTAAATCGATTTAACTGTACTATCGCAAACAATTACGGATTTACTTACCATTTCAACGATCAAATTTGTACGCGCGATCGTGTTAACGAATAATTATGAATTAATTGTACCCTTGTAAGAAGGCTTGTTAAATGTAAAAATGTATACATTGAAACGTGTATCAAGTTACGTCGTCATGAACTTTTGTGATAACTTATCATAACGTTATGGAGAGGGAGAAAAGAAAGCTATTCAAAATTTATACTAAACTATGCAATTCGTAATGACATCAAGACACGTGAATAGACATTTTTAAACGAGAAACCAATGATTTTTTTACAGTTTTATAATCATACCACGTGTTAAGTGTTCAAACATTCGAGCATGACTATTAACGTTCATGCACTAGCAATAAAATATTTGTTGCTTTAATACTTTTCTGAAACGATTAAAGCGAAACGACACTTTCTTTAATATAAACGAGACGATTCAAAATCTAATGGGATACTAAAAGATTTCGAACATTTAACCTTACAGTTGCTTTAAATCTACTTACCCGCGATTTCTTATTGTAGTTTAGTTTGGGGTTTATATGCATGTATGTAGTCTTGCTAATTTAATTTTTGGACGTCGCTATTTATACCGTATAAATATATTATAACTTATTATATTATCTGATATTAAGTTAATATTAAAACAATATTAGAATTTATTTCGCAACGTTTTCAAATTCGTAATTGGATAAGTATACGTTGATCTTATACGTATAGAGAGTCAATCCAACTATGGCGAAGAATTGAAATATTGTCCAACAGTTCACAATATTATAAAAAAAAATGATGAAGGAGAGGTACGAATAAATATTTATATTTATGTCTTAAAAAAAAAAACAATACCTTAAGGCATAATGAATTAATGCTCGGTTGTTATGTATAATTGGACATATTTGATCAAGCTAACTTGCTTATTATGCACTTTGTGTTCTACTATTTTCTAAAGTTACAGTCTTGTAAAAATTTAATGAAATAAAGAAAAACGGAAAGAAAAATTCGTGCACCCCATACCCGTCGAATGTTTAGCTGAATATGCATACATATGTATACTATGTGTTTGAAACGGGTGTGACGTAACAGTTAAGAAAGGTTCGAGACGCATAAGTTTGAACGAAAATAAATTAATTCGCAATGTGGTTCGAGGTCCTTCCACCCTTAATTATTATAACGACGTTTCTTACAGCACCATATTATGTTACCCCGTATATAACTAAATATTTTACAGGACATGTATGTGGTTTGTATAACATAACCTCGATATAATACTGTTCATTTGAATAATAAATATAGTTGAAATCTGTGTTAGCTTTTCAAAGTCTTATCATTTTTTCTCTTTCAACTTGTATGTGAATACGAATCTTGATACTAATAATATAGATTATTGTTACAAATAGTTTTACAAACCTATACCTTAGAATTAGTACAGTGTTTTTTGACTACAAAGAAATTCAGCATTGTTTATATGTACTTGTTGTGCGTAATATTAATTACTTGATGCTTCCTTTTCTTTTTTAGGCAGCGACCAGAAATGAAAGAAATTTTTTTGAACGGGCAATGTTAGCCCGGGACATGCATCTAACGCATCAAATGAACCTTTATAAAGTAAGCGGATATATAATATTTTAATATTAAATAATAAAAAGTTCTCTTATTGCGTATTACCTATTATATATATTCTGTCTGCATATCCTATATACTCTACTGTTACATATTAATTTATATTGTATTATGCCAAGGATACTATTATTCTTAATTTAGAATATTTATACTATATCAACTTTAACTTTTCCAGGGTCTAGAATGCTTGCCCGATGAATAAAACGACAAGTTTATATACAAATATCAATTGATGTTTATTAGCTTAGTAAAAGTTCTATGTAAATATGATAACGTAAAATACACAGAAAAGCAATAAACTTAAGAGTAAGTTATTATGTTATATAAATATATTAAAGCCCTTTATATATATTTATTTCCCTGTACAGGTGTAGCTTAGGGAGAAAAGCAGTTCTGTTAAATGGTGTATTTTTGTTTGCGTGAAGTACAATATAATATATATAGTATATATGTATAATAAGATTCTTCTCCTCGATACAATGCAAAAACATGTGGCCTTTGGAATGATATTTCATACGACGAAGAAGTAATTTAATCTATTCAGGGACACGCTTATAAATTCTTTAATTTCTAATCTAATGAATTTTGTGCTTTCAGTAAAGAAAATAGATATTTAGAACAATGCGTACGCTCAACAGGAATACTATCTTCCCTTCACGAATAGCCAAAGATTTTCTCTACCAATTATATTTCCGCTATTAATTCCTGTGATTCACCTCCAATATGCCTGAAACGTATCTCTGGATAGAAATTCTCATTAACTCAGGTAAATTTGAAACACTGTGCGATAGCTATTTGAAAAAAAAAAGGACTTCCAGGTGTTCTGGGCGACTCATGTCCTTTGTTTTCACCCCGTTATAGTTCTAAACCCCTCAAAAATATTATAAGTTCGGCCCCTATGCGTAGAGAGAGATAAAGAACAATAGACAGCCGAGGGGGACAGGCCTTTGAACCGGGAACATAAAAGGTGTTACAGGGCTGGGTGCTTTTTTTGTCAAGAACGATAATAATAAAAAGATGGGAGACAGAGTTAATAGTAATTATTACGAGACTAATTAAAACGTTACACTAAAATTAGGATACTATAAGGACAAGCTGTCGATACAATCGCTTCTCTTAGATATCGTTGCTATCAACGATTGTCTCTAAGGCGCATCTTATGTTATGCTCCAACTGAAACGTTTTAATCATCGATAAAAAGAAAGAACGATTATAGATATAAAATAAGGTAGATACGGGCTGAAATAATGGGCGTTGCACTGATTGTGAGTCATCGATTACAAGATCGCAAACGGATAAGATCTTTCCGCAAAGATAGGATCACTTAATAGCGGCCAAATACTTTGCACTGTATAGGATCTGGGAGAAATTCTCAAGCCAGTGCAGGTGATCCGGTCACGAAATCAGAGTTTATCGATTTTACATTCATCCCCGGCACGTTATTCCGAGCAATCGACGCTTGTCGTCGCTCAGTATCAAAAAATTAAACATCCGATGAAGATCTCCCCAATGATTTCCGATGCGACTAGCAAAGGCAATTTCTTTTGTTCCGCACGGTACCCTTGCCTGGATGGTATTACAAAGCTAATTACCTGTCAGCTTTTATTCGTCGCATAGAGTATGCTTTCAATTTCAGCAGCAATCGCGGAAAAACGGGTCGGAAAATCGGTCCTGCCTGAGAGATCGCTCGGCGGTACCTTATAGCTTTAAATCGGTCGTCGGTCTTCGGTCTCGACGAGCGACCTCGCAGTCGAGTGCGAGACGCCGGCCGAGCAACGTCGTGTTGTGCGTCGCGATATTTTGTACTTAACGAATCGTACCCTCGATTTCTCATTGATAACCGCACGAAAATTCCATCGTCTTATAAATACAGAATTTCTGAACAAAAGTGAGAGCAACGTCGTAAAAAAAGAAACAAACGTGTCTGATTTTTTTGCGCGGGAATTGTAAGGAAATACAGTCGAATTACGGTCACAACAGTTTGGTGTACGGTCCTTCGAGCCCCAAGGGGGCGGAAATTTGAACAAGCTATGATTCATTAGAGCGAACGAAGCAACAGGAATTCTTCGAATTGCTTTCTTCTGGATCGCTTCGGCAGCATTATCGTCAGGGTTTCGTGTTTCTACCCCGGCGTTACCCCTTCGTGGCAGGATTAATTGTACCGCTACGTCGAAAGGAACAGCAGCTACGTATACATTTAGTGGCGAATTGAATCGACGAAAGTTTTGGACGGCGTTCATGGACAACCTGTTAGTCATGTGGGGACGGTAAAAACCGCTCGGGGCAGGAACTCTGGAAGAGCAGTTTCTCGGAAACGGCCGCTAGAATGGTAATAACGATGTAGCGGAACCTGCTCCCCGACGCGGACACAAGCAAGGATACGCGCTTCTATACGGCCACGAACGTTCTTCCTTCGAGCTCTAATGTGGTGCGATGTTTGCCGATTTTCCAAACTCTGTGTCTTTATACGTATGTACGCGTAACATGACATCCTGCTCTGGACCGCGAGGCTACGAAAACGCTGTGGTCTAATACCAGGAAACAAAGGTGGACGGAGAAGAAAGTACACGAACGTTTAGTGACGAACAATTGCGTAGCATGGGACGCTTTTGGAACCCCTCTGGAGGATACCACGAGAAAAAGACAGGTATGCAAAACCTAGCAACCATTATTTGTATATGTATAGTACTTTTTACGAGCGTTTGTTTTGAACCGAATAGAGCGCGTTGCAGCACGCTGTGGCTATATGAAACGTACAATCGCGGTACATACACGATGTGGTTCGTTCTATTATTTACGTCGGACGTTGCTGTTGTTTCTTTCCCAAACGTTTCAGATGCGCAAAAATTACTCCGGTCAATCGCGTAGTAGGATAAGACGTACGCATACCCGCGACGCAAAAAGGAATTGCGACTCATAGTTTCGTGAAAAATCAATCGGTCGCTTCGTGTAGCCTCGCGACATTTCACAACCGGTTTGATACTATACGAGATACACAACGGTGTTTCGCAATCGATTCGCAATCTTCTTCTCGCTCGTATTCTTTCCGCGTGTAATATCGCGACACGGTTACCACCGGCGATATTTTCGGTCCAAGGCCATCGAGTTCTGAAAAACATTTCACGAGCACATCATCACTGTATCCCCATTGCTCGCGACTACCTCTCCCGTGAGACAGTAAATTTCCTTCGTGTCCGGGGGGGAAAAAAAAATCTTCCCATTTTGAGGTCGTCGCGGGTGAAACGGCGACTCGTGGAATTACAGGTGCATAGGTGATGCCCAGACAAATATTTAAATTCCATTAAAATGCACCCTCGGGAGTTAAAGCTGGAAGCGGGAGACAGCGATGCCGAGATTTTTGCGTGCGACAAGAGACAGAGATCGGATCGAGATCGAGTTAAATTACTTTTCCGCCTCGTGCGCGGACGGATGCAACGCGGGAAAGCTATTTAATCTTCGTTCCTGAACGTTGATAAGTCGCTGCCGGTACCGTGTTCCCGTACCACGATTTTCATACCGTACGAGAGTCATCTTTTGGGCAAATCGTCTGCCACGCGAACAGCCCTTAGTTACTACGTGAACCGGCTCGAGATGAATGTAGCCGACCTCGGGAAGATGCGAATCTACGACTCCGCCGCCCGCTAAAAAAATCGGCTGAAACCTTTAGGAAGCGAGCGTGATGCGATAAATTTGCAGAGCGAGTTCGAATCAGTCGAACGAAAAATGGCAGACAACGTTTTAATTAAAATAATTTTCACACGCATTAGTCGCGTTCACGCGAGCAAACTCCTCCCGTTCACGTGCGATTCGTCGGGATTGCGCGCGTAATTAAAATTTCCATCGCTTTGAATTTGCGCGCACGTATTCGTCCCTTTATGCGTATTAAATATTAAATTGGTGACACACATAAACTCCGGTGGAGGGAAGGTTTCGTTCATTTTTTATCCACCATCGCGCGGTCGTTGCTCGCGTAAATGCAAGAGGGAAACGCCAGCTCATTTCTGAAAATGATATAGACGGCAGGATTTTCCGTTTCAATTTGACCAAAGTACATATGTATCAGCGTGCCTGCGTGTATCTCCAGCGTCCACGTAATAACGTGAGAAAAAAAACTAAGCCAAGACCGTATCGTTATCGGCTTGTTCGGCACGTCGGGCCTGTCTAATCTTCGTTTACAAGGGGAGAAAGAGCCTGACGACAGAATGCTGGAAACTCAACGGGGCAAGCCCGTGAAGTAAGTTGCTTGTAAGACAGAAGCAACAAGCAATACGCTTTCATGGGACGCTCGAATCGGTCTTGCGCCACGCTCGCCGGTGTTTTCCGCAAAAGGGTTTTCCGCGTATCGCCGTTCGCGCCAGGCATCCCGTTCGCGTATTTAAGCACATAATTAAACGTTGTTGCATCACGGATAAATGCAATAATCCTTGCGCAGTGGCCGGTTTCCCATTCACGGAGACCGCGAGCGAATAATTGCTTTTGCTTCATTGTTCAACACGATCGGCTCGTGTTCCGCGCTACAACGAACCTCTGGCATTGTCTTTTACCGTTCCTCGGGCAACTCTTCTTCTTGGAACAACGTTTCTTGTTTAAAACGTTTCGAGCTTTCGATCGTATGTATGCACGGACTCCCTTCCCGTCCCTCTTCGAGTCCACGCTGGTCTCCATTCTTCTCCATTCTTCTCCATTCTCCTCCATTCTCCTCCATCCCAGCTTCACGCCTGTTGCTTCGAATCATGACGAATTTCCGCGCACCTGGAGCGAAACTAAGCAGATGTTCCGTGGGCGATCGCAGAACGCCTGCAACTGTTGGGCATTTCGTCGGCACAAAATGTGGCCTCGGATCGCCTTGGTGAAAAAAGAGAAACGGAGCTACGATTGATTCGATATTAACATAGATCCGCGCGAGCTTATGTTACGGTGATTTGTCGATCGTACAGGAACGTCCTCGTGAACGCAAGTTTGCAGGCAGTGGGAACGGCTTCACCCCTTTTCTTCGTGCCCTTTCCTCCGATCGATCGAACGCGTTACTCGGTTCTTGAATTTGCTATTGTCGTCCGCTTTTATTATATTCGCGTGACGCTGCAATACGTAATAGATGTGAATTCCGGCAGTTGTGTGTTTTATGAAGGAACGTTGTATTCGACTGTTTTGTTTCACGAGTACGGCCCGCCTGTTCCTTTCGGCTTCAATACATACATATCTCGTATCCATGGGGGAAAAGGACAATCGGCGATGCTTGACCTGCCTCTTTCGTATCTCCGTTCGATTTTCAGTTGGCCAATGCAATTTTTGAGCAGACATTCTTTTTTGCAAATGCGTACACCTGGCCAGTCGAGAACGCGTACACTCGGGGCAATTGATGCTACGAATGAATTAAATTAAAATTGCTCCTCGCGTTTTGTTCTGCACGTGGAACCGGTTGGAAGATTGGAAAAGCAGGCAAGTTTTTTCGCACGAACGCAACAGAACAAAAGGCATCGCAGAGTATCCACGTACTTTTATTCCGGCGCTATTGAACGGCGTCGATTTGAAATATTCAGAGTAATCACCAGCTGTACGCTCGCGCTATTAAAATTCTATCAACATTTTGAAAGGGCTCCGTTTCCACGCGAGATCGAATCGTATTCGGCCCGACAAATATAAGTTGTACCCCTTTCGAGAATTCTGAAGCCGCGAGCACGCTCCTTCGATTATATTAACGGGGAAACATTGCCGTAATTTGCATAACGAACATTGAATGCGATAATTCGCGGCGTCCATATTTCTGCCCCGCATGTATAACTACTTTGGGTTTCGCATCGCTTTGCTGGCTTTCCATGTAATCGTCCTCGGGCTTCCATTCGCGTTTCTGTACGACTCGCAGATTTAATAACCAAACGGGAACGCGTAGGGGAAGTGGACGGCTTTTCAGAGACAGGGAAGCGAAAGGTAATCGATTTTCGAGAAAAACGACGAAGACTTCTCTCCATCGCTACACGGTTGATCGATAATCGCTGTCAATTAATTTCGCCGCGGCGACTCTTCTTGCATTCAATTAATCGTCGCTATTACCCGGCCGAAATCATAATCGTGCCACGCCGCGATTACGATCCCTTTGCTGTCTTTATCGATATCGCGACGGAACGTGCGTTTCGATTATCGCCAGAACTTCAACGCCAATTCCGTTCCGCGTAGCCCGCGCGCATTTCGATTCAGCCGATGAACAAAATTACCCTTAGAACCAGTCGTGCCGTTAAACCGAAAAACTTGCCCGCTTCGCCCGGATCTTCGACAAGGAGTAAACTTAATACCAGAAAACGGGCCACGGGAGAATTAATCTGCGCCCCGTAGGCAGGTTGCTTTTCCTGTTTATCTTTTCAAGCTTCCCGAGAACAGCTGTCAACGCGTGTCTCGAGGCTCGCGACCCCGCCTTCGTTATCACACAGTCTTGAACCGTCCCGGGTACTTCGGTGCCGTGAGCAAATTTGTCGGGGTGGCGAGCCACTCCGAAACGGTCGAAACAAATTTTGTCCAGCGAGAGCCGAGTGTCCGGGCGTAATCTAAATTGGCGGATCAAAATTATTCGAAAACAAAGGGAAGTCGGCGCGGCTCGAGCAGGCGCGGCAGAGAGCTAGGTTTCTCTTAACGACGGCAGAACGATGGGGGGTGGTCGATGGAGGTGACGTTGGGGTGCATGCAAGGGGATAGAACGCGCGTGGAGACCGTGGCAGAGAACGGTCGCAGTCGTTCCCTCCCGTTTAGAAACACATCGAGAGATAGAGGGTGGCTTCGGGTCCGCTCGTCGCAATCGATGTTCCAGTTAAAACTGCACACGGCATGTTAATGAGCGTTAATGGAAGACTAACGCCGGGCACCCGGGCACCCGGCACGGAAACAAGAGCGAAAAAAAAAAAAAGAGAAGAAAACAGCGAGTGGTAACTGTGCCGGCAAGTCGGACGCGGGCGAAGGAATAATTACGCGGATCCCCTCAACGACTGTCCTGCTGCATTCTTCCTGAAATTAGCTGGTAATTTCATTCCGGAAGTTACGGATACGCCCGACTAGAGAGCGACTTGTGTATCGAGTTTTAAGCGAGGACAGAGGGCTGGCAAGCGCGAACCAGGCCAGACCCGCGATCATTACCGATCTCCTCCATCTGACTCCAGCTTTTTTTCACGCCGCGTCGGATGCCAGCCATGAATTTTACTTCCGTTTGCGAACGAACAGCGACTCCGCGCCCAGTTGGTCGGGTGGAAACGACGGTGATCCCGGGAAGCGGTAGCCAGGCCTGCTTGTATTTCTAGGGCTGCTCGACCTACTGGAAATATACAATGTACCCGAAATTCGAGGCGAACTAAACTGGTTTCGTCGTATCGGGGCGGGGGTTTCTGAGTTTCACTCGAGCACGTCTCGACGGGGCATCGCGAAGAAGTTTTATCGCGGAAGTGCGAACTGCAGTCCACGTTCGCCGTTTCTGCAACCGTGCATCGTACATGCATGCACTTCAACGAGAGCGGAGCCGTGTCGCTCCTTGCGATCGGTGAAAGAAATCCAAGGGCCGACTGTTAACGGGACGCGCTCCGTTTCGTGCGGCTATATCATTTTATTGAAATAAATAGCGGGCGACGAGGGAACAGATTTCTCTTGCTTTTCGCTGAAACGAGAGCGCTTTTTTTTGCCTTCCAATCGAAGACTTCGCGTCGCGGGAAACGAGCACGCCGTGCTCAATCAGCGGCGCACTGTTCACCTGGCGCGGCGCCTCGACGAAAAGAATGAACGCAATAAGTTTCTTAGAAAAGTCTCTCGTTCACCTAAATGCGCCTCCTGCACGCTGCATCACGGCCACCTGAATACGTGATTGCGCGTTTCAAGGCCGCTGCATCATTAGGAATGCAACCCGATCTCCGGCCGCGCTACATCTCGACAAGCCGATCGATGAATCGATCGTTAGCGAAATACAAAACAGAGGTGGTAAGCGTCACACGATCCTTAGAGACGATCTCGCGCCACCTGTGCAATCGTCGATTTGCACGTACGAGTTCGTCAATACGTTCCGATGCCTTCTCGTTCGACCGCGATACGTCGTAGGTGAAAATTTGCATCGATTCCTTGAACAGAAACGACTTTGGACCAGGAAGAGGGGCTGCTCAAAGATGCGCTACCTTCGCCTCCGCGTATTTCTCTAGCTGATAGTTTCTTTAACGAGGCCGACGAACTTTTACCTTGAATCGCTCCCAGAAATCTGTCTCGTTAAGCGCTCCACCCATCGGCCGCGAAGAAATTATTTCGAAACGCGAATTCCACGGTACGCCGGCCTAATCGTATCCGCCTGTGTTCCGCGAGTTTCGAATGTCGGATTACACGGCAACGCTTCGAGCTCCATTACTTTTGCAATCGGCGAGAATAATCCGAGCTTGGACTTCTGCACGCTCGAAACGCCGGCTCGTCGCAATATAACGCGCAACTCGAATCATCGCTCTCGCGTAACGAAATTATTTCGGAATTAGTTCGATGCGGAGCCCCTGAATCGCGCGGTGTCGTTCGAAAATATACCGGCAAATTTGTTCGTCGGATACGTTAACCCGTTCCACTCGTCGCGTCTCACGATTTCTGTCGAAACTGGCGGTAGACGAAAGTCGCGCGGCCACGGCAGAGGGAACCTTGTGGGCGGATATAAATCAAATTGAAAGAAATCCGGGTTTCACGTAGCCGTTCGTAGCCGCTCGCAATATAAACGGAAGAAGAAGCCGGCACGATTGCTTCCACCTTGCCTAAATTTAGCCTATGAGCGTCCTTCAATTTAATCCGTTCTTCTTGACCCAAAAGCATTTCCATCCTCGTGTAAAGACCACGGAGGAGCAAGTTACACGGAGCTGTAATTATTAATGGCCCGTTAGAGAGATGAAATCTTCTCTCGTTGCCGTGATTTCGTTACCCCGTTCGGTATACACGCGTTTCCCCTTTCACTCTATGGGACCGTTTAACGCGCGGCCGTTTTACAGGTTGCACGAATGTATCCCATTCGTGTCCGCGCAAAATCCTCGATATATCCCTGCGATTTTTCACAGGCTCGGCTCCGTCAGAGATTTTTTTGTGGGAATAGAAATCCAGCTTTCGTCGATGGTTTCCTTCTGCGCGCATGTTCGATCGATTCGACGAATTTCAAAGGGTCGCGTTTACAATGTTAAACGTCGTCGTCGTCGTCGTCGTCGTCGTCGTCGTCGTCGCTGACGTTTCCGCGTTACGCGGATCCGTACAATTTTTAACAAATATCGTATTACGTGCTTCCTTTGTGGCGTCGCTAGACGAGAAGGAGAACGGCCGCCTGTCGGGGAAACGTTTCATCGCAGCTTGTCCTCGTCTACTTGATCCGCTTCATTCTATTTTAATATGGAATACATTATTAATATCGAATGTCAATGTAGCATTTCAATATCGAGTGTCTCACTGCCGGTTGCGCCAGTAGAGAAGTTCTTGAGTTCGCGAGACCTCCGCAATTTTTTTCCCCCGCGGTTGTTACACTTCTAATGCGATATTGCCGGTAATGATTCCGCGAAGGAGACTGCTCACAAAAGAATCCAATAACATTCCTCCGAGTGAAGCACGACGCCACTTTTAAGGGGACCCCGGGATATAAGGTTCCGAGCCGTGAAATGCACGAAACACATTTGCCCCAAAATATATTGCGCCTTGATAATTTCGTTTCCCCTTCGCCCTCATTTTTTCCGCTTCTCTTTTAACGCTACCCCCGTCTACCGATTATGGTTACCGCTTTTTACGCCGACCAAGGAATTCGTTTTTACTGTCCCTGCCGCGACTGTTACCGCCGAACGGTGAATTGTCTTAACGATTTGCCTCGGCGTAATGTATGTAAATCCACGCTTCTCCCTAGACTCGCGCGTCCTTAATTACAATCGAACCGATTATCTCGGAACTTCTTCCGTCGTTCCGGAAAGTTGTATTAACCGGCGATCCCCGTCGATCCACCCTTTCGCAAACATTTCCGTCTGCGGTTGGTTTCAGGGAAATCGGCACGCCGGTTCACGAGAACGCGTCGCGATACCTCGATGACCGGAGTACGTCGGAAGTAATCATTTGTTTCCGTTCACGGAAACGGAATATTCATAACGCGGCTGCATAAAACTGTCGCAGCAATCGAACACGTCGCGCCGAATACAGTTCAAAAAAGGGAAGAACCCGAGAGGGCGAGGCAGCCTTCGGGCTGGCTTTTCTCATTGGTAGACGCGTGTGCACGGAACGTGTATGAATCCGTGGCAGAAATTCCACGGGTTCATTTGTACAAGTCGGATGAGACTCGGCAATGGATACACGTGCACAATATCCACGGAGCTCGAGAATATTTATGAAGCTTCGGCGAACGCGAATGAGAAATCGGTCGCGAAAGCTTTGTGATCTTCTGTGCGCCGGGGTTCTGTGCTGTGGTTCATCGGGAACACGTCAAACACTCCCCGGAGACGTTGTTTCGTCACGTCCTAATGATGTACCTCGCCTTCAGGGACGTCATCGGTGACGTCCATCCCGATTCGATGGAAGAATCTTTCCTGCGCGGGGCCGGGAAAAGTCTTTGCTCGACGGCGTTCCGTTTAAATAGAGCCACCCGGTAAAAAGGGAAGCAGCTCCCTTTTAACTCGGCTATTCGGCGACTCCGATTTTTCTTATTTCCCTCTGGCCGGACCTCGGCGTCTCCGAAAATTACTATCTCGAGCAGCCTCAGGAAGCGAAGCTTCTTTCGTGGCTCGGATCGCCGGAATTACTTTGGGCCGTCGAATAGAAATCGTCCTGTGCCGCGCTACCTGTTCTCCCCGATGGAAACGTTCGTGACTTGTCGACGCTTCGAACGGCTCGATGACTCTATTTATATATGTGCTCTCGCGAACGTACGTAGCGTAAAAGCGGTTAAGCACCGTTAAAGAAAGGTGTTCCGCTCTCTCAGGATAACCACCGCATTTTGCACGTGCGCACCCTTTTGGCAGCGCTGGCGTGCGGTGCCCCGAGGTCGAACATTCGAAGCCGTCGGGAAACATTGGGCTGGTGGTACGTGCGAATCGGCGAACGACGATTTAGCTGCCCGAATTGGGATAGGTGGAAAACTATCCCTTGCGTCTAATCTGCGATGTTTTCTGATCGCGTATCTGGATAATTAACAGCCTGGGAACTACCGTCCGTGTAATTCGCGGTCTGGATAATTGATGCCGCGGATAACCCAGGGTCTCCCTTCCGCTGTACTTGAAACGATCGAACGCTTCTCAGTCGGTGCACGCCATCGCTCGTCCTCCTTTTTTCTGCCCGTGCGTACAGCTCGCGCAGTTTTCCGTCGACGCTGAACTCCTCGGGAAATAGCGAAACGGTTTATTAACCCGTTACCAAGACGGCTTTTCCTCGATCTACTCGGCCGTGCAATTATCTTTCGAGCAGAATCGAGAACGTTTCGCGCAGTCGTTCGTCCGATCCGGTGCGCCGAGAGCACGTCCGCTTTGATACATCGTAATTGTTGCGCGTCGACGCGACGCGACGACCGAAATTTTCCCGTCGAAGGGAAGCGCGTGAGAGAAAAAGCAAATTCGTAGGCGGGCGTTGTTACAAGGGGCGAGGCAGTTTTGCAGCAGAAATGAAAGCAGTAAAGAAATTGTTATTGGACCGTTTCGGTCGACCAGCAATCTTGAAACGTAAAAACGAATTCCGTCGTGCTACGTGGGAATTACGGAAGCCGTGCTCCGGCGCGAATGGACTGAACTTTCCGGTACACGCGCTACCTGGGCTAATCCGCCAATTAAGCAAAGCGAAAATCTGAGGATCCTCCGGATACCTTCGACGCTTCGAGTCGCGCGAGTCGCTAAAATTTGTTGCGCGTCGCAGAAAGAAAGAAATCCTTTATCGTTCTGCGTCTTTCCCGACCTCTTTTCCCTAGGGAAAAAGACTTTCCGAACGATTAGCCAATCGTGTAATTGCTCGCCTTATACCTGTCCACCTGTGCGGCCGATTAATTCGCGGAAATGTGTACTTGTTTGGAGAAAGCTGTCTCATTTCTTCTTGCGAATCTCCCGAATAATGTCCGCTATTCGTTTCCGGAATCGAGCGCAGGAAATTCCGATGGATCGAAATATTCCTATTACGGTCGATCGAGTGTCGCGTCGATAAAGTTACCCGACTTCTCGAAACTTTTTCCGCGCCTTTGCGTTGCCAGTGACTCGCGAACTTTTGAGGACATAACTTTGTAGCGTTATTTGCGACCCGGTGATTCTTATTAATTCCCCGTGTCGCTCGCGAGACGAACTTTTTGTCCTCTCGCGAATCGTCGGCGAACAATTCCATTGGGCTTCCTCCGTTTTCCACTTATTTCCTTTTCCGGTCGATCGATCGAGTAGATTCGGGGAACGTTGATGCGGCGAACCAGGTCGCGATTAAAGGTATGCCGCTGTTTGTTCAATCTCCTGATTAAAAGATTGTTGATGCCGACAAAGTCCGATTGCACGATCGAAGGACGCGAATGCGTTTCCCTCAACTTTTCACTCAGAAACCGTAGCCCTTTCCCATAGAAAATATTTTTGGGTCAGCGGTTCGCAGAACGCTCTTCCAAGTTGCCAACAAAATTGAACCGTGCGCTCGAGCAGCCGTCCGCCACGAGGAATGGGGAATTTATGATTTAAAAAATGAATAATTATTCGTCGCTCGCGTACACGGCGGGTGAATTACATTCGTTACAAATTGCACGTGTTTTATGCAGATTTCATGCAGGCCATTTCGTTGAAGGATTTGGTCGCCCCATTTTGCAAACCTGCCGGCCGCATTATTTTTACGCGCGATAAAGTTTCCTTTTTAGATTCTCGTAGTGGTGCACACCCTCGCGAAACAGACGCCGAAATTACCATCGTTATTCGTCAATTCGATAAACCACGTGTGTACGTCTTCGTTCGATTTTGAGAAAGCTTCTCTCTCTCTCTCTATTTTCTTTGAAGCAAAGCATCAGAATTATACAGGAAACAGCAGAATCGTATCCCGCATGTTTCGAGGCTCGCGGGAACAGTCGAATTTGCTTGAATCCCGTCTGTTTATAATTAGCGGGGAACAGAAGGGAAACGAGGCACGCGTGCGCCGACGTACGTGAAACAGCTAGGGAACAACAATGCTTGGCTCTCGTCAGAGTGACGGGCCCACTCTATAAATCGACGGTTAAAATAATATTTGTCGTTTCCACATTATTTCCGGCGAAGTAGCTCCGCCGTATTGCGCCGACCCACCGCCGTTCCCTTCGTCTCTCTCGCTCTTCTCATTTCCACCCTGTTTCCTTTCCTTGTCTCGCGCCCCGCTGCTTCTTTCCCCCGAACGGAGACCGTCGCCTTCCTGATAATAGGATTTTCTATCCGCGCCGAGATAAGGAGAATCTCGCGAGAGGTCTTATCGGGGATGTTTCGCGTCTGTCCCGAAAACTAGCACGAAAATGGTCGGAAATGAACTTTGATCCGGATACAGCGGCGGAGTGTTCGCAGTGGGTTGTTCTCGAGAGTTTTCCACGGCTGTTCGAACGTCGCGAACGCTTCGTACACGCCGTAGATGCAGATTTGAAGATTTCGCGTGTTTTAATGACTCGTTCGCGCGGTCGAGAATTATTGTACACAGCTCTGCGTTGGACAACTCGAGTAGCCAGGTGAGATTCGACGCTCGACCGTAAAAGCTGGCGGATGTGCCGAAGGTGAGCGAAGGAGGGTGGCTGGATGTTGTAAAGGAGAATCGTCAAACTCGCCCATAAGAAGAGAGGGAACGTTAGAATTTAATGACGCCGTCCACGTTAGACGCTTCGTAGTTAACGCGAAACACCTTGGCACTCGCGTTACTCGCCAACGGTTGGGAACGATCGTATCGAGCGTCTTGGATATCTCGTTCGAGGACAGCCCGTTCTCGTTTCTGTATCAGGAAACTAGTTTGCCCGGAATCGTGAGCTAATTGTTACGTAATCGATAGGAAAGTCAGTGTCATAGAGTGTACCCGCTGCACGTGTCTCTTCGGTTCGACCGCAGCTCGGAACTTGCCGGTATGATCTTGTTACGGATTATCTGCTTCCTCTTACATGGATTCGACCTCGCCGCTCGATACATCAAGATATCGAGGAGGCAATAGCTCGCAAGCCAGAGTAAATAAAGCGATGTATCCTCGTCGAACGTTGGACGTATACCTGCCTGGTTTCCAATTTTCCTCCGATCAGGCGCCTCATTTGTCCTAGCTTCGAAAGGTCCCGGGGGAACCGAGGTTGCGTTGCATTATTTAGCTCGTCCGTCTCCGGGCGAAAAGACCGGCGGCGTTATCGCGAGATATCGTCGCTCCTCGTGCATCAATTATTTCCACCGGCGTGCCCGTCTATTAAGGGGACGATAGAATTTTTCTTGGCACGAAGCGATCAGCGACGATTTCATCGAAGATTACAGCAAACGTGTAGCTAGCTCGTCGCTCGCTATAACGATGCCTGTTATCGCGCCCGACAACGGCTCGTTCTCGGTCTTCGTCCGCCGTACCTCGTCCCCGGAACAATGGCTCGAAAAAGGGCCCCGGGATTGACGAACGTTCGATTCACGGGCTCGCGGACGATCCCTTTGGATCGATGCGATAAATCGCCGGCGTCGCGCCCCAACCTTATTCAGTCGCGGGTCGCCGAAGCCCCCTTCCCCGGAGGGGGAAGCAGCGCGTCGCTTTTCTTTGATTTATTGCTATCGGCGTTCTTAATTTGCGCGCCGCGGTGCTCGTCGCTGAACGACACCTGAATTATATCTCGCGCGAATTCTAATCCCGGGTATCATTCTGACGGGAAACCGTGTCTCGCTCGAATCGTTATTTATTCGAATAGAGAAAATGCTTGCCATCGATACAGCCGGCCAGGAGGCGGGCCCGCGCGTCGCCTCGGCTCGGCGTGTGCAGATACGCGCAATTTTGCAGCAAACCGACGGAATACCGGTGAATTTTTCGATAACCTGTCCGAAAAATCGGTCTCCCTTTTTCGACGCGGGACGCCTGGGTGTGGCGCGGCACCGTGGAAAAACGCGAACCGTGCAACGCCGGACAATACCCCCGCAAATTGGGAGAGAAAGTTGGAGACCCGTTCGAAGCCACAATTAACGGATTCCGGCTCCGGGGATACAGCTTCCCGTGTTCCCTGCATTCCGTGTAAACTGGCGAGTGTCCCTGCGAATTCCTGAAGGATCCACGGAGGATCGAGACGCGGGGAACGTTGAATTCCGGGGTCGATAACGCGCGATCTAGACATCGGACCCATTGCGATATCGCGTTACTCGTGGAAATTCGATCCGCGGGGAATATTGCTCGACGCGCGATACCGTGCCTCTCGTGTACCTCGTGCCACCTACGCATCGCCTCCGTTTCCTGTACACTGTTGCATCGAGTCGAACGGATTTGAAAAAAAAAAAAAAAAAAAAGAGAAAACTGCGGAACTGCACGGGATACGTATGAAAATATCCGATCCGCCCCGGGTATCGAACGCGAAACCTCGAATGCACGAGGACCGAGTCCTTCTTTGACGGGGAAACGCGACGAAACGTTCCCCTCGTCCGAATTACCCTTCCGCGAATAAGCTGTTTGCATCCTGACTGCTATTCGACGGAGCGAGCACGGTATTCGGTACGCAGCCGATGCGTTCGCCTTTCAGAGGCGCAAATCTTACGTGCGCGCGATCCTGTGCCAGGTGCGAGCGTCTCCGGTTGGTAGAAGATTTCATTCATCGGCGCACCCCTGCGTTCGTCGATCCCTTGGCAGATTCGAATCCTTTTCGACGCGATCCGCTACGGTGTTTCTTATTGTGACCTTCTCTTTGAGCACGTACGCGCCCGTAAATTGGTCCTCGCTTTTTGGCGAGGCTCGAACAACCACGCCCCGAGCTCGCGAGTAAACGCAAAAGTTTCCACGTCGCTCCGCGAGGAAGCTCGTCCCCGTAGCTCGTCGATTTTTCGCGTCCGCTCGGCGACAGCTGGGGTGGAGGAACGCGAGGACAAATTCCGTGATTCACGCAGTCCCAGCGGTTCGAAAGCGTAGACCAGCGGTGAACTTGACCCAGTCCTGAAATATCGTTTTCCCGAAATATCGCGATTCAATAACCTGCCCGAAAGAAAACACGTACCACCGGGGGGAATGGGCGATGAATTTTAAAGTTACCCGGTACGTTCGGCGGAATATGTCCAGCAAAGAAGGTGGCAGGAGAAAGTAGACGCTCCATTTTCGCGGACCCTGTTTTCTGGGCCAGGAGCTAAGTGGACTATAAATTTTGGCTAACCATTTCGGAGCAGGTCGAGGCTGTCCCGGCTTCTGTAAAATCACCGAGGTCGCCGGTTGCCCTTTTTTTTTTCCACGGCCCAACGTCCGTCTGTTTTCCGGACGTCGCAGTGATTAATTGCGTTTAATTCTTTCTGCTCTGCTCTACGCCACGCTCCGACGCTCCGATCCGTTGTTTCGTCTAGACTCTAGTGGACCGACCATCGTTACGCACCTTACGCCCTGCCTGCTCTATATATTTTTCACGGAACCCGTCGGTTTCGTCGATTCCTTTCTCCCGAACTTTCACGCGAATCAGTCGTTCGCAAAGGTTGCGATTAGGTCCAAACGCATTTATCGGGGCGCAATTGAAAATCCAGCCTGCCCTACCTTTTCCGAGTTGAAAATTGTATCGAGAGCCAGGTAGATGGATGAGAACGGAGCACGCTTCGTTCGTTCCGGGCTCGGGCAATCGGATTGCGGGGCGAGTTTCAGTAATTTCAGGACGGTACGAAGTGGCTCTCGTCGCCGACGTGTTCAGACGGCAAGAATCAAATAAATAAAATCACGCGAGGCCCCACGGCGCGAGCGGAGCGGAAAAGTGGTTGTTATTTTTAGTAAGATACACGGGGCCGGCATGTTTCACGGGCGCGTGTTTCGTTTCCGGAGCGAGGGGCAACCCTCCACGTGGAGCAGAGAGAAATGACTTCCGAGTGGAGAGCGGGCGAAAGTAGAGAAGGAAATAATCGAGCGGTGAAACGTTCGATCGTTTAACTCGGCCGCGATGCCGCCCATTCTCGACAGAGACACAGGCTGCAAGAAATTCGCGATCAATCTTCGAGAGCCAGCGGATGATCGGTCGCTGGAACAGAGGAGACAGAGGAACAGAGGAACAGAGGAACGAGGAGTTGTCCTCGTAGACATTTCTGTGCCCGCGATGAGCTTGTCAGAATTGTGCGCGATTCGGCGACGATTTATCCGAGAAGCAGCGAGGAGACTCGTTTAATCGGGGCACGGCAAAACACGGGACGAATGGCGAAACGAGAAACGTGAGATTTAGGTACCATGATGGTCCAGGTACTAAACGGGATACGCTACCGCGACCGATCGCGCGGATCTCCAAACTTTCCCGGAGGAAGGTGTTAAGGGGCGCTCGTTAAGGAGCACGGGACGTCCGATGAAGATTTCAATTTATACGGAAAAAAGTCCTTGAAACTTGGACGAAGAAAGTTTATAACCGCTCATTAACTCGTTTGCTCGGGTCGCCGAGCACGGCGTTTCCACCCCATTCTTCGGATAGCGGCGAACCTCGCCGAGACACTCGGGCCTTTCCCCCGGCACGGGAAAAGGAACAAGCCTTTCGCTTTTGTTGTTACCGCCGCTACTGTGCACGCCCCAGGGGCCGTGGTACGCGTGAGACACCGCTTCGACAAATACCTCCCCCCGCTTCGTCTCTCTTTTTCCACGCCGTTCCGCACGCGTTCCGGGAAAATCGACCTGGATTTACTTTACATTCGCGCGGCGCTTTGCTAAATATCTGGCTTGCTTCTGTGCTCGCAGTTGCGTCTGCATCGGACAGGTCACAAATTGTCGAGAATTTTCGGTTTCGTCCGTCGATGCTTAATGACCGCGTGCACGTTATTGCACGGCCGCCTATTCCGCTATGTAGCACGTCCAATGAGCGAGCGCACTTCGGCATTGAATGGAAACGAGGAAAACTGCGGGAGGCGCCCAGGTGGTTCGTACGTGTCGCGTCGTCGAGAATTGCCAGGGGAAAAAGTTTCCCCCGTCGTCTTTTCGCGTACGAAGAAGCGCTTGTTTCGAAACGCTCGGGCGAGGCAAGGGATCTGCTGCCCGGTAGGCGTGAAACGAAATCAATCGCGAAAAGTTAGCGTGAAAAAACGACAGGTGCGCGTGGGTGGTCGACTCGATACGTCATCGGTACGTTTGCCTTCATAAATATTCAACGGGATCTCGCGCAATCGGGACGCGATGGATTAGTCTTGCTGGCCAATCTGTTCTCGATGTTCCGCTCGAGGTTGCGACCTCGTTTGATCTCGCGATTTGCCACCCGCATCGTCCTTGTCTACTTGGGGCGTTGCGTAAGGCGTTGTCACAACGACTGGGAGAGGCTCGATACTCGCGGAAAGGCGCAGGTAAAACGCGCGGGGCCTTCGATGCTCCGTCGTTCTGCTGCTTCGGATATAACGAGAGCTACCTGGCCGCTCGAAAATGTCCACGCGATCGACTTACGCGCTCGAAGAGCAAGAGGAAAGAGGAAGAACGCTCGGCGGAGGGAAGCAGGGTTCGTTTCGGAGTCGACGGTCGACGCATGGCACATTCGGCAACTGCGATTAATATATAATCGCTTCTGGACACCTTGGCGCATGCATCTTATTACAAGACACCTTCGGACTGTTTATCACGGCTGGTCGAAAACGTACGACCGGCACGTGAGTTCGAGGCGACGGGTATCGACGTTCCCTGATGAACGATGTCCCCCCGGGAAACGACGGAGGTAGAACGGGGCGAAGAAATTCGAAACCGAGAAACCCAAAATCCTCCGGCTGTGATATTCCCTCCAGATATTGCGGCTCAACCTCCGACGTTAAGATAACATCGTCGGTTTGGGAAACAGAGAGGTTCCCGGGAACGAAACATCAGTTCACACGCGGCAGCTCTGGAATCAAGGGAACGGGCAAAGCTTCCCGCGACGTTTCTCCCTTCTACAACGGTGGTGGTTCCAGTGAATTCTCGCGACCCGACAGGGAAAGGGTGCTTCGCGTCCCCGTTCTTCCGCCACCGCTTTCACCTCGGACAATAGTCGTAATAATAATGGAAAAACGAAACGAGTTTCGACCTGGGCGGCGTGTACCCGTCCCCTTTTCCCCTGCCGAGATCCTTCCATCGGCCGTGGCTGCCAGCCTGTCCCGTTTCAGCTACGTCAAATTAAATTATCCGTAAGTCATCGTCGCGAGTTGTGTTTGCTCGGGTCCTCGTGGACGCGAACAAGGATGCAAACGAGGACATACAACAGAGACGGTTAGAAAGGACAACTAATGCCGTAGCAGCCTCGGGTGTTAATCGTGCCCCAAGCTTGGATAATTGTCGCTCGATGTTTCCCCGGTCTCGTCGCACCTTTGGCCGACACGTTTTTACATTTCCCGTGGCGGAAATCGACTCGGATACGCGGATAAGTCGACGCTTCGCCGCTTCTGTTTTACGGTGTCCACGAGTGTGGCCGTAACTCGCGTTGCCCGTGGTACACGGAGAGAGAAGAGAAGGATCGATTTGGAAAATTCGCCGGGTCGCGCGAGTCGCAGCGGCTAATTAGTTTGCTTCGCGACAAAAGTTTGGCCCGCCCGGTTGTTTATCCGGGGAAGAAGCGTTTTAATCGATACCTCGGAATAATAACTCCGTCGCGATCTATGAATAACGCGGCGGGAAGTTTGATTTTTTTATTGGGCGGCTGACTTATTTCCGCGCGGCCTCTTTCTCGCTCGGGACAACGGAGCGGGAAAGAAGCTGAAAGTGAGCAGCCTCGATCGAGGTGAAAGTTTTATCCTTCTGCACGAGCGCTGGGAAAACTTTGGCTAGTCCGTTGTGGTGGTTGCTCGTCGCGTTCGACCAAGATTTCAATAAGGAGATTGGTCCCCTAATTATCGGCGCGCAGAGAATTTCAAAGGTCGTATCTGCCTTTGCGTCGATAAATGACCCGCGTCTGACCGAGCCTGGATCTTTCCCTCGTTACTTTCCACTGGGTTCGCTATCTAATCACACGGGGTCACAGTTAGGTAAGCGTTTGTTCGTCGAGTTCGGTCGTTCATCCAGGGGAAAGAAATTCTGGGGACGATGGTTCTGCGAGCATTTTGAATACCTTTTTTTTGGGGGGGAACCGGCGAACATCTGACAAGGCGTCGCGAAACACGACACGACACGGGCCGCGCAATAAACGGCGACACGAGCCAGCCATCCGTCCTTGCAAATATTCCTGGTTCGTAGCCGGAGGATCGCGAGAATTCGAGTGCACCTCCGGGACAAATACGAAGGAGCTTGTGGAAACGATCGTGGACCTCCTCGCGCTCCACTCGGATAGCGAGAGTTCTCGTTGCGACACTCTACACGCTCTCGTTTAATTTATTTTCTCCCGTGTCGGCTGCCAGGGCGGAGCCGCTCGGTTAATGGAAGCATGCTGCTGTTTGCTTGGAAAATATCTGTTCCCGATGTCGGCACGGTCAGGGCAAGTAGAACGGCAAAGGAGATCGTCCACGGTTGAATTTTTACGGAACACCGATTCTTCGTCCAGCCGTTTGCCTCTCGCCTCTGCCGACTTTTCGACTTTGATCCCCGTTTCTTGTGGAGGTAAGAGAAGCCTGGGCACCGCTCCGGACCGCTCGCGGGACGAGCTAGAGGCAGCAGATCGGACCTCGGGCCTGCCGTTTCGTACGCAGAGAAGATAGTCCGAGCCAAATGCCGTCAAAGGGTTCGATCGGTAATTTTATTCGTTCGGCCGTTAGAAAAATAGCCACCGGGTCTTCTCCTGTTTTTAGGAAGCGCGGCGTCTCCCGGTGCTCCGACTTCTCGCGGTTTCTGCGAAAATTTTGCGTACCCGTAACAAAGGGTTCGCTCGAGATACAGCCTCCCCTTCTAGAGACGTTTTTGTTTCCGCCGCGGGACGCCTCGTTTCGTCGTTATTTTCGGCGGTTTTCTCCTCGAGTCCGTTTTATTTCCAGATGCATCTGCATTGCACTTTGCCGCACTGCTGAAATTGCGCTCTCGCGTTTAACGTTCCCACGGATTCGCACGGCGATTTCGGTGCATCTCCGCCGGCTTCCAGCACCGGAGACGCTGGAAATTTTGACTTCGAATGGCACAAAAGTGGCGACATTGCTTCCGCCGTGGCCTCCCCTTTGAGGATATTTAGAAAGTTTCGTTTATTCGCGGGTTGTTGATAGTCCGAAGGAAGTTGGCCAACGCGTTGGAAATGAATACATACCGAGAAGTGCCGGCAAACGAGCCCCGAGCTTTTATTGAGCTGGTCTGTTGAATGTACCGACAGCTTTCACAAATAAAACCTGAATATACAAGATTCTGGCATCTCGTTGGAAAAATCTGTTGCCGGGTTAATAATTCTTGGTCGGTTATTAACAGCCGTTCAGCTCCCATTTATTTCTCTTGGCTCTGAAACGGATATCGCGCTGCCGGATTACATTTTCTCCGTCAATTAATCGCGGATCTTTTGGCTTGGAAAAGTTGGGCGTGTTTTTTCTCATCTGGGCGCGTGAAATATCATCGCCGGGTGAATTCTCGAAGAAAGTATTGTATAACGTTGAATAACGAAGTCAAGCATTTAATTCCATTCAACCCGGGGGGAGGGACATCGGCATTAATAATTTACTCGATTATATCTTCGATCCGCAATAACTGGAAGTCTCGTATCTGCAAACCCAGCCTCGATGGGTATTAGTTTCTTAATACGGTGGAAATTGATATCGTCCCGAACGAGCGCTCTTCTGCTCTTCTGCTTATTGAATAATAAATTAATGTTCGAATTCTTGTCGCGACAGCGCGAGCTTTTCGTCCAACGTTTTCGCTCTCACGAAGAAGACGTTGCGAGAAGTTCAACGCGCTCGCGTATCAGCCTCGCTACCCTGTCGTGTCGGCGGATCGCGGAAAACGATATCAGACACGATGAATCGATGACTGAAGCGTGACGAAACGTAATGGATGACTGGTGTACCGCGCTGAATTATCTTAGTCAACAACTTGGAATTGCGTCGAAACGAACGGCAAACAAGTCCCCGTGATAACGCGGTCCGCGTACGCGCCAAGTATTATTATTATATAATTTTATCGCGTTGCCCCGCGTCACAACGAAACGTAATCTCTGATAATCTCCGTCGCTCTCGCTGCGATGAATATCATTTGTCGTCTAGACCTTTATTCTTTGCCGCTGGACGCGAGCCTGTTTTTCCGTTTCGCTACAATTATCATAATTACGAAGTAAACGCGAACACGCGGCGATGGACTGCCTCGGAATATTTTCTTTGTCGGGACAAAAGATAAGGGACGAGGGGGGAGAGAGCATCGACAAGAACTCCGTGATTCGAACAAAGTTCGTCGAGCGCGTTCGACGTCGCGCGGTCGCGTACGATCAACGTTTCGCAAGAAAACGACTGGCCGTATCGTTCAAACCCCAAAACGCGATTCGTTTCAATCGTTTCTCTTGCCCTCGCGGCCTCCGAATGTTTCTCATCGATCGCATTCTTCTTATCCCTCGGACGGATCGGAATCGATTCGATCTGTGCCGACGTCGTTCTCCCTAGGAGTTCGTCACGTCCGATTTGTTCGATCGGTCCGCGGCGAAGGAATTTCGGATCGGTTTTCACGCGAAAGCGCGGAAAAATTCCGGCAACGTTTGACGGGACGCGAAAACGAGATGCCTGCCGCAAACATTTCGGTTCGACGTGCTCCGTTGGAAACGGCGTTCACCTTCGATTCGCGTCTATCGAAGCGCTAATATTAGTCGAGATGAATACTCGTTGTCCCCAAGATTTTATTTGCTCTTTCGCTTTTATACGAAGCAAAGGGGGGATAGAAAGTCGTCGACCGGATAGCCCAGGACCGTCGGCACGTAAAAACCTGAAAATTCGCGACGCAGGATAACTCCGGGGGGGGGGGGGGCGAGTGGGGGAAACGGAAAAAGGGAGAAAATTGCGACGGGCATTTCGATGCAGCTTGTTCATCGGCCAAGCTCGTAAAGTGAATTCACGGGCTCGCAGGGTCGAAAGAGTGAGGAATTCGAGGGGGAAACACGGGTTCGCGGATCAAAAGCTCTCGGGATCCGGGACAAGCTACGCTTCTACTCGACTGGACTCGACTACACGCGACTTCAATCGTTTCGAACGCGAATTGCAACGATTTGGTCAACTTTTATTGCCTTTTGTCGTGGCTGAATGACTTACTTGCCGCGGAATCAATGAAAGCGTACCTGCGGCAAGCCCCGTTCCGGAAAAAATTAAACGGCACGCTTCGTTTCAGGGAAATATTTGCTCGCTGCGTTAACGTTCGGACGACATGTGCGTTCCCCTTTGGAGAGTATCGTAGCAAGCGGTTTTCCATATTTTCCGACTCGCGAACAACGGATTGTTTTCGACGCTTTCGCCGCTGCTGCGGCCGTTATAAATGCCTAACCGAGCATCCGATTACGGCCTCTCTAGCAGGATAATACGCTCCTCGCTGGAAAAATGATGGAAAAGCTGGCAACTCGACAATTTTTTTCGGGTCGCCCCGTCGACTACATTTCTCCTCCAACTTAAATTATTACGAACGATCGCACGCGGTCGTTCTAGCAACACGCACGGGTTTCGAACTAAATTCGGGGGTCCGTGACGCGAGTTAAAAGAGAAAAAAAAAAGAAAAAAGGAGAGTCAAGCGCGAAGCACGCGCGGACGTGCTGCATCGAATCGATCAATTGCATCGATGGGCTGACCAACTATTTATGACTATCGATGATTGACGTCGCGACGCGTTCGTCGATCCAGCCGTTGGAGTTTTATTCGAACTAAGACGCGAACAATTTGGCCGCAGTTTGTCGTAGATTCAATATTTGCGAGCGTCGAGCTCGTTCTGTAATTTATCTCTTCAGGAGTGCAGAGCGAAACGGGGCGAAACCTATAGAATATTGTCCAATATTTATCGAGCGCTGTATCAGATTCGCGCAAAAGTGGTGCACGTTCGAGGAACGGGCCGCGCTAGAATGTTTCTGTTTTCACAGGACCCGCGGTGCAATATCGCGAAAGAAAAACCGCTCTGATAACAGAATGTTCGGATAGTTGTGAGTGTATTTGGATAATAGGAGCAGCAACAATAGGAGTCTCGCTGCACTTGTACTTGCTAATGGAATCACACGATACCGTGGAACTCTCTAATTTATTTCCACGAGTTTGGCCGATTTATCTCGCGGCAGTTAGTTGCATTCTATCTCCTTTATTCGACCCACGTGAACTTCGCAAAAAGAATTCGCCGTGCTGCTCCTTCGATTAACGCGCTTCCCCCGTGCTACTCCGATTCTCGCCTCCCAGGAAGAGCTCGGTGTCGTTTTTCCCGTCGCGTAATTGTCTGCCCGCGTCTCTCCGTTCGAGAGCATCGATAAGGATCGACCGAAAGGCTATAATCGGAACCTTCGCGCACGCCGCAAATAAACGCGATCGAGCTTTCGGCTCCTTCGATACATTTCGCAGACCTGTTGCTGCGTAACGCGTGCACCTTCGCGATAACACATTCTATTTCGGTTCGCTTGGCGAGCCGCGAGAGTCCCGTAAAATGATTCCTGTCGAGGCATCGCTAACGAAACGCATTTCCTTTACGACGTCGTGGAAAGTATTTCAAATAAAATATTATATATCTCCGACGTTCATAGGGCGCGTTTCACGAGCTCCGGGGAAACTTTATTTCTTGCTCTCGCGATATTTCACGGAGTCACCGGGGCTGACTCTTATTTTCTCTCTTTTCTTTTTTTTTTTAACAATCGACGGACGCGGCAGGGCGGCGGTGCCGCTCCGAATTCGTTAATTTAGCGGCCCCTTGTAAAACTCGTGCCGACCTGAGCGACGGGCCGAGCAATTTTCGGAACTTTAAATATCCTGACTAAACTGTATCGCATACGTTCGTCATTAGCCTCGAGAAAACGCGTTGTCGGCCTGGTGTCCGATTCGCGCGATTCTCTGCCGCGATAAGCGAACGAAATAAAAACTCCGGTTCGAGTTTCGCGAGCAGAGCAGAAAATGTATCTTCCTCGAGCTTGTTCCCCCCCCGAAGTCTGTTAACCAGTGCGAGAATATGTAGTCAGCACGCCGCGTGGCCGCTGCCTCTGCTGTTCATCAGCTTGGTACAATAAACAAAAGCCTCTGTCTTCTTACGCGCCGCGCCTCCGCGATATAAACCGATTTCGTCTTCGCCTCGTTCCTCGAGGACGGCGATAACCATCTTCGGCGGAATGTAGGCGCCGGCAAAGGACTAGCGTGTAGAATCGAGTGCAGGGAAAGGAAGCGCAATATCGCGTAGAAAGTGTTCGAAATCTGAAAGCGACGTATTCCGCGCTGCTCGAAGGTTTACGAGATCGGCTCGCCCGTTCTTCCTTCCCAGGAGGTAGCGCCAGGTACACATATATCGGGTGCGTCTCGATGCAAGAAATTCTTTGCTCGTTGTTCACGGTCGAGAGCTGTGACAGCTCTCACGACCGAGGGAACAGTGCCCCGAAATCTGTTTCGTTCGTGGCATACGCCGGGCCAGACCCAGCCCGACGCCGCAATTTCCACAATTTTCTTCCGCGAGAAAGTTTTTCAATCGCGGCGAGAGCAATATCTAGGATTCCTGGCGAATTCGCGCGTCGCCGGATGCGTCGCTCTGCTCAGAGTTTCACCCGTTTCGGAAACGAATTGTCGACCGAGAGATCGCCGTGACGTTGCCCCCGAAATTTTCGAGAACTCATTTCTCTCCGAACGTTGCCAACGTCTCGAGAGATGTGAGGGACTGCGAACGCCGAATTCCACGGAGAAAATCTCGCCCCTCTGTTGCAGACATGAACGCGTTCCTGGTTAATGGACTCCTTATACTCGGCTCGGTCGTCGCCATCATGCCGGGCACGATAGTGCTTGGATTTTCCAGCGCGACGTTGGTCATGGATCAAGACATTCCATCGAGGACCTGCAGATACAGCAGGGCGTACGGGATGGTCCAAGTCCGTTGCGCGAATCTGGGCCTCGAGTGGATTCCTACCAATCTGAAGTCGGAAATTCAGGTCAGGCGACCTCGACCTCGAGCTTCGTTCGATGCGCGACGCCCTTTTTTTCCGTTTGGAACGTGCAATTAATCAAAGTCTCTGCTTCTCCAACAGATCCTGGACGCGTCCGTGAACAGGTTGCGGGTGCTGACGAACGACAGCTTGGCCCTGTACACGAACCTCGCGTACCTCTATCTCGGTGACAATTTCATCCAGGAGATCCAGGAAGGGGCGTTCAGTAAGCTACGATATCTGAAGGTGCTCGACCTATCGACGAACGGCTGCGACAACCTGCCCAAGAAACTGTTCGAGTTGCCGTATCTTCAGAAGCTCTATTTGTGCAAGAACAAGCTAACCGACGACCTGTTTCAACGCATGGACGTGCAATCTCCGCTCACCTTTCTGCAGCTGGCCAGGAACAGGCTCTGCAAGATCCCCCAAATAGGCCCCGTGCCGACGCTGATTCATCTGAACGTTTCGGACAATGCCATTGTCGCCGTCTCCCCGGAGGATCTAGCCCCGTTCTGTTCGCTGAAGATCCTCGATCTCTCCAAGAACCCGATCAAGTTCAATCCGAAGACGTGCGAGTGTCAGACGTTGAAAGCGTGGCTGCAAGCCCGAGGAGTCCGCTTGCTACCCACATTTAATTGCACCGAGGAACAAGAACAGGACTGTTTGAAGCCAGAGTTCAGCAACAGAACGATAGAACTGTACGAAAGCTGCTCGAACATTCTGCAACTCCAGATCGAGACGGAGAAGGCCAGAAGCACGTGGATATTGGTCGCCTGTTGCATCTCTGGCTTCCTCTTCTGCCTGTTCGTCGGTCTGTTCTGCGTGCACAAGAAGAACAAGCGGAAGAAGAAGAAGCTGAAGGAACAACAAAGGCTCAACGCGAACAACGCCAACACCGAGTTGCTCAACAGCAATCTGAATCGACCGGAGAACACCTGAGAAACACGAGCCTTGCCATTGAATCGTAAAGCAGAACTATCTTGGATAGATGGAAAAGCGGGTTTGATCGACGAAGAATAAACGACGGAAGAAACAGGCGAATGAAAGTGGGGAATTGATCGTATCTTAATCATTTTATCAGTGCAACTCTGCTTTCCGAGTGCACCGTTGATTCTTCTTACGCGGGACTATGCGCAGGCTCGGTCTTTTGGTTAATGCAAAGCGTGTACACGTAACAGCCGTAACTCAATAGCAAAAGGCCCTTTAGGTGGCGAATCGAAAGTGCGGAATATAATTTATTAAAGTACCATGCATCGCTATATACGTGAAAACGAAACGGTTTACCAAGAATTTTCTTCGCGAAAAGTGACGCTGCTACTATTTGCGTTATAGTATCGTGATTTACGCGCGCGTTCGCCCCACGATTTTACGTTCTAAATATCGAGTTCCACGAACGCGAAACCTCTGTTTCCGCAAATTAAATTCTGCATCTTCGATTCGCATTTCGAATTAGCTTTTGACTATCGAAGTGAGAATAAACCGAATTATTCGGGGGCAGCTAAATATATTTGCCGGGACGGCTAGAATTGATCAAACTGTAAAGATTATCCGCACAAAATTTCAAATGCACGTCGAGTTCGACAAGTTAAGACAGAGCGAGCGGCGTCGGAGTGGAAGAAGGTAATAGATAGAGAGGGAGAAAGATTTACGAAAGAGTGTGTGCATATAAAAAGCGCAAGTCGCAATTAAACGCACAAATATCTGTGTTCAATGAAAATAATAGTTGCGGTTTCGAATCACGATTGTTGCTGAACTTGATCAGCAATCAGCGAAGTTTAATTGAAAACCGATATCCCGAATTCCTGCCGTTTGTCCTGTTTCTACTATTAATTAAACAGGTAACCAAGCAACAAGCCTAATTGTCGTACGCGATATCTGAATTTCGATGTTCGTGTTAATATTATTTACAATCGTTGGAACTATAGATGTCCAAAAATCATAAAGTATTTAGACATGTAAGGTTGTTGTAACCAAAAGTTTACTACGGTAAATCGAAAGAATGTACTTTTAATCCAAGTTTTAAGCGATGTCTGACTGATTCCAAAATACAGTGTTGTAGATATGTAATACAAGAACTTAATCATAACTCGTGCAAAGTTTTTGGGCGTCCATCTATTAGCCCCAGGGATGATCGTTGAATAACGAAACGATGCGATTTAATTTTCAAAATGGGAATAATATTCCTCTTATTACCGTTACATAAACGATGTTGTAGATATATGTACCTATACGCGTGTTAATTATTCTATTTATTTATAATTTAACAAAAAAGAAAACAAAACTTTTTGTTATCTCTTCTATTTTTTTATTGGCATGGTTCAGGTGACAAGTGAATGTTGCCTGTTTCATTTGCTTTACGAAGAATGTATGTTTGCTTCGATCGGCATTGCGGATTTAATGTAACATTGTGCTTACTTGTGAAAGGTGCCAACTGTTGTTTAGTTGTCCGCAAGTATTTTAGTTTAAAATGCATCATACAAATGGCTTCGACATGCCAGAAGATTAAGATATTAGTTCCTAACATTTGTACAATATACCTTAGTTACTTCTTTGTTTTTTTTTTAATAAGATTTCATATGATTTCATATCTTTGAGGTACTTAAAGAAAGGTGGCCGTTTTGGTGTATTATAAATGAAGGGGCGAGCTAACGTTTTAGTTTTTTTATTTAAAATCGGTCCAGCTTATGTAAGACACGAAGCTGCAATCTGCCAGCTAAATGAAAATTATCTGCATGCGTGCGAGTTGTGTACTTAAATCATTTTTCTAATACTTTTCTATTGAGTTTTACTTTAACTTTTAATACGAATAAAAATGTAATTACACGATACGTTGTACAAAAATGTTACTACAACAGTTCGACAAACTCCATGAAATAAATCTTAAATTTAGTCCATTTTTTCTTTAATTACAAGCATCAAATGCGAGGATCAATCGTTTCCACATTTGCAATTGACATTCTTATATTTGAATTGAATCGAATAGACTCGCGCTCAAGAATTTATTTTTCACGTGCCACATTATCGGTTCAGACTAAAATAAAATATCAGGGTTGTTGGAAAGTTCAAATTATAATTGCATACAGCGAAAGTTAACTATTTCCAACATGATTACGACCAGAGCATGTAGATTCCTATGCTAAATAGACAAAATTAATAGCTGTCTAGCGCTGCCATCTATACAATAGTGCTTGAAACTATTGGTGTCTACCATATCAACATTCATAAGACTGTAGGTAAGGCAGGAACACGAATAGTTTCATGGACCTATTTATAGATGGCGATACTCTATACACTACTTTTGACTGTAGGTAAGTCAGCATACGAGTCCTTAGAAACCCTTATTTATAGGTGCGTTACTATTTATAATTTTGGTTATTTAGCTCTTTATTTATTAAACTAAGTTAATAACGTTTGAAAATTAATACGTATTCATATTAACATTGTCAGTTCCATTGTTCATTTTATGGTACACAACAAATTTGAAGCATTTAAACAAAGGTAAATACATGTATGAATATTTTTTTCTTTAAATAAATTAATGTATTGTTCTTTATTTCGGCCTGACAGCAATGAAAGCTCTTGGTGTACATATAACCTAACATTACAATACTATCTTATCTCTGGCATACTTCTCTTTCGCTCCTCCTTTCATACCTTCTCTATTTTACGTGTTACCACATTTCTTACTAGCCATTCCTTATCTCTTTATTTTATTTCTATTATACATCTTTCCCTGTACTCCTAGTATCGTTTCAAATTCCAAAGCTTTTCTTCTATCTTATCTTTTCATCTCAAGTTCCACATACCACATTGTGTATATCCTAACCCCTCCCTATGTTGTTCTACATACTCTTATTCGATGTTCTAATGTTTTAAACGTATCTAAGTATTTTGCTTCTTTAATTATTTAATTTTGTTCTTGCTATTTCATTTCCTAGTCTCTTCTTTTTCAAATAACTGTCATATCATTTACTTCCCTTCTCATCAAATTCACTCCTGTTTGATTCATTCCATTCCCTTTGAAATAATCCTTTCTATTTCTTGTATATCTAGTGTGTCCTTCCCTTATTTACTTTTCCTCTAAACATCCCTTAATAATGTTTCTCTCTCCTGTTACATACTTATTAATATATTTTGTGTGTGCGCAGGTTTGGCCACAAAGAGTAAGGAGCATTGATCGGCACTTCTCATTGTGCTTCTTACCTTCTCAACGTGCATGAAAGCAAGAAAGAAGCCAGAAGGACTCTGCCATAGACTTTAGTTATAGTAAATTGGTTTATAAAAGTAGTTTGTATCTATTAGCTGATAAGATCTCATTCTTAATATTACTTGTATCACTATTACAAGTTTCACTAAGTTCATTAAATGCAAAATAAGTTGCAGAATTGATGTAACTTATTTTTATAAAGCTTCTACATACAAACTACGTAAATTTTTATTATAAGTTTTATATTACATAAAACATTATTTTAGGATTGATAGAGATTTAGTTGTAAGACGTATTGTAAATAGATTTAAAAGAATAATTCATAAGTATTTGTTTGTAACTTGTATCATCATTGATTAGTTTAAATAAATGCAATGCAAAGAATGCCACTGCTATTTTTATTTACACACCTTAACAATCCTTGAAAGAACCTAATTCCACTTCCTTAAACAAGAAGTACCGTGGACAGACTTTAAAAGCAAAGTCCTAAAGCGAGAAACTTGTAAAAATGGCCTTATACGTTGTTAAATTTGGAAGCAGCAAATTCTGAGTCTCCACTTCTTGCAAAATTGGTTGGTAGATGTCCAGAAAATTGATGGGATCGAATACCTCCTCGCATATCATATTCTCCTGATACAAATCCACGATTTTCGGCCAGTTATTTTCGCCAGAAACTCAGAAATTTTGCGATCGGAAAATCCTGGAACGTAACGACATTTCCAAGAATTTCTGAGAACGAATACCTCCTCGCATATCATATTCTCCTGATACAAATCCACGATTTTCGGCCAGATATTTTCGCCAGAAACTCAGAAATTTTGCGCTCCGAAATTCCTGGAACGTGACGTCACTTCCAAGAATTTCTGAGAACGAATACCTCCTCGCATATCATATTCTCCTGATACAAATCCACGATTTTCGGCCAGATATTTTCGCCAGAAACTCAGAAATTTTGCGCTCCGAAATTCCTGGAACGTGACGTCATTTCCAAGAATTTCTGAGAACGAATACCTCCTCGCATATCATATTCTCCTGATACAAATCCACGATTTTCGGCCAGATATTTTCGCCAGAAACTCAGAAATTTTGCGCTCCGAAATTCCTGGAACGTGACGTCACTTCCAAGAATTTCTGAGAACGAATACCTCCTTGCATATCATATTCTCCTGATACAAATCCATGGTTTTCAGCACTTAAATTTCTGAATTTTGGCAAAAAATATCTTTTTGAAAATCGTGGATTTGTATCAGGAGAATATGGTATGCGAGGAGGTATTCGATAGCAGCAATTCTTGAAAATGACGTCATGTGCCAAGAAATTCCGAGCACTTAAATTTTACGGGGTCCCATCACAGGGTTGTATTAATTCCTGGATACTTAGCGCAAAGTTTAATAATGTTCAGGTCTAATTTTACAAGTTCTCCGCTTGTGAACCTTGCATTTAAAGTTCCTGCACGGTAGAACTTGTTTAAGGATTTGGAATTAGGTCTTTTCAAGGATTGGTAAGGTGTGAAAGTAAAAAGAGAAGCAGTATTCCTTTCATTGAAGATTTATTTAAATCGATTAATGAAGATACATGTTATAAAGATGTTGCAATTGAAACGTACATGCTAATAGTTATAAACTATTGTTTTAAATCTATGTACAATACATCTTACTATTTTTCTAAACTAATTCACTATCACTATAGAATAACTAAAGTATGTGGCACAATATCTTCTATCTTCTTTCTTGATCTTCCTACACAACAAGATGAACCGATGAATGCTCTTCAATTCGTAGTCCAAGGAACCTGCACACACAAAAGGTATATTAGTAAGAACGTAACAGGAGATAGTAAGATTGTTAAACGATATGTAGAATCGGACCAGCAGAAGCCGAGATAATTGAATTTGTTTAACGAAATTATAAATAAATGTTATTAATTTGGATTGCTGGGCCTCTGCCATATCTACACTTAAGGTAATTAACAGCTTTCTGTGCCGGCGCAGTAAACAGTTCGAAAAATCGCAAACGCGAGATGGCAGCATGTACTTTTTTAGGTATAGAGCTGTAGACACCAATATCATTTCCATATCCCTGACATTGTTACCGACAGATTGTAAAAAGGGATGTTAATTATAAATTTCACCTGCTTTGGCTGGTTATTTTTTAATCTATGAAGGGGCTAATTTTGTTTATTTACCAAATTAATCTGAATGCTCCACATCGATCGCTATTGTATGATGATATTGTATTGATGTGAAAAATAATTGACTTTTCCTGTATTCACTTACAATCCCAACCACTCGAATAGGGTTGATCTCTTATATTATTTTGGATATCGCATCTGTTGCGATTGAGTTGTTCAATAGCAGCTATATGACGTAGAATTGGTTAGTAATTAAAGTTAGCTAAAGTTTACAATGTTTTCAACTAGGTGGCAGCCATTTTTCATCATTCAATTCGATTCGTTTTTCGGGTGGTAATTGTAAATGATTTTTTATCGTTATTCATTCAACGCGACGTGTTTATTTGGACCATCTTATCAATCTACGTTTTTTTTTTATCTTCATGAGTGTGGCTGGGCTCGTATATTATAGATATAGCATTGATATACAAATCCCCTTTACGTTTACCCGTCGAAAGATGCCTGTTCGTTGTTACGAAAAATAAAGTACGGTAATACAGAAAGCAATGGCAGAAGTGCGCCGATGTATCAAAGATATCTGATGACATCACGTGTTAGTTTAAGGTTAACCAATGACACATATGAGCTGAAGCAAACGAAGCACAGTCCACTAACGGCCCTCTACTTAATTGGACGCCACTTCTCATCCAGAGAGTTGTTGAACAATCGGAAAGTAATGGAACATTCACGTGCTGGAAAATAGTCGGGTCTATACTTCTTTACCGTAAGTGACAGAAAACTTTGACTAAACAGTCCATTCCGTTTTCCATCATTTTCTTCGACACGTTCGTGTTATCGTATCGGGATTGTACTTCGGAAAATCATGTGAATATCAGTCCGTGCAGTGGATGAGGTTTTGTCAATTGTTGGAACATTGAAATCAATTAATGGTACTTACCGACCATCGCACAGATCCTCCATGCGTTAAATATTAATTACTTACTATGACAACTATGTGAAATGCGGCAAATTTTTGCTTGTCACGTTTCTTCGAAAGTGCTATCCCCGAAGCACAGCACGTGTAGGTAGATTAAATCGACCGAGTAAAGTCCAGCTCGTTATATGACAAACAATTTCATCGATCATTTCGTTGATCAGTTTTTTTTTAAACATTAGAACCGGTATTACATAAAAGTATAATAAGCATGCACTGCATAAAATTATGATTGATTGAGTGTATTGATTTCATACTTCGTATCTGACAAGTCTTTTGTATTACGGTATGCTCAATTCGAGTCAGTTCTATGAAAGTTTACAAAATTTCGATGTATTAATGCAGTTACAAGTTGGGGCAGACAAATTTCAACAATAGAATGAATACAAAGTTGAGAATAATACCTAAATGACTGTTAATGAACACAATACTCATCATAAATTTGACAACTTCAGTGATGATATTTCGAAAATATATCTCGTGGTGTGAAATATGTATTGTCTACTTAACACTCTCTAGATCGGTTATCAACAGAAGGAATATGTCTGTTCTAGTTGATAATTGATTGTTTACTCGATGTGTTACATACAGCATATGTATTTTTTACACCTGTCTGATGCGATAATTTCATTTCATTTTTATCGTTTTCATGGTACACATTTATAATACATCTTTTTGATTTTTTTGTATCATACATCACTGTGTCCGAAAAAGTGTCCATAATTCAAAAATATGTTAGGTAAGACAAACACAGAAATCGATACCTATCATGGATGGGAAAGTAAAGGCAGAAAAGAAAAGGAATCCCAGGGAAGGGGCAAATCCTCTGAGTGCTATAACATTTGCGTAAGTTTTAAAAGCAAAATCCTTTAATTTCTCTACTATGTTTCTCACTCATGACTCGAGACTACTCAAAAATGAAATCAAAGTGATAAATGACGCGTGGTTTCCAAATACCTTCATATCTGATATAATAACGACTTGTGTAAACAGAATGAGAGTAATCTTTTGGGCTCCACTATGAACCAAATAAATGAAGTTTCCAATCTCTTCACTGTTATCTTTTAGTATTGTGCTGTAGAACTTTCCAATGTAGCATTTTTTTTTTTTTATCTTTAATCAATTACACAAAAACAGAGATAGTATCACCACCTTGAAATATTTAATTTAATCAGCGATTTAAAGATAATGGAACATAAAGAAGTGCAGAAGTACTATATTTCTAATTATTCTTTCCATTATGCAAAATAACATACCAATAAAACACTATTAATGATAATAATTTTCTGACTTGTCTTTATTCATAGGTTTACGTTACCTACTTTTTTGGTAGGATGTCGTAGGGATTTGGAAGTTGACGATTTATATGAACCTCTTCAGGAACACAAGAGTAGTTCTTTAGGCACAAAGATATCGAGAGTATGGCAAAAAGATTACGATGCGTACCAAAAAGAAAAATCGGAACTTCAAGACGAAAAGCAGGATAGAAAGAAAAAGTTGAAGGAGCCCAGTTTAATCAAAGTTCTTATCAAATGTTTTGGAGTTCAAATAATGTTGTACGGAATATTCTTGGCAGTTTTTGAGATTCTTCTCAGGTACAAAAGTATTTAATTTAATACGTACATATATGTGCATGTATGGAATTTGTTAAGAGTGTAAGATAATGTAATATTTTGGTGCAGAGAATTTAAAGACCTCCGTATTACCTGTTCAGATTGTCACAGCCCCTATTTCTTGGCCTTTTGATTCGGTACTACAATCAAATGAAATTTGAACCTGTGCCACTGCATACTGCAGTGTCAAGATTATACAATTCTTCAAATTCGCAACTTCTTGAGAATGATGAAGCAATGAAACTGTTAAGTCCTTAAGACCGTTACTGTATCTTGTGCCTGTTAATCCCCTTTATTGTGTTTGGCATTAGGCTGCTATATTTAAGAAAGTAATTTTCTTGTTTAATTAATTGAACACAATTTTTTATTTCGTAGTTAACATTGTAGTGGTATCCGCTAATAGAAATTCATGTGCGCAACTATTGTAGTTTGTAGTTTGTAGTTAATACGGTGACTTTCAGTTGTATTCTTAGATGCTACTTCAGTCAGCGACTTGATTAACCATTGAATAATACCTACCCTGTTTTTCCATATCTAGAGTAATGCAGCCCATATTTCTTGGTTACCTATTGGAACATTACAGTAGTGTCCTGGTGACAAAAGACAGCGCCTATTTATATGCAGGAGGTGTAATACTGTGCTCTGCCCTGTTAATCTTTGTAATGCATCCGTACATGATGGGCATATTCCACATGGGAATGAAAATGCGTATAGCTTGTTGTACGCTGATATATAGAAAAGCATTGAGACTTTCAAGAACGGCTTTGGGCGAAACAACAATAGGACAAGCGGTGAATCTCTTATCCAACGATGTTAATAGATTCGACATAGCAATTATACATTTGCATTACTTGTGGATTGGACCACTCGAGACTATTATCATCGCGTACTTTATGTACGACCAAGTGGAGGTGTCCGCCCTTATCGGAATCGCAGTACTCTTAATGTTCATTCCTCTTCAAGGTATTTGAAATCGTGTACACCTCTATGTCTGTCTATTTTTATATATGCTATATGTACAATTTTTTTATTTCATATTATTGTTTTTCTCTTTTTTTTCCTTCTTCTAATTGTATAGGGTATTTGGGTAAAAAATCCTCCATATACAGGTTGAAAACTGCCTTCAGGACGGACGAGAGGGTTCGATTAACTAATGAAATTATCAGCGGTATACAGGCGATCAAAATGTATACTTGGGAAAGACCGTTTAGTAGATTAGTTGAAAAAGCTCGCAGGTGGTATTCTTTGCTTATGCAAATTTTGTCTGTTTGTCATCGTAAACGTGACCCCATTAATATAATTTCAGACGGGAAATCGATGTTATCCGAGCGATGTCTTTGCTCAGAGGTATTACCATGTCATTCATTATGTTTACCACAAGGATGGCCCTCTTTGTTACTATTTTGGCTTATATTTCTTACGATCGCAAGATAACCGCGGAAAAAGTTTTCATGCTGCAAGCGTACTACAATGTTTTACGCCAAACAATGACTGTTTTCTTTCCCCAGGGTAAGGTCATTTATTTAAACGTTTATGAAAGATGACTAATTCGAATTGCAAATAAAAATGCTCTTATAGGTATAACCCAGATGGCCGAATTAATGGTTTCCATAAAACGTTTGCAAACTTTTATGATGTACGAAGAGCTGGATCGTGCAAATACGAAACCGGAAGGCAAACAAGAAACGTCCGAGGATGAAGTGAAGAAAAATTACGACGTAAACAACGGAGAGAAAAAAGCCAATGATAAAGTTGATACAAATAACTATCAAGGAGAACATATTCTATCCTTAAACAATGCCAGTGCCAAATGGCTATCGTACGAGCAAGAAAATACGCTAAAGAATATTAACATTAAAGTAAAACCGGGAGAACTGGTTGCCATAGTCGGACAAGTTGGCTCCGGTAAAAGCAGCTTGCTTAATGTGATATTAAAAGAATTGCCCATAAACTCTGGCGCGGTGCATGTTCGTATCGCTTCTCGAGTAATTACTTATCCACGTTTGCGCAACTGAATGGCAATTTCACTAACTCTTCGCTTTATAGGTAAACGGGAAAATTGCGTACGCTAGTCAAGAACCATGGCTGTTTGCCGGTTCAGTTCGGCAAAACATTCTGTTCGGTAGAAAGATGGATCAATATCGATACGATCGCGTGGTGAAAGCGTGCCAATTGAAAAGAGATTTTACCTTACTACCGTACGCCGATAAAACGATAGTTGGTGAAAGAGGGATCAGTTTGTCAGGCGGACAACGCGCCAGGTCAGTCGTTGCGTCGTGCATGCAAACATACATATCGGCCGGCAACGACAACAAGTTGCAGATAATTTATTCACTTGTTTGTACAGAATCAATTTAGCCAGAGCTGTTTACGCCGAGTCCGAAATGTACTTACTGGACGATCCTTTGAGCGCCGTGGATGCTCACGTTGGCAAACACATGTTCGAAGAGTGTGTCGTAAAGTACTTAAGAGGAAAGACTAGAATTCTCGTGACGCATCAGCTACAGTACTTAAGGAATGTCGATAGAATAATTGTCTTAAAGGACGGAGAGATACAAACGGAGGGGTAGGTTTTTGCGCCGTTTGATCATTACCCTTTCGTTTAAATTTATCGTTCGCCGCATGTACGAGTTACTTTATTGCAGCTCGTACGACCAGCTTGCTTCGAGCGGAGTAGACTTTGGTAGATTGTTGGAGCATCGGTCAGAAGAGGAGGAAGAAAAGATGGGATCCGCTCCTCCCAGTAGAAGCACATCCCGTAACGCGAGTTTCACATCTCTCAGTTCGTTGAGGAGCACCGCCACTGAGAAAGGCGAGCCCGCCGAGGTAATTACATTTACGAAGGTGAACAACGATCGATGGAGGAACTGGAAATGTACACACGCACGATGTTTGCAAACTGTCCGCAGGTTGCTGAAACGCGTACAAAAGGCAAAGTATCCGGTGAGGTTTATACAGGATATTTCCACGCAGGCGGAAATTGGTGTATCATAGCTACGGTAGGCTTGCTTTGCGTACTCGCACAATTGGCAGCCAGCGGTAGCGACTTCTTTATCTCGCGATGGGTCAATATGGAAGAGAAATATGTATCTATCGTTCTCAATGTTACTCCGTCTTGATCTTATCCTTGTGCAATTTTATTAGATAAGCATGTTTGCTTGCAGGTGAACGAAACGGAGGACGGCCTTGTGAAAGATTGGAAGGGTCCGATTAGCCGTGACGTTTGTATATACATATACAGTGCGTTAATCGTGTTCACTGTGATAATTACTTTAGTTCGTTCGGCCGCATTCTTCTCGACGTGCATGAAAGTATCCATTAGACTGCACGATCGCATGTTCCAATGCATAAGCCGGGCAACGATGCGGTTCTTTAACACGAATCCGTCTGGTCGTGTCCTTAATAGATTTTCCAAAGATATGGGTGCCATTGACGAACTGTTGCCAATGGCATTGATCGATTGTTTACAAATCGGTTTATCGCTTCTTGGAATAATAGTTGTAGTCGGAATAGCCAACTATTGGCTAATGATACCGACGCTAATCATCGCAGTAATTTTCTACTACATTCGAGTTTTTTATCTGGCAACCAGTCGCAGTGTGAAGCGGCTCGAAGGAGTCAGTGAGTTCCTTTGCTTGCTTCTACTAATCAGTTGCGGTCATTCGCGCGTCGATTAAATAATTTATTCGACTCGATTCCAGCTCGATCGCCGGTGTTCAGCCACCTCACTGCCACCCTGCAAGGACTACCAACTATTCGCGCGTTCGAAGCAGAAGAGATCTTGACGAAAGAGTTCGATCAATACCAAGATCTGCACTCGTCGGCTTGGTACATATTTATATCGTCTTCGAGGGCGTTCGCATTTTTGCTGGACTTTCTATGCGTCGTTTACATCACCGTGGTTACCATGAGCTTCCTATTGCAAGACAACGATTCCAGTTCGACGCAAGGCGGTGACGTTGGTCTTGCGATCACGCAAAGTATCGGGCTGACGGGAATGTTCCAATGGGGCATGCGACAGAGCACCGAGCTTGAAAATCAAATGACCTCTGTCGAGCGTGTGCTGGAGTACAGGTACGTATCTCACTGAAACTACATCACGCACAATTTCTAAACAACGTGCGCTTACATGAATCGTATCTCTGTAGCAACGTGGAAAGCGAGCCACCGCTCGAAAGCACGCCGGACAAAAAGCCCAAGGAAACGTGGCCCGAGGAGGGAAAGATAGAGTTCAAAAATGTGTCCATGAGATACGATCCGTCCGCGCCTCCGGTGTTGAACAACTTGAACTTTGTGATTTACCCCCAAGAGAAGATAGGAATCGTTGGAAGAACCGGCGCTGGCAAATCGTCCTTGATCTCAGCGCTGTTTCGTCTCGCGAATGTGGACGGCGCTGTCGAGATAGACGGCGTTAAGGGTAGCGACATCGGCCTTCACGATCTACGATCAAAGATCAGTATAATTCCTCAAGAACCATTCCTGTTCTCCGGCTCGTTGAGACAGAATCTAGATCCTTTCGACTCTTACGAGGACGGTGTGCTTTGGCAAGCTCTGGAGGAAGTAGAACTGAAGGAAATGGGACTGGAGGGTCATATAAACGAGGGTGGTTCTAACTTGAGTGTCGGCCAAAGGCAGCTGGTTTGCTTGGCCCGAGCGATCGTAAGGAACAATCCTATCCTGGTCCTGGACGAGGCTACCGCCAACGTAGATCTTCGAACGGACGAGCTTATACAAAAGACGATCCGCACAAAATTCGAGAAGTGTACAGTGCTGACCATCGCGCATCGCCTTAACACCGTGATGGACAGTGATCGAATTTTGGTGATGGATGCCGGCAATGCCGTGGTAAGTACCGCGGAGGATAATTTCTTTCGTCGAGGCAAGACGCTAAATGGCTAAAACGGATGATCTAATCGTTTTTGTTTTCTCGGTTGCAGGAGTTCGATGCTCCTTACGTACTGATTCAGCGCAAGGCATACTTACACGGCATGATACAGGAAACGGGATCATCAATGGCAGAAGCTTTGAAAGACATCGCTCGTCGAAGCTACGATAATCGTACATCGACCGCCCTTTAATTCATTTCCTAGCGACGCATTTGTTATTGCATGAGCGGACCTCTTTTATTTCGTCCCAATTTTTATAGGCCGTACGTTTGGCAGTTCTATCCGGCTATTCGTATTGCCTTTGTACGATTTTCCATACAGGGATTACTTTAGTTAATCGGAGCATACAGTATTATCGCATAGTTTCCTTCCTTTTTGTAAGCGACCTCGACATGTTTTATTCCGATGTATGCTATTGCAGAGAGTCATTACGAGGCTTATACCATATTTTGTATGTTGGCACAATTAGGAAAGTAACTGTTTACCTCGCTGCCGTGTATCTTCCCCCTGTTACGGGGCGATGCCATAGCCACGAAAAGTTGTTCCGTCGCAAGGATGGGTGCCTACTTAATTTTTTGCGTAGATCATTTTCACCGACGCATGGTGCTATGTTGAAACAGTTTTATTAGGACACCGACATACTGGATTTATGTACATAGTCGTTAAAAGGAAATAATTATAAGATAGAGAGTTCATCGACCTTTATCTAAACATTTAATACGAAATTAACGAGAGCAAAACATTATCAATGCAAAGAATCATGTTGCCAGTTTGTACTGTATCAAAGAGTGCAATTTCTTTCATACAATATTCGAAATGTTCGCGCCTCGTACTTAACGTTTCACGTATATTATCCTTACTTCGTCGAACATGAAAGTATATTGTACTCTTAGGTGAAAACAATTTGCCTTATGTACAAGTGCCTGTGTAATTTAATTATATGTATAATAAACTGAAAAAATATAAATGCGGAGAATCATTTATGCTGCTAAATACGCTATGTCTTTTTCATTTCATGTTACCTGAACGTGCATTCCCCCTGAAGCAATTTTTTTTTTGTTTCTGTTTTTTAGAAAAAGTAACAAACCGAGACAATTTTTTTTTGCAAATATAAATACTTTCATTTATTATCGGATTCACGAACAACAATTTCCGTTCACCCCTACATTACCTCCACGAGGAGAGAAACGATTACACCGCAATAACGAGTGGCACTCGCGCTACAGAGTGTACATGCAATAATTAAAAGAAAAAAAAAAAAAAAAAACAGGAGAGTGACTCGGAATAGGTATTGGAAGTGCAATCCATCGAACGTGAATTGCACAAGCTGTTCACTCGGTCGATGCAAGGATCAAGGATGGGTTTGAACGAGGAAGGTAAGCAACGGGGGTAATTCGCGAGGATAATTTTTAAAAAAAGAAGATGCGCAATGACAACGACAGGGATGAGAATGGGGACGACAATGACGGGGGATCACGAGACGACGGCTTACGTTCGTTTCGCCGTGCTCGATCTGCGTACCCTTAAACGAACAAATATACCTTTCTAACGTCTATACTCTGCTTACTCGGCTCGCAACAATTACTCGCGACGCGTATCTACCGTCCAAGCGTATTCTCACGAGACAAGTACACTAGTGTATCGTAATACTGACAGTAAAGAGATTACTATGACATTAAAATTAAGCTCGCGTTCCATGGTCTGCGCGTGCAACACCTAAAGTACAATTACGCGGATATAACGGCTAGGTCTATGTATATGTGTATACGTCTATTTATAGGTGAATCATCGTATAGTTGCGGATAAACTTTACTCTAGCGTTAAAATTACAGGATCATCGGTCGGCGTTACGTTCGCGGATACATTTTTCCAAGTGCCTCGTGTGGTCGTTCGACGCGGCGACTACTCTCGAAGAATCGCGGTATAAAAAACTGACATATACGTATATATATATATATATGCATGTATATATATGTATATATATATCCTTTTCCCTTTTACAATATTATATACAAAAACGGTATAAAATACATTACTAGTCTCATCGGTGCGTGCATTCGTCGCAACAAAAAAATTCGCATAGTAGAAGTGTGCCCGGAAACGTATAGCGCGGCGGCGGCGGCGGCGTTTCAATAATATTCGTGGCTTCGAACTGATTCGAAATGTCGCTAAATTTAAACGGTACATAAATAATACAGCCTAGCTAAATAAATAAGAGCAACGGAGCACCGATCTATTCGAAATATATATATATACAAACAGAGAAAGAAGAAACGTACGCAACGGTCGGATAACGCGTAACGCGAGCAACGAGATTCGCTTTTTTTTTTCTCAATCTTTTTCTCTTTCCTCCCAGCTTCTCTCTGCCCTTGCTCCTTCGTCGCGTCAAGGTGTTTCTTCCCCTTGGCTCGCAGCTTTTCGTGCACTCGCACGGGAAGGAAGACTGCGGATCGACCGTTTCCCCTTTACACGAGTTTCGCGACGGAATCGGAGGAGCGCGAGTCCTCGCGCGCTCGTCCGGCGAACGATAAAATAGAACTGGACGCGTCGCATGCAGACGAGAGAGAGAGGGAGAGAGAGAGAGAGAGAGATAAACACCCCCCCCCCCCCCTCTCCTCGTCGAATAAAATCCATGAGCGTTCGCGAGGATTCGCCCCCTGCGAGAGACGTCTCAAGATTGTCGCTCGTTCCGAGGATAAAAGGGTTGCTCGAATACCTGTATCGAGTTAAAAACACTTTGCCCAGCGCTTTGGCTCTCCCGGCTGACACGCCAAGGGGCGTCCGCTTCTGTTTAAAAACGTGAGATAAAATGCACTTGCGTGGAACAGGTTTCGAGCACCGCCCGTGGAATCGGTGAGCTTCGAGACGCCTCGCAGGGCGCGGGCACCGCCAGGCCCCGCACACGCTCGCAGAAATCGTTCGTGGACGCGAGTATCGCGCTTGGCTAACACGGTTCCGCGTATCCGCGCGGCCTGTCTTTTGCCTTCCGTCGAAATGGAAACCAAAGGACAGCGTCTGCGGACGAACCAGTTCGGACTAGCCCGTCCCACCATCCGCGGAACACCACGGATAATCCATAGATTGTTGCCAATTATCCATGGACATCCGTGGACCAAGCATACGCGCGTCTACAGGCGACGTCGACGAGCGTGCGCGCGGCTCGGTCGCGAGATTCGTCGAGGAAACGGCGCCGATACCGCGAGCATTTATTATGCGAACGCACGAGCAAGTCGTCGAAGTCTTCCAAGTCTTTAGAGTCTCGCCGGTATTCGACAACGGCGGGTCGTCGACGGTCGAGCGATCGTGCAGCCAAGGGCGACGAACGCGAGAAGCGAAGCGAAAGATCTCTGGCCCCGCACCATCGTGTGCGATCGAATCGAACACCATCCGGAACAAAGTTCGAGGATGTCCTCTCCTCCGAAATTAAACGAGAACCTCGAGGCTCTCGCGCGACCTAGCCTTCTGCTGTCCGCACTTTCCATTCGCCTGCACGATCATCGCCACCGACTGGCAGCCGCTGTCGGAACTGACCGGCCGGACTGGCGGCATCGCGAGTCGCAGCTTGTACCAGAATTTCTGGCTACCGGAGGCCGAGCTCCCGGTTTCGCCCCATTGCAGAATCTTCAAACGATCCAGGGAGAGTTCACCGGCGTCGTTGCAGCCCCGGTTCGAGCGTTTCGCGATCGTGGTCGCGTTCGGCAGATCCTTCGTCGCGATCACGATCGTCCGGGTCGCGAGCGACGACATCTGCTTCAGGACTGCTCCGACGCTCGTCTCGGTCCAAACGTTGCCCAGCGACGCTGGGCTCAGGATCACTATTATCCTTCGACTGGTGGCGGCGTGCGGCCCGATCTCTAGGCCCCCTGGAACAAAATTCAGCGTCCGTTAATCCTCCGGCCCGAAGAGTTACCCGATCGAACCGAGGACGTCGTTCAACGACTGCTCGACGAGCCGCGAGCGAGTTTCCAAGTTCTCATCATTTCGCGGAACGCGCCAACCGTGGCCGTGAATTGCGCTGTCGGAAGTTGATGGAACCAAAGCGCGAATCCGGCACAGGAAACGGTCCCGTGTACAACTAATTCGAAAGCACCGCTTCCCGAAAACCGGCGGACAAACGAGACATTCGCCGTACCCAGAAGCCGACCGAACTTTGCAATTCAATTTGCGAACTTCCCCGCCGTGATTCCGCCGGGTATCTTCGCGGTTACCCTCGCCGCGTGCGCATCGGTTCCCCTTGTTTTCGTTCGACAAATTGCCGAAGATCGAGCGACGCTTTTCGGGGGCCGAAGGAAGGAGGGCAGACGCGACGGCGGATCGCGAAACATAATTTATGTACGAGCTAGTTCGCATCGGTGGGTACCGAGGGGGCCCCCGGACAGCGCGGAGCAATTTGCATGAATAAAATCGCGGTTGCTGGGACGCGTTCACCTACGCGGCCCAATCTCGTCCCGCCGATTAGAAGGAGCGTAGCGTCCGAATATTTTTCGCCGAGCACCCCGTTATCGCGCTGGACACCTTGCCGTTGATATTCACGAGACGCGAAACTAGATCGCGTTACGCTTCGCGATCCTTCGTCTCCGGCAATTGCTCCCGTTTCGTCTTCGCGTCGGTTCGATTCTGACGCGTGTGCCTGTCGCAGACAACTCTCGACTCGTTTCCGTTCGCCGTTGCCTCCGGCGAGTCGTGAAATTCGAACGCCAACTTTCGACGAGCTGGAAGAGCCAACCGTTGGACGCGGCTCTCGCGAGAGCGCTTATTAACAACAAAAAAAGGGTCGTCGTCGTCGTCGAGGAGATGATTCGCGAATCGTCGAGGCTCCTTTTCGTCCCACCATCCGGCAGGAAACTTGGTAACGCGATTAACGACGGTTACCCCGGGAGCGAGTCGGTCCCGCGTTCGATTCAAACCGAGACTTACAGTTCTGATTCAGCTGGGAGAGCTCCAGGGCCGTGCACTTGTACCGATGTCTCGACTCCAGCGTCGGGATGGCTACACTGACGACCAGGCTCGAGTCCTTCTCGTGGTAGCAGACCAGGGCGTCGCATTCCTTGCCGTCTGAAACACGTGTCCGTGCTTAGTACGCGGCTCTTTTCGGTTGCACGATCGGACGGCGTCCCGGAATTACTTCGACCGTTGCACGTACTCTGCGTCGCCCACTCGTGGCTGGGTTTCGCGTCTGATTCGAGACTGTGCTCCGGAAATACGGAAATGGATAGACGAGGGAGACGAAAGGAGAGGCGATAATAGACGCGTTTACGGGAACGACGATGGAACGAGGAGAAATAGACGAAGCTTTCGCAGATCTCGACCGATAAGCGAACACGCTTCCTCTTTGCAAAGCGGGCGCGATAAAAAATTCCTCGCAGCGTCGCAGCGCGACCGACAAACTTTTTCTCCGGGTTTGTAGGTCGCCCGGGTTCTTGCGCGGCTCGCTTCGAAGCGACGCGATCGCGAATTCCGTCCGGGGTACCGTGGCCAGCGATCGAGTGAAAGCGGCCGATTGTTTGCGAAACGATTCTCCGCAGCTCCTTCGAACGAGGCGAGTCGGTCACGAGGGAAACGGATTCCGCCTCGACACTCCCAGCCACGGTGAAACCCTTCACCGATTTCCGCGGATCGTCGTCGCGTGGCGCGTTAACTCGCGACAACTTTAATTACCGCCCGTCAAACGTCGATTAACGACGCCGCCGATTTTCCGTGGAACTTCCCCGCGCGAACGTTGCCCCGCGAAACTTTCGCTCGTCGGCCTCCGTCCGTCGCGCGAGCGGAACGCGCCGCGACGTTTCGGTCGGCCGGCAAAGAGAAAACGATCTCCGTGAAACGTTAATGGGCGACGTCGCGTCGCGCCGCTTCCCAGAAGCATCGTAATCGCGGTAATTTTCCAGCTTCCGTATTAGGGGGCCACTCGTGCGCCGGTCGATCGCGCCAACCCCATCGCGGCCCGATCTCGTCCTCCTGTAACTGGCTCCCGACATACACGTGTAACATCGCCAGCCCGGACCGCGCGATCGCGATTTATCGTCCCCTGTCCGACCGATCTGCTCCGCCGCGTCCCTCGAGTTCCCGTCTTCTCGCCCGTGAGAAACGACGATCCTGGAATGCAAGGCAGCTGATCGGAACGATTTCGCCGAGGGTCGCCGCCGTTTTCATATTTCCGCTCGGGAGGACGACGAGCACGAAGCGGCGCGAATTCGTCGAACGAGGGGTCGCGGAGAGGAATTTTATTCGCAGGCGAGGCAGGGACTTCGAGGGAGGCGAGACTGGATTTCCGCTGGACGATTAAGAGTACCGATCTGCGGAGACGACGGCTGGGGATAATTACCATTCTGTTCGAGAGGCGCGAATTTGTCGCGACAAAACAGCACCAGGGGTAGCCAGCAGCGGGCGTAGAACGCCCCGGCCGAGATCAGCAGGACCAGCACCAGCACGCCAACCAGCAACGATTTCCTCCAGGACTTATTTTGAAGTCCGAACGCGAACTGCGGCTCTGCAAAAAGCAACTCATTTTTCCATATCCTTCGTGGCAATTTCGATACCGGGCGGGGCAAACGGAGAGGCTTGTCGGAAGAGGAGAGAAAAAAGGAGAGCTGAAAAAAAATTTCTTCTCTTCCCACGGAGTGCGTCGATTACGTTCCGTAGCGCGTACGAATTTCGGTTAATTGGCTGGGATTAATTGGGCCACGCTTGTCGGCTTGTAACGAGCAGCGAATTAACTCGGTTACGATTGAAATCGCTGCGAGACGTCGTTCAGAGTATGGATCGGATCGTTAATTAGCCGCGGTTAGAGGGATACGTAGGTGACTCTATTCGTTTTTCAACGATACACGCGTTTCTCTTCCCGGCTCGCCGAGTTCCGCCAGCCGTGGGGGGAAGGAAAGTTTCTTTTTCCCGGCGAGCTTTTCGCTTTTGGCGCGGGCTCCAGCTCTCCGGCGGTCTTTACCAACCGCGAGAGGAGAAGGAGTTTCCGCGAGATAACCGGTGCGCTCCATAATCGCGAGACGAGGATCAAAGGCTTAGTTACCTTGCCGATATACGTGAGCGGGTAACGTGATCTCCTCGTCGACGCCGTTGCTAACTTCGCACTTGTACTCCCCGTAATCCTCCAGAGTTATGTCCTCGATCTCCAAATAAGAGCCGATGATCTGGTTGTTTTCCCTGAAAGCAGTCATCAATCTTTAGAATACTCGCGACAGCCCGGACAAAAATGCTCGCGGCTCTCTCGCGCGATCGCTTCTTACTCGCGAACGTTCGCGGAAATTTCCCGACAGCGCGCGGAAGGAGTTAAGGAACGCGCGCGCGAGTAGCACAGGTGCGTACATCCGGGCGACTGGAGATCTCGCGCTCGTAATTTCTTCGACGTCGCACGAAATCGCCGGGAGCGCCGGGAGAACTCCCGGGCAGTCGACCGCGAAACGATTTCTCAATTTTCCGAGGAACGTCCGCGGGCCGCGTCGCGAATACGACGCGCATAAATTCCGCCGCGCGTCCGGGAAAATAATCGCGGCCCTCCATTGCTGGAAGACGGCGGAAGATACCGATCCGATCGGTTTTCGGAGACCTCGCGTCGATAAAGCTCCCCCGTGGTCGAGGATGGCCGATCGAGCGAGCGACACGCCGGGCATAAATCAGTCGATCGAGCGGACGCGTTCTGCGGCGCGGTTCTTTCGTCGATCTCGCGGCTTATTAAGCTTATAGAGCTGTCAGCCGTCCACGGACGTCTGCGATGCGGCCTCGCTGTCGCTCGGGACGCGTCCCCCTCGGTGCAAGCTAATCGGCCGGGCCGATCGCGGCTCGAGGTAATTTTTTTTCCTTCTCGGAAGCTCGAGCCGCGACGGCCGACAATTCTTTATCGTTGGGCTAATCGATCGGCGTGCAATTCCGCGGCACGGGGGCGGTTCTCTCGTGCCGAAACTGGCGAGCGATATATCCCTCTGCGGGTTCTTGCGGGCGTGACGAGGACCGAGGGGCGGAAGGTTCCGAAGCAACGCCGCGGGGCCGAGTCTTTCCGCGAGGATTTCACTTCGGTCGCGCCTGAGGGCAGGCAACCGGCGACGCATCCGCGTCGAAAAGTTGCCGAAGCCTAACGCGCGACGCGAATTTTAAATCGACCAACTTGCCGGGCTCCGTCCGACTCGCGGGGCCCCGTTGCGTTTCAATTCGGCAACTTTTAATTAAAAGCTGCCCCCCCCCCCCCCACCACTCTCCCCCGACCAGTGAAATCCGAAACAATCGGGGAACGTTGCTCGTTACGGTACGCCCCGTCACGAATTACAAAAGCAAATTTAACCCCGTCACCGGTGCAGCTGCGTTTTCGCCTTTGTCCTCTCGCTTCCGATCGATTCGACGGTCGGGCAGCGATTTTTTTTCTCGCATCCCGCTTTCCGCGAACCCAGCGAGTTTTCGCCGCGAGATACTTCGACTCGGACAAACTCTAAATCGCGCGGGGGGACAATCGCCGATTCGCGGAACGTCGACGTCGAGCGACCCTCGACGGATTCCTGGCAACGATTTGCCACCTGATTTTTCTGCCCTTCTTTTATTTTTCTTTATCGGCGACACTCGACGGCCGTGGTCGAGCGTATCCTCGGGCTCAATCGACAGGAATGAAGATTGATGGGTCGCGCTCCAAAGGCGGTTCATAGAACGGGCAGCAAAGGTTCGAAGCATATCTCGCCAATTGAAATAGTTTAGATCGACTCGACGACCCGGTATTCATAGAGCGTTCGTGGAAACGCGTTGCGCGATCGCTGGCCGGATAGGCTTCAATTTGGTCGAAGGTATCGCGAAATCGACGAGTCTAATCGTTCCGCCGGCTTTATTCCCGTAACGGCAGCGATTGGTCGAACCAGCTTGATTAACAGAAACCGATAAACTCTTTCGCCGCGACCGCACCGATTCCGTTCCTGCGTCGGAAACAACGCGCCCGGTACAATCTTAATTAAACCCCTTCGCCACCCTCTGCCACCCTCTCTACTCCACCTCTATCGTCGGTCCGCCGGTTTGCCGTGCACTTTCCGCGATCCGTTTCCTTACGAACCGACCATCCGCGAGCGTTTCGCGCGAACAGCCCGCTGGAAAAGCGGCTGCCAGCCACCGCGAAAGGGGTAATCGACGGAGGCACTCGAGCGGCGATAAAATTCTTCCTCCCCTGGGCGCGCGAGAATCCTATCGAATCGCGCGGAGAATACGCGACACGAGACTCGGTTGCAAATCGGAGGATCTCGGGGGATCGCGTTCGAGCGCCGCAATCGCGCGACCAGCCGCGGCGTTAATCTTTTTAACAGCACCGAGCGGGATTGGAAATATCTGGCGGGGCGATTCCCCGAAACGATCTCGATAAAGAGCGCCGCGATTTTCCCCGTCCGGTTCTGCCGACTGGAACGAAGCGCAGCTTCCGCGCGAAGAACGACCGGCGTCCCCGTCGACCCCGAAATAGTTCAACCGGTTGCACGTGGATCCCGCGAGAAGAAATCGATACCTGCGCGACGAGCGACATTTGCTCCGTCGAGCGAGTTGTCAGAGGTTCGGGATTTCTTGGAACGCGTCCAACGACTTCCGTTCCCCGGTGCATTCGACGGGTTCGCCCGTCTATTTGCATGGAAACGGGGCGGGCACCGCGATACACGCGGGTATACCGAAAATGCTCGAACCGTTTCTTCCTCGGCGCGCCCTTTGTCCCCGACGTCGAATCCGGCGGGGATCTCGATTCGCCCGTGTCGCGTCGAATCGATCGATCGACCGTTCTCCGCGAACGAACTCCAATTAACTCGAACGGGAAGGGCTCTCGGCGAACGGAGCCCGCGTATCGAGGATCGGCGCGGTTACAGCTTTTCCAGGCGGAATCTCGCCGCTCGAAGGAACTCCTGTGAGCGACGTTTTCGCTTCGGAACTTCCCAGCGACGACTGATACGCGAAATTGGATGGAGGTTCGCGCCCGGACGACAGCCGACGAATACGCGCTACCAACGAGTTTGGTTGCCTCGATCGACCGACAAACTGGGCTGCGATGGAATTTAGGCGAAACCGATTCTTCCGTCGCTCTTTCCAATCCTTTCCATTCCTCGAACGCGCGCCGGCACCGAAAAGCGACGGTCGACTTTCCACCCGCTTTTCGTATCCTCGTTTCTGCCGAGGTCGAAATTCGGCGAAACGCGTGACGTAATTTCCTGTCAGCCCCGGCTCACGGCTCCGGCTGGAATAATTAAACGGCGCATTGTAATACGCGATGACAATCCCCGTTGTCCCGACAGACGGGACTCGTCTGTCAAATTCCAGCCGGCTGAATCAGGCCGGATTAAGTTTCTACCGTGGAGACAGTTTCGCGTGCGTAGGCACGGGTCAGACGGGATTAAGTGACTGCGCCCGCGATTTCTCTCCGTTTTACGTGCACCGTTGTTCCGCGGGGGGCTGTACCCGCCTCCGACGGGGGTAGAAATTTCGCGAAAGGCAATTAGAAACACGTGGAAGGAGGAGAACGGGGCACGGGAGAAGAGAGAACGGAGAAGGGAGAAGGGAAACGATTTCTCGTTGACGAGTTTGGCCCGAGGCGCGGGGAGAGAATCGACGAACCGTTTATTTTCCAGAAAAGAACCGACGACGGGGGGAGGGAGAGAGGATCTTTCCAGCCGCGTTCCAGAATCGATGGAAACGACCGATACCTCGCTAATTTAATCGAGGAGAGTGCGCGCGGGCGCCGTTTCGTATCCGCGCTCTCGCGTCGCCGCTGATCGCGGAATCGAATTAGCGAAACGGTCAAATGTTAATTAATCGGTTTGTCCCGGGGCTGTCGCGGCGTTTCGCAAATTTCTCCTTCTCCTCTCGGCTTGCCCCGTCCACGACGATTCTCGTTTCGTCGTCTCGCGAGCCGCGTTACCGGTAATCGTCGAAACGAATCAACGTCCTGCCTGGCCGTTTCGTCCCCGTTCCATTCCGCTTCGATCGGTTCGATTCAGCAGCGGTTTCGTTTAATTTTCTCGAGAGTCCGCTCCGGCCGGAACCGTTGGACATCGCCGCGGCTTTGTCTCCGCTGCGGCGAGGACTTTCGCCAACGAGAAAGGTGGACTATCCTTTGTCGCCGGTCCATAGTCCCGCGTGCGCGTCGAATATATTTTTCTATTCGCGTTACCTCCGCGTTCATTCCCATTCCTCCCTCTGCGATCGATTCCGCGTCGATATCCCAGCGCGCGCTGGCGAACAATGAGACGACGCGGGGCCGAAGGCGCTCGTTCGACGAAAATCAGCGCGAGCGTTTCGCGATGAAGAGTAGGCGACCCCGTGGAGGGGGTCCGATAACGAGCGACAGAATTCGCAGCGAGTTCTTTTAAAGACGCCTTTCGGGGACGAGAAAGAACGATCCGCTCGGCGGACAGAGGGGTCGGTCGACGGACCGTGCACCCAGCTATCTCGGGATACGTATTCATCGATCGGACGAGGCTTCCTCTCCGTCTCCTGGGAAGGACATTGTTCCAGCGACGACGAACCGAGTCGCGGTCCCGTTATCGCGCGCCGATTAATTCGCCAAGTCGAGGGGAAGCGGAACGGGTTGCGTGGGAAATTTAGCAGCTCGCGCGCCCGGCCTGTTTTTCCCTGTCGCGAAAACTCTCGGCGAGCACCGCCGGTGTCGCTCGGCGTATTACCGAAACGTTGCTGGAGAGAGAGCCGAATAGCTCACCCGACTATTCGTAACCACCACGGCCGCGGGTCCCTTCCTTCGCGTTCCCAACTTTTGTTTATTCGAAATAAAATTCCCCGGCCGAGCGGCGCGCGTTTCCGCTCCCCGTTGTTCCTGAATTCCCGTGCCGGTTGCTTCTTCGTCCACCGGATGCTGGTCGCGTGTTTCAGCTCGTCGCTGGACCGGACCGTTCCCTTGCCTTCCTTTGCCCGCACCGGCGTTGCGATTAATGCGCCGGAGAAAAGTGGGTCGCCCCCTCCCCTCGGTAATTGCATCGCATTCATCGACGGTGCATGCACGCGCATACCTGGATCGGCGACGCGGGGCGTCGCTGCGCCGCAGAAACTCGGGGCTTCGTCGGATATCGTTTTTAACCCCGGCAGATTTTTTCTTCCGTCGAAACCCCGGCTCTCTCCATCGATAACCACTTTTTCCTCCTTTCTCTCCGATCCGCGGTGTTCTCTCGTCCCGTGCCCGCCCACCATTTTCGACCCTCCTTCTCGCCTTTGTTCCTCCACGCCGCTTTCGATATTTCAGCGTTCCTTGCCTTTTCCTTTTTCTCCCCCTTCTTGTCCCCTTTTTGTCGCGGCTTCCGTCCCATTTCCCCCCCGACTCCTTTCGAATTCACTCGGCCTGCCATTACAATTTGTTTTCCCGACCCGTTCCTCGCTACTTCGGCCAATCTTTCGGCCGCGCTTCTCTCCGCTCGATCGAGAATGTCCCCGACCGTTATTTGTACCTCGTTTCCCGCCTCCGACTACGGCCGGGTCGAATTTATCGAAGGGAAACCGCCGCGTAGTCGCTTTCGCGAGGTTTCAATTTCGACCGGACAGTCAACGCGAGCGTTAAAACGAGCCCGCAGGAGCGCGCAACGCGCGTACTTTCTCCTCGCGTCCAGGGTGAATTCCATCGGATGGAAACCAGGGAAAGTGATGTAATCTCGAGCCACGACGAACGGTTCCGTCGTGAATTTGCATTCGAATGCAATCAACGTTAATAGATCCGCGTCGGTGGCGCGGGCGGCCCACGGGAGCTCGGACAATTCGTCTCTATTAGTCCCCGAGTAACCGGTCGCTTAAGATTTACGAGACCGAATCGTTCCCGATCAGCCAGAATCTGTTCGCCACACCTGCCAATTCGGTTCGTCGATCACCGATTTCCGAATTAACGCGCGACGAGAAACGCGTTCGAACCCCCCGATTAGTTAACCCGGTGAACTTGCGAGGAACGTTGGCCAACCCGAAACCGAATTCTGCCGCGAGCGGAAAAGAGGATTGCGTCACGGACGATGCACTTCAGTCGCACGCGAAGCTTCGCGCGTTTCCGAATCTCGTCCAAAAAGTTTCGCTACCAGTTCGGTTACGTTCGCGAGATCCTGGTCGAGCGTTCCCCTTCCGAGCTCGCGAGACGGATGGCCGACTCTTCTTTCCAGTCCGAGTGGAACCATTTCGCGCGAGCCGCTCGCGGAAACGAAGGCGAGTCCGTCGCTGCTCGCTCGGACGAGAAGACGGGGAAAGGACGAAGGTGGCCCGTTTGGACGCTCGTCGACGACTTCCGGCAGCGAGTCCTCGAGCGCCGGTCGTCCCCGTGACAACGTATTAACACGACCCGCCGGCGCGTAATGGACGTTCGATTAAGAGGGAATGGAATATAAATTGGAGGACGGCGAGGGTGTGCTCGCGAGTCGCTCGAGAGTCGCTCGTGAGTCGCTCGAGGTATCGACGATCTCGTTCAATCGAGAGCGAGCGCGACGCTAGGAATATGAGAAGCCCGATGGGACCACCCATGGCCGACCGGTGCTCGCTATCTCGCCAGGATGATCGAGAGCCCGACGACAAAACGAGGGACAAAGAGGAGGAAAGAGAGGAAGAACCGGCTAACCGGCCGCGGAGACGCTCGTGACTCCGGCGCCGCGTCGTTTCTTTTCGTTCGCCTCGACCCGGTTCGTCCTCTCTTCCGTGCTCGCTCGACCTCTCGGTCTCTCGCCTTGCCGTTCGACGGGGCTTCCTTTCTCGCGTCCAATCGGACGGACCGAACGGTCGCGGGTGAATAATTGAAAAATCTCCCGGTGAAAGCGCAACGCGAGCGGAGGGACGGTTGCGGTGCTCCAGGCGCGCGTCGATACGGGCCGCGATTGGCGGACGGAGGAATATCCGCCGCGAGGTAGAGCCGACCGATCGATCTTCCGCGTCGATTCGCTGACGGGCGAAGACGACTCCCGCTCCGGTCAATTTCGTTCCAGCGTCGCCCTCGCAGTTTCCGCTCCGTCGCCCGTCGAGCAGGAATCGTCGACGAAGATCGAAGGCTCCCCGAGCTTCCGCCCGATAGAGCGATTCCGCGTAGAACGCGCGAGCAAAGAACGCGGCGCGTCGCAAGAAGTCGAGCAAATGTTCGCGGACAGACGGACCGATTACGGGGCAACATTTTTCCGTCTGCCGTCCGCGCGGTGGTCGAGAGTTTCGAGCGAGAATCGGCATTAGCGCAGCGAGGGGGACGTACGAAAAAGGGGCCGATTCACCGAGGTAACAGACCAGGGTATCATTAGCGTAATGACGGAGCTCGAGCGGAGAGACAGACGGAGAGAGAAAGAGGGAGGCGAAGATTCCTTGGAATTTCTTGCCCGCTCTATCGTCTCCCTCTCTCGCTCTCCTCGCTCGTTCCCTCCGTGGAAGAACAGATTTCGCCGTCGTCCTCGTCGTCCTCGTCGTCCTCCTCGTCCTCGTCGTTCACCGGCGAACCACGGCCGGTCTCCGCCAGAGTTTGTCCCGGTGCTATTACGCCTGTAATGCCCCCGGAGAGGGCAAAAAGGCTAATCACCGGACCTGCAATCGCGCCCGTCGACCCTGACAGCGACTGTCCGCGAATCGGCCGCTCGTGGGACAAACCTCTCGTACTCTCGCGTCCTGCCACCGACGGAACCGCGGCGAGTGAAAGCTCCCCCGTGGAACAGGTTTGCGCAACTTTATTCGCGGACGTTACGCGCGTTATTCTCCGTCGACCGGCGACGCCGGATCGTTCGAGCACTTCCGGTTGCGGGGACACGATTACAGGCGGCGCAAGCCGATCGTCGAAGCAATCGCGGATCTCGATTACCTTTCCGCTCTGCAGCCGAGCGGAATTACGCGCCGAGAGGCGGGCCAACCGACGGCGCGGGAGACGAGACGGTGTCCGCGCGATCCGCTCGGTTGCGGGCATTACAGCGGCGGCGGATGCGGTCGCTAATTGGCGGAGAGATTTGCGCCGCGCGTTCGAGATTCACCTGGCCGACCCGGATTCGGACGCGCCGTCGTTCGGGTTCGCGGAAACCCACGGCAGACCCGACTCCGCTTATGCGGACGGTGCTTTGCGGAATTAATATGGTTGCTCGCGCGATGCGAGAAAAACGAAGCAAAGGGCCGATCTCGAATCCGTCCCGACGTCGTTCAAACGTAATCGCAAAACCGAAACGACTTAGCGAAAACTGTCAAAGGGACGCGCTGCCCGGAAGCGGGAAATCCGCGCTTCCGGCGATAATGACCACCGGTATTTCATTATGCACGTATATATCTCTCTCGTTAGCCGCTCCCTGGCGCGGGTACGCGCGTACTCCGCGCGGCTACCGTGCTTCCTCGAAGCAGGATGCGAGCTGGATCAAAGGGAAATTCCGATTCTCCTCGACGAGCACGCGGCCTTAATTAACAGTCGGACGCTGTGCGCGCCTGCGAACGCTGACCGCCCTCGCGATTGACTTCTCGATTTCGATCAAAGCTGCTCCTTTTGTATTTCTTTTTTTTTTGTTTTTCGTTTTTTGCGTTCGCGATCCGGTATTCCGGGGCGCGTTGCAAAAGGGACGCGGAGGAACGAAGCAGAAAAAACATTCGCGATTATTTCGTTACGGCTTCAGCCATCGGAGCTCCGTATCGATCGATTCGGTTGAGCGTCGAAGCCGATCCGTTTTTCTCTTCGGCGTTTGAAAACGACCTGCCCGAAATTCTCGCGGCTGATCCGCGATCGCTTCGCGCAGTTCGCGGTCGCCGTTGCAACCGGACACTCACCTGGACACTCTGTGCTGGGCGATCCTTCCGTGATTGGGTAACGTGACGTTGCTGTCGCTCCTCGACCAGGTGACGGAATTTTTCGCGTCCGGAAGCTCGACCTTTCCCAGATACGCCTCGCAAAACAATCTCGCCGTTCCTCCCAGGGGAACCAACTGCGAGGCTGGCCTGTACGTGGGCAGAGGTTTGCCCGTGTATCCGCCGGATTTCTCCCCTGAAAGCATAGGAATACCCTCGTCAAACATTGCCGCCACGGCGCCCTTCGCGGGGCGCAAGAAAATTCGCCGACGCGGATGTTTTATTCAACGGCGCGAATCGTCGCGTCGTGCCTTTAAATTTAGAGTCGATCGAAGCTCAAGAATCGGGTAGCAGGCACGGGTCCGCTCGCACGTGCGAAGCGCATCGTTAAGCGCACGAAAATTCCGTTCGATCGTCGAAGCACCCGCTATTTACTTAAGCGCGAGCGGCGCTCGAACTCGTTAGTTTTCTGTTTGCCACCAGCGTTCGGGGCTTAGGAAGCGGGCGACACCCCCGGCTTCTTCGTCGGCCGATACAACTTTCGAAAGAGGCACCGGCAGCTACGCTGCTTCGCGAATTTACGGGAGGACTCCGCGAGCGTCTCCGGCAACGCTCGAAAAGTTTCGCGAACTAGGCGAGCCCTCGTCGAAACTCGGAACGGCTCCGAATTTTTTCGGACGATCCCCCGCTATCGTTTTCGAGATTCGCCAAACGCTCGCGCGAGTGTGCGCGTTAATTCCGGGAAATCGGAGTTACACTTTCGGGAGGCAAATCGGCTGCGGAACTTCGCCGAGGCGGAAGCCTCGGCAGATTCGGATTTCGAAGTTCGTCGCGTCTAACGAGACCGAGGAACCTTTCGTTGGATCCAGTTTCGCCTCGTGTCCTCGCTCAGCGGCCGGTCCTTGTCCCATAGCGAACGAGAAGGGAAAATAATTCATGGCGACCAAGCATTCGTAACGGGAGATTCACGGTTGGACGTTATTAAAGTGATTTTCATTCCCCCGGCGATTCATTCGCCGCCCCTTCCGCGAGGACCGCCGGCGCCGTCCGTTTGCGGCAGTAATTATGAAATTTCATTTCCCTCGCGGCAACCCGCAAATTATCCGCGCGCACGGTCTACCACCGAACTTCTCCTTTCTCGGAATGGAGACAAAGCGCCGACCACGTGCATCGGCCGCGCGACCATTCCGGCTGTGAATCCGTTCAAACGGTTCGGCTGCCCCGCTCGCGCGTCGGCTTCTGGCTTCTCGAACGCGACTGCTCGACGAGACGCGGCCGGAGAAGTTCGATATCGTCTTCGAATCGCGCGACGATCCGTGAACGACGCGGGCGAGGGCGCCTCTCGGAGCGACTTCGTCCAATTATCGGGGCGCAGTTCGCGGAAACCGCCGTTTCTCCGGGCGTTAATTTCCCCCCGATAAATTGTTGCGCTTAAACGTCGGCCAAACGATCAACGAAGCTCGATACGCCGTCGCGTCCGCGCTGAAGCGCGATCGATACGAGTCCCGCGACTGGATTAATTGGAGTGCCCGCAGCGGGAGTTATATACCGGTTTGTTTATTTTTCGCCGCAGGATTCATCGTCCCCGCGGGGGCCGGAAAGCTTTTTCTAAGAGCCGCCGTTCACCGGCGTTGTTCGCCGTTTCAACGCCGGGAGCAAAAATTTCCTACGTCCCGTAGGAGCGACTCCGCCGAGCCAGCCTCGCCTCGCATTCGGGATCGATCGGGATCGATTCGACGTCGCCACAGGGGCGTTTCTCGACCGCGCGAGCGGCTCCTCGCGGCGTATTGCACGGCCACGTGCCCCCGTAATATTCGGGATGCATCGGTCGGACGGGAGGGCAGCCTCGGGTGCGCGTACGAGCGAAGAACCGCGTCACGTGTCGCGCGGAACGCGTACGCGGCCCCTGCGAGGCTGCAACCGTGCCGCGCGCGTGTACGCGTCGCCCGCAGGCCCCGCATTGTGCGTCGGGCGGGCAGGGCGCTGGACGGGGACGGGTCGTCGATGACCTGTCCGTTGCCATCGACGATCGATCGGAATTAACGCTCCGGTGCGGGACGGTCGCTGAAAGGCGCTGCTCGGGACAACGGGGTGCCTCGTCGAGCAGCTCGCCGCGTCCGCGATTCCACGCGAAACAGCTTTCGATTCGGCGGACGAAACTCGCTGTCGTCGGACCTGCATAACTTTCGGAGGAATACCAGCCTGTTCCTTGACGCTCCGCTCCGGTCGAAGCCGGGGAGCGCCGATGCACGCGGGTCTCACGTGTCGCGACACGCGCGCGTCGCGACGCATCGCGCACGCACGATCGGTGTTTCGAGGCTGACCGGAGGCGTGCTGCGGTTGGCAGGGAAATAGGTGCGCGCGGGGGTCGTTTCGCGAGTCTTCCGGCGAGTTCGAGGGGAACGAGAAGATGGGAGGAGAAATGTATGGACGGAGCGGAGGAAGGTTAAAGGACCGAGAAGACGGGTTCGTCGAGCCTCGAACGGAGCAAAGACGGGAAACGAGTCGAACGCAATTTCCATCGCGGCCGGTAAATTCTCGCGACCCTCGATACCGGGCCGAGGGGAAATTTAAACGGCCAGCCGGCCGATAAATTAAACGACCCGCGGCCACGATTTCGCGCTCGAATCTCCAAAAGCTATACGGACGGCGCAGTTACGAGCAAAAAGCTCCGGCGACTCGAGATACTCGAGCAGACCGAGAGGCACCTCGAGACGTTCAAGGAAGACTTCCAAGAATTCCGGTTACCGTGGCGAGGAAAGGGCGACCGGCTCCTTTCGCGGTTCTAACAGGGCTTCCCGGAATCGCGCGTGGGTAGCTTTATTCAAATACTTGTACTTCTCTTTGCCGTTCTCGCTTGCCCTCCCACCTCTTCGCTCTTCGTTCGTTCGTTCGCTTCGTCATGGCGGCGGTGGCGAAGAGAAATCGATGGACACGGAACTCGATGTCGCGTGGCGGCCTCCTGGAAGACGACCAAGACAGCGCAGCGTTCCTCGGACATGACAACTCTGCACTTCTCCACAGTCCCCGGATTTCCATCGATCCGGGGAAAATTTCGTGGCCTCTTCCGAGAGTGTCCGAACGCTCCAAAGAGCGGCGAGCCGTTCAGCTTAATTGATCAACGTCCTCGCCAGGCTATTGCCTCTCCGAGTCGTGACCGTGCTAGCCGATTCGACACCGCGATGCCCTTCGCTCCTCGACTCAAGCCCCGGCTAACCGTGCCGATTTGTCCGCAATCCTCTCCGATCGCCCGCCATCCAGCTCTCTTCGCGTTTCGTTGCTCGAGCGCGTCCCTCGGGCGCACTCGGGAGGATCCAGCGCGGACCGCGAGGATTTCGCAGCTGCCGGTTCGTTAATCCACGGTTCGTGGCCGCGCATACGTATCCCGAGGTTCCGCCCGATAAGGTATTACGCGTCCCCTCCGCTGGTTACGTCGCCGCAAATAGAGACGTCGCGCGTGTCCACCACCTACCTCTCCGGAAAAGCTACCTGGACGACCGTCTCCAAGGATACGCGACGGGAAGAAGTCACCCTCGGATCCCGCCGCCTCGGCGAAACCCGAGACGAGCCTTCGAACGGAGCGGAACGGAGCGGAACGGAGCGGCGTTCGACGGGCGGAAAATAGCCGGGAGAGATAGCGCGTGGCGCATCGGCTAATTGCGTTACTGGCAACATCATCGGGCCGCGAGATCGTACGCGTTTGCTCGACGCGCGCGGCGCGCAGCCACTCCGTGCACTTAGCCCGAGGTATCGGCTCGTAATTCTCTCCTGGCCTGGGTCCCGTCTCGGCTGGACCGCGCCGCCAACGTTAAACGCGCATGCATATTTATACGGGCTTCGAGGGGTTCGCGCGGCGGAAAATTAATTTCATTTTCTTCGCTCCTCCGGTTTTCTTCCGGCCGGAGCGGGAAGGATTACGTCCCCCTCGTTCGCTTCGCCGTGAAAGCGATACGTCGAGCTGGGAGCGGAGAGAGAGAGAGAGAGAGAGAGAGAGAGAAAGAGAGGGAGAGGGAAAAGCATCCGCGAGGTTTATCTCCTGCGAAAGGTTTTACGTTCGCTGTTTCCGCGTCAGCACCGGAGCACTCGAATCCTCTCTGCTCGGTGGTCGGTCGTAAAACCTCGAAATCGGTTTCCCGAAAAATCGACGGCAGAGGCGGAACGGGAAGGATTTATTTGTCTACTTTCCGGGAGCGGTGGTCCTTTTTACGACGTAATACGGATTGCGGGGAAAGTGCATCTCATTTATACGAACTCCGAACCTTGCCCCCCTCTCCTGGCCCTATGGAAACGCCGCCGGTGAAATTGCTGCCCCGACTAGAATCGAGGAACGCGTAAGGACCGCTGGCCGGGTCTTGTCACTGGTAAACGTTCCTCACCTCCGACCTGTCGACCCGGTTGCAGCGATCCACGAACGTCGGCGATTCGAAATCTGACACGGAGCGGGATAGCTGCGGAGCGGAGGGGGATATTTAATTAATATTCCAGGTCGATCGTTCGCTGGCCGATCTACGCGGACGCGCGGCCCTTCGCCTAAGGATCGTCCGTGAAACGTGGAGCGAACGCGAGAAACGCGATTGAGCGAGAGGGATCTCGCGAAACGACGGCGGTTGATTCGAGGAAAGCTCGCAATCGAGATTCCGCGAAACTAAAGCGTCGAGATATCTCGCCGCACCGCCGCGCATCCTAACGATAGCTATTGTGCAGCGGCCACCGCGTCGTTCTTTCGCTCCATCCTCGCCTCTCTGTCAGTCATTTTCCGTCGCCGCCCCCGCGGCGGAGCGGACGATTTAATTTCCAAGAAGGAGAATCGATCCGAGTGCTCCTAGAACTACCACCTACGTAGAGCGTGACGCACGGATCGTCGCCCGTCGGCCTCTCCTTCCCGAGTGGAAATCATTCCCGGCGATCATCCCCGGAGTCGTGGCTCGCGAGTCGAATTAGAAGAAAGGGGAACGTCGTTCGTCGGGAATATCCGGGGGGGCGGAACTGAATAACGCGCAGGGACCGCTGCCGCGAACGCGTCGGCCGTTGAACTTTGAAAGCGATCGCCGCGACGGAATATTTAAACGGGCGAGTATTTGGGGAGATACCGCGGGGCTCGATTGAGTGTTTCAGAAAGGCGAAAGGAAATCAGTGTACTTACCGAGAACAGCGAGAGTGATATCTCCCTCTAGGATGGTCGTGTCGTTCCTTGCTCGACAGGAGTATCGTCCGGCGTCCGAGGCTCTCACCTTCTGCGCGTAAATCGTCTGGTTCGCGCTCTCCGGATACAGGATGAAGTGACTCTCGCCACCTGGCCAAGGATAAGGCCTATTATCCTTGTACCTGCAACACACGAAACGCACCTGCGTTAGCTTCCGTGGATCGTTTACCCGTATCCCTCCTCGCTAATTTCGAGATAATCGCGTGATTCACGCTCGATCGGTCTTCTAGGACGACGCGGCGAGGAACCCGTTCCTCGTCGCTGCGAGCGCGACGTCGTGCAGCACGCGTCGAGCGGAAGTCGAATGATTCACACGATCGCGCAGTTTCAGCGCAGCGCGCCGGAACGTCGTATCTCGCGGGACATTTTGCGCGCAGGCGATCGGAAAGGACGTTATCCCCGGGGCTCGTGATCGGGCAACGAAGGGAAGCCTCCTCTTGCTCCGGAGTCGCTCCTCGTTCTCGACGAAGGAGACGCCCGTTCGCCTCTCGATTCTTCCACCTTTCTTCCGAGAAACCTGTATTTGCGCTCGGCGGGGCCGCCACCCGACGACAAATGTTGGAATTGTTCTTCAGCGCCCGCGTTAACCGCCGGCGATTTCTTTTTCGCCTTTTCTAAATCACCGCCGCGACTACCAGGACCCGTCGCGGCTGTCGGAGATTTTCTGCGACGGTTCGAGTCGGTCGCTCGCGGCGCTTCAATTCGCTCGGGTGTCCCTTTTCTCCGCGGCCATTCGCAGCAGCGTCTTAAGGCCGGCTTCGAGAGACAAACAATGATCCGCGAGAACCAGAGACGGACCGAGAACGGCCACGAAAACGAGTCAATAATCGCGTCCCCCCCGCGCTCCGCTCGTCGCCCGTTTCCGCCAACTTTAATCGAGTTCCGCGCGGAGTTCCGGGCAAGACGACCCATCGAGGCCGGCCGGATTCTATTTATCCCCGAGCTTTCGCGTCCCTTTTATCAATGGTCGCTCTCGATAGCGACCGATAGCGACCGATAAAACGGATTCGCGGAGAGCTTTTGTTCGACGGCGTTGCGATACAATCGAGCGGCCGTAACGCAAATATTTCACGGCGCGTCTGCTCGAGGAGGAAGCCATCGGCTTCTCCCGGCCGTCGATTTCTATCGCCTCGCGGACGTCTCGCCGTTTAAGCTCTGTTTGCTGAGAAATCAGCCTCCGATTCGCGATGCTCCGGAGTGTTCCCGGTTGCCCGGAGCACCGAGGGACCGGCGACCATTGGTCACGGTCGAGATACGCGGGGACCGTTTTCCACGGCGCGCCGCGAGTGCGGCTTCTCCCTCGCGAAATTGCGGAGGCCTCGGCACGCCGGACAGGATACGCCGATTAGGCGGAGAGACTCGAATCGATTTCGAGGCGAGCAATCTTCCACTTTTCTGTTCGCGGAAACGATTAGGGGAAAAAGCGAGCCGCCGACACGGCTCCGCGGCCGCACGTACGACACTTCCAACCGGACATTCGACCGCTGCGTGTTCCCCGCTGCCCGGGTCGCGTTCGCCGTTTTTCTCGGAAAGTTCATCGCCACGGCCGGCCGCGACCGGCGATCGATTCGTAGCCGTTGCGTCTCTCTCTCTCGAGAAATCGCCGTCGAATCACCGTTTTCCCCAGCGATTTCGCGAAAACCTTGCAGAACCGCATGAAACCGCGCGGGCCGTTTCCTTTCTCGTTCTGGCCGCCGGCCGCTAACCAAGTGGACGTCGTTAAGGCTCGTTCTCCGCGAGTCGAGTGCCGCTATTCCCAGAAATCTTCTTTTTCTCGAGGTCGCGGCGGAGGTTCGCGACGATAATTGTTCGTGCCATTAACTCGGCTACCTACGCAAATGCCGCGAGATATAGGGGCAGACGCGCCTTCCCCGCGTTTTTCCGCGCCCCTCGTGGCGCAATTATCACCAGAGTCGATCGTCGTCGTCGTCGTCGTCGTTCGAGCCGGGTGGTGGAAAAAGGTTTCTAGGACGCGCGTTTTCCGAGCGGCGAACGCGACCTTCGCCGCTGTTCCGCGATCTCTCGTGCCCCGGTCGTTCCAGGGAGCCGTGATTTCTGCGGGCCGGAAGTCGTGTGTTTTGCACCCACGAACGGAGAGACCAACGGGGAGAGAGAGAATCGATACGTACGCGGCACGCTCGGCTGTTGCTCCGCCGCGTTGATAGCGTTCGCATCGCGTGTCGAAAGAATTAGCGAGCGATTCCCGAGACCCCGATGCCGACTGGTCGTAGTCCATTAATTCGTGCCGATTAATTTTCCCGGCAACGCGATACCTACCCTGCCGGGAGGGGAGGGGAGGGCTTGCTCGTAATTAATTCCCCGTGATAGTCGATTAAGGAAACGCTGGGCGGCCGACGCGGGGAGCAACGCCGGCGCGTTGGTAATCAGCCGACACGAACGTCAACGTCGTTAAGATTATCGTGGATCGTTTCTCCGCTTCTCCGCTTTTCTCTTTCCCCCTGAAATTCAGCGCGCGCCTGGAACACGCTCCGAGCCGGGGTCGGTCGGGCGATCGCGAAAAATGCGAACGACTGTAGCGAGCGGCCGCGTATTTATCGCGATGGCCATCGTCGATCCAGCGGAGGACGCTTCGCGGGCCGCGCGTGTCCCCGGTGAATCTTCGGCTCAGCGAAATTCGCCGATGCTGTTAATCCGCGCGACTTACCGCTCGCGGAATTAATCGAATCGAGAACTTTGTTCGGGGAAAAGCGGATCGGGTCGCGGGGGCGAGCGACGATATTCGCGGTGGACGATTTTAATAGCCGTCGTTTCGCCCCCGATTCCAGACCGACCGAATGGAATTGCCGTCCCGCGGACCGCGGGACGATCGTTCCGAGCTGGAACTTATTCGACGACCGATTATTTTATCGATAAAAAAAAAAAAACGTTTCCACGGAAAATGCGACAGCGGGAGGGGCGGAAATGCTGGCGGGACCGCGGGAAACGACCGCGGCGTTCGCACGCCGGTTTCGACGCAGCCGGCAGCGGAGAAAAAGCGACGGACACAGCGGCGCGTAAATTCTCGCGAAGTCACCGGCTACAATTTTCTCCGGATCCAGCGCGACCGTAAACTGCCCGTGATAACCGATGACGCAAGTGCTCGTGCTTCTCGGAACCTGCACGCCTGTTCCCTTGGACACCTCGAGCCGAATCGATATTCTCATCCACGGTGGCGAACGCGAACTTTCCCCCGTCCCAACGGCCACCTCCGTTTTCGGAGCAGCAGCGACGTTCGACGAATTTTTTTCTGGCAGTCACGCGAGAAACCGCTTCGTACCCGGTGACGCAACGGCGAGTACGTTCTCGGTAATCGGCCGAGCAAACTCGTCCCGCGAAGCTGGAAAATTGATTCGTCTCGCCAACGGAGACAGCAAGAGAGAGAGAGAGAGGGAGAGAGCGAGAGGGAGAGGGAGACGCACCTTTCAATATTTGTGCTTGCCTTTGCGAGCGTTCCACCGATACGGGTGTAGCCGCGGTGACTTTCCGGCTCGAGCGCGCGATGCGAAGTGACGCTGCGACGCGACGTCTGTTTCTACTTGTCGAGCGTTGCGCCACGCCTGAAATTCGCGAGGGGTGGAATATGTAGACCGAATTGCCGAGCACGTTCCCTGATCTTCTCTGATTCCTTGGCGGACTGCACGGTTCGAGCAGAGAAGCGCGTCTCCGGCGAACGCAAGCGTGCGCCCGCCTCGAATAGTTTGTTAGGCAAACGACCGGGAATATTGGCAGACGTCGTCCCTCGCATGCGTCCGCGGGTGTTACGGGGGCGACGCGATTTTTGCTAGGATATCGGAAATTACACGGCACGAGGCGGAACCGCTCCGCCCTTGGAAATGCACTCGACGGTCCGGCGATCGGCCCGTCGTTATCGACAGGATTTATGCTCCGATTATGGAAATCGTCGAGAGCTCGCTCCAGGTACGCGCGTTCGCGGCGGACCCGTGCACCGAACGTCCGACGCTCCCTTTTCCACTCTGCCCGCTTATTTTCGAGAACGATTCGCCGTGCCCCCGCGGTCGATCGTTCCGCTGGCCCCGCGATATCTGCGAATCGAGCCAACCGCTCGCCGGATGTGTAATTTCGAATCGCAATTTCGCTGTTTCACCGCAACGACAAGCTGCCAGCAGCCCCTTCTGGCCGAAGGAATCGGTGGGAGGGGCTCCGGATTCTCGCCGCGAACCTCGTTACTACCACTCCGAGGATCGCTCGATGGTTCGATTTACGATCCACGCGGATCCCCAAGCAGTTTCCCCCGACAATGGAATCCTCTCCGTTGATTAGGCTACCCTTGTACCCGGCCCATCGGGCGGCGCCGATCCCGGCGTTATTTAACGACGCTAAACGGCCCGTCTTCTTTAAACGGCGGATCCATCGTGAAAATCTGCTCGACCAGTTTTCGCTACGGCTTCGTCGCGGCGGACGGGGATAAAGGTGAAAAGTTGGAAAAAAGGAGGGCCGTAACTAAATGGTAAATAGCTCCGGGTGCTCGACTTCCACAAGGGTCGATGGATGCGGGGGGCTTTTCCTCGTTCACGGTGCAGTTCACCGGACGGGCCCGCTCGTAAATATCCTCCGGATCCGAGGTCGAGCTCCGGCAAAGCCTATCAATAATTTTGGACATTTTCCAGCCGAGCGGCCCACGGCTCCTTCTAGCTTCCCTCCCGTCTATCCGCGGAGGAGCCACTCTGTTTTCGCTATTCACCCCGCACCTTCTCTCCTCCTTCGCCCCGTCCTCTCGTTCGCGACGGAAAAGAATTTTTCCCGAACGCGGAGACTCGGGGCCACTCGACGGAGTGGAATACCTACGCCGTCGAAAGGCCAACGGAAAATACGTAACTACCCACTCGATCGATCTCCCTCCCTCTCTCCTTCTCGAGATTTCCAGCTGGCGCGGCGAGGCCTGTATAAATATAATAAGGCAAGGGCGGTAAATGCAATCGATAGATTCGCTCCACCACCCGTCTGGAACGTTTCTTCGAATCGTAGACACTCGTGGGGAGGGAGCAGTTCGCGGAACGACATTATTTCACGGCCAACGTGCGCCTCCCTTTTCGCGGAATTGCTTCGCCGGAAACTCGATTTTCCCCGTACTCGAGACGCCGTCGCAATTTCGCGGCGATCCGTTTAGACCGACGACAAAGCGCGGGGCCATCCCCGCGACGCAAAGACGCGTCGACGACTCGGGTCGGTAGCGATGCCTCGAGCCGAATTAATCCCGGACTCGACGACTGCCCCCTGATCTTTCGTAATTCCCGCAGCTATCGCGGGACGTCTAGGCTCCTCGTTGATCCGCCCGTGGCGACTCTCCGAAGAGGATCGATCGCTTCGATTGGAAACCGAGGGACGTCGACTTCCACGGCGGAGTCCGCGATCGTCCGGGACGGCGACGATCCCTCCGCCTCTTCGAGAAAGCTCACCGGCAACCTTGAATTTCTGCAGCCGTTCCGCTTCGCTCGTCGCGCGCTACTCGGGTGGGTCGACGGGAGCGTCGCGAGCGATAGGAACTCGACGAGAAAGCAGCCGGATCGATAGGGCCATTAGCGTAACGCAATTAATAAGCGTGCGCTGTGCGCGACGGTGCAATCCATTCGTGAAATTACGAAAAAGCCCGCAACCTATTCGTACGTCTATCGGTCGTTGGCCGAGGATTTACGGTCGGCCAGAGTTATAATTATGCCTGAAACGCGGGCCCGAAACCGCGCTCCAAAAGCGAAGCAATTAGGGCGGACTAAGCCGGCAATTATGCCCGGCCAAAGTCGATCGGGTGTCCTCCGATAAAATACAAAATCGCCGACAGAAATTACGCGGCCGGCCTCCGTTTGCAGCGCCCCCCCCCCCCCCCCCGGGCACCCGGGCGCTGCTCTCCGCTTACGCGTTTCGGGGTAATTAAGAACGCGTCGGTAATTGCAACGCGCGACGCGCCCTGGGATCGAATCTCATCTTCGGGCGGGCAGAGGCTGCTCGACGAACGCGCATCGGGGAATTCGAATGGTCCTGCTCCGCGAGAAATCGGCCGACCCGTGGTTTCGCCGCGACGTTAAAGGAAACGAGCGGATAGCGAAAACCCGCTTGCTTCCGCGGCGAAGCGAGGCGGAAAGGGCGGGCGGAGTACGTACGCGCATCCAAGGATATCCGGGAACGGCGGAACGAGTTACAAAAGCTTTCCGTGCATCGCGCGGCGTAGCTCGACGAGCGGAAGCGATACCGACGATATTCAATTCGGCGAGACCAAGGAATTTCTGCCTGGAGAAATGTACGTTCGCGGAAACTCGTCGCGTCTCCGCAGTTGTGGGCTTTACGGGGAGCGGGAGATCGCTTCCGGGAAAAAGAGCTGCCCCTCCGATGTTTAAAGAGGTAGAAAGCAATCCGCGACGCAGCGGACAAGAGAGCGCTTCTTTTTTTATTTCATCGTCTGCGTGGTTCCAGGCGGATCAAAGGGAGGCCGGTTGGTTCCAAGTCGCTCGTCGGACCGGCACGCTCCGTTCGACGCGGACGCGGACGCCACGATCGTCGAGCGAGTTCCAGCCATCAGGGGCGAATGGAAATCTTTGTTGCGCGACACGATTCGTCGCGGCCGTATCTGAATCAGCTTTCAAGTTGGCTCCTGCGGAGATCAAAGGCCGTTCCTGACGGCTCGCAAAGGACGTCCCTGTTCCGCGAAGCGGTCCGCATCCGGGGAGCCGAATCGATAGCTCGATTGGACGGGGCGCGCCGAGCAGCTTCTCGCCTCAGAGACCGCCTGGACTCCGCTCGAAACGGATCGATCGATCGTTCGATCCTTCGGTCTCCGACCATCTCTTCCCTCCGCGCCGGAGCTTCCCAGAGGAGAACGTCCGCGACAGGGCGGCGTTAAAAGACAAAATCTCCTTGGCGTTGGAATTTACGAGATTCGATTCCGGAACCTTTGATCCCGTGCATCCGCACTTCCGATAATTGTACAGCTGGACGATCCTCCTCCGTCGCGGCGACCACGGGCATTGTGCTTCGGAGGCGCTCGTGGCGCAATGGGAACAACGACTCTCCTCGGGAGAGAAAGATGGACGGACGCGAGGGGGATGGTTTACCCGTGCGTACAGTTTTCTACGCCGGAGACGCGGACGGCGATCAGCCGCGAGTTAACGTCGAATCGATGGGAATGCTGGACCCGGTGCGAATAAACGACGCCGCGCGATCTCTCTTAGCGCCTCGTCGATCGCAACCGGGACGAAAGTTCGTAGGGCCGGGGGAAAGTTTTCTTTGCCGGCCGAAACGAACGCGATAACGGCGAATCGCTTCGCCGCCGGCGAGTTTCCGCGTTCCCGAATAGACTTTCCGACCCTCCCATTATCCGCGGCATTTCACGAGCAGCCGCGGACCGAATTACCGATGGATTCGCTCGACATTTTTCGTTTCATTTCGGCTCTAATTACGGAAGTAATATTGGCGCGCCGTTTCCTCCCCCATCTATAACGTATTTGCGAGAACGGCTAACTAGATTCGAAAGATATTTGGATCCCGTGTTTCGTCGATCAACCTCGGCTCCGCTATTGTTAGCAGCTGTTCCGCTGGAAGAAACCGCGCTGTCGCGAGCTTCCGAAATTCCCGGATTATTATTTCTGGGCCGACCGTCGAAGCTTCCGCGAGAACTTTACGTCGCCCTCGCGCCTCGGCGAAACCGTGAGAATATTTAACGACGAACCCGCCGAAGAAGACTCCCCCGAACCGGACAGATTCCATCCGTTCACCTGTCGTTGCTCGACGCGTCGATACGAAACTGCCTCGAGGAAAGGAGCGGAAGGGCGCAGCACTCGGGGAGGCAGGAAAGGGGCGGAAGCGAGTATCCCAACGTGTCATCGAGTATATTTCAGTGGATAAGCTAGACGCAATTAGAGCGGCCGGGCGGTTAGCAATTTGGTAGCAGACTAGGCGTTCCCGGGGCAATTCGACGAGAGAAAAAAAAAGAACGGATCATCCTCGAGGCTCGACGAGATTGCAACCGATCCAATTATCCGGGGTTTGAAAAGGAGCCCCGGATACCGGCTAGGAATACCGATGCTTCCTTTGCACCCGTGGTAATTCTCGTCCACTCCTGGCCACGGACGGTCCGTTCGTGGCACGCTCGCTGTCATCAAAGTCAATTATTGTCTCTAAAACCGTCTACAGTGTAAAGCGATAGCCACGCCGCCGTGCTGACTAGATATTAAAACCTGTCGAGTCAACCGTAACAACGAGCTTCGCCCTATTTTATTACGGCGCGGAGCAGCAGGCGGCCAGCGTTTTTTTTTTTTCCTCCTCTCGTCTTTTAAGCTCGACGATCGGACTCTCCCCGATTACCCGCGCATAATGTTCGACGGGAGGCGAATTCGTCGCGAAGTCCTCGCGTCGATTCCGGCCGGGTGGATATTAAAAAGCGTCCATCCCCCGAGCGAACCGAGCGAACCGAGCGAACCGAGCGAACGGAGGTCACCCAGTTCCCAGCTGATCCCGTGCCATTAAGGAGCGAGCATTCCTCGAAGGGCTCGCGAAGAAATTCCCGTCGGGACGGGGCGAGCGGTGAAAATAAATGAGAAGGAAACGAGACGCGGGAACGGGTCCTAATGATCGATCCATTCTTGGTTCCCGTGACGTTATCGTCGCGACTCGTGCTAATTGCGTGGCCGAGGAACAACGGTTGGGAACGGGGAGGGGACACTCGCGACCCTGATGTACGAACTCCGTTCCGACGATAAGCGGCCGGTTCGCTTCTGCCGGTCGACGATACGGGCCAGCTAATTCGCCGTTCGCTCGAATTTCTTCGCCGCGTTTTCTCCGGCCGGTCGGGCCCCTCCGCTTAAGTGCTGTCCACGATCAAGGATAACAGGAGCGGCAACGAATCCGGCGAGTTTCCGTCAAATTCCAGCCGCCTTCCCTCGTCCGGCGTACCTACCGTTATCGATCGTCCGCTGTCGTCGCTCGCTTCTGGGTGTATTCGACGAAATAAGCCGCGAGAGTAAGCCAGCGTTCGAGAGCTTAATCGCGATAGGGACGTCGATTGGGAAAGCATTTCCCGGTCGGTTTATTCGCCGCGCTCCAGAAAAAGGTCTCTCGCGATATACGAGCGACGCTTCCTGTTTTTCTTTTCCCGAGCGAAACTCTCGCCCTCTCCGAGCGAATAAATCGGTGCTCGCGGCGACCGGGTCGGGGCTAAATAATCTTGTAATTGCGCCGGGGGAAAAACTTTTCCGGACGTTGGGCGACGGGGGCGGAGGGGCGCGTGCTTTTCGACCGCGTCGACGACGCCGCTTTTTATCCAAACTTTTTCTTTGTCGTCCAGGATTCGCGCTTCCACGCCCGCGGCGCGATCCGCTCCGCCGAAACTTTCCCCGCTGAATTCGTTTCGTCGGTCTCGTTCGTTCCGGCGGCGAGCGTCCCCGTTGTCGCCCGTTGCCGGATATCCGTGTATCGCGAATCGATCCGACCGATCGAACCGGGACGCAAGTTCGGCGGCCGTTGGGCGAGGAACGCGCGAACGAGTTTTCTAGCGCGGTAGGTCAATGGCGATCGGCGACCTCCTCCTGGAAAACACCGTTGCACCGTCGCGCGGCGAAAGAAAATCATTCGAGTTATAGCCGCGGCTCCGTCGACTCTCGGACGGAAGCGGGAGGGAAAAGCGATTGAATCGGGTTCCTCGTTTTCGGCGGAAGCGTTTGCCGTTTTTTTCAAAACGAAACGATCCGCCGCATCAGCCGTGGTACCACGGTAACCGGAGAATCTCCTCGGGATCGCTCGGCGGCCCGTTGGCCGATCGGCGCGCAGAGGACCTAATCGTTTTCACGGAATCCGGCGTGTAGCGTTTCGAGGTTGTCGGGCGATAAATTCGCGCCGGCCATCGAGCCGACGATAAAGCAATCGATTTCCGAGAGGCCACGTGGCGGAGCGTTTTCACGGAACGCATTACCGACACGACACTTCACGGAAACGCTTATGGAAAATCGATGCGCATACGTGTACATCGAACGCATGCTCGCTTTCTCTATCGCCTATTTTCCTTTTTTTTTTTATCCCCCTTTTCGCCTCTCCTTGCCTTCCATTACGTAGCTACGTGTTTCGCGGATCGAGTACGCTCGACCCGCCGTTAACGGCACGCGTTTAACATTTACGAGCGCCGCTGCAGTCCTCGTTCGATCCCCTCTCGGCTCCGAATTCGTTCGCTGCATCGGACGGGGGAAAACAAAGAGGGCAAAAGAAAACACGGGAAACCAAATTCGTCATAGTACACCGAATGGCGTGCACGCAGATGCCGATGGGGGACGAGCTCGTCGCGAAACCGGTCGATTATTATTCACGAAGCGAGCGGGATTCCAATAATCGAGCACGGGGTGGGATGGGGAGGGGAGAGGGTGTAAAAAGAGAATCACGGTGGACGAGGTTTACGAGCCATTAAGGAAACTCGGTTACTCGCTCGTTAAAGGATCGTTTACAAGTGGCTCGGTGTCGTTTACACGGCGCCGAAACCGAGGGGGCCGATTACCGAGAAAAGAGTTACCGGAGTAAAGGTGCGTACCTCGTTCGCGATGAAATTTATGAACACCCGCAGAAATGGCTGGCGAAAAACGGGACACCCTTGGAGCGCGGGACTCGATCTCGCCACCCGTGGTTTCGTCGCGAAATCCGCCACCTCGAATATCTCCTTGCTCGGTATCGATCGCGAAATTATCCGGTCGGTGGCGAGCGCGTTTCTGTCTCCATCGACGAGAGATCGGATACTTCGGGCCGGGGTTTTCCACGCGCGCGACGGAACATCCAGGGAAATCCTTGGCTAGAGGGAAGAGGATCCCGAGGAGCAACGCGACTCCGGTAAGCCGCGAAAGCTCGGCGCCGTTCCTCGCCGGGGCTGCAGCCGGCTGAAAGGATTTCCGTTCTGCCTCTCAGCCGAACGATACGTTTCTCGTGGAAAGCTGAAACGCCCGGAAAATCGGACGGCTGACTCCGCGTAACTCGAGATACCCCATCTTCCCCGATCCGTTCGTCCCTCGCGGATCGTCCGCGGTCCGGAAGAATGTCCCGTATCCTATAACGCGCGTCGCGCGTTGTACTCGCCTCGTTTCGTTTCGTAACCGACGACGACGACGACGACGACGGTGCGCTTCGTTAACCATCGACCAGCAGCGTCTGGCACTTTCGGTGACACTGCAACCTTCTACCCCGTCGCGCTCCATATTATATGTACATATGCCGCCCTCTAACAATTTCGTCGACTACGTTTCTGTGACGGCATCGTGGAAAGTCACGTCCCGTCGTTCACCGAAAGCTTTTCCCGTGGCTTTCGCCGAGCGCGCGATTCACTCCGACGAGCTTTTATCCGCGCGGCCACCCCGGACGTGGCCCATTTTTCTGCCTTCCGGCGGAGGAACCGGTCGCACAGGCCCGCGGAGAATTCGAAATTAGGAAGCGTCCCCGCCGTTCGTTTCGTCGGCTGCGTCGTTCTTCACGCTTCCGCCGATTCGTTACCGCGGAACGGGCGAACGGAGGGCTCGTTTCATCCCCTAGACTTTCTTCGACGTACCTCCGGCTTCCAGGAAGCCTACCGCGACGCGTCTTCGTCGAGGAGGAAGGGGAGAAGGTCCGGCCTTTCGTCCGGACTTGCGGCGTAGCGGACGAAGCTGCGCTTTTACATCTCGAATAGAGAGGCGTCGCGCTTATTAGCTCGAATATAATTGCCTATTTTTTAGCTGATTCTCCGGATGGTAGAAACGAACTCGCGCTGCTACTTCGACTGCTCCGTTCCGTCGCGTTAACGCAGATTATAAAATAGAATACCGCGGGCATATTGAAACGCGATCCCGTTGAGCAGCGGGCTTGTGTACTCGGAGAGCAGCGCCGTTTAAAACAGAATAAATCACTCGGGTGAAGCAGGGAAGAAGAGAAAGGCGCGCGTTATCGTCGTGGAGCGCGGAAGTCTTTGATCGGCGATCTTTTGTTCGCCCCGAAGCCGTTCGGATTCGCGCGTTTCACGAGCGGATTGAAAGGAACGCGAGCTCCGTTTCTCTTCGCTTTGGTCGTTTGCTTCGTTTGAGAAAGCAACCGCGACGAATTTTCCCCACCCCGCCGCGGCGAAGCGAGACCGTTTTTCCCGATTCTTTTCGCGGTCTGCCACCGCGAAACGAATTTTTCAAACGACCCTTTCAACGTTTTTAATCGGCCGCTTTTCCAGCGTTCGCTTAGAGGCGCGTCCCTTGTTCGCTCGAAACTCTTGAATCACGGCCAACCGCGATTCTGTTTCGTTCGTCCCTGCTCTCCCTTTGACAGACGCGCGACGGTCATTCGCTTTGGTCGAAAGGGCCGCGAGAAATTTTCATAGCAACGCGCTCGAAATAAATTCGCTACTCGTGGCCGATATTCGTCGTCGATGCAGTCGCGGATGGAATCGATCGGGATGCGGGCGTCCAGGCGGAAGCTGAGTTTCGTTGCGCCGCGCGAAACGGTACGCAAAATGTACGAAGAGAGAAGAATGCCGGGAAGAGGCGGGCAGAGAGGGACGCGAGAAGGAGCGAAATAAAGAGAGGAGACGACGGCGGAGCCGGAGGGGAAGAATGAGAAGGAGGAGGACGAGTTCGAGGAAAGGCAAGGAGCAGCGGGGTCGTGCACGTGGATTATTATCGGCAAATGAGAAAGGGCTGGAGGGGAGCGAGGCGTAGGACGACGGGGAAAAAGAGGTCGAGTAGTTTGTTTGCAAAGGACAGGTAATAATGGCGGCTAGGCTGGCACGGCGAGCCGCGACGGAGCCCCGAGGATGGTTCGTATGCAGACAGCGTCCGCCGTTCCGACACCCGGCACGCGTGATGAAATTTCTTCGCCGAGGCGGCACGGAACGCCGCCTTATACGTCATCGAACGGAAACTGCGGGCACCGGGGACGATCGACGGCGTTTCGACAGCCGCGAAAACCGGAAGCGTTCCCAAGGGGGCCATCGAGCGAGCAGGATTGGGAAGAAAAAGGGTAACGCTCGAATAGTTAATTCAATTGCAGCTTCTCGTCCCACGGGCCAAGAAATACGAAGGGCGACTGCGATCGGGACCAGCTGCTTCCGGTTGCCCCGCGGACGGAAATTACCTGGCGGCCGTGACAGCTCGTCGAAAGCTGGTCCGCACGAACGCGTCGACGCGTCGCGTTCTCGCGACGATAATCGACTGGAAGCGAGCAGAAAGGCAGCGAGCCGGTGATACGGATTCTCTATCGATTCCTGGCGAGTCGATTGGAGAAAGCCGCGAGCCGGTGTCGCGGACCGGTGAAAGGATAAGGAAGTGCAAACGAGAGCCCGTTGCCGTTCCGGCGAACTTTATTAAACTTCTATCGGGATCCGTGGCCTGTTAAATTGTAATTATTAGCTCGTTACGAAACTTCCGTTTCGTTCGCACCACCTCGCACGTGCACGTACGCCACGAGCCAAGCCTTTTCCCTACGTTTCTCCGGTTTCTCCCGAGCGAGGAACTTTCGAGCGGGTGCACTATCCTGCGGAGAGGAGCAGAGAGGAGCAGAGACGAGCAGGGACGAGCGCCTCCTCTGCGATCGAGGCTGCCGTTAATAAAAGAGGATTCTCTTGTATGCGTTTCAGTTTTCAATTGGACGGTAAGCAAGAGCGGCGCGGAAAATGGAAGGCCCCTTCACGCTTGGCTCGACTGGGTTGCGGAGCGAAACGACAACTTGTAGCCGTAATTCTCCGAGACTCGAGCACCGGGCGGAAGAAAAGACGGACTCGAGTGGAGCGGCGAAGGTGGAATCGAGAAACGATCGCGGAGAAGCATCCGGGAGAGGGGCGGAAAAACTTTTCCCTTTCGCCGCGTCTACTTGAACGTAAACGAACGCGATTAACGACGTCGCGTCACCGAATTCAATCACCCGGTTTTCCGCCTTCTTCTCGTCCTTCCTCCGCCTCTCTCCGTCTTGCCTCGCCGTCGACGAGGAACAAGCGCCACGCGCGTGAACGCGTATTCGAACGCGCCGGCGTTGCGGCCACGGGGGCGAGGGAAGGTATTTCGCGCAGTCGGGCCCCTGCGTTTCAACCAGGTGCTCCGTGGGAAGTTAATTTATCGCGGGCGGAAGAAAGTTGGGCGCGCTGCAACTTCGTAAGCCCTCGCAGCCCCGTTTCATTCGTCATCCAGGGGATCCACTTAGCGCGGAAAGAGCGGGGAGAGAAAAATGTTACGGCGCGGTCCAGTTGGCCACCGTTCGGAGCGGCGGGACCGGGATTAATTAACGCGGACGGAGGGTTCCGCAATTTGCATAAGGTCTCGCGCGCGAGCCAGCCTCGGAAGCTCTATTCCCGAGCACCCGGTACATGCTGGAATTTCAGCAGGTCGAGACAGGGTCCGCCTACCGTCTCCTACGCTCTCCTTTTACTTCCTTTTATCCTCCGTCCGCCCCGAGCTCTCTCTTCGTCCCGTCCCTCTAACCCTCTCCGCCGGTTATCCTCTTTCGTTCCTTCGCCCGTCGCCGCTGCTCCCCTTTTCAGCGAACCGTGGACTCTTACCCTTCGCTCTTTCTTCTCCTTCCTCGACCCGTCGGCTTCGACAGCTCGCGCACCGGCAACGATGGTCAGTCGATTCGCCGTGCAGGTACCCCCGCTGCACGGTTCGCCAAGTAATAAGCAACTACGCGCGGTACGCTTCCGAGACGAGGAAACTTCGGTCGAATCGCGCGACGGAACATCGTGGGCGATCCGTGAGCGCTGCGCTCGAGCACGAATTTCCCCGAACGGTCCCCACCGCGATTCGTCGATTCTCGATCGATCTCGGATCGGGGCGACATCGGATATCGCCGGTGAGATCGCCACCGGACGCTAAGCCCGGCCGACTTTTTCAGGTAGCCGCTCTCTTTCGACAGATTCCATAGATTTGTACCGGTCTCTCTTGCCGTTCCCTTTGCCCACGGTTCCCCCCCCCCCCCTGGTCGACCGTTTTTTTTACGGCCTGTTACCTGCCCTCGCGGAACGTTGCAAGCCGTTTCTGTGTCCGATGAAGTTGTCCACGGGCAATCGGATCCCTTTTCCTCGCTAATTTCGGCGGCGCGGCTACACGCCGGCCGATAATATCGAGAACGGACGACACGCGACCGATCTTCCTTTTGGACGTGGAACGGGGGCTCCGCGCCAAGGAAAAGCAAATCTAGAATCGTTTCTTTGCCCGACATCGACCGTGCGTACCGCGGGGGCGTTCTTTTTCTCTCGCTTCGAACGATGACAAAGCCGACGGCGAATCCGCGAGGATCGAGTTGTCTAATCGCCCGTGTCGATTCTGGAATACGTAACGCGCGACGGCGCCCCCAGATATTTGTCAAGCGGCTAAAAGATTGATACGGGGGTGGGCGCCGCGGAGGATCTACGGCGGCTCGTTCGTTTCGATTGATCAACGGCGATGCGAATAGCTCGGGGACGTGGTCCGCGTAATCTCAAGCGACTTGCGGGGTTTTCGGTGCAAAAGGTTCCGCGGGAGTTCGACCGACGGACGAAAATACGGGGCCACGCGTTTCCATCGTCGGGTCGCTTCGTCGTTATCGTCCCCTCCGCGCTGCCGATAATTAACGCGTCCCCCGGAGAACGATCGCTGGTTCGACATTTCTTCCAGCCACGCACGGATCCGCGGAAACGAGCCGACGAAAGGCACGGCAAATAAATTTCTGCTCGACCGAGCCTTCCAGCCGGAATTGCGACGGGCCAGCGAGTTTCTCTCGCTGAAATTTGGCCGCGACACGACCCGCGCGGAGTTTAATACCGCTCGAGATTCTCGAGCGCTCGAGCAGTGGCGCGGCGCGTAAATAACGAACCGCGTGCGCTCCGGATTACGGAACACCGGAGCGTTTTGCGACTCGAATGCGAGATTTTATGGCGGACGTCGCGAGGGTTTAGTTCGCGCACCGCGTTTCGCGGTATTTATTAAACCATTATGGGAATTTCGTGAATCGAAGCGGGCAGAGTCGCGCGGAAAGAACCGCCCGGGAGATTAGAACGAAACGCGGCGCGGTCCGATCCGTTCCCAAATGAACCGGAGCGAAGCTAGGACAAACAAACCGAGCTATTTAAGCGCGCGGGCGAAGCGCTTTAGCCGGGGTAATCTGTCCGAAAATTAAATTCCCGTTTAATTGAAATTGAATTACGCACGGCGGAGCTGGCCGGGGAAACGAAATGCCGGAAATATGGCCGGGAATATTTGATATTCCGGCGAACGATGTATCGGGTCGCGTGGCTGCAATTTCTATCGTTCTTTAATTATCTATCGATTCGTTTCCGTCTTTCCTCCGACCCCGGGGGAAGTCCGGACGAACGGCGGTGGACTACGCGCCGGGTTAACGCTCGTCAAGAACGCGGTTCGCCGTTCGCCGCGAACTCGTCCAGGGTTATCGAGGCCGAGGCCTGCCAACGGCGAGAAACTGTGGCACTCGACGAGCTGCCCCCTCCCACCGCGCATGTGTACGTATGGTTACCGCGAAATATAGTTATCGCGAGCGTGGGCGATAGTTATGGGTAACATGCGCGCGTGCAATTATGCAAATAGCCGGCGCAAATGTCGGCGAGTGTTTACGGCGGAGCATCGCGGCGGTCGGTAGCCACGGTTCGGGTCCCGTTTACGCGAAAAACTGACGCCGCCCGCTGTCGCTATTAATCGACGCCCGTTTAATTATCCCGGCCGATCGCGCTGAATAACGGTGGCCATGGGGATTGCGACGCGGATTCATCGTGGACGAATTATTGCCCGATTATCGAATACCGTTTATACCCGCTACCGATTCGCATCGAGCTGTCGTCGAACGGGCTCCTCCTCGAATCGTCGCCGGCCATTCGAACGAACATCGCCGCTACTCGTCGCCTCTCGCTGATCCGTCGGCGTTCCTTTTCCGCGTGGCTCGCCGGAGCCCCGCAATCCGGCGCGCACGCGGACGCGAATGCAAGTTTGGAAGCTGCCCCCTCGATTTTCGTTAGATCGACGCGATTAGACGACGCGACGCGCCGCTGCGCGCCTGCCGCGTTCCGCGAATGCCGAAAGGTGCGATCGGGATGCGCGGCGTCCGAAGACTCGCGGTCGATACGCGACACGCGCGAGCGAAACGCCGTCAATTTTCCGCGCGGAATCGCTCGCGGTGTCGCGATTAAACGTCCCGGCGTGCCTGGACGAAATCGTTCCGAGCGCAACGAGGGCCGACTCCTCCCGAAGGATTTAATAACGCGCGACGATCGTCCTTCGCCGCGACGCGCCGGATTGTTCCGGCAATTCCTGTGACGCGGTCGCGCTACAATTTCCGCGGCGGGCGAATTTATTGCGCGCGGGAATTTCATTGGCGCGGCTGGTGAATTTATTTCGAGCGACGGAAGCGGCCGCGACGTTCCCCCCGCGAATCGGGCCACCCTCTCCGATCCACCCTGTTTCGTTCGTCGCGAAATTCGACGAGCGACCGAGCCGACGAGCCAGCCGCAACTGTAACGGCTCGGAGCTTCGCGAGACATCGACCGTACCGGGGTCGGTCGACGACGCGATCGACGCGTCTCCGGAGTTTCGCGTTTAATTGGGCCTCTCGTATTTTTGCCCGCGATCCGACGTTCTGTAAATCGTTCCGCGATTCCTGGGATCGCCGATGCGGCCGGGCTCGATTCGATCGGCTCGCTGCGGAACGGGAGCGACGGAGACGGCGTCGAGCGCTGCCAGGGATCAGCCGTCGAGGAGACCGGATTAGCCGGGGCGAAAGTCTTAACTGCGCGATAAATCTCGATCGCAACCGGATCGTGACTAATAAATTGTAATCTCGGTTCGTATATAGGTTGACGAACACGGCATTCGTTGCGCGGAGTACGACGGCGCAACCTTCCAGCGACGAAAACCTGTCCGCGAGCGCAAGGAAAGTCTTCGGGCATGTCTGCGAACTATAAATATAAATCGTTTTACGACCACTTCGATGCAATCTCTCTCTCTCTCTCTCTCTCTTTCTCTCCCTCTTGCTCGGCTGTAAACAGTCGTTCGCCGAGATAGACTGGCCGGAGACGACGAACGCGAGCTTCTCCGCCCCGTTACGGCGACGAAGCTGACTTCCCTGCGACGATATTGGGGGGATGCGTTAATGCTCCCATAGGTTTCGGGGTTCCGAGAGGCGCCGGTCACCGTGTAATTTCGACTCCCTTGTCTATTCCTTTGCGGAGCGATCCGCTGACCCGTTAAAGCACACGACTGTCGAAGCGAATCCTCCGGTTCACCCATCCGGTACAAAGACGCGCTGCGAGCTTAATATTCCAGACGCGCGCGGCTTAATATTCGTATTCCATTACTTTCCGGTTCGCCATTGGCGACAAGGAGTCCTCTAGGTGGCGTTTCGCGATGGCACAAGGGGGCAAGCAAATTTTCATTACGACGGTGAAATATGTCGGTCGGAGAAAGGGGAGGGCGATGCAATTCCCGGGCACTGCGACGCGCACAAGAAAACGACTGCAGCCATCAGCCGGGGCTACGTCACGCGGCGAGATGAAACGACTTTCCACGATTTTCCCCGCCCCGACAACCCTCCTCTCTCTCTCTCTCTCTCTCTCTCTCTCTCTCTCTCTCTCTCTCTCTCTCTCTCTCTCTCTTTGTCCCGGAGCGTGTCTCAGCCCGCGGGAAATACCGGCGGCAACAATGACCCGCGCCTCGCGGGATTGGATTCCCCGCGGCGATGAAGTCGCGGAAGACGAAACGGCGGAAGGAAACGAGGGTCGCGAGAAACCGTGGGCCCTCGCTCCGTCGTAGAGCAGACAGACGGTGCACGGTTCGTGACGGCAACGTAATTGCCAGATGGAATCGTTCGCCGTGTTTCGCCATTCGAACGATATTCGGAGAAACCATCGCGGACCATCTGCCGCCTTCGAAGCGGGTCGGGCTCGTCGATAAAAATGTTTGCCGCTCGCGCCGCCCGTCCTGCCCCCGGGGGACTCGTCAAACGGAATGCGAGAACAAAGGGGGATGCATTATTCCGATGGAAATTTCGCGCGACAGCGCCGCAACGTTTCCGGCAAACACGGCGGAGTGTTTGCGCGCAAGTGGGTAAACCACTTATCCCCGTCAAAATGTGATCGTTATTAATTCGGCCGCCCGGGAGACGCGGGCCGCGACGGGCGACAGTGATATCCTGGATATTGGCGAAATTTCTATTCGACGAGGTGAGTCGGGAACGATTTAAACGCGTGCACGCTTCGGGGGCTGTTAAATTCCTTTCGGCTTCGGGTTGCTATCCTCGACCTGGCTCGACGGCGCGCGCGGTACGAACGCTTCCGCGATCTAGCATCCGCGGTTACGAGGCCAGGCGAGACCTTCGATGCTCGTACTTGAGATTCTCCGCGGCTGAAACGTCTTTGTCCCGTCTCTCCGCCTCTCGGCTGATTACTCTTCTCCCGGGTCGACGTTATTTCGTCGCGATCGCGACTCGTTCGCGAGGGCCACCCGTAAAACGGGCTCGTAACCCGCCAGTCGTCGCATTTGCATTCGCCCGCATTTCCGTCGCGGGCCTCCGTTCAGAAAATTGCGATCCTTTCTTCGAAAGTGAATTTTCATAAAACGCGTCGAGAGTGGAGGGACACCTCCGGGCGTTCGACGTAACGCGACCAAAAGTTATGGCTCACGGAGCCGGCCAATTCCGTGCAGTCGGCATTGAACATTTCCTCGAACAAAATTGAATGGAGACGGTTGCTGTCGCTCGACGCGGCACCGGGAGGAGACGGCGAGAAAACGGAGGAAGAAAAAATGCGAGGCGCGTGGGTGCTCGAGAGGCAGCGAGACGAGACGGAGCGAAGAGGGAACGAAGAAAAAGAGAGAAGGAGCGGAGGGTTCGCGGTTGGAACAAACGCGTTTGGAAATTTGCATTTGCGGGTCACGCCAAGACGGGAACGAATCGCGAGGGTGGGGAAGAAAAATAAAAGGTTCGGGGAACGTAAAGAATAAGAGGAAAGCTGCCGTTCCTCTTACCCCTGAACACGCTCTTGGCGAAATGGCTACACAGGATTTGCACGCCACTTTCCTCCGGCTTATCTCGTTCGTCGCTCGATGAGAAATTTATTTCTTTCGTTCAATTTAACGGGATAAGGTGCTTTGGAAATCGCGTGAGTATTTCGTTATCCCCCGCTAGTTTTGTGCCTGAGCCGAAAGAGCGTCGAAGATCGTCTTTTAGTGCTATCAGCCCGCGATCAGTGTATTTCATTCACGGAGACAAGATTGTCGAGGCGAATTCGAAAACGGGCCTCACTAACGAAAAGTATAAATAAAGAATGGTACTTGCAATATTAAAATCGCCGCTGTTTCCTGACACAAATCCCGACCAGTTCGAAGCTTTCTTCGCGATGTTAAGAATACGCGTGTCAAAGGATAGGATAGGTGTCGATATTTATCGAGGTGCTCCCCAAAAAAAGAAAAAAAGAATCAATTCGAGCACCCCCTAAACTAGGGATACACGCGAGGGGAAAGTAAATTCTGGCGACTGCGAGATTCGCGTCGACCTCCTCCGCCTCGATTCAGCTGGGGACACCGGCCGATACTCGATAGTCTCGGTACGGAGCTCGTTAACTAATCGAGCCGGTCAGCGTGCTCGCCAAGGCGCCGCTTCGACAAATTTACCTCCGGCACGAATTCCCCCGTGGAGTCGCGTCGCGAATTAATTCGCGTCGCCGAAACGAAACGATCCAATTAGCGGGGAAAATATTTTACAATAATTTCGTGCGAACCCGCGCGACGCGCGGAGCCTTCGACAAATGTCTCGAGCGGACGTGGCGAGTGTACAAAAAGTCCGTTGCATCGCGGGCATGTACGGCGGCCGAGGTGAGCGCAGGACGACGATCAATCTTCCATGGCGTCGAGCCGCTCAAAAGAAACCCGACCGAGGTAAAGGCTGCCTCTGTCGCGTCTGCGGGGTTAACGTTGACGCCAACAAGGAGAACTTCCTCTCGGTCCCGTGGAAAAATCGAGGGCAAGAGTTCGTTCGCGACGCGCGTCTAGGTGCTCAGTCGATGCGACTCGTCGGAGCAACAAGTATTGCTCGAACGACTCGAACGACTCGAACGAGAGGGAGAAAATTTTCCGGGCGACCCTTTGTGGCCGCCTCGCGACAGAAGTGACCAGCCTCGAAGCTCGCCTTTGTACAGATTCCCGCGACGAGGACCGAGTCGCAGACGTTTCCGTTCGTCGCGACGAACGAGTGGGTAACGAGAACTCCGGCGAACAATGGGCAATTGAAGGCGCGAGGTAGGAACAGGCTCGTTTCGCGCATTGTCCCTCGCGGCGGGTAAAATTCGAGTGCTGTTCGACGTTTCTGAAAATCGGCGAGACCTCCTCGTCGTCGTCGGGACGAGCTTGATGCGTGTAACGCGACACGCGGACAGGAAAGTGCAAACGGGAAGTAACGTAACTCGCGTTCGATCCAGCCGTTCCCGTTAAGTTACACCGTCTCCCGGTCGAGTACACAGGTAGCTACATACACGGACGACACGAGGTACCGAGTACCGATAGCGCGGATCACCGGGACGGGACTCGCCCTATAAGTAATCTCGTCCGGGAGTAGCTGGCTGTAGTAGAGGCGCACGCCTTTGAAAGCGCTGGCCCTGATGGATTATTCAAGAAGAATGCGGGCTTATTGGCGTGCCGCTCGGACGGAAATAGAAAGCCAGACGCGCCGGATGATTTAACCCTTCCGTGCCGGTCCGATCGATGTTTCGACGCATCGGGGCAATTTTCTCGGACGCGGATCGCGACGCCCAGGGGTCGGAAGGATCATGGACGGCGACGGTTTTCCGTGGGGGAGAAAAAAAATCGGGACCGCTCGGCCGCTGGTCGTATCGCGAACGGTGGGCGATTCGTACCTGTCCAAGGTCGGCGCGGAGATAGGGACGCGAAACACGAGACAGCTGATTTTAATAGAAACGAGGCGGCCACGGTGGAAAACAAGCGTCGTTTACAGCCGGACTCGAGCGCGGTGATCTCATCCGGATAACGATCTTGAAAAACGCATCCGGTCTCCATTTTTTGAAACTAATATCGCTCGAGCAGAAAGGAAAGGAGCGGAGCTGAAACACGATCTGTCCTTCGCTCTTTTCTCGTCGAACACGATTATCTACCAGCGCGGAGAATTCGTTCGCGCTGCCGCGCGACTCGCCAGCGAAACGGTCGCGGACGGAGACAGCAGCGGGGATTTTCCCCGTCGACGAAATCCTGTCCAGGTATTTTCCATCGACGTCGATAAGCAGCTTGGCCGTGTTTCGTCGCCGGTTATCCCTCTTTTCGCTCGGCACGGCGGCCCTCCGTCGCGCTTTCTCCGACGACGACCGATGCGCGTTCCCCGAGAGTATTCGTACCCGCTTCCCAAGAGAGCAAAGCGGCATCGCGGGGCTGCTTCTCCGTTCTCCTCGGTCTCCTGCAATCCATCCTTCGCGCGGTTGCTTCGGAATCAACGAACGCCGGCGAATCTCGTTCCAGCTGGCTCTCCAGCCGAGACTCGAATCGCACCAGTCCGACACGGTGCAACGATAATTCGAGGGAGATCTTCGTCCCGTTGAACGCCGCGCGTTTCCTCTTTCGTCTTTCCGCGTATCGAGTGCCGCGAGTCGGCCGGACGGTTGAAAATGCAGGGGTACCGGGATCGACGTGCGAGAGGTAGAAAAATGGGCGAAATTTATACGGCGTTCGTTACCGGTGCACGCCCACCGAGGTCCAGGGATGCACGGGGCCGCCGATATGCAACAATTACTATCGAAAAGCCCGTGGGTCTCGAGCAAGCATTAGGTCCCTCGGCTGGCCCCGGCCAATTGCCGTTCTCCGTTCGCGGAATAATCAGCGAAGGCAGATCGCAGCCCGGGAGAAGCAGCCGGTGAATAGCGGTTATGAGTTCCCTTTGTTTCAACTCGCCGATCCACTCTCTTGGCTCGAGTCTCGTCTCGTTCCATCCTTTCCCCGCGTCGACCTTCTCCGAGGGGACCGCTTCTTCTTCCTTTTCTGCCACGGCCGCGGAGCGCAACTCGCTTGTCCCGTCGCTGCACGGAGCAGAAATCGACGGTAGTTCGTGATTCGTGGGGGCCAGCTTCTCCGATTATCGGTAGACGTTGTTGAAGAACGTCCGGACCGATGCGAATGAAAGGGTTACACCGTCGATACCCGCTCCGAGATCCCTGCGCGGTTCCAGGGATGTTATTAGTTCGCGGCTCGAAGGTTATGGAACTTGTTCAGGATTATCCGGCGACGTTCCCTATCCCCGTATTCGACGGTGGTTAACTTAATTCGATCCCATCCCTGAAATTTTCCTTGATCGCTAACCCGACGGGGATCGTTGTCCCGTGTTTTCGAATACACGGATTGCACGATCAAAAGCTGGGGAGCGTCAACCGCGTCAGAGGAATATGTAATGCCCGATATCGCGGATCACGGTCCCCTTTGATATATCTCCCTCTCTCTCTATATATATATCTCTCTCTTTCTCTCTCCGCGGAGCATTACAAATGCAGCGACGGATTTAGCGCAATTAACGCGACTATTCTGTCGACGTTCGCACGCTGTTGCCGCCGTGAATTCGACGCGGATCGACGAGCAACGGGACAGGAAATCTCGAGGAAAGGTGGAGGAGCTGTCGCGAATTTTCGTTGCGAGCAGCGCGTGCGAAGTCGTCGAGACAATCGCTCGCGTACCGGTGCCCACCTACGGGTCTCCTCCTACAGGAAACGGCATACCCCGTTCGGGACATCCGGTCACGCTTTTTATAGACAGGTGCTTAACCCCCCCTTCGTCGAACACGCCTACGCGGAACGGAGTCACGAGTCGTCCCGAGCCTCTCGAATTAACATTTCACGCCCGAAACGTTGACGACCGTCGAGGAGTTTCTGCAAACGATGCCAGCGTCCAGCGGCGAGAACCCAAACGAGCAGCGGTACTACTCCCGCATTTAGACGCACCTGAATATTTGAGCAAAGCCCGCGGACAAATTGCGGTTCGTTGGAATCGAGTTTGGGAAACGGCGGGTTTTCGTCGCGTTCTTTCGCCGAAACGGCCGGCTCCCCTCAGCGCGAGCTCGCCGGCGAGCGCTGGAAAAAGCGAATCGCGTTTTTTCTTAACCAGGCACGCGCAATCGAAACCGGATCCCGGCTCGTTCGCCGATCCTTCGAATTCGACGGGGAACGCGACGCGACAAACCGCCGCCGGCAAACGCAGCTCGGATTGCCCGGGGCTCCCGGTGGCCAATACAAATTAGTCCGGACGTCCGGCTAATTCGAATTTACCTTGTCCTCGGCGAACGCGAACGCGAGAACGAGATTCGGCCGGGCAGGCATCGATCCGGCAGCGTGTAACGAGAAGATTTAATTCGGGCTTTATCGAGGGCCGACCGGCTGGGCCGAAGTATCGGCGCACGGGAACATAACGCGAACGCCCGCCTCGCCGGGCGTATTATTCTCGCCGAACGATATCAAATACGCGCGTCTACGTGCACGTACGCGAAATCACCACCGTCGGCGCTTCTTCCCCAGCGGAGAGGCGCGATACACGTGCACGGCGAATAAGACACTGTCCTGTGCAGGCCTGGATCTCGATAAAAAGCGATGCAAACGTTGCATTCGTTTCACGTGCACGCCATTTGACCGTAGAAATCCGCGTCGCTGCGAGAACGTCATCGGCACGGCCTGTCACCAACCGGTCGTACCTCCTGGAACATTTGCCCGCTTCGCGGAAGCAACAGGCAGCCGGACCTCGTCGCCCCATTAGCCCACGGTCCTGGATCAAAGAAAATCCGAGCGTCCGCTGTAGGGTCTCGAAATGACGGGAAAAACGAGAAGGCGGACGACTGGAGCGCGTCCTCGAACCGTCGTTGAACTTCGAACGTTCGGGGCACTTCCTAACGAGCGGCGAAAGACCATTCTCAGACGTCGCGCGAATCAATTTCATTTTACGAACGGTGCCGGCCCGTCACCGGGGATATAAATTAATAACCGCCAGCTCGACAGCCCGTTTCTGTCGCGTAGTAATTAACATTCGCCGGGCGAAGCAGCCATTTTCCGCGATCGTGTTTGCTCGTCAGTCGAACGTCGCACGGAGGCTATTGCCTGTTACTCCGGATCGGGTGTCGCCTAAATAAGCGGCTGCGAGAATTCTTTAGCGCCGGAGTTTCGTTTCGTCGACGAGAAGCGTATCCCGCTTCGAAAGGAAAGGCGATCGAGTTATGTTAACGACGCGACGGAGGAAAACAGCGGAGGGCGACGTTGTGGCTTCGCTGTCGAATGTTTCGAAGGAACGAGTGAAGGAGAGAGGCGACGAGAGGCGCGCGAAGGTAGCATTGGAAATTTCTGACTCGACCCGTCGACGAGGGAGTCGTCGCGGACGCTACGCCGCACTGTTCGGCGAGTTTCCTTCGACTAGCTTTCGAGAATCGGAAGTGCGTCGCAAATTGACGAAAACGTCCCGCGGAGGAGACTCCGCTCGAAATAAACGAGCCTCCAGCCAGAAAGTTTCGCGATTTCTCGTCGCTCTGCTACCTGCTCATCGAATCTCGCGAATCCTTTACTCGATCAAGGTGCGCCCAGTCGCGCGACTACGTCGAGCTTCTCGAGGCTCGCCTTCGCTTTGCTGATTCGTTCTAACCGAAAACCCCTTACCCGACGCAGGATTTGCCGCATCTGCTCCGATTACCGCTATCTCGTCCGGACGAGATTGCTGCGAGCTCGCGTCGAGGCGAGGAAGCGGCCGCGGCAGGCTTAACTTTCCTCGTTTCACGCGAGACAAAGAATCCCTGTCTAGCCGAAGTTGAACTCCCTATCCGCACCGAGGAGAAAATTCACCGCGAGGATCCGGGCGATTCCTCGAGTCCTGTTTCGAAGATAGGGCGCGCGAAACCGCGGGGCTGGAAGCGTTTCAACGGGCCCCGAAGCAGAGCTTTGGCAAAAACTCCCCGCTAGACCGGTTCACCGGTATCGTCGATCCTCTATCTCGCCGCAGTGCCCGCCAACGTCTCGGCTTCGACCTCCTTCCGCGAGCATCCTCGATCGGAGAAACGAAGAGCGCACGATTGCGCGGTCGTTGCGATCCATCGGGAGACAGGGCAAGACAAATTTTGCGAGCTCGAGTACGCGAAGACGAGACTGCGCTAATCGCGCGTCGAGATCGCACGCGCGTACCCAGCGAGGGTGGTCAGCGAACCGGAAACGCGTGTCCATTGGAACCGAGCCACGAATGTCTGCTTTCCTCTGCGCCAGTTCGATCCTACCTGCGCCGTAAATCGAATCGCGTCCACCGAGAAGCGAACGTTCCCCGACCTCGCGCGTACCGCTTCGCGAGACAAAAGTCTCGAGATAAAGCGCAGGAAGATCGAGGAGCGGCTCTGCGACGAACGTTCCCGTGGTAGAGCCTGCCAACTAAATATATTCGACGCGATTCCTTTCAGCCGACCGTGGTCGACGAATTTCAACGACGGTCGCAACGCTTCGCGTACCCCAGGCGTTTCCCGAGGCTGGCTGATAAAAGCGACCCGAATATAACCCGGTTACACCGACGGGTCACCGCCCTTCGGCGTAAAAGTTTGCTCGCGGCGTAAACGACTTACGGGAGAAGAGCCGGCTCGCGTTTAAAGCTCCCAGCCGTAACGATGTTTACGGCGCGAAACTTTTCTTCCGCGACGGGAACCGGATTATTACGCGACGGGGTATTTTATTTCGCTAATGAAACATCCACCCCGCCGTTGCCTCCGCCCGATTATTAACTTCTCGCCGAACGCGACGGAGGCAATCGTCGCGCCGCGTGTCCGCGAAAGATCGGCCTCCGAGCGGCCGGTAATTCTCGCAACACGCCCCCGATATTTTCGGGCGTGCTGTATTTTTACGAGCCGCGAGCTACTCGGCGTAAATCGGCCCGATTGTTCCGCCCCCGATCCACCGGGTGCCCCGCGACCCTCTTCCAGCCTTTTTCGAGTAAAACCTTGATCGATGCGAACGACTAAACGCGAGCGCGCCGCACGGATTGGGTGTGGAAAAATAGAGAGCGGCATAAAACTCTCTCGCGTCGCGTTGTTTTAAAGCAAAATAAAAAAAAAAAAAACGAAGAAAAAATAGCTTCGCCCTGCGCGCGACGTTGATCCGGACGATGGAGATCGAAGCGTCCGGGGAAATCGGTGCGGGGGGGTCGATAACGCGGACATGGGAAACGAGAGGACGCGGCATTACTCCGGGGGGAATATCCGTCGAAAGTTTCGCTCGGTCGAGGAGGTTCTCACGATCGCGGTCCCGAGACGCGGCGAAAGAAATCGAAACGGAATGGAAGACGGGGATGACGGGGCCCTTTGGGCCCCGCGGCGTTTCTCCTTTTTCTCTTCGGTTCGTCTTGGCTCTGCTGGCCCGGGGGGGCTCGGGGCATTCCTCGGCCGCGTTTTACCTGACTCTCGAAACCTGCCGATGCCGGGCCCTGCGTTTCGGGAATAAGGCGAGTGCATAGCGAACGGATGATCCGGTCGATCGGCGAAAAAACAAAGCGGCTCGAAGGAGACTGCCGGGGGGGAACGGTGCACCGTGGAAAGTAGAAGAAGGAGGAGGGGCAAAGGCGAAGAAGATCGGGGAGGAAGGTAGAAGACGAGGGATAATAAACGGGGCTCGCGCGCTCCTCTCGTTCCGGTTCTTCGCGAGGCCGCGTTCTGCTCGAAACGCGCGCGCGAGGGTACGCGATTCTCGACGTTCTCGCGCGCGGATAACTCGCTAGCCGAGAAAATTCTGCGGGGGAGCCGGGCCGAAAGCGCGGATCTAGATCCCCGGCGGAGCGTCGTCGCTTTCCTGGAAACGCCGTCGCTCGTGCTCGTTTCGCAATCGGCGCAACAGGCCAATTGCGCGTCGTTTATTCGTGTCGCTCGGTTGGAAAACGCGGCACGGTTTGCGCAACGCTCGCGGGATACGCGATTATTGAAAATTTCTCGGAAAACTCGCGAGACCCGGCCATTATTTTCTCGTTAGCCGAGCCGGTTCCCCTCGTTCCGCGAACGCGATCGACCGATCGGCCTGTGGAAGGTAGACGTCGGAAATGAAGACGGTTCCCGCGGGTTCCGAAAAATATCTGCCGGCGTTCTACGATATTCCGTGTTCTAGTCGTTGTTCGCGACGCGTGCACGGTGGGCCTGCTAAAAAAGAGCTGCTCTTTGGCAACCTTTGGCAGGGACGGGGAGGGAGTCGGGAGGCTCTGTTCCGGCCAGGTTCGATGCACCGGGGCCCTCTCGGTTCGTTCGGGGCTCTGTGTTTTTCTGCGGCCGCCGCGAGGAACCAGCCGGGCCGCTTCAAACCGGAGGCTCGTACGCGTCGAGGAAACGGACTCTCCCTCGAAAAAGGGGAAAGAACGGACGGAATAAGTGGCTCCGATCCTCCGAGCACGAATTACCTTTCGAGGTCTGACGGTTACGAGCGTGTGGGGGCGAGGAGGGCTCAATCTTCGGTGAACAAAGAAAGAAAGGAAGAAAGAAAGAAAGAAAGAAAGAAAGAAAGAAGCCGGGAGGATCGAGAAAGGACGCGTCGCGATGGAGAACGTCGTATCCCTTCGTCCCTCTGTGCCTCTGACCAGGTGTCGTTTCCTCCTGGGCCCCGAACAATTTCGCCGGCTCTTCGACCCCGCCGAGCAGAGTCGCTCCTCTTCTTTCTCCGCTTCGTCCGTGCCTTTCCGCGTCCCGCGAGGTGTTCTTGAACGACGCTCGGCGTAGCTTGGTCGCGAGAGGTCAAAGCGTCACGGACGTGCTCCCGCCTCGAGCAGCCTAACTAATTGCGACGAGCGTCTAAGGTCGAGTGCGAGCGAACCGGTCAAAGCGCGTTCCCATTCGAACCCGATGGGTCGATCGTTCCGGGGGCATCGATCGGGAACCTGATACGGTATTATCTAACAGTAAGCTCGGAACGCGGAGCTGGAGGAACGTCGATTCGTGTATGCGGCTGGATTAATACGGCGAGAGGGCTCGGCCAACCCTCCTAACGCGATGCCGTAGACAACAGGTGCTAATAATAGCCACGGATGCGTTTGCCTGGCTGTCGCCCGTCACGTTTCACTTCGACCAGCTAGGAATCGGCCGCGGCTCGATGGGGTAACGCGCCTTCGAAGGTGCCCGGCTCTGCTCGAGCCGAGGCAGGCCGAAATTCGCCGCGCCGATGTCGAGTTCAACGTCGGGGTAATTTTTGGTCGCCATTCGCAGGAAACGAGGTATCGAATAAAGAAACTGCGATCGTGCATCCCGCGGTGACGCTTTCGGAGAAAGTTCGTGCCCCTGAAGCGATCTTTAGCGTCCTCGCTCAAATTTCTTGGAACTCTACGAACTTGAAATACTCGTGAAAGAGAAACCGTTGAGAAGCGAGTTCTCATTAGACGCGCGACTTCCAAGAGTGCCGGCGCGCTCCTCGTTTCTTAAAAAGATTTCGATTCCCACCGGCCCTCGCCTGCATTTCGAGGAAAATCGGCGAGTTTCAAGCGCGCCATTCATCCTGGTACTCCGGGCCAATTGACGCCTGGTGCGCCGTTCTTCCCTTTCACGGACAGCGAATAATAGGGGGATAACCTGGTGTCAGGGGGGTTTCAAAGGTGAAGGACGAGCGCTCGAAGCTTCGTAGCTCGGCGCGGAGCTCGTTCGCCGAACGGACTATTAATTGTCCGGGGCGAACGGGTCGTGGTTCTGCTCGATCGGCCAACGCCCCGGTTCGGCTTCTTTGAGGGTTTCGTGGAAAAAGTGCGATTCCAGGTACGGAACAATGGCGCGCGAATTTATCATTCCGAGACGAGTACGGAGGAGAGTGTACGTGACGAGTGCATAATCGCGATCTCCTTTGTCCATGCGCTGCAGAATCGCCCGACGAGCGTTTCGGTGCATGAAAATGAACGTCGCTTCACCTTCGGCTATGAGGACTGTGTTTGCGTTTCGAGCAGCTCTCTCTCTCTCTCTGGTTCGCGCACCTGACGCGTCCGTCCGCTTTTGTTCCCCGTCGTTCGTTCTTCGTCTTCGTTCGAACCGCGACTTTCGTCGACGCCGTCTGCCCTCGAGGCGCGATTTTCGGAGTCGCTCGTCGATTCGTCCGCGGGTCGAAGTTCGACGAGTTCGGCAGGATCGCGTACGCGCGTGTAACCAACTCTCGGGAAGTTCAACTACGCGCGTGTAGTTCGCGATCGCGTGCCGGGCGAGTTCGCACGGATCGTTTAATTGCATTCGTTCGCCGCTGCGGTTTCGTACCTCCGCTTAATTATCTCGCGAACCCGAGACGCCCCGTTTCGGCGCGGTTCGAGCTTCGATTCGCGCACGAAGGAGCCAGCCGCTCGATCGTGGACCGTCTAGTTCGACGGGAACTAGCATCGGGAACGCGTCCGTGAAAATTCGTTCGCATCGACCCGTGCAACCCTAATAACAGAGAGACCCAGTTCTCTGTCGCGTCGACCCTTTCGCCGCTAAAACATTCGATCAAAGGGACTTGATACTCGTGACCCCTATCCCCCGTCAATCTGGACTAACGATATATTTATGTTACACGGACGAAGGCAGCCTTTTATTACGATACACGCGATCGAGTCACGAAGGACGAGCACCGCGTGGCCTAGGCGAACCTATCATCGAGAGGCACCAGCGACGGAAAAATTTATTCCCCGACTGCTTCGGCCTGTCCCGCAGTTCGGATGAGGCGTGAAACAATTTCGAACGACGCTCCTAAATTCTCGACGGGTACAACCGTTCGCGTTCCGTCTAGGAATCGACCGGCACGTACGCCCCGCTACCCGAAGATAGGCCGAGCCAAGGTTTACACGTGTAAAACATTCGAACGCGGCGCGAGATTAGTCCCCCATTTGTTGGCTGGATTTCGGACACGACTGCCCCGGTCGGAGGCGCATTAAATTGCTCGAACGGTGAGATCGGTTCGCGCAGAAGCCACCTTCTCGTGCCTGCTTCCAGCATCGCGATAAAGGGTTCCCCTCGCCACGGAAGGGACCGAAAAGGCCATTTACCTCCGGGATCCTGGCGTGTCACGCGAGATTACAGCCGGACCCCACGCGAGGCGTCCGCCGGAACGTTTTAAACCGCAGCAGGATCGTTCCAGCTTTATTGTTTCGCTCGGTCGCGGTTCTATCTCGGTATTCAAGGAGGTTCCCTCCGAGATCTCGACCACCGACAAAGTGTCCGCCACGGAAGCTAACGACCCCGTGCGCCGTCGCCGAACGCTGAAATTCGAGCGAAGAAACGTTCCACCGATCATCGGTAAAAAGACGTCCAACCGAATGGGCGTGTTTGCCGCGACACTGGTCGCCGAGACTTTGTCTCGGACGCGTCGCGCGGCCGGATACTCGTACGCCTAATCATTTTCCGCTGGAACAGCTTTGAGCTCAACGGCGACCAAACGCGTACCTCTCGTGGACAAACGCGACGTCTCTGTAACGAGACGCGATTAACAGCCACCCAGAAGCGGCCACAGAGGGACGGTTCATACGCGGAAGCTTGCCCGTTCGAATTCCGCGAGCAGAATATTACGCAGCCGGGCGGGTTAAGCCCGGCAGATCCCTGCAGTTATTACGCTCTTGCTTTTTCAATCTCGCCAGCGTCAGCTCGGATTCCTCGTCGCGTATCCGCAGCTTCGTGCCCCGCGGCGTAAATCCTGGATCCGTTTTTCATGCCGCCGCACGGTCGCGGCGGATTCAATTCTACGCGTACTTCCGGGAAGTATCGTTGCTCTAACCGGCGATACGAATTAGGCGTTTATCAGATGCGCGTATCCCTCGACGGGACGCCGAGCGATATCGATTAGCTACTCGCCGATATCGTAACTCGACGGCCAACCTAAAACTGCCGATTCCGAGACCTGCGATACCCTCCCTGTACACGCGCGTACGCGTGCACGTAGTATACGGTCGTTGCGTTCGCAGCTGCGCCGACGAGAATACACCGTGCTCGATACGCGAGAATACCCTCCGCGCTGCTGCGGCGTTTCCGCGTAACGCCGTTCCCGTGCTCCAAACGATCGCCATAAATTTCGACGGACCTCGATGTACGCGATCGGTCTTAGTTTACCCGGCGAGCTTATCAATTTTCCTCGGCCGCCTCGAAAAGTTACCGCGACCGGCCGCGCGGTTACCGTTTCGCCTGTCTGTGGCTATCTACTCGGGAAATCTATCGGGAGCAATTAAGCAGTTCCAGCTGGCCGAGCTTCTTTCCCGATCGAAGAGCAATTTAGCCGGCGAACTTCTCGTCCCCGTTCGATCCGCTCATCGCGGATTCCAAAATGACCCCCGGCGTACCGCGGAGCGGCGGCGAGCGAGAAAATTCCCGTCCGAGCAGCTCCGAACTTTTTCGCTTAATGATTCCACGGAAAGCTGCCTTCCGGAAACGGAGCATCGAAAGCGTGCCGCGTTCCTCGAACGAGCAAGCTCATCCGACCGAGTTTCGCCCCGGGGCGCAAACAAGGTCTCTCGACTCTGCTGAAACCTGGACGCCCCGGAGGACCGATGTCGCCCAGCTTCTCGCAGGGAAGCGTCAACAGCGACGAATCCGAGGGGGACGGGCGCACGTAATTTTCGAGCGGTTCCAGGGCCGTTTCCGACCTGAAACGCGGCTGCGAGGAGGGACGGGAAAGCGGACGCGCGGACCGGAGAACCGGAAGAACCGCGGCGTTCTCCGCAATCGCAACTATCTTCGCGGTACGAACGATTTCCGCGAAACAACCGTGCATCCGCGAGCTCCCGAACCTGGATCGGATCTAGGCGCCGCTCCCCGCTGTCCAAGATCGAGACAGGATTCCAAACTCCGGGACTAGCGGGGAGTTTCCGAATTCCCGCTCGCCTCCCTTTTTACCCGACCGGCTGGCGTTTCGCCGAATAACCGCGATAGGATTAACCGGATCCTGTATGGGAATTGCGCGGCCGTTCCGAGTAACACTCCGTGGAATTTGACGGCTTCGATTAAACTAAAGTATCGCGCGAGCACGCGCCGTTACCCTCCGCCCCCGGGGCTCGTTTCGCCGCCCCTCGGCGGGATAGTTTTAATTTTCTCTGCATCCGCGGAACGGAACGGTCGGACGAACGGCCCGAGAAATATCCTTCCGCCGCGGACCACTCTTTAATTACCGGCCGACACTTCGTTTAAAAAGAAAGCACCGTTAATTCGAGGCTCGAATTAATTCGCGGCCACGACGGTGTGAAATTTAGCAAGGGGGTGGAGCCGACGGGGTGCAGGAAATTGCGTGGACAAAGGAACCCGTTTTCGCCACCTCGAACGAAAGAGTTGAGAGAGGCCTGCTCTCAGCGCTCCGGTGAACGGTATCGTGCTGTTCGCCACGCGTTATCGATATTCGCCAATTCTTTCTTTTTTTCGCGTCGCTGTACGCCACTTTGACAATTGGCACGAACCGACCGCGCCACGATGGGAGCATTGTCGGCCAAACCCCGCTAGTACAATCGACGCTAATTACAATAACAATTCACGCGCACCTCCGCCCCTAGGAGCGAAGATTATTTACATAAATACGTTCGCGGAATACGCAACGGGGAAACAATGGGCGAACACCAAGCGAGGCCAAGAAGGACTCGGGCGGAATGTCTCGCCTCGCGATCGCCTCGCGACTCGAGCCTCCGAGCCGCGGAGACGGACGAAATCGATTCGAGGGGGAAAATCGATCGGGCGTACCGGTCGGGAAAGAAGAGGAAAGTGTTATTAACGTCTCGGGCCGCCTTCGTCGCTGCGAGCTTCGACTATTTATAGATTTCGTACTCACAGCTATGCGTAATGCGCGTAGCGCGTCGCGCTCTACACGGTGCATCGAGATCAACCGGTTTCCAGGTACGTAATCCCTAAGGTGATTCGAAAGCGGGAGCGCGCCATGAATTATCAAAAGCACGATAACGGGCCGCGAAAGAATTGTGTTTCCTTTCGGGGACACGCCACGGTTATTATTTAGCCCGTTCGCGACGTCTTTCCTGTCGCGAGCGAAACTTCGCGTACGCGGTTTCCTGCGACGGAAGAGAAAGCAGCCCGCCTCTTGAATGCGGGGAAACGGGGCCGCGAAAGGGTTGCCGGAGGAGAGACGGGCGTACGGGAAAGAGAGACGCGGAGCGAAGGAGGAGAAGAAGCCGAGAGGTATCGCGGGACCGAGCGGGATGGAAATTTATTGCGTATATAAGGAGGAAAGTGGTTCGACCGGCGGTTGCACCTGTTCTTCTACCTACCGGTGTGTTCCCGTGTAAACGGTAACATTCATGGTACACGCTACGCTTCCACCGCACGCGGTTCTTTCTTTTCGCGATGCTCCTCTCTCGCCCATTTCGCTGCTCCACGCCGTTCAGTGACGGACAAACGACGCGCATCGAAGGCGAGCCGGAGTGCGAACGCGCGAGGTGCATATCCTCGAGTGCTGGAATCCATAAGGGGGGTCGTGGGTCCCGGAAGAAGGGCAGGCTATCGGTCCCTCCCGAGATTCTCTCCTTCTCGCGTGAAAATATTCCGAATGCGAGTCGCGCGACCCGTCCAACCCCGTTTCCATATGCGCGCCGCCGTCGTCGCACCGTCGCCAAATATACATTTCCCGTCGATATGTAAATATCGGCCGACCATCGTCGCGTCGGCCGCCTCGCAAAAGACCATTCGGCGAAACCGTTTCGTCGCCGATTACCTGCCAGCTGAATTTCTCTCCAATTTTTTGCTTCTCTCGCGGATCTTGACGCAACAGTGAACGACGACGCGGCGCAAACTTTCCCTCGACCGACGCCGCTCCGTCCAGTATTTTGATCGGGCAGCGACGAAAACGGCAAAGAAAAACGTGGAAACGTTTGGCTAGTTCGGTGGTTTGGAGGTTGGGAGGGGACCATTTCGGTGAATTTTCGACCCGCCACGTTTTCGTTCGCGGTCGGTCGGTAATTAGCAAAGCGTGACGCGCTCGACGAGTGTTTTGCTTCGGGTAACGGTGAATCCAAACTAGTGACTCGCTCGAAGGCAAACAGGGAAGTATCGGTAGAAAAATAAACGCGACTCCCACAAATATTTGCGGCAATGGATATCTCTCGTTGCTTCGAGGCGGCGCTTCCCGTGCCGCGGTCCTAACCAAATACGCGCGCGCACGCACACGCCGGCCGAAGTCATTTGACTTCGTCCGAAACGAAATCCCCTCCTCGCTTTTCCGTTTTCTGCCACCTTCGCCCCCGATTTCTTTGTCCGCCGAGCCGTCTACGCCCGTTCGAGATTCAATTATTAATCCAATCATTTCGCAATTAATTTTTCCGAGAACCGACTCGTCCAGAATTCCTGTCCCGCGATTTCCTTCCAGGAAAATGAGTAAGGACGGTGCCGCGGCTCCGATCGGTGGAAACCAGCCGCGGCGCGGGTTCGGCCTCGAGGCTGACGAAAGCGCTTCTCTATCGTAGTTTTTTTCTTCCTCGCCTCTCCGTTCTCCTTCGTTCTCGAAGCCGCGGTCGAACGAGGCTCGCCTCGACGTTTCGCCGCGCTTAGGCCACGTGCATGCGCATTATTGTACGTCATCGCCGCGGCATCCGAGACTTTCTCACGTTTTCTCCACTGTCGTTGGATTTCCTGCGCGAACACGGATGCGACCGAACCGTGCTTCCGTCAGCCGCGGACGCAATTTTTCAACCTGTCCGTCGTTGTCGGTCGCGCCGACCACCTTCGACCCCTTCTTACCCGTCGCGATATGGAACGCAGCGCGATTCGCCCGAGAACGTTCCGTCCCCGTTAATCGGCAAGGTTAAAGGTGGCACCGCGGGGGAACAAAAAAAAGGAACGGTGTCGGCGAAACAATGATTCACGCAGGTGCACCGAGCGATGCGTCGCGCGGCACGGAAAAACCGGCAATTATCCCTCCGCTCGGATATGACGCCACGCGATAGAAATTTGTGAAACGTAATAACCGGCCGCGGTACACGCAACCGGTAAATATAGCATCTCGGATGCTAACCGAGCGGAGAGACAGTTCGACGCGAAGGTAAAAATATGCCCCGACCTCGCGTTACGAAACAGGAATGCACCGATGCATAATCGTGGCCGGCGCGGTACGTCACCGTTGGAACGTCCGACGGAAAATTGAAGATTGCCGTTAAAAGTGGGACGAGTTGCGACGGGGTTCAAAGCTCTCGCGGAGCACGCGTCGCACATATTTGCACGGCAAACGATGTCAGAGATACCGTGTACCTATCTTTCTCTGGGGCACGCGAAACCGCGACGGGTACGCGTACAGTGGGACACCTTTCTGTCCCGTTAATCGAGAAGCGTATTAAGAGAGCCGGCTCGTTTATTCGGTCTCGCACCGTAACGCGAACCCCGGGCCGTCGAACGGCCGGGCTAGACGATTCTCACTGACCGAGCATGAAATTCGAGGCTGTAGAAGCTCGTCAACTCTTTCCGAGAAGCAGCGCCGTAACTTTTGACGCGCTTTTCTCCGTATCGGAGACGCAACGCGCCGCGGCAAATTGCAACGAATGCGCGCCAAGGTGAAAAGGAATAATTCCACGAAATCATCCGCTCCGCGCTCATCCGCGACGCGGAAAGCTTCTGCTGCACCGAAAAGGAGCGAGCGAGTCCGTCCTTTCGTAACGATGCCGATTTCTCGGTCGAACGCAGAGAGTTTAGCGAGAATCGTGGAGCGTTTCAGCTGGCGAGGACCGCGCGACGGAAGCGCGGCGTCTCGCGAGCGTTTTCTTTTCCATTGTTCGCGGCGACGGCGAAGTTGCGGGCGATCGCGAGCGAAAGGGAAAAGTTTTGCCGCCGGCAACGTTCCTAAAAATAGAAGTCGACACCTTCGACTGGCCACCGGAGTCGCGTTTGCATCGATAACGCCTGAAAACCACGACCACGGTGGTTCTAGTTCTCCATTCCTGTACCGCGGCCGCGCCGCCGCTGGCATCCCCTGCCTTTCTTTAAATTCAATCGCATCGCCACGACGTTCACGTGCCGCGATGCACGCGTATCGCGTTACGCGAGGCGAGGCCGCGCAGCGAGAGAAAATTCTACCTCGACCCGGCTCGCGCTCCAAACCGCGAGGGGCCCGGAACGAATGGACGAAGCCGCGATCCCCAGGATCGAGAAGCTTTGTTCGCCGATGCCCGAGCGAAACTTGCCACCGCTATCTAGTGTCCGGGAAACCCGGGGAAAATAATCGAGGAGCCGGCGGCGCGTCTCGGAACAGTTTCCTCCGCGCACCCGCGAATTCGTCGAAGGTGCGCGCGGGTATAGCACCACATTCGGCTAAGGCAAGGACTCTCTCGTCGTTGGCAATTTCTGGGACTGTCGGAGGAAAACGGGGATCGGTCTACTCGGTCCATTCGGGCCCGGCAAAAAATCACTAAGCTATTCGTGTTTGCATTGAACGTTTCTCGAGAACCCTAATCAGGGGACGGGGCAGTCGTCAATTTGGCGCTACCCTTCGACCAGTCGGATCCTAAGAATTACACGAGCGTACTCCCCCTTCGAAAATCGTCCCAACGCGTTCTACGAACGAACGGAGAGCCGAGAGGGCATCGCGAGTGCGCCGAGCTCCCTTTCCGACGAGAAATTACAGCTCCGTTCCTCTGGCTTGTCATTATCCTAGGCCCGAGGCCGATCCGGCCGAGGCGGACGCGTGTACGTGCTCTTCAACTTTCCTCGAGACCGCGACGGCCGTGCAATTGCGACTTCTTTCCCTTCGAACTTTCGACGCGGTCCTCCACGGTTCTCCTCTCCTTCGAACTCTACCCGCGGTTCCAGGCCTCTTCGTTGTCGATCGCGGAGCAACGCGGCGAGGGGGACGTCGCGACGCCTCGAGCGCAACGGACCGAGCACGCAACGATCGCGTGTCGATGGAAAACGCGCGACAAGAAGACATCCCTGACAACTGGGAAATGACTTTCCGCAAAACGATTACCAACTTCCGTTACACAGAAATCGTGTCCACGCTACGGGCGTAGCCCCGCGTTCCAGGTCCTCGTTCGCATTTCGCACGCTATCGTCATTATCTCCGACGCGGCACGGGCGTAAACCGCCTCGCTCCGCTCCGAACGGAGCACGCCATTCCCGGCTGCCACGAGGTACGGAGCGTCGGGTTTCGTCGACGAATGCCGTTGAAATTTCTCGTCCGGCGTGGCTTGCGAAACTTTCAGCCGTCTCCTCGGCCAGACCCGAGCCGAAGAAACAATATCCGCGGGGAATTTTCCTTCGCGCGACTCGCTCTGTCCCGATTCGTCGCACCGCGGGCTTTATTGTAACGCGCGCGTACGCTCGTCGGCGAAAAACCGTGGCGCGTTAACGGGAGATTCGTCGCGTTTCCGCTACTTTCGCGTACGCGTTGAACCGCGCCGAATGTCCTCGCGAGTTTCACACGGGGTCGGGATAAAACACGGAGCGGACGGATCGTCGCTAGTCGCGGCACCGATTTCGAGCGTGCTCGGGCATCGACGATCGCGCTCGAGTTTCGTTCTTCGTCGCTTACGCTCGTTCCGGCAACTACGATGCTCCCCGGCGAGCATCGCCTCGATAGGGCACGAATTTCGCTCCGTATCGACGACGCGATTCCGCGTAAACGTAGAAACGGCCGGCGACAACGACGAGACGGAAAAATGAATCGCCGCGTCGGCAGGCGCCTTTCACTTGCAACGCAACGGTGGAACGTAATTGCTATTGCTGCGAAATTGTCGAAATTGTGCAACGCGGGGAAAAGAACGGCGAGGATGTCGCCCGATAGAGATCAAAGACGGCTGGATACGTTTAATTTATGCCTTCCGCGTATCCTTTGTTCCCCGGATGAATTCGACTGGTAATAAAAAGCATCGCTCGGACGTTCGCGCATCGACGGTTTCGCCCTTTGTTCTGGTCGAAACCTTGCACTCCTCTTTCTGGGAATCGTCATCGGCGCGATGCACGCCGGAAGAAGGGTGCGGGGGAGGAGAAGGAGGAAGAAGAATCGCTCACGGCGAAAGGCAAAGAGCGGAAAAGTATGGTCGAGCTCGAGGAAAGGAGTGCATAATCCCGACTTCCCTCAACCGCAGATAGGAGCGAACGTTTTTTTCCAAACGATCGAACCACGCTCGAACTTTTCCACCGTTTCCTTCAAGCTCGCCCGAGAGAAATCTCCGCGGCGGTGGCTGTTCGGCGAATTCCGATATAAAAATTGAAACGCCGCTGCTGCATATCGAACACCTTTCTTTCGCTCGTCTGAACGGTCGACGAGCTAGAAGACACGGCGGAAAAGCAGACGGGCAGAGGAAACAGGCGAGGGCGGTGGAAACGTTTGAAAATGCGTATGTATCGAGCACGTCGATCCAACGCGGTCGGCGCTCCGGGGCGACGCGAGACGACTGCTAATTTCATTTCGAACGGTTAGCGACTGGAAACGAGGATCATCGCGGGGAACAATAAGTTCGAAGAAGCACGCGAAACGATACGCGTCGTCGTCGTAATCGTCGGGGGATCCATTCGCGAACGGGAACGGCGAGACCCGGGAGAGGAACCTGCGAGGGGATTCGAAGATCGCGAAATCTAATCGTCCCCGAATCCGTGTTGAAATAAGCGATACGGCATCGATAGGAGGCCGAGAGTTGGCCGACCCACGCACCGGCGTCCGCATAATTTCGTGCGTGTTCATCGCTGGGAAGCCGCGTGCTTTAGATGGACACGCTCGATAGAGACGTAACAGGTGTGGACAGGCCAAGAGAGCGTGGCACACGTCCGTTACCCTTGGACTTTTCGAGAAGCAGACACGACCACCTCCTCTCTGTCCCGAAGAAAGGAAAGGGGCGATGAATGCGAAGGAACAAATATACCGTTTGACACCTGGAGAAGCGCGACAAGAGTGCGCGGACAATGGGAACGACGATAAGGTACCACTTTGTCCGGGGAATAATAAAGTTCCCGGTGGCGAAGGGACCGGGCAAATCGGCCGGTCCGAGGCCCTTCACGAACGCTTCTAGGAAGCGTGGCTTTGTTAGGTCGCTTTGCGGTTACGAAGGGACAGTCGAACCGACTCAAACTGCGACCCCCTACAGCGATTCCCATCTGGTGCTTGGTACCGTGCTCCTAGATTTATCGTGGAATAAACAAGCGTTTCGTGGAAATGTTATTACCGGTGCGACGTGACTTGCCCTCCGCGTTCACAATGCCAGAACGATCGGTTCTTTAGAGCCGTCTTTACCCAATATCGGCCGACAATTGCCTCGTTTGCCACGGTGCCTCGACGGCAACTGTTTCATTCTCGGAACCTGTTACGCCCTTTGCAAATCGCGCGTGCAACAATTTTATACGTATCGAAGTACCAGTCGATGATTTCGTATTTTCCGTCTGGCCGAGGGAGGCTCGTAAGATCCATCTCGTACAGCGCAACCCTTTCTCGATAACGCGAGTTAACAACGCGAATACCCGGCGTCCCCTTGTTAGTTATACATGCCACGCACTTTGTCGGGGAGATCGCGTTTGTTTTAAATCGAGCATGCTCTATGTCAGACTAATAACCGGTTTAAGTTATTCCTCGGGCGACACGGGGGAAAAAAAAGTGTACTCCGTAAATGGATTAGGTTGACGAGAGCGAGGAGCGGACGTACGCTTCCAGGTATTCGCAAAGTTGGGCAAAAAAGTGGCAAGAAATTGCATCAGCTTACACGAATGTCGAGCATACCATTCAAATAGGCACGAAAGCGTGACTCAGATGATCGAAATAAAAGCATGGGAAATTCCGGTTGGCGGTGGTCCGTCGACGAGACGACGATCCACGGGATTCTTGCCTTTCGTCGAGGTCAAGCTTGAAAATGGAAATAGACCGTGCCGTCGAGGAACGTATATATTAATTATGATTCGAATCGAATCGACTTGTCGCATCGTTTAACCTTAGTCGTAGGAGACGAACGTGTATGTACGTAAGTATGCCTTTGGTACGCACGAAATTCTGTTCGCCAATTGCGTTTCGATCGGTTTTTTTCGTATATCGCTGCCGTATAAACGCGCGCACACGTGCATAACCTATGAATATTTTTCGCGACCAACTTTCTAGCCAAGCATCGAGATCGTCCGCGCCGCCACGGGGCTCGCCGAAAAATACAACTGCGCGATTCGCAAAATAGAAAATTAATCTCACTCACCATTCGATGCTCCGGTATCCTCGTAGGCAGCAATGGAGGGCCTTGAACGCTCCGATGTTTGCATACTCCGTTGTCACGACTTCCTTCGTAAACCTCAAGCCACCCGGCAAATTATCGAACTTGTGCATCGAGCAGTAGTCCTTGAGTTCGATGGCCTGACCGATCGCAGTCAGAATCGACAGGACGATAAAGCCGCGTTCCACAACAGTCGACATGCTGAGACTGCGACGAAAAAGTTGGAGAAAGCCCTGTCTAGAGTCCGTGTCCCTCGAATCTGAGAACCGCCATGATCGGATTCCCAGGATGAAATGTTCGGTGCACTAATTTTTCGCGAAAGAGAACCGATCGCTTCCAGTCGGCACCGTTAACGTCCAAATAGAAACGCAGGAACTTCCGGGTATATACGTATGTACATACGCAGACACAAGCTTGAAGGAACCGCTTGATACTCGTAGCCAAATAAGAATCTTCGTTCTACTGCGTGTTTACTCGCTATTCCCAACAACTGCCGTCCCGCGTCTTTTTCGCGTCGACCGGTGAACGATTTTCAACTGTTCGGTCACTTTTCGCGAAAGCTACTTCGATCTCGTCGCAGATCTATCTTTCAACGAGACACCAGTGGCACACCGATTACACGACGAATACTTTTAACGTTCACAGAACCACCGACGAATCCAACTAACCTCTATTCGCTATCGCGTCAATGTCTTTTGCGAAGCATCGCGGGATCTCGACATATTTCGATGAGCGTCTCAACGTGACGCCATCCAAGGCTGCCACTAGACTGCACTAAAAAAAAAAAAAAAACCGGCGACGATAGTATCACGTGGCGTTACTCCGATCAAGAAAATGAATATCGCCACGAACAGAGAAACAATCGTACAAACGCACAAACGTACTACGGACTCACTATGGATTATTATTGAACGTACACACAATACACACGCTACGAAGGCCGGCGGCTTACTGTCAGCCAGACGCTTTGAAAACTCCCCGTAGGCCACGGGTTTAAAACGAGCCGCCTGTTGCCTCGTTCCCGCTCGGCCATCCTCGACTCGCTTCGGCCTTCCTCGACGGGACACCGACGCCGAACCATGGTCGGCGTGTTCCCGCGACTCGCGTGTTCCTTCCGAAAGTGCATTTGCGTTTCCTTTTTCATCCGGATTAATTTCAACTTCTCAAGACGATGCCCCTCGCAGATGTTTACGAGGGTATCATCTATGCAGCGTTCGACAGGAAGATTTCGCGAACGATCGTACGTATATCTGTGTATCTGTCGTAACGTTCGAAGGAAACTCTTGTTGCTTTGTTTACTGACCGTGGCAAATTGGAGTACACACTTCAATGGGGAAACGAACGGCACGACGCTTTGGCGCACCATACTTATATAAATACAAACTCTGTTTCAGAAACAAATTGGAGCAGACCCCGTTCACTGTATTCTCAAGTAGCAGTCGTGCACCGGTTAGTCGGATGTTAATCAACTTGGTTCTTTCCAAAATGGCGAATTTTGGACCGTCTGGAGCGCTTTCGCGGCGAGGGCGAGCGCGGTTGCCAATCGTAAGGTAAGAGCCAAATGTTTTCTTTGTCTCGCGTGCTGTTGCTTCTGTATGCCTACACATGTACATACTTTGTCGTTCACGGCGACAGAATTTTCGTAAAAAGGTGAGTCGTAAACTCGAATGGTAGGTCGTGAGAAGCCTCGCGATAAGTATTTGTTTTGCTTTTACTCCAAGTTGAAAGGTAAACAATACGAGCGACGCGTGTACGAGCATGCAGAGGAAAACAAATACATAACCAATGAAAGGCCGTATCATTCGACATGTACATAGAACGTAATGAGATGCTCGAGAAAAAGTGGCACGTGAACAGCACGTTCGTGTTCGATCGTCCGTGTTCAATCGTTCGAGATGCACCGCGATCTCACTCCACTTCGAGAGAATTTCGATTACAACATGCACCGTACACAGTTTCCGCGAATACGATAAACCTTGAGTTTATGTGTTCAACAGCGTCTCGAATAGATAACTTTTACGGATAAGATTTTATTCAAGGCAATGGAGGGGCCGTGCGGTATTGTTCCTCGAATTTCTGCGTGCCAATCGCGTGCGCATCCGCCCCGATGCATACACGCATCGAAACGTAGAACGTTAACGAGCTTTCCCAACTGCGAGCGATTTAAACGACTCGCAGGATTTTCTTTATCCTTATCGACTCTTACATCCGATACCGTAAATAATAAACCGTGCCCCCGAGCTCAGCGGGAAACCTATAATTAAAAGAGACTGCGCGCAAGATCGAACGTTTTCTCTGCGATACCAATCTAAAACGAGTGCCCCCGCCTCGCGTTAATTTCTTTCTGTCTACCTCTACCAGGTATTTCATTTTATTTCACTCGCAATCGTCTCGTGCATATTTCATGCCTTCCGTATCGCTATTGTATCCCCACCCGCCGCCTCGGTTCTCCGTTCGCAGTGTTCCAGGTTATCACAGCTCGATTTCATGGAAGTTATGGCCGTCTCGTTATCCAATTTCGAATGTTTCTCCGGCTGGGTTGCTTACCGTCTGTGATTTGGTAGGGACGAACACAACGCTCTTCGTACGTTCACTCCTCGTGCACACGCGGCCGCCGCTGACTTGCATTCTAGGAATTCGAGTATGCGGTCAGTCGTTTCGTGTCGTGTGGCAACGATTATGCCGGATGATCTTAGCCAGTCCCGTATTTACGTGTGTGCACTCGCGACACATGGGAGAAACTTTTATGCGTGCCGACGATGAGCGTAGTCTTTCTCGTGGAACCAGTTTTTTGCTTATTCCCTGGGAAACAAACCCTTTACTCGACGATACGTCGCAGCGGGTTTCAACGTTCGTTAACATCGCGAAACGACAATTTAGAGGTCGCCCGATCGATTTCTTTCACTCCCAATTTTCCGACGGATTCAACGGAGGCCAGAGATTTGTCCGCTTTGCGGCGAACTTCGAACAGCTGCTTTGAACTTCGACAATATTTTTCTGGAATCGCTCGGCGCGCGACGAGTTACGTTTATGCAATCCGTGTTGCCCGGTTCGACTAATCGCTGGACTTCCATTAAAATCTCATTAAAACGGCGCGTTAAGTGTTAAGTTCAAGGAACGTTCGATATTGCTTATCGTATCGTTATCCGATTTATCTTCCAGTGAGTCAGTTAGTCAGGTATTTACGACGATACAAAGTACTGGGAAAATGGCCCGATATAGTTGCACGAATTCGGGGATTGGCGAACGCGAGAGCCTCCATTAATGAATTCCGGCTAAGGTTCAACGAGACCCGTCTATTTCTAAGCAACAATTTCATTATTCGCCTATCGATCGGTCTCTGTATTCGTTTTGCATGGAATTATCGAGTCACCTTTCGAACCGTGCTTCAACGAACAGTCGCGTTATCAATTAGAGTTCCGAGATCACGGTCTACGTAACGAAATTAATCTCCCCTTAATTAATGGCGTTAAGTCGCATCCAGCCGCGGAGGCAGTACGAGTTTCCTGATTAAGACAATGATTCTTAGAAGACGCATCGAAAGAACCGAGAAAGGCTGGACGACCGGCAGACTTTATTGAAATCTTGTACAATTGAAACAAGTAGTGCACTGCGTCTCAGCGACAGTAATCCCAAAGGGTCGTAACGCTCCACTGCGATGATATCATCGATGCACGATTATCCAACGGAGTCACCATTTCGAGCGGTGTTCTTCTCCCTAGAAGCTGCGTTTCCTCGAGGATCGTACTCGCGTCCGTACAGGCTGCCCGTTTTGAATGCCCCACCCTTCGCAGGCAACGACAAACTACCTGGAGGGTGGGTCCACGTCCCGGTTCTAGCAACCGCTGTGGCATTTTCACGCGAGACGCAGAGCGACCGCGAACCTTGGTCCTCGCGTACATTATCCCTATCGCGGCGGTATCGACGTTTCAACGGAAATGAGAAACGCCTCGCAGTACGTTACCCGTTTTCCTCGCTTTACCGGGAATCCGTAATTACACGGCACACACGCCACTTACGAGCGTTCCTGGCCTGCGCATACCGGGTGTCAAGCGGTCGAGCGTCGTGTAAAAAAGCGGCCGCCGTTACGAGATTAGTCCTTAGACGGCGGAGATCGTTTTTACTTTCGCGAGATTCACAGGTGTCCCACGGAGGAAGCTGTTTCACTTATTCGACCACTGTAATTGTCAGCTGTTCGTTCTGCCGCTTATTTCGCGCTTCGACCCGACTGGTTTTCTTCCATCTGCGCCGTATTCGCGTGTCGGATCTCGTGTTCCGTGCGAATTAAGTTTTATCTTCGTCTCTGCGCCCGACAGAATTGGAACGCACATTTCGCCCCGATCGTTGGCCAAAACCGAACCCCATATGCCGGCCGAATTTTCGTGCAATTTCGCGGACGATTCGCCGGCCACGACGCGGAGAGTTTTACTTCGGTTCGCCTCGAGATTTCCACGCTCGCGGTTCGCAAACTAATCGACATCAAAGAACGTCTCGGTGAACGCGGCGCAAAGTTCGAAGAAAGTAACTTACTTCCGTGAACGCCCCCGTCTTCGCAGGTAATGTTAGATCTACTGCGTCAGTCAAGCGGGATGTTAATTAGTTATTTTGTTGTTTCCTCAGGGATAGTTTGATTAACTCCGAAAGCTGATAATTTACGTCGGGCGAAGCTTTTGTCCTTTCGTCGATAGAGACCTCTTGCGCGTTCTACCTGCTCGTCAACCTTGGTGTTGCGTGTGTGTGTGTTTCTTTTTAAAAGAAAACTATTACGCCTCGAGACTCATTTGGTTCGAGTATTGTGAAATGCGGCACGGTATTTCTCGGTACGTCGGCCTCGTATCTATTCTTCGTCTAATTACGCTGTACAAAATTGCCCGGTGGATTTAAGGGATCTCGGTTGAATTAGCCGGGGAAGGAATTTACTGGTTTTAAATTTACCGCTTACCCGCATTATTCCAAAGCGATATTTAGCTCGCGGAAAATTCCCTCGCGTTTCCCAGTTTGCCGAGGCAACAAATCACGATGCGGCGGGGAATGTAAGCAAACAAAATATTTACTTCTGTTCAAGCTCGTTTTATTTTCTTTTGGGGATGGATTACTGTCGATCGGTTCACGTCAATACACCGGGCATCTCGTCGCTGTCAGTTAACCTTTAATCAAGTCCAAGAGATCTTTCAGCGTGTAATCTTTCAATACATTGTTCAACAAGTTGGCAACAATCGGGCTCGCGTATTGCGATAATTGGTCCTGATAATCCACGATCAATCCGGGTACAATGTCGCTTATGATATGGCTTATTATCGCGGACATTTCATCGTCGTCGTACAGCCCGGTGATTTGTACCTGCAAAATTTTCAATTGCAACGATTTTCGCTTATCCGACACCGACGCACACTGCACGCGGCACGGCGCGAACAACTTACGTTCAATTCCTTCATATAAACGTGCAGCGTCAGTTTCGAAACGACCAGCTTCCTGTCCTTCACGCTCATGTTCATGTCCACCGTCACTCGGAGGTCCCGAATGTCGAGTCTAAATGTTAAAGGGAATTATATTTCTCTATTCGACGTCGCCTATATTCGTTTATCCGTTTCCGAAAACACGCATCGTTAACTATGCCGACGACTCGTAGCATATTTCTCGAGCAGCAGAAATCTGGGGCAGGAAACGTTGATATTCGATTTCGGTAAGCCTGTTTTACTAGCGTTAGGGAACTACAAAACCGACCGTGAACCACAGCCTCGACGGATCAGAAGGTTTTCGTCGATCCTTGCGTTCTGCTGCATTCTCGCGCTGTATCGCTCTACACCAAGATGAGGCTGCCTGCGCGAAAGGTATTCGATTCTCCGGGAATTCGAATGCCACGGACGAATTTCAAGGGAAACGCGACTCCGGGCACCATGTGCCGCCTCTTTCGTCCGTCCGCGCTTCGCGCGTTTTACTTAAAATCGGAGGGAGGAAAGCAGTCGACGAAATTGGAAAATCACTTACCCGATATTCCCATCTCCGAAGAAGGACATTTCGTCGAGGAGCGTTCCTTTCAAGTTGTATCGAGTCAGTAGAGCGATTTCGTCCCACGAGAGGTCGATGTTCACTGCGATGCCGACGAGAGAAAAGTCTCCACGATTTATTTTGTAGTTGGACAAACCGACGACTTGCAAACGGTCCACTGTTCCCTGTACTCTGTTGCAGGAACGAAAAGCTCGATAACCGTTCGCGACAATCGGATCCTTCGCCTCTGCGAGTAAAACGCGTAACGCGCACACTTACGAGATCAATCCCGCCTCCTGGAAATTGACGTCCAAGTGTTCTTGTTGGAGGGGATCCAAAACTGGTATGCCAAGGCTCGAATTGCCATTTCTCATGATATCCTTAAACTTCTCGAGCGCGCCGACGAGTTGGCCGCCTTTGTACACGAATTTCCCGGAGACGTCATCAAACGTGCTGTACCCTTAGCGAGAGCAAAAAAATATCAGCTTCCTTAGCGCACGTCGTGCGTTGCAAGGTGTGCAATGTGGTTCACTTACGGTCTACGTTACCTAGGTCAGGCATCGCGTGACAGGTGACCAGGAGCACGGCCGATACAGCCAAAAAGAGACGCATCTTGCTGGGAGGGGGAAGAAAAGAAAAGAAGGGACGAAAGATGGTAGCCAAGTGCGCTGGAATTTCATTTTCGATAAATACTCACGGTTTGGAAAAAATAAGCGGCGCCTGTATCTTTTCAATACTGTGCCGGAGTTGGAGGATTGTTCCTTATATACGAGTCAGCATCGTCCACTCGAGCTTCAAGATCTGTTATCTCGAGCGGGTTATCTGGATCACCCGATTGCCTTATCAAGAAGATGAGGCATAACAAAGAAATAAGAAGCAAGGTCGCCGAATTATGTCATTCCCTTTCCTGCGTCTTCCTGCTTCCGCACACCGATCGCCGTTCTAATCAACGGCGCCAAGCCGCTTTTCGTTCGACCGAATCGCGTCTTCGATCTCGCGATTCAGGAGTGGCGAGCGTCGCGCGAACTCGTGCAACGCGACAGACACCTCAATTACGGAACCAGAAACGTCAATTACCCGTACGCAGAAGTTGCCGAACGGAGTTTCGTCGCACTGCAATCGCAGGCTCTACGAATCACCATTTAATTGCGTCGCATCGTTATCGACGATGCGTATCGTTCGTCGGGACGAGCCCGAACAAAAGAGAACGATCGAAGTTCGCAGCTGGCGAGATCTCCCGCATCTTCGAGATCGATCGGTGAAAAAACGTTCCCATGCCCCGCGATCGGGTGTGTATCGAGTGACACGTGGCGGCTGTAATTACCTGAACACGAGGCGAGCGTGAATTTCCATAAGTCAGTAGAGGCTATTTTAGGTGGCCATGAAATTCGCGCGGTATCGATCGTCATGGCGTAAATACTTAGTTATTGGAAGCCTGAAATCGGAGCAACGAGAAAGAAGGTTCGACGCAGGGCCGTGAGCCGGCGAATAGGCTATCGATACGTAGTAAATCGTAAATGGATAAGCTGCTGGGATACGGGAAAAGAGCGGACCAGAAGGATCCGCTTCTGGCAGAGTTCCACGCGAGGCAAGGAGGATTTCGGTGTAGGCCGGTCAGTAAAACCGCGCGGAGGTAGAAGCGACGAGAAATAGAAAACGATGTGGCGCGGAGCGAGTAGCGTAACATTTCTTTCGAACATCGTCCGCAACGATGCCAGCCCATTCGCCTCGAAATAAATAATCGCGAACGGTTCGCTCGTCCCCGTATAACGAAACGGTATTGCTGATCGAAATTTCGTTCGCTCCCTTTCTTTCGTCGTGGAACGATCTCGCGGCGATCTTCGTTCGCGAATTACGCGGCACGCAGGACGCGGAGGAAAAAATAGGGCAGAACGAAGAGAAGAGGATTAACGAAACGTGCCGGAGAGACACGCGTGTATAGATACGATGATAGTAGCGGCCGACGTGTCCGTCGTCGAAGGAAAAATGGAAGAAACGGAAACAGGCAGAAGGAGAAACGTAAGGGACGAAGAAGGGGGTCGTCGGGCGAGGGTGCGAGTAACACGAAAAGGAAGACAGGGTGAATAAGAGACGGAAGGTGGCATGGCAGGGGGGGGGGAGCGGCTGGGGGTGAATGTAAGAGAGGGAGCTGAGCGGTGAACCAGAGGGGGTAGAGTGGGGTGAAATCAAGAGGGGATGCCAGGCCAGTTCACCCTTACTAACCACGGCTCGACTCGTCAGTGCGGCCTGAACGGTTAACCGGCCTACTTCTTCGTTGCGTGTTTCATCCCTCGACTCCTTTCGTTTCCGCGATTTGCATCGTCGATGTCGTCGTGGCCGTGGTTCGTCAGCTTTCCCTAAAACCGAGCCAGCGAATCCCGGTGACGCTCGCCGGCTGGACCCGCGGAGATCGTCGATACGTTGTCCGCTTGTGCCACGGTGCTCTATTTACCCTTGCAACGGGCTCGCAGTATCGACATCGGCGAAGAATCATTGAACGTGGGATAAATCAAGGAAGGGAAGAGAAGGTGGAAGCCGACAGGTGAGAGGGAACCTGACGGGGAAAGTAAAAGAAAGGGAGCAAGGGACGATAGGCTCCCGGGGGTAGCGGCCACGTTTCGACAGGAACTTCGTCGCTGACAAATCGTCCCCGTTCTTCTCGGCGTGGTGGTTTTCGGCGAGCTGGAACACGGCGGCAGGAAAGACAGCGACGGCGCTTACTCTGGTGGAAATTCGTAAGTCTCCCTTTCTCGGTTTTCTATCGAACTGGATCGGCTTCCGTCGCGTATCTCTCGCGATCGAGCCCTACGTGCCCGGATTGTCGCGCAATCGACGGCACCGGCTCCGCGAGCTGCGAACGCTTTTGGCTACGGCGCGATTGCGATAGATCGTTGGAGATTGCGAGGAAATTGTGTCACTTCCGGCCGGCAGGATTCTTTCAGCGAACGTTCCCCGCTGCGAAACGCTCGCTGGACACTCGCGACAAGCTATCGATGGGACGATGATTCGTGCACAAGCCGCTTGCACGCGAATGGGATCGATTTTTGTTCGAACTTTTTCTTCTTTCTCGCTGCTTTTTGGCCGTCCCTCCCCCGAAGGATCGAGCTCGTGCGTTGTCTTCTGGGTTACGGGCCATCTCGTTTGCGCCGCGAAACGCGGCGCACTAATTAAATAGCTGTCCTGGAGCCGCTCTTTGAAGTCGCTCGAGGGAGGACGTCCACGCTCGTCCCTCTTCTCGCGGTTGTTGCGCGTCGAAACGACGGAATCCACTTTCCTCGTGGACGTTCCGCTTCGGGAACCGGAGCTCGAGCGATTGCTCGCCGCGCTGACAAATCTCCTTACTCGGGCCGAGGTGCTTTTGTTCGCGCAAAAAGGGTTAACAACGAACGATCCGTGTGCAATTAGTTTCAAGTACCCTACGCGCGTCGCAATTCGTACAGGGCGGTTCTAAATAAACGTCGCGTGACACGCACACATCGTGCTTGCAAGCGAACGAAGGAAATTCGAAGAGGCGTAGGTCCGCGGTGCAGTTTGCCTCGAAGGTAGTAGCTGGTGCAATTCAATTACGACAGGTGTTTCGAATGGACACTGCGCGCCGTCAGCACAACACCGCAAGATAAGTACGCAATCAGCGACTTCTGACTCGACGCGAAATTGGCCCGCAGAATTGGGAACGCGATAATGGTCTCGTCGAAATTTGTGTACCGAAACGGACCCGAATCGAAAATTAAAGCACTCCGTTGGCATAACGCGTAGGCCAACGCCGTCGCTTTAAACAGTATTGATTATCCCTATCGTGCTTCCTATCTGTATTTCCGATACCAGAAAGTTACAAAAATTCTGAAATCAAATCGGTCCTCGCGGAATCTGCCCGTGCACGGTGTCGCGTAGGCGACGATGCCGCGGCTAAGGTTCGTTCCCAGAGGTCCGGTTGCGTGCCTTGCACGAGGAAAAATACCGGGGGACCTTTTTTTAATTAAGGGCAACAACTGTTCGAGCGGTCGCGGAGTTCAAACAACGCCAGCTCGTTGGCAGGTACGTTCAACAAACGGGACAGCGGATATTGCACAATACCGGTTTCGTTGATCGCAGTTGCAGTTTCGACGCGAAATTGCGCCGCGTATCCGTTTCCACGGCCGTTCTTTTTTTCTTTTTTCTTCTTTTTTTTCTTAAAGAACGCGTCCCTGACCAAACAGCCCATCGTTGTCCGGCAAAAGGGACGTGATCGATTTTCAGCGAAGACTGTTCGGCAATAGTCCTATTAGTCCACGTGAGTTACGACGTCAAAGCTACCGGATCAGCGATAAGATCAACAAACGGATATCGAGGTACATATATGTGGCATGGATTAATGGAGGCCAGATTCGCCAGCAACGACGATAAATTTCGATAGGCTTAAGCTTCCTAGATGCACTCGTGATCGAGTATGGGATTCTCGTATTCGAGGTCAATCGGTAAATCGTGCTGCGTAGTCTTGTATCGAAGGCCGTGGCCGATGTTCGAGCCACGTCGATTTCGAAGTTTCGTTTCACCGAAACCTGGAGGCGGCTGGAACGCGCCACGGTTCCATCGTTTCTGCTTCGTCGTTTGCAGCGTAGGACGCTTTTTTCGAGTCTTCCCCGCACTTTTTCGCGGGTATCGTACTGCCGGGGAGGCCGACAGAAAGGGACAGAAAAAGGGCAGAAACGAGCAGGAATAGGGGGGGGTGGTGGTTGAATCGAGGGCATGGTGAATCGGAGGCTGCGGAAACTGGGGTCCTTGAAAAGATTCGAATAGAAAATTTATCGATCGCACTTGACTCACAAAAAGTTCGTCCTCTATCGTCTCGGTCGTATTACGAGAGCCGCGTACTTGATCGCACGGTTTTTCCGTGCGTTCGCCGCGCGAGGATCAGCGGAGGGGCAAGCGTTTACGAGGTTCGACGGAAATATGCAAAATCGTGGCGAGCTCGGGCAAGAGTTTCCGATCGCGGCCGATGAGGATACTTGGATGGCATCGCGCGATCTGGCAAATACTTATTTTCATTTCTGCTCGAAGAAGAATCGGGACAGACGAATCTGAAAACAAACCACTCGATACGGTATCTGTCGAGTGGTTCCGACCGGCTAATGTTTACCTGCACGCCGAGATAAAGAGTGTATCGTTAAGGAGATAGCGTAATAGGTTAATTAAACGGCGCCGATACGCGGCCGGATCGAGCTCGAAAATCTGCAGGCGGTAGTTCGCTCCACGCACGAGCAAAGGTGACCACGATTTCGCAAACGTCGCAATTCCATTTAGGTGTCGTTTCTATGCCTTCTCTGATCGGCGGTTCATCTCTCGGCTCGTCGCCATCCGTAACATATTTAGCGTTCTCGTACGGACCGCTGTACGCACTCTCATGGTCGTTGAAGGCATTAGAAAAACAATGACAAGGTTGAACACGCGACGAGAGGAAAATTGACGTGTGCGTGGCACGCGTTGAAAGCTCGCTTTTCCGTGGCTTCGCGCGCCGCAGCTTTGTCGGATCAAGGGTCGTGTCGAAACCTCTCGCAAAGGGGGAGTGCGGTCGGTGTGCGTGTACGTTTCCGCGTGTCGGGGAAAGAACACGGGGGAAAGCGGAGAGGGGAGAGATGAGAAAATAATGGACGGAAAAGCGTGGAGGAGACGGCGGCGGATGGGAAAAGAAGTGGCAGACGACGGGAAAGCGACGGCGTAAAGTAAACGCTGGACACACACAGGTGGCCCATGCTTTCGTTTGAACTCACAATCAGTGCCGTCTAAAAATAGGTATCGTGACCCAACTTCGCTCGATTCCACAATTATGCATTTCCTCCCGTTGTCCGACTATTTTTCACTCCTCGCGGTCGAATCAATGCGCGGCTAATGCAGCGTCTGTGTGCCGCGACGACGTCGATCGGGAATCCGCCTATATGGATACGCGTCGCTGAAAGTGAGATGAAATTCAGACGGGTCGAGGGAAACAGGGTCGAGTCGATATTTTTTTTTTTTCTTTTTTTTTTTCCTCCAACGATTACTCCGGCGCCGCTGTTCCACGGACAATTCCGACCGGCTGTGCTTTTATACGCGATCGCGAATACCATGAACTGGAGCGAGAACGTTTCGATCCTTAATGCCCTGGATCCTGTCCCATGGTCGGGAGAAACGGCGGAAGGGTAAATATTTCTGCTCGCTTATTCGAAGGGTGAATATCTCGTTTCGTGCGCGAGCGCGGACACGACGTTCCTGCGATGCGTTATTTACGCGAAAGCGAACCTACGACCACGATTTTTTAATGCCTCGATACAACCGCGGTGTCACGTATTCGCGTTAATTAACTCCCGGCAATTTCGGTTAATCTTCGTCGAGTTTCACGTGGCTCCCCCCGTTTTACGGGGGAGGGGAAATAAATTGGAAGCTTATCACAAAAGAGGAAAGACCATCTCTTTCGACTCGTGACCGAGCACTCTAATTTCTGTTCACCTTAACCTCGTCGATGGGGCGGATCGTTTTTCGAAACAACCGCGTGCGAGTTCTCCTCAGCGTTGATCAGCGGTGTGATTATCGATGCCCTCTGAAAAAAAAAAAAAAGGAGTAGCGCATCCCGATATAAGAACGTCGGCCTCCATCCATGCGGGACTATTATCCGCGGCGATGAGAATCTGCACCGGTATGCAATTCCGGCTGACAAAGCCGCGCTGTTTCTACTTTAGTTGCCCCCTTTCAATGTCCTACCTACTAGACTCCGCTCCAATAAAAGAACAAAACGAGCTAGAGAGATACGGGATAATCCTGCCCGGATGGCGCCCGTTAAACGGCGAAAAATATGGCACGTCGAGTATTTTGCGAAAATTCGTCGCCGAGGCAGGAACGCGTCGTCGTTCTCTACGCGCGAGCATAATTTCGGGAACGGCTCGAGGATATCAGAGGTCGGTGGTGCTCGAAGAGAAAGGCAACTGCAACCGCTCGTCGCAGCACCTGCAGCCAACCCCTTCGAGGCTCTATTATGCTGCCACATTCTCCTCGGATCCTTATCTAACCAGGTTAATCTATCCTTTCCTATTCCCGACAACTTACCGCCGCCCCGTTCGCATTCCTCCGCGAGGATCTACGGCCCCTTTTCTAGGGCTCTGTGTCAGCTGACACGTACCTGTTTATACCATTTTGACTGGCACGTCGCGTGACGAGGATCGTACGTAGTTCCGTCGGATTAAGCTGCACGATTTTCGATCGGACGATCCTTTTGTCGCGTCATCGTCTCGATTCGCCTATTTCTGTTTCGTCGTCGGTGAATCTCGCTCGCCATCCGCTCCGTTCTGGAATCATTTCAATTTGTCCGCGTGGCGCTCGGGGGAAAGAGGTTCGCGAGACAGCGTTCGAGACGGGGACGGAGAAAATCGTTGCGAGCGTGAAAATTAGCGTTCGAAGATCGCGCGTGCACGAGCGCCTCCCAGTGGAAATTGAAAACGCAGAGCCGGCCGGCAAGTAGTACGTAAACCACTGTGACGCGACAGTTAACGCGAGACTGGGTTGTTGGCAGCCTTCCCTTCATTTGTTACAGTCGTACGCCCGTTACGCTCATTATGTCAGCGTTCACGGCAGATTCTTATCTAATCGGGCCAATCTGCCCTCCGCCGTGCCCGCAGCCCCCCTGCAGCCTAATTTTTCATGCATGACTCGAACGTCACGTGACATCCTGAACGAACGGGGGCTCGAAACTGTACCGCATCCGAATAATTTTCGTTCCGTAAAACGCTTTAGAACTTCCTGCAGAACGCTCCGCCGTCGCCGGTGGGATCGATATCGACGAAGTTACATCGCGGTAACTTTGTTTCGTTCGTCGACGTCAGGCACGTCGATGAGCGGTCGTGTAAGCGAAGGGGAAGGAAGAAGAAGAAAAAAAAAAGAGAGAGAAAAAAAAAATCGAGAGAAAAAGGAGCAAGTGCATCCGGCCACGAACGATTTTTCTTTGCACCGGAGCTGCATTGCGGCTGCAGCAGTTCCCGACGCATTGCCACCGTGAACTCGCAACGGGAGGCTGCATCGAACTCGATGAGGCCAAGTGTCCGAGGGAGAGCCCCGGGTATCTCGAGTTTCGCGTAAAAATTCAACACAGTGATTCGAGTAAGTGGGTCGCGTTATCGTCGCGAAGCTCATTAACATTCCGCGGTGGCCTTTGCTAGTCTGATCGCGAAAATAGCATCGCGTCCGTAACTGTTTCGAACAGGAACAGAGGGGTTGCGTATGGAAATGCACATTTTGCTAATTCGAATGCGCCCTCCTATAAACGTGCTTGCGTATCGAGAGAGAGAGAGAGAGAGAGAGAGAGAGAGAGAGCTAGAGAAATAGAGAGGGAGAGAGAGAGAAAGGAGACGGGCTATTGTCGGTTGCTGTCGACCCTTGATATTTTTGCCAGAGTGCTTCGCAGTTGCGAGTGCTCGTCCCCGGAAAGCACAAAATATTTTTCAGGCATGTTAACGTTGCGAGCACCGACACCGAGTGCTTTCAAGGAGCGAAAAATCTCTCCGGAGAAGGAGAGGAGATTGTTCGCGCGCCCGTGCCCGTGCTCCTTTGAACCTGCCGATTAACACTCGACTTATCCGACAGCCTTGCGAACTCTGTAGGGCCGCTCGAGTTTTCCGCGAGACGCTTTGATGTCGCGGGGAGTTTCGATGCGCGATGCCAACAGCTTATTCCGGGCTAGAATTATCGGCACTGCCTGTAGGTTTGTTACCGCGGCGCGACGAAAGGGAGATGGAAATCGCCGCTGTAGAAATTTTCGTCGCCGGAGCGTTTCTTTTCTCCCCCTTTTTTCACCTCGGCCGAAAGCTGCAGTTTCCTCTGATTTATTTAGCGGTGCGCTGGCGTGCCACGATGGTCGAGGTCAGGCGAGAGGAAAAGAAAAGGGGGGAAAGGAAAAGGAAAGAAGGAGAGAAGGGAGGATCGTAAAAAGTTTAAGGAAGGTAACGAGTCAGGGGTCCCGTGTGCGGGTCCCGGTGTCTGGCTCGGGCTGGCACTTCGCCCCATCGCCAGCTTTTGGTCGCGGCTCGCGTGAACTTTTCGCGAACACGTTATCGCTCGAAACTTTAACCGTGCACGTTAACGAGAAAAGGCCCGTCGAGTCTCCCGTTCGTGCATTCGCGGATTGCTCGCCTTTCTTTCCAATTAATGTGCCGCGTGACGAGTGCAAAGTTTTTTTTGTTCATCGTCGGGGCGATAGGTAAATTGGCCGCTCTGGATGCGAGCAGAATCAGATCGACGGTACAAATTGGAAAATAGGAAATGTCCTGGCGTACGACACATCGCTGTTGGACTCGAAATCTATTCATTGCCGGGGCGCAGCGGCAGACGATTGTCGCCGTCGAATTGTCGCCCCCTGTGTACATATTTCCGATGCGCAAATATTTAGATTCGATTTAGATAGCGGGATGCTCGCGTGTTCGTCGCACGTGGAAATGCACGTGACGCACGGAAGTGCCACCCCGAGACGATCGACCCTCGAGCCTCGCTCGTCGATCGGTCAATCGAGAATTCTTTCTCGAGGTCCCAATAAAAGGGAAGAAAAAAGAAAAGAAAAAAGAAAAAAGTGAAGCACGCAAGGTTCTCGTACGCCACCGGATACTTGACCCAAAGTTATTTACCGACTTCTGTGAAATATCGATTGACGCTCCGCAGCCACTAATCTCGAGTTGTCTATTCTAAAGTTGAAGCAAGGCGCCAAGTGCCCTTCGCCAGCAGACTTTTCGTCACGGCTGTGCCCACGTTGTTTACAACGCAGCCTCGTGCAACCGTCGTCGACGAAACAACTTCGCAATTGCAGTTTCGCGATTCCTCCCGCGACTTCCGGCCCGATATCGGCCCGCGATCCGTTTTCCTCCGTTTTGTCCTGAAACGCCGGGGACCGCGTCGAACGAAACTCGACAGGACGTTCCGTCGGCGAGGATGTAGACACCCTCCCTCATTATTATTTTAATATATGCCAGAGGCACCTCGAGCCGCGACAGTAACGAGCCGTGAAACGGTGTCGCGGTTTAAGAAGGGGAGAGAGAGACCTTTCGTTTTAACGACTTCCTAAAGACAGGCTTCGGACCTGAGTACAGGTTGGGTTAATATTTGGCGCGGTCGGTGCAACCAGGTCAAGGATCACCGCGGCTCGCTATCAGGCTCCTGATCCTTCGATATCCTCGCCGGCGAATTCTTTATTCCGACCGTCTGGTCCGTCTCGGGTGATCCGGAACGAAATCAGTGTCGCGGGTCAACACTTATCCGTGAAGCTTACAGCGTCCCGATTAGTCCCAGGTTAGTATCCACGATCGGCGGTGGACGTCGCCGAGATAATCGCGTCGCTTCCTCGTCGCCGCAACCCGCCCTCCCTCTTTGCAAACGTATATTTGCGCTATTTGCACGTGCTCTCCTCTCCTTGCGTGTGCCGTTGTACACACGAAACGATCGCACGTACACGTATCGCTCGCGTACGCGCTTCATCCACGCGCCTCTGTAGGCGTAGCGGGCCGTAAATGTGTGCGAGCAGCGTGCACACGTTGCCGGAGTCGCGCTGTGCTACGAATGTAGCTTGTACTGCAGATACGTTGCGGTCCTGGCCTCTACCTATTACCCGCTTGCCGCGCCGTCCGAACGTGATACATTGTTCCTGCCAAATTCATGCAACGACCGAAAATTTCCTCGGCATTGTCGGGGAAACAACAGACTCCTGGCCTCCAGCCGTCCGATTATTCCGACACGTGACACAGGATGCTGGACGGGCACGTTTCTTCGTCCCCTGCCCACGGCCCCTTCGGTGCATCGCTCCACTTTTGTTTAATCGTTGGAAATCAAGATGAAATCGTGCTCGTCGAGAACTCTTTTTTTCTCTCTCTCCTTTCCACCCTCGTCCTCGCGAGTTTCTTTTGTTCGATCGTCCTCGGCGATCATTTAAATCCGGGCCGTCTTGCGTCGCTCCGAAATTTTCTGTCCGCGCCGATAGATCGTCCCTTGGTTCGATCGTGATCCGTGATTTCCACGATTGAACTTTTGAACAGCTCCCGAAATTCCTGTCGCTCCGTCCAGTCGCGTCAGATATAAATCAGCGACCGACGTATTCTCGTCCGTTGGGTGTCTATTTTCGGTTCGCCGCTGGTCCCCCGGTACTCGAGCGCGATCGTGAAAATTCCATTAAAGAATTCTCGTTCTCGTCGGACAAGCGACTCCCTCGCGGTAACGCCCGCGGTGAAACTTGTTTCCGAAGTCTCGCCCCTTCCATTCTACCGTCCCAAAGTATCCACTGCACTTGGAAAAGTCCGCGCGTCTGGGGCGCGATTGATCGGCGAAAGCTTGCAGGCCACGCCGTTCGCGAATCAGTGGATCGGGGCCAGGAGCGACGACTGCATCGGACACCGTGCCCGGATACCGATTCCCGACGTTAAGTCCGACGGTTGTGCGTCGGGGGTTTCATCGCGGTCGATTCTCTTATTGCGCCGTGCCCGGGTGCTCGTCGTCGCGGGGCTCACCCCGTTCGAGAATTCGCTGACAAGTTCGTATCCGTGTCGCGTACCTTTCATTTTGCAAGCTGGGAATCGTGCATGGGACCGGGTGGGGGATTAAAAGTGACAGAAAACGTCGGGCCGCGTGCAGAATGCAGCTCGCAGACGCGATTCTTCCAATAAAACTACCCGCTGAGTACAGAGCGAATGGATTTTCGTTCCGACCCGCCGCCGGTGCGGCCCTCTCGTCGCGCTATTTTTTCCCAGCCTCGACGAAGATAATCCGCAGCTCCTCTATTTTTCCCCCTTCGCCCCTCGGACCTGTTTGTCTTCGATCGTTTGCTCCTTTTCTTTCTTTTCTCGTCGATCAAACTCGCGCCGCCCCCGCCTCGATCCGCTAATGTTACCGAATTATCGTTTTCCGATTGAGCGAACTATCGCCCACCTATCGGTCTCGAATTCCTAAATTGAATGTTAATATCGCCGGGGCTCCGTTACCCGCTAATATCGTTCCGCGGGATTATAGAGGCCCGCGGAACGATTAATCGTCGAGCTTTCGCGACGACGCGGAGGATTTCGTTGCGATTCATCCGCGCGCGTTAGGCCGCTCGAATCGCGACACGGTCGATGTTCGATCGCTGTCCGCCCTATAATGGTCTTTCTATAATGCGATGTAACGCGCGACGATCTAGTCGAACGACGAGACCCGTGTCAACCGTCGTTCCAGCCATCGATTCGTTATCTCCGTCGGCTGTCTATCCGTTCGATCCAGGCCTCCGTAATTGACTTAAACGGCTCGGATTCGCCGACGATCGGAACTCGTTCAAGCCGGGTCGGCTTAAAGGTTGCGTGCCGTAAGGCCTGCAGGATGAGAAAGAGGGCTTAAGTGGAACGTGAAACATCGGTATACATATGTATGTAGATGCGCTCGGTGTATCTGCAGGGCTGCACGCCAACCTATGACAGGCTAAAACCGAGTGTGTATCACCGGGTATCAGGGTTATGGATGGCCTATGGGCACGCTAACCCAGTGACATCTCTAGGTCACCGCGGACTCCCGAACCACCCCTCGATTATTCGTTGCACTTGTTTCGCGCTGGTTAACGCGGCGCCCCGCTCCGCGTTTTCGTCCTTAACTCGCCGATACATTTATTTCGCTACGCGAGAACACCCGACAGCTCGTCGTTCGTTTCTTCGGCGATGTTCAAGTTCAGTTGAACGGCGACCGACAAGCGGGGAAAGGTGGATAAGACGGCATTGGTAAGCAGAGGTGGTCGCAGAGTAACGCCGCAACAGCGGTCAGCTTAATTCCATTGATTTTTCTACGGCTGAATGGACGAGCAAACGAAAAAAGAGGGAGAGAAAACGTTCGCGCGGCGGTTCGGCGATAAAAATATATCGATAATAAAACGTGGGACACGAAGTCGAGGCTAGGAATAGGCGCGGCACGTAAATAAATCGCTTCGCCTCGGCGAGCACCCGCGAGAGCAATTTTTGGCGCACCGAGTGCAGACGCGTGCAGCACTGCTCCGGCGTTATTAAACTTCCAAGTGCCCTCCTCTTCTGCCGATGAACCCGCGACAGAGGGCCGCCGCGGCCAGGAAGAAATCACGAAGCCGACGCGTCGAATTCGTCGGGCGTTCTCCTTCGAAAAGTAATTGGAGGAGCTTGCCGTCGAGAAACTCGTCGGATCGACTTCTCCCGAATTCGAACAGCGGCTTGCAAGCGCGGACCGACGAGTTGAATGAAACACGGCGAAGAAACCGTCGGCGACCGTGCGAACAAATCGCGCGGCCGCGAGCCGATTCGTCGGAAATCGACGAGAGCTTTCCCGGGCGGAACGCCGCGGGCGAAATTTATTCGAGCCGAGAGGTGAACGCCAAACGAAACAATTTCGTTTGAACGTTCCTCGGCGACGAGCGGGACGAACAATAACTGCAGCTCTGCCGTCGAGGTTGGAACAATGATTCCCATTACGGATAGCTGTTTTATTTAAAAGCCGGGCGGCATTGTTTCCGCTGGGCACGCGGCGGACCGCGAATTCGTCGCGTTTTTCAGTGCTCATTTTTCTAGCTGACGGCACGGAATCACGGCTGTCCGCGTTTATATTGTTCGAGCAATGAAAAGCCCCTCCTAGCTATCGGGAAAATGCCGGAATAGAAATCGAGGTGAGACGCGGATTCGACTCTCGAAAGATACGCTCGTCCCGCTCGGGCGCAGAGATACCAGCCGGTGCGTCGACGCGCCTCCTTCTGAGCTGCCGTCAGGGGGATAAAAAATCGAGGTATCCGAAATAGGTCAGCTAGCTGTTGCCTAGGCGTTATTCGCTGTTATTTGATCGGGTGCGATCTAGTGCTTTTGTCACGGGAACACCTGCAACGCTGTTGATCGGTTTCTGTTAAGGGGGAAAACGTTCGCGAATCGGACACGGAAAACGCGAGGCTCCGGGTCCTTTCGCCTCTTCTCGATGTTGCCTCGCTTCGGGGCAGGCAAGCTGCAATTGTCTCGCGTATGCAAAGCGAGGTCAGGATCTCGCAGGACGTCCCTCCACGGCAGCATCCTGATTGTCGTCGCGAATGACACCTCTTCCTTCTCTCGCTCGTGGCTCGTTTCCAGGCGTGCCGTCGACGCGTAAAAAAAAGAGCTTTTCACTTGAGCCGTGCTGCAGCCGGAAAATGACTCTCGTCGTTTGCTCACCTCTGGGAAATCTTTGCCCGCTGAAATCCCGTCTTCAACCCATTCGAAAGCGGTGCTCCATTACGAGGAAATCCCTGGGACTCGGAGATTCTTTTCTCTTCTTCTTCTTCTAATTAGAATGAGACGCAAGGGAAGCGACAAGGCGAAACGCGCGTTTAACCGAAGCGTAATTTTAATTTCCACGCACCTCTTGTTCCCCGTTGCGTCGACCGACGACGTTGAATCTTTCACGAGGGCCTCGCGGTGCTCCGTTTTCCCCGCTGCCGCGCGGGGCGGAGAAAAGAAAGAAAGACGGATCTCCGAGCGAAAAGTACGAGGGCTGGAAAACGTCAGGAGACCGAGGTCACTGTTTCCCGAGTCAACAATGTTAATTTCTCTGGAAGCTCGACGAGGCATTCGCTAGGGGCCACGAGGAAAATGAGCGATCAGAAATGGCCGAGGACCATTGTGTTTGCAGGCAAACAAAGTTTGCGAGCGGATGGCACGGAGAGGCAAATCGAGTGCGCAAAGTCGATCGTTCATCGGCGCACTCGGTTCTGTTTCTTCTGCACTCGAATCTTTGCTTCCCGTGCTTCGATTCCCCTCGCCATCGGGCAACGTTAACCTCAGTCGCGTCGCTGCCACCGAAGGGAACGGAACGAACGAACTTCGCGGTCGACCGACGGAACCGAGAAAACAAACCCGTTTCTGCGTAGACGGAATTTACGTTCAATTATTCGAGCGGACAATCCTAATTCCAACGGGGACGGTGATTCGAGCGGCCTCTGGTCCGAGATGGAAGGGAGGCCGCGAGATAATAATTACGAGGCGAAAGGTTGGCCGGTTCACGGAGAAGAAGCGCGAACGGACGCGGCGAATATCTTGACGGCGCAATCCAAATTCATTATCCGCGTTCCCGGGGGGCGGGAGATACCGTGCGCGTCAGCCTCGAAATGAATTCCGAAAGTGGGACGTACGCCTATTAGAAATTCCTGGATTGTTCCGCGTACGTGTGTACCCGGTCTATTTGCCGGGTCTAAAAGTCGACTGGTCCGGAATTTACGGGAGGCCTCTAGCCAATGGACCGGAGCGGGTCGAAATACCAGAGGGAGAATAGTAACGAGAGCAGTTCCCGAGCCCCCTAAGTACTACCCAGATATATGGTTATATTAAAAGCCAGGCCGGATTCTGCGTTTCCACGTTTTACGAGCTCGTTTATTTTCACGGCCGTGATCTTCTTGGCATCCGGGTATAGCGGGTCGCAGGTGTTTCCGCCTCGCAGCTCGGATCGCCGTGGAAATTTACGCTCGCTATTGAAATTTCGGAGGAAAGGCGGAGGCCGGCGCAGACTTTAACGACGCGCGTACTCGTGTCGTCGTTGACGAGACGCGCGCCCGGAAATAGCAAAATCTCGACGAAATATATTTCTTCCGAACCGGCGATTTCTCGGGGCTCGACCGGCTCGAAGGCGACGCCGATGGAAAGACTTTCCCGTAGAAGAGATCCTCCGTTTCCTTCCGTCCCCGCGTGCTTCTCGATACGCGTTTCCTCGTTCCCGGGGAGGAAAAAAAAAAAATATTCCCCGACCTCCTTGGAATTTCTCGCGGTGGAGAGCGGAACCGGCGGCCTCCTCGAGAGGAAAAATTTGACGACGCACGAGAACCGCGTAATCCACCGGGAATAACGACCGGACCGATCTTTCGCCTTATCGAATTTTTCACCCGCCATTGCCACAGACCCGACTCAATTTTCCGCTCGCGCTGTTGCAGCCGAGCGATGATCCGTGAGCTGGGAATGTAGACGGAAGGGCGGCAAAGCGGATCTGCCCCTCGCTGGATCGAAGGAAGGGCTTTTCATCCACCTCCGACATCGTCTGCGCCGTTGCCTTACCCTCGAATATCTTCAACCTCCGCACCGGCTTGGACACTGTAAGTATCCGACCTCCGTTTCCTCCGGCTCCTTCGCGATCCCGATTCGATCCAGCGGAATCTGATCCGTTCCGTGCCGTTCGCCCCGTCCTCGCCAGCCACATATTTCGCCGAGAGGAAAATAATCCAAGGAGCCAGGTGCGGAACGCGCGAGGGTGAAACGCGACGGCACCGGTAACGAGGGCGACCCGGTCGAACCGTGCCGCGAATTCCTCTTATCCCTTTTTCCGTTTCTCGTCGCGAACCGTTCGCCCTCTCTCCTGTGCTCGCGTCTCATTTCGCCGGCGAGTCCCGAACGGAACCGAGGAATTTTCCCCGGCCTCGAGGAGCGGCGCGGCGAGCCGACGGGAAGAAGAGAGCCGCGGAAGCAAGGAACTAATTGGACCCGGAACAAGGAGGCGAATCGAACAGCTCGAAGTCAAAGCTGCTCTCGCACGGATTGCCAGTCTAATTGGCGCGCCGCCAAGGGACCGGGGTCGATTAATCGCGCGTTTCTGTTTCCAGTCGCGATGGTCCGAAGGTGCGTCCGAACTTGGCCACCGAAGGCCTCGACGAAACATTAGTCCCTTCGAGGTATCCGTGCTCGTACGCGCGCACGCGAATAAAACGCGAGCACTCGTGCTCGCCGTTTTGCTTTCGTGCCGACTCGAACTAGCCTCGAGCTCGCGCGTACGCGACGTATCGCGCATTTGTTCCCCAATTAACATAAGCTCGACGAGAGTCCAAGATTTCTCCTTCCTTCGTTTTTATTCCTTCGCCTCTCTCCTCCTCCCTTTCTACCTGTCGACGCGGCACGCGCGCGATTAATTATCGAGCGAACCGTTTCGCGGAAAGCGAGGGGTCTCGCCCCATGATTTATTCACCAGCCGCCTGCATTTCCTGATCGTTACATTCATTTAAATAATCGCCACGCTAGCGTCGCGGTTTCCTCCGTTTCTCCGCCTCGTTCGGACCGTTTCGTGCTCTCGTCGCGCCGAAGCGTACGCGGAATCGCTAACGCGTTGAGAGGGGCCGCGAAACGGCGGCTGGTAATTTCGGACGGATAAAAATGCGGATTACGCAGTCGGCCGATAGCGCTGCAGCAGCGCGATAAAGCGGAACGAAATCTCGCGGCCGACGAATTCCTCCGGGATCAGCCCGGTAGGTATATTTTGCCGGTTTAATCGACCGACTCGATTTCCAACGCGCCGTGACAAATTACGAGGCTCCATTTTCCGGGACACCGGTGGGAATTGCTCGTTACGCGAACGCGTACGCTGCGGAAGCGGATCCGCGTTTATCGACCGGCGCAGAGATCCGACGTTATTATCTCGAGCTAAACTTCTTTCTCCCGTTCCGTCCCCCTGCAACATTTGCGAGCCATCTCACGGTATCTATCGTCGAGGCGTCGCGATGGGCAGGTCGACAAATAATTATTTGCTGCGTCCGCTGCGAGTCGAAGTCCGTACCGGGCCGCAGACGCGCCCCCGTCCTTCCTTCGATCCAGCTGGCTCGGGAAGGGGGCTCCCGACCGGCAGGATCCACGATAGGGTGCCGATCGAGGGTGCCGGACGAGCTATCGAACGCTGGTCGCAACGTAAACTCGGGGCAATCGGTGCATCGCGTGAACGGCAAATTGGACAGGGGAGGAGAGTCGAAAGGAACGCGAAAAGAGGCTGGCAACGGGCAGAAACGAACGAGAGAGGTACGGCTGTATCGATCGGCGAGGAGAAAACACGGGTCTCCGGGATGAATAGCTGTCAGCGTCGATGCCGAATGTTTCAAAGGAACGCGCGATTCGAAGAAGGAGAGCTTCCCTCCCTATATCCGTCCACCCCATTGCATCGTTCACTCTTTTCTCATCGGCGGAGCGCGCGGGCTAATTGAATTTCGAAGGACGAACGAACCTTCCCGGATAGCTTTCGCTTCCTATCGATCGGGAGTTTCTCCGCGTGCAGCTCGAGAAGTCGTCGAGATCGATTAGGCGGTTGCCGGCCAGGCGTTGAACGTTCCGCGTGTTCGCATCGGCCCGGCCGGTACGGATAACCAGCCCGGTGCGATGGTTTAATCTAAACGCGTGGGCAGACGCGCGTTGCACGATGCTGCCACCTCGACAAAGGGGACGGACAGCTTTTTACGTCGGCTCCATTCGCGGCCTCTGTGTCTACGTGTGCCTCGATCGGGAGGCGAGCCGCGACCGTAGCTCGAGCTTCGTCTTTCCCGTCGGTCGAATCGCACCCTGGACAGCGCGACGCTTGTCGCGGTGCGAACGGAAAAGCCGGGAGGAACTCTAGGCGAGGAAACACCCGCAACTTTCCGAAGGAATCGCGCCTCGTCCGCCGGGCAAACTTTCGGTGAGTAGAGGACGAACGTTGGAAAGCGCGGAGAAGATTCGGCCCTCGCCAGGAAAGAGCCGTTTCTCGTTTGAAAAACGCCGTGGAAAGGTTCGCGAAGCGGGGCGAAGGGAAACGGTCGCATAGGGAATCTGTTGTAGGTCTCGTTTAAATTGCTTCCTGAAGCGCGGTTTACACGAATTAAGAGGAGACCGCAGCTGGCCCAGGTAATACGGTTTCCCCACGGCGGTAATTAGCGGGCGAGCAGCCGGTCGGCGATAAATTATCGTTCCCGATGACAGCTAGTGCGCTATTTTCTCTCACGAACGCTTCCGCGTGCAACACCTCGACGGTGCGCGTAATCGCGCGTGACCAGCGCACCGCACAGACGGAACACGTAGAAGGAAATGACCAATCAATGCGGACCTTCGCACAGAACTGTACAATATATTTCCTTTTAACGCGTAGGACGCGCGAGGCGGCGTTCCACGCGGGCCGACGAATGGGTTTTCGCCGGCGTGTCAATAACGTTCCAAGGAAAATTCGTTCCTCCGATGTTTCCGCGACCCGTCGATCCATTTTCGACCCACGACGATCGCGGTGCCCGTTCGAAACGGGCCAGGTAGACGACGCGAGCTCGACGGATTCGCGACGCCGAATCGCAAACGCGAGAATCGTGATTCCGCGCGATCCGCTCCCGCACAAAGGGGCTCGTTTCCATCGGGACGGGACAACGAGCTCCGCGTTCCTTTGTCGCGGGGATCGTCGAAGTGTTCGCCGGGGTGTTCTCGGTTCGCTCGACAAAGCTGTCGCTGGGTTCGACGCGCTCCATTTTACTAGAGCAGGCTTACTCCGACGAGCCGCGGCTCGAACGATCTCTCGACATTGTTTCGAAGCGTTCGAGAGGCGACGGAGGATCCATCGAAGCTGCAGGAGAATGCACGGTCCGTCCGCGTTAAATCGAGCGATGCATTCTTTTCTAGGCGAGGACAAGATGCCGAGAAACCGAGGCTCCTTGACGAAGCTCGAGGCCCTGATGGTGCTAAGCTTGACGGTGCTGATCCAGCTGGACGTCTGCTGGTGCACGCCGTCCCACAGGAGCAGACATCACGCGGACATGTCCCGCGAGGATGCTAAAAGTTTTCGAACGAACGAGGAGCTGCCTAGACCAGCCGCCCTCAATTCGAACGACGATCCATTGGTGGTTCAGACCAGAAAGGGCAAGGTCAGGGGTAAGACCATGACTGCCACCACGGGAAAGGAGGTCGACGCCTGGTTCGGGATCCCGTACGCGCAGAAACCCATCGGTAGGTCCGACCCGCACGGTTCATCGGTTTCGGGAACTCCGTGATTCACCTTTCGGGCCGAGAAGAATCGCTGCCCGTTGCCCTCGGGGCGGCGTTCTTCCCGCGGCTCGAAAGGTCGCCGCGGAGCGTTAGACGCGAGTAATCGATGAGATTCGAGCGACGTGGGAGATCGATAGGGGAAATTCGGTGAGATTCGTAGGAGACGAACGGGACGGGATTCTGTTGCAGGACCCCTGAGGTTCCGGCATCCGAGGCCAGCGGAACGTTGGCCGGGCATCCTGAACGCCACAGCGCTGCCGAATAGCTGCGTGCAGATTCTGGACACGGTGTTCGGCGACTTCCCAGGTGCGACTATGTGGAATCCGAACACGCCACTGAGCGAGGATTGCCTTTACGTGAACGTGGTCGCGCCACGGCCTAGGCCTACCAATGCCGCTGTTATGGTATGGATATTCGGTGGTGAGTTCCAGCTGACACCTGTTCCATCCCTAGATTAGAGATGCCCGCAGAAATTAGAGCACACCGCCGCCTTGGGCCGACGATCTTTTACAGGTGGTCGCTTCTTACCGAGAAACGCTTATTTTCGCGGCGTGCGTCGTTATTTTAAGCCGGCTATTTTTCCGCCGGAACGCTGGACGGCGTTCGCGGTGGTCGCGCGAGACGAGTCGCGTGCAATCGTGCCACCCGGTGGCACGGGCGATCGTCGACGAAACTTCCTGACGTTTGTCGAGACGAAAATAATGCGAAGAAGAGCGGTAGACATTTTTTCCGATCCGCGGGTAGCGTCGTCCGATGGCCCGTCGCGGGGTTCCGCGAGCATATCGAATCGTCCGTCGCGAATAAGCGTTGATCGAAGAGAAGCTGAGAAATGAAGCGAATTAGATGATTGAGAACGGAATGCGAAAAAGTGAGCGGGTGTGAAGAAGGCCGGGCAAAAGGCGCAGGCACTAGTTGACGCTTGACTGGTTGTGTGATCTATTTGGAAAGCAGAGGTTTCTTTCGAGAGATGGAATCGCGCGACATCCTTGTAGGTGGCTTTTACTCCGGATCGGCGACCCTCGACGTTTACGATCACAAAACCCTGGTGTCCGAGGAGAACGTGATTCTAGTCTCGATGCAGTATCGAGTCGCCAGCCTGGGTTTCCTGTACTTCGGAACGTCGGATGTTCCTGGGAACGCCGGTCTGTTCGATCAGATGATGGCCCTTCAGTGGGTCCGCGACAATATCGCTGCCTTTGGCGGAAATCCTGACAACGTGACCCTGTTCGGAGAGAGCGCGGGCGCCGTTTCCGTTTCTATGCACCTCCTTTCGCCTCTGTCAAGGTGCATACTCCTTTTTTTCTCCTTGTCACTTTACGTTCTTTTCTCTTTGCTTGCCGCTACCATCTGTCTACGAGCTATCGACGATGGCTACGATAGTCGGTTGGAGATCACCCCCTCGATCGGCCTGTCGCATTGCTTATCGTTTAATCGACCCGTACAAGCGACCGAAAGGTGGTGGTCTCGAACTTATGGCCGATGGATCTAACGATCGGTGGCCGCTTCGATCTTCCAACGATCTTCCGACGGACAATTCCTAACGGAGTCACCGGCGCCACTCTGCGTTTCAGGCATCTCTTCAGCCAAGCCATCATGCAGTCGGGATCGCCGACGGCGCCCTGGGCAATTATATCCCGCGAGGAGTCGATCGTGCGGGGCATACGACTGGCCGAGTCCGTCGGCTGTCCTCACGATCCGGCAAACTTGCAAGAGGCGATCGATTGTCTGCTGGTGAAGGACCCGATCGAGCTGGTGAAGAACGAGTGGGGCACCCTCGGCATCTGCGAGTTCCCGTTCGTCCCCGTGATCGATGGCGCGTTCCTCGACGAGACGCCGCAGCGCTCGCTGGCCACGTCGTCCTTCAAGAAGGCCAACATCCTGATGGGCTCCAACACCGAGGAAGGTTTCTACTTTATCATTTATTATCTGACCGAGCTATTTCGCATCGACGGCGCGGAGGACGTGAAGGTCAGCAGGGAGCAGTTCGTCAGCGCCGTTTCCGAGCTGAACCCGTACGTCAATCAGATCGGTAGGCACGCCATCATCTACGAGTACACCAACTGGCTGCACCCGGACGATCCCCACGTGAATCGCGACGCCCTGGACAAGATCGTCGGCGACTATCAGTTCACGTGCAACGTCAACGAATTCGCCGGCCGCTACGCCGACACGGGCAACACCGTTTACATGTACTACTACAAATACAGGTGAGAGAGTTTCGTCGCCGGCGAATGATAGGACCGAGGAAACGCGACGGTTATTATATTTCTTCCGCTTTCCGTTGACCCACGTTCGACGAGCAGATCCGTGAACAATCCGTGGCCGAGGTGGACCGGCGTTATGCACGCGGACGAGATCAGCTACATCTTCGGCGAGCCCCTGGACCCGTCGAAGGGCTACACCGCCGAGGAAGTGAATTTATCCAAGAGAATGATGAGATACTGGGCGAACTTTGCGAAAACAGGGTAAGTCGAGAAACGGCCGGCGTCTCCTCTTCACCTCGACTTGGGAGACGACTAATGGCGACTGTTCGTCGCGTCCAGGGACCCGAACATCGGCGACGTCGACTCGTGGACGCAGGCTTACTGGCCGCAGCACACTGCCGTGAAGAAGGAATACCTGACGCTGGACACCAACAGCTCGGAAGTCGGCAACGGGCCCAGGGTCAGGCAGTGCACCTTCTGGAAAAAGTATCTTCCGCAGCTGCTCTCTGCCACGTGTAAGTAGACCGCTTCGTTCGCGCCTCGCGATCGTCTTCTTCCTCGGTAATTTTAACGAGCGTCTCGCCGTTCGTTCTTCCGGGCGCACCCGGATCGTCTTCCGTGACACCTGTTGAGTGGAAAACGCGTATCGTTAACCGCGAGGCGGCCGACCGACCTCGACGAAGGCAAATCAATCGTCGTTCGCGCCTCGAGCACCGGCGCTTACCCGACAAAGCTTTCTCGCCGCGAGTCGGCGAATAAAAGTTGCAAGAAACGAACGACGTCAGCGGCCGGAAGTTTCTCCGATGTCTGCGGCAACTTTTCATCCCCTAGGCGGAGAACATTTCCGTCGACCGTGCGTCGCGTCGCGTCGCGTCGCGTCGCGTCGCGTCGTTTGCTCTCCGCTTGCCGCGGGACTCCGCCGTTTCAATTTTTCCCGTCGAGTTCCGACGCCGATCGAAGGAACCAGTTATCCGTTCGACTGCGTTCTGCAACCTGTCCACCTCCCGTTCCAATCGCCCTCGAGAATAAACTCACCAGCTAAACGGGACCCTGTCGCGAATGCAAAGGACGATCGATGTATCGGCGAGATCAGGCAGGAACGAGCTGCGGTTCGGCGGCAACGATATGCATAATGCATATCCGCAATTTGTGGTTCGCATGGAGGAACACGCGACGAAAAGGGGGGACCCTCTCGCCCCAAGCGGGCGTTAAGTATATTCGACAGGTGCGTATACGCAGCAATCTCGAATTATGGAGCCAGCGGTGCTCGCGTGTGCCGCGCAACGTTTCATCGACGTAAGAAGCTCGTTTGCTCGCGTATCGTTTCGCGGGTATCGGAAACTGGCGCAGCCGGAAAATGTGGAACGCGCCTTCCTGGCAGCCCTTCTACGGCGAAGCTATTTCGTCCCGTTCGCGTTATTGTAGGCGAATGCAATTTAATAGAGGCGAGGCTCGCCGCTTTTCGACCGAATCGCCGACCGATCTGGCCCCGTGCCATTCCACGAAACATCGCTTAATCCTCTTTCTACGGATTTAATTCGTCCATTATGCAGATCTGTTTAGCGGCGGTCGGAACTGACAGTTGCCGCAGTGACAAAACCGCTCGGCGGATCGGCCTTTAAATATTTTAACGACAGCTCCGCTTTTCACCGCGGCTACTGTGTTTTCAATTTTTATCAGGCCCGGCATCGACATATTCCCGGGGCGCGGCCCGTACCTTTTACTGTCTTCTCGTTATCGAGAAACCGTTCTGGAGCATCGAACGGAACGATTCGCGGTGCACGAGACACTCGATACGGGCCACGAATAAATGATGCAAGCTTAAGAATAAAGGCTGGCTGGCACAGCGGCGTGACCGAAATTCTTTCCACGAGCGTCTCCCGTCGCCGAAAGGAACGTTTCCTTCGATCGTCGCGATAACGGGGGGAAGAGAATAGAGGCATCCACAGGCCCGCTGCAGTATTTATCCGCGATTTATCCGCGATTTATCCGCGGTGCTCGACGCGAACACGGGAAGCGTACCAGTTATTTAACGATCGATTCCAACTGATCAACCGATCGCGTTTCGGTTAAAGCCGCGGGAGACCCGCCGAGGAGGAGCAGAGTTCTCGCTTTCGGGAAGCAATTTCGCATCCCATTGACTCCGAGGTGGGCTATTAATCGAGAGTACTCGGCCCCCGTGTGCCGTTGCTTCGAGAAAGTTAGGTCGCCGGGAAGAAATGGCCGCGGGCCAAGCCAACGATATCTGTTGGTAGAGTCGTCCGCGTCTATTTCGCCCTTTGAGCCGACTTTGACAACATTGCCCCGCGAGCCGTGTTCCATCCGCGAAATAAAAATTACCGAACCGCAACGGCCAGCCAATTTTTATTGGCACAGACGTCGAACGTTCCATTCGGCAGCCTTCCCAAACTTATGGAATACCGCAATTACTCTCCGGCAAACGTTACGGCAACGTCAGGGCTGCCCTCGTTAGTCTAATGGCCGTAAAGAACGATCGAATCGCCGTCGGGATCTTTTCGTTGTCGTCTGGCCACAACAAGGACGCGGCCGCGGCGCCGGGTAATTCGGACGACGAGCTCTAAATCTCCTTTTCCAACGACACTCCGGCCCACCTAGATGGAAAATGAAATTCCAGCGTGGACGCCCCCGGGCAAAGGGAGAAAACGCTGCCGCCGAATTGGTATACAAGGGGCGGCGGTCCCAGGAGGAAGGAGCACCGCCGCGCATTTTCACCAGGGAGTTTCGGCAATTTGCTCGGCGGACAAATACTCCGGCGATCGAATTAACATAATCGCGAGTCAAAGGGCAGGACGGGGTCGCAGGAAAAGGGGGAGCAAAGAGTGGGCGATACCATGGGGGATGCTGAGACTGACGATGCAGCGGCGAATCGCTGCAACTCCACGCGCGCAGCCCGCTGCTCTTTTCCATCTTCGAGCGACATATTTTCTCTTCCTTTCTTTCCTCATTTCCAACCGCGTCCCCTGTGCCCGCCACGAGTGTGGCCCTATTCTCTTTTCCTTCTCTCCCGAAACACCTGCAGCATTTCATTATCCACGGATTCCGGATTCCAAGCGAAACGAAAGGGCCGTGCGCAAAGTAGACGCGACCCTCCGGACTGATGCATCGCCGCTCTAAATAGGACAACGACGGCGTTCCTGGATAATTACGTCGGTGGGCATCGAAAGGTTAACCGCACGCCGACGAAGGTAGACGGTGTCGTTGTCACGAGCGCTAATGGCCCGTCCAGCGGGCGAACCATTGGCCTAACCGCAGATACACCCGACTCGTCGTTTACCCCGTTTCGATCCGCAGAGGCGGGTTCGCCGGCGAATCGTCGATCGGCGGAGCGAAGCTTTCCCAGCGACCCTGAACGACGTTCGACTAGGATTTATGGGCACGCACAATCGTCGGGCGTTTTATGCGGGCACGGCCGTAGGACGGGAGCGGACGAAGGTGTCGTTCCCATTGTCGCCGTCCCGTCGCAGCGATCCGAATTCGAGCAACTGGCGCAACGCTGTCGCAACCGTGAGACCGATACCGGTGTCTATTCCAGTCGTGACGTCACCGGGTTAAACGCACCCCTGCGTCGGACACGTTGCGTCTAATCTTTGCGGCAGAGCTGCCGTTGACGCGGCTCGGCTCGGCGACAACCCGGAATCCGCTGGAACCGGTCCCTCGTGGCCGGGATTACCGCCGCGATAATGTCCCTATCGATCGGCCGCGATCCCTCGTAAAGTTATATTTACGCTCGCCCGCGCCGCTTTGACTTTCGTCCAAAAACCTGTCCCGTGGCGAATCCGCCGAAGCCCCGACCTCTGCTAAACCGCGCGCATAGTACGCGTGCACCTGCGATTACCGGCGCGCGGCGTATCGAAACGAGGCTCGCGGACGTTGACGGGGCAACCGGAGCGGCACCGACAACGTAATCTCTCCGTGTCACCGCGAAGCGAACACGGGGACAGTTTCGTCGATGGTTGATCGTTCAATCGTAGCGTCCCTAGCGAAATTGACGAAAACTCTGGAGCGACGGGCTGGCGCGTCCCTCCGGAACGGTCTCGTCAGCGCACGGAACGAAGAACGAAGACGAGGAAAAAGCGTCGGGCCGATAAAGAGCAAAGGGGAGGGTGCCGCTGGCAATCAATCAGCCGAAATCCGTGTCAAGGGGTGCGCTGCGCGGCGGTGCGCGCGTCAGTTGTTGCGCGTGCAAAGGAAACGTACAAAGCGACACGCATCGTCTTTGATAAAGCTTGGGCGTCGGTATGACAGATGCAGAAGCGAGATACGTTTCGCCCCAAATTCCTGTCGACACTTTTGCCTGGATATTCGATGGTCGTGGGGAGCGCGCCGCGACGCTGGCCGCGGCCTCCAAGATTTATTGGCCCCCGGCGCATAGCGGCGTCCCACAGCCGATCCACCGTTTGTCTAGCAAGTTATCGATCGGCTGGATCACCTGCCCCGACATTCGTAATGGATTACAATTACGGCGAGTCTACGGGAAATTTGATTGCACGGATCGCGCGTGCACCGACGCGAACAAATGTTTGTCCCCCGTGTTATTTCGTTTCACTTTTCCTTTCCGCTTTTCCATCTTTGTCGTCTTGCTCGGTCCCTTTCAGCGGGACAGATTGGATCGCGATTAATTGCAGCGCGCGTACCTCGGCCGCGAGGACAGTGATACGCGTAGCTCGCTGAAACGTGGCCCGATTGATTGTCCGCCGACGAAGAGGAAACGGAACGAAACGATAATGGTTGCCGTCGACAATCGCGCGTCGCTGTTATCGACTCTCGACCGTTGCCGTCGGAATCTACGTCTTTTCCGTCGTTGCCCACGGACGGCGATGAAACGTCTCGCCCGAAGCCGCCCGTCGTTTCGAGATCCGTTTTCGGTGAAGCAGTCGAGCGAAAGTGTCAAGCGGGGGGACAGCGACGATAAAAGTTTCCGCTGGCCGCGAAGTTTTCCAATCGGCGTGAGAAACCGAGCGCACTCCTCGCCAAGCCAGATAAATCGAGCAACGCGCGGCGCATCGGCGCGACAGCCGCGTTCCTCCGTTTCGCCGGTTAATAATCGCCGATTCGCTAATTTCCTCGCCCCTTCGAATCGCGAACGAAACGTTCACCCTCGATCCCCCGAACCTGGTCGAGAAGCGCCAAGCGGTGTCGACAAAGCGACCGCGACAATTAGCTGGAAGGAGGAGAAACGATAGCGATCGGGGGGTGGCGAGCAAGGTTGATCGGTGCTCGCGCCGCGAAAACAAAACGGCGACAAAGTCGGCGGGGCAACGCAGGGTCGGCCGGCTCGTCGAGGAGTAGGGGTTTTGATCGCGGCACCCTGGAACGAAATGAACGGTCGAGCAGGGTACAAAGGGGGTGCGGGGGTGGAACTGGACGCTCGGGAAGGTGGATCGATGCCGCCGCGGCACGTCCGTGCGCGCAAAGGTGCGCGCGTGTGCGTGCACCTGTAGGCGCGTACGATTTTGCCGATGGAATTTTTCTTCGAGCCCCGTTGGACGAGCGATGCCTGGCGAGGTGGAAGCAGGAAGCATCCGCTGCTTTCGACAACGCCGGAAGGAAAGAGCGGCCCGCGACGTCCGTTCCATCGGGACGAGAAGGCTCGTCCCTCTGGGCGCTCGAGTTCGTCGAGCACGGTGGAAGCTCGCGACAAACGATTATTCGCGATCAGGGGTATAACCGAGCGGCGTCGTTTTCCCCCTTTCGGTCGGTCGTCGTTGCCCTTGGCGTCCTGGCTGGCGCAGTGCTGGTCGGCGAAACGCAGCCGTCCTCCCTGGGAAATGTGATTCGCGTTTCTGCGAGGATCGTTTGTCTCTTTCGACACCCCGCAACGGCGATCGCGAGATCGTGGATCCCACGGACGGGTGTATTAATTATTCGGTGGACGATATCATCGAGAGCGATCTCTCCGTCTCGATTGTCTCGTACATTTCAATTGTATTTGCCTGGCTGCGATCGGTGGCGGCGTAGGTTTCGCGCGGCGCGACGCTCGCTCCGCGCAAAGCTAAACGAATAAATGAATTCTTCGCTGGCCGTAATCCGCTTCGTCGGGGCGCGCTCCGCCGCTCGAATTATTCGCCGCTCCGTATCCTCGCCGGTCGTTGGACGACGACAGGATCTCCCTTTTGTTGCCACCGTATTCGCCCGATTGATACCGCTGCATCGTCAAAGGGAAGAGTTTGCTCGAATGCTGGCGCGAAACGTCGCGCACGTGCGCGTAAAAATGTTGATCGGCGGGGCGGAGCGGATAGGAAAGAAGCGTTCGACCCGACAGCCGTCGTCGAATAGATTTTAAGGCTACTTATCGTTGCTTTCTGTTCGCAGCGAAGTTGGAACACGCTTCGCAGGAGACGTGCAGCGGCTCGAACGTAAACAGCGGAGGACATCTGGTATTGGTGTTCGGCCTGCTGCTGGTCGACGTTCTGTTCAACCACAGGATCGCGATTCATCCGGGCGCGAACGGTGTGCCGCAGATCTTCGACGCCAGGGGCGTCGTTTAGCTTCCCCAGCGAATCGTCTAATCCGTTCTCGTTCGTTGGTGAGGCCGAAATCCGCGGTCCGCGGAACGATCGACGATTTTCCGGAAGGTGACGGTGAACGGGTCAATCGTACCGATACTGGCTGATAACGAGGCGAGGAGCGCAACAGACATATCAACGCACCGGGGAGAGCTCGATCGACCAGAGACGGTTCGCCCCGATTCGGTAGTGAGAGCGATTTTAACTCGACCAACAGATCTACGGAATCTCCTCGAAGAGGGGACGGCAGAAACTGTACGCTAAACGAAAGACTCGAAAGCTAACTCGAAACGACGCGACACGTGTCGTCGGCAAGTGTAGTTTCGCAATATTCCGTTTTCTTCCTTCCTTCCGTTTCGAGCTTTCGAAAGTGCGATCGGGACGACGGCCACGATCGACGTTGCTGGCGGAGTCTGAAACCTCGAGCCGCGAGAGGTCTGGAGGAGGAGTGCCGATAAACCGTGATTTCCAAGTCGAAGCCTCGTATCGAGGCGGTTCAAAGTTCGCGAGCATCCCTTCCCTCTTCTTCTTCTACTTCCGCGTTTTCATTTACTCGGTAATCGTAAAACTTGCCTCTCTCCCCCTGCATCTCGAATGGATCGCCCCGCGGTGAAACCTGCCGCTCGGACGGGAAACGACTTTCGCCGCGGCTAATTCGGCCGGCTCGATCGATGTTGCGTCCGGCTAGGAGAAAAGGAAGGAAAAGGGACGCGCGAAAACGGTGCAACGAAAATTCAAGCGGTCGAAAGGATAGAATATAATCGGGAGTGCGCGGCGCACGGTTCGGTCCAAACGTTCCGGCGTTTTATTAGCGAGCAGCTATACGGGTCGTTGCATCGGAGCTTTTATTTTACGAGCGAGATCGCCGTTGACCCGGACGTTATCGCGGCGCACACTCGTCGTCCCCCGGGCGTCCTCGCACGGCAGGATAATCCTCTCCCGTCGGCCGTTGCAAAAATTTCCACCAAACGAACGATCCGTTATCCTTCATTTCCACGTTCATCCGCGATCCAGCCGAGAATCATCGAATCGTGCGCTGCTCCTTCGCGCGTACCCTTCCGCCAGAAGGGAGCCTGCCAGCTTTCCCTCCCTTCGATCTGGCCGTCATCGGCGGTGCAACTGTCTCCGCACGGGTACGGTAACGCGAGCCGCAATTCGATCTATGTATATGCCTCGCGGCCGTCTACACGCGCGCATGTTTGCGATGCGGTGCCAGCCACTGCAGAGTCGATCGCGTTTCTGCGATACAAATTGCGGAGACTTAAACGCCGTGGAAACGACTGAGAGCTCGGCCATCGTCGACGATCCGCCCGATATTATCGTCGCGCCGCATCCATATCTGTCGAACGATTCATCGGAAACGATTCCACTCGCGTGCTAGATACATGCGTTGACGCGAAACAAGCGGACGAATAGTTTCTCGCGACGCGAGGCCCTCGAACGTTTCCCGCTGGTTGTCCGGACGCGGTTCGATCGATCGAGCGAACGCACGAGAACATCGAAGGATGCCGGATTTCGTTCGTTTCGAGCGGCAGGGAATGGCCAGGGCCTCTCCTCGTCGCGGTCGCCTCAGACCCCTTCCGACCGCGGCGCACCGCCTCGAATCGCCATCGAGATTGAACGACGACGACGACCGGGACGCGTTTCGGTGCACGCCCTCGCCGTGTCGAAGGTCCGTTCCTACGCGTATCCCATGCGCTCTATTTTCCTCGCGGCGCCGTCATCGATTTTTCACCGGGACACGCTTCTATCCTTCCATCCTGTTTGCCGACGAAGGTCGCGCCTTAGCGTATCGAGCATCCGCGCTTAGACGAAACTCGTTTTTCTCTACGGGAAGGCAAGTCTCGCGCGCGACTTTGAAACCGTAACGCGGCTCGCTCGGGGCATTCGGCTTTGGAAATGCGACGGTGAGAAGGAGGCAGGCTCCGTTGCGGCGTTCGACTACCGGAAGTGTAGTAGGGTCGAAGAAAGGTGCCGTGAACGGCGAAACGAGCGACAGGGAGAAGAAAGGCCACGGCGAAACGACGGAACCCGGAGTCCTCTCGTCGTTTCCGCCTACCGTTCTCGTCGTCTCCCCTGTTCCTCGCGAGGATGGAAAGGAAGTGTGCACGAACGCAGGCTAACTTTTAATTAAGGTTAATCGCTAATAATTTATAACAACTATTACTGTAAGTAGGATGGCATCGCGTGCGTGCACGTACACGCGTGTGCCTTCTGTGTGCACGCGCGCACACAAATTGAAGCAAACACAAACGCAATGCGGTAATCGATGGGAATTCGAGAATCAGCCGATCGGATCGGATCGTTATCCGCCTTCCCTTATTGGGGCAACAGTTTTCTGGGGGCGAGGGGGGTGCTGTTTGCGTAGGAACGAGCGGCGTAATTAGTATTTCCGGCGAAAGGATTTTGTTCCCGACTTCCCCGACGATGAAACTTCTAAACAAAAAGCGACCCTCTTTTCGAATAACATTTCAACTGGCACGCTCCTCCCCCCTCCTTCCGTTTTCCTTCTATTCGCTCGACAAGGGGCGCGTTTCTTTCTACGAAATTGATATTCTTTGCTACAGAGATACGTTTGCTTACGCACGATCGGTTGATTCTCGCGCCACCGTAGTCGCATTTGTTTATTCGCGTAGAAAATCAAATGAAAAGTGAATCTTTGTTCGCACGTTTGTATTATAAAAGAGAAGTTCACTATTTTTCGTCCTCGACGCGACTCGGTTGAGCTGCTTCGAGGCTCGAAGGATAAAATGCAGGGGTCGCGTTGAGCACGATTTGTAACAAGAATTTCATTCGCCTGCGACAGCTGACTTCGCCTCTCGCAGAGAAAAGGGGTCTACAGGTTCGTAAAAATTACTCGTTCATCATTTTGTGTGTAATGTTATGTAAATATACTGTAACGGGTAAGAACCGAAGAATAGCGTTCCCCTCTGACCGACGATTAGCAAAGCATCAAAGAACAGGTCGCATAGAAGTATATGCGTGTACGTGCGCGCTTTCGCCTAGCTGCGTTAAACTCACCGCGATGATTTCAATGCAGTATGTATAATAATAATATTATACATATATATAAATATAAACATATGTAGCATGTATAGAGATAATTTAGGGACGGTATAATACCATCGTATATACGTTTGTACATACATTGTCATACGTAACCATCGCGGCTCAAGAGATTACGAAACGAGACGAAACGAAACGAAACGAAACGAAACGAACGGAAGTAAGATCGAAATCGATGCAGGATCGAGGATCAGTCGAACGATTTCAAGACGAACGCGAGCCTCGTTTTCAATAGCGCCTGGACCGTTCGGTGAAACGGACTGAATCCATTTAGCGCGGCGAGATTCTTTCGTTTCAGCGTGCTCAAAGTCGAATACCATCCCGACCATCCAGCGAGCCAGAATTCCTCGTCGCGCTTCTTCGATCTACATTGACTTCTTGTTCGACAACGTGCGCGCGGTCCTCGCTCGCGATCATTTCATCTGCAACCTTTGCCTATAGCGCGCAGTATTGAGGAGAACGGCTGCGTACGAGTTACGCGCGCGATATAATAATTCGCACCGGCAGAAGGAAGAAGTTTCTAAACGATACAATGCAAGTCTATACAAAGGACTCTAAACGATAGTCCGTCGCGGCGCCACGGTGAATCCGAAGCCAAGGAACAAGAAAGGGAGATGAAGGAAATCGTCGTTGAACAGGCTTTTTATAATGGCTCAAGCGTTCGCGCAGCTGACTGTGACTCTATCTACGTATGTAATATAATTTAACGTGCAATAGAATAATCGCAAGCATCGGGCGTCAGTTCTCCATATTACAGACGGACAATTGCTCTTCCAAAACGATACAAAGAAACGGCATTGCCACCTATATTCGATTTCATTCGAAGCGACCGATTCTCAGCGTATACCTAATAAACTCGTGTAAATATCATGCACCCCGAGTACGTGTACATATCTTGCTAAAAAAGACAAAGAAACAAAAAACGAGTACGAAAGATTGTTTAGACGGAACTGGTGAAAGGAAAGCGTCGCGCGTGCAAACACCTCGATACGATCCAAGAGTTAGAGGAAAGAGTTGCACGGTTCAGGGGGAAAATCTTTGGATAGAGTCGCCACGTGTACAAAGGAAGAAAGGTGGAGGATCGACGGATATCGGGTACACAGCAGAGGGAGGCAATTTTTTAGCGGGATGGTCCTTAGTCTTCGTTTGCTCGTTCGTCGAGTCGGGATAAGAAATCTTACTTCTGTCAATGGGATTCACAGCCGAGTCGCTGGAAAAGTAGCCCGCAGGCCTAAGTACGCACTAATTAATTACGAAATGAAACAAAAGAACTAAATATAATTATCCTAGTCGAGTAGCTGATCGTATTCAGAACGACATTTTTCCAGATGTATCGCCGTTCTTCCTCGTTCACTGTCGTATTGAATAACGATCTTTAACCCAATCGGCCAACAACGTGGCCGCGTCATTCCGGTGCATTCTAACGGCGTTAATGTCCATTCTTTTCTTCGATCAATCTTCTGTCGAATCCGCACGTTTATGCTTCCACTTCAATTTCGATTGCGCTGACAAACTTCTTTCGATCGACCAAGACCAAATGAAACCCAGGTGGTACCAAAACGCACGAATCAACGAAGCACGGAAATCTCGCCCCGAATATTCCATCGAACACAATCAGGTGCAAACTCCGTTTGGTACGTTTTCAATGCTCCTACGCGAAGGATAGGGACGATGTTGAACCGAAGAATGCAGCGGATACCAGGGGCGGAAAGATATTGCGAACTAGGGCTACCTAATATTACCGAGACGTATACATAATATAAATACGAATATGAATGTAACTATAAATATAAATATAAATATACAACATACTGATTACTTATTAAATATTATTTATTTATTATGATTGCCATTGTTATTATTATCATTATTATTCAGTAGCCACGTGCGTATTATACAAACAACTATTTATTGCTTATACATATTGAGAACATCGTAATAAAAGTAATGCACGAATGATGGTACGGTAAGCTCTAATGCTTGTATGTATATTCCTCCGATATGAAAACCGCGATGGATTTTTAGAGCCAAAATAGATGTCGACGTTTCGTTAATTATACAATAAGAGCGCGCACCTTAGTCCATTTTAAATCTCATGTACAGGTAACATACGACGGCGCGCGACGGAGAAGAAGTTGGAAAATTTCATTTCGATGCCAAGTCAAACGAGAAAGACACGTTTTATGTATGCATAAACTAGGCTAACATACATTTATATACATACGTATACATGTATTAAGAAAAAAGTTCACTGTAACCGATGTCACAAACTAAATCGCTTGAGAACAATAAACTTGTCGACAAAGGTCAAATGCAAACGGAACAAAAAAGCTTCTGGAAGAGAAATCAGAGAAATTATCCCCTCCGATACATACATTTAGAAAGGGGACAAGACATGTTCTTATCTTTTCTGCGCATCGACAGACGTTTATAGATGCAGACTAATTTACAAAAGCCCCCCCTTTCGCAGCTTCAACTATGAAAGCTTTCATTATATCTGGATCCAGTTCAGAGAAGCTTTCCGTCTGTACTACCTCAGATAGATTATCTATTGCAAACGCCAAACAATATTCCTGTAGTCTCTGCAATTAGACAAGAATTAATAATGGGTGCATTACAAACGTCTTGCGAAAAAGAAAAAAAAATCGTACCGCGGCGCGATGTTCAATAGCCGTGCTATACAGGATGGCTACGTTTTTGACTGTGATCCCTCTGATGATTACATTTATGCAGCGACCTATCAGTACGCTTTCCGAGTAAAGGTTTGCTAATGCCCACAGTTCTAATGGACAACAGGCTAATATCATTTCTGAAATACGTTTCAGTGTACGACAGTAGGTGTAGTTTGATATTTACCTAGCATATTGTCCATAGATAAGGCAATTTCATCCGTATACAAATACTTTAAATAAGCTTTGTACACGTCGTAAGAAAATTGGTGCTGTCGTATAACGCTACAATCAGAAGACGTAATATTAAAAAATATTTATGATCATTAACATAGTACAACTACCTCTCGTCGTCCTCTGTCTCCGGTAATGTCCTTCTAAAATATTCGCTACGTATCTTAAGAACAGCTTTGTGGACGTATATAGGTTTATCCTCCACTTTTATTACGAGGTCAGACATGGCCTAGAAAATGCAAGACCAATCGGAAATACAGAACGGCCTATAAAGATATTCCTTTTTTCGATAAGTACATACTTGATCGTTAAATGCTTCTTTTAAACAATCTATTAAACTCATGCTGTTTTCGCCGTTAAAGATAATTAATGGTTTATACGTAGCCCTAGTCATCGCGTAACAAGCAAATGCGTGATGCATGTATTTCAATGTAGTGGGCATTGGAACCGTAATAATCCGTCCTGAGCATTGTCCCCATATAAATATTTCATTACCTTCTGCCATAGCTACGCTTATGTGATCAGTATGTGACGCGGCAATATCTAATATTTTTTTCGTCGCATGCACATTTACCTGAAAAACTGTGTATTATTTTGAGTTGTGTTGTATTATTTTGCATTGTGTTGTATTATTTTACATCATATTTTACAATTTGTGGAGCAGAAAATGGTGTTTTATTTCCAAGACCTAGCTGTCCATACGCATTCGCACCCCATGCATACACAACCCCGGTTCTAGTCAAGGCCAAAGTATGCGAGTAACCACAAACTACTTTGTCTATTAAACAGAAATATATGGGATAATGGGATTAAACTATTGTTATAGTTTATACCAGTGGAGAAAAATAATGACCCTACCAATTACAACATCAATGAGACCTATAACTTGAGAAGGACCCACTCTATTGTAAGAATTATCACGATAACGCCCAGAATTATTAATAAATCCTAATTGTTGATTTTCATTGTTACCCCACTCATAAACCAATCCATTATCTGTAACAACCATACTTGACAACGAACCGCAGCTAATACAAATAATTTTTTTGCCAGCTAAGTCGCCATCTATTTTGGTGGGTCTACTTTGTGTGGTATCATTGCCAGCTGCTTGCCACGAGGTATTTTTACCCCATGCATATACCTAAACAAGTAAACAAAACCTGTGAATTTTGTTATGAGGAAATTCCCATTAAATCAAAGGTTTTATATCACTTCTCCATTTGCTGTTAAGGCCAAAGAATGATAACTTCCACAGGCTATGTCTACGATACGTGTTCCTTTGATGATTCCAGTTATACGACATGGATGTGATACAGCTTGGTCTGCATTTCTGCTTCCCAGTTGGTGATGCTTATTATGACCCCAAGAATATATCTTCCGCACAAATTATACTATTAATTGGTACAATGTTTTGATAAATGATTATAACGAATGTAGTTGCATCAGTTTTCAAATACCTTTCCCTCTTTTGTAAGGGCTAAAACATGCGGACCTAAGCCAAATGCAAAGGTTTTTATATCGTAGCCAGACAATGCTTTAACTTCCTTTGGCTGAATAGTGTTGTACATATCTTCAACACCCAAACACCCACTCGTATTACTTCCCAGGCCAAACACTCTTCTATCTTTTGTTACAATTAAAGCCTCATTTCCTGAGTTACCTGTCCAATAAAACGTTACTCTGCAATTTACCGATTCTAGTTTCTTTCATAATACAGAATATTAATGTTAAGATAAAAAAAGGTAAACACAATAATTGTTACCATATACAATTGCCATATGAATCTGCCAAAGAAACTTTGTGTCTAAGAAACAAAAAATTGGCCACTTTTCTAAGTCCGTGGCAAACATTCTTTCACTCATTTGAAATCTTTAAGGCAGCCTTCAACAGCATATATAAAAAAAAGGTTTTGACTCTTTTTTTTGTTCCTGAAAAATTGATCCATTAATGGACCAAGAAACACTATAATCATCTATAACGGTGAAAACTTGGAAAGACTGTTTAATATTAGCACTGTACATAAAAGCAATTTTCTGTTTCTAGACAGAATTGTTTAATACATTAGGTCTTAAAATAAATAAAATTAGACTCATAGCAATAACATGGTATACCAGTTGAATACCTTGCAATTGTTTCGGAATAATCTTTTATAATAGTTACTAACAATTACTTGTTTATAACAAATAATCTACTTGAGGAATTAATACGGCAGTAAAGTGGCTTGTAATTAAATCCTTCAGCTTTGATTTAAGCACTAATTTATTACCACAATTCTGCTTCGAAGCCGAGAAAATTTCATTTAATATGCCTGTTACTTTCGCAGCTCCATAATTTGCATAGTGCGTGTGGCTCCATCTATTGAGAGCTGGCCGAATGTTATTTATTAGGATTACAGAACGAGTTTGGTTTTTGCCAGAATGAAAAGAAAAACTCAGGAAGAACATAAAACTACACTAACTCTGGATAAGGAGTAATTTTAATTGACGAAAAATCATTCATTGCTCATCATACGGGATCAATTTATACACCGTTGCGATCGCAGAATAAATTATGCTGCACTGGTAAAAACCAAATGCGAATGAAAAGTGTACACTGTTCGCAACAGAATGGGTGCTGTAGAGTAATTTGACGAGCATGTTTCTTGGTCCCGACCCGACATCAACTGTGCATTAGCAGTACTGTAGAACATTATCGCTACGTTTTAAAAGCACCTGCTTTGGCGGCTTTCACTATGAAATTTTTCATAGTGATCTCATCTAGATCGATAAAAGCTGTCGTCTGTATTACTTCGGTCATATGCTTTAATGCAAAGTCGAAACAAAATTCCTCCAGTTCCTGTATATGTATCAAGCATTATATATTTCACCAGTGCTTTAAATGAAAGGTAGCAGAAGAATATTGCTTACCTTAACATCGAGTTTAATCGATGCTTCATACACAAAAGCTGCATTATCAACTGCAATTCTTTCTTGTACTAATTGCGTGCACAATCTTTTCATTCGATCTTCGTTATAAGCGTCGGCTAGAGTTAAGAGGTCTACTAGAAAAGAGCGAGATGTATAGAATATGTTGCCCAATGTCAAAACAAACAAAATTATTTACCTAGTGCAGTGCTTGAAGGTACATCGATTTCATCTGTGTACAAGAACTTTAAGTAGGCTCTGTATGTTTCATAAGAGAAAAATTCATGTTCTATGACTCTGTAAAGAATACTTACATTAACAGAAATACAAAATATGTACACATGAAGGGAACTGATTTACCTTTGATTCTTTTCCATCCATTCACCTTGAAACATTGTCCTGAAATAAGAGCTACACATTTTCAGAACTATTTTGTGCACATGAATAGGCTTCCTATGCACTTTGAAAATTAGATCACTTGTGTTCTTGAACAGACAAAAAGAGTAGCTTTAAGAAATGATGAACCGAGTATGAATGTTATTATTCATAAGAAGTACATACTGGATCGTTAAAAAACTTCCTAAAACTGTCTACCAAATTCGAGTCTGTTGCATCTTGAATAAGAAGAGGTTCATGCATGCTTCTCGGAGACGCAAAGCATGCGAAAGCGTCATGTAAACATCGTAGTTGGGTAAGCATTGGAACTTGAATGATTTGCTGTAGACATGTGCCCCATATGAATATCCGACTGTCATCAGCCATAGCTATGCTTATGTGGCTATATCTTGAAGCTGCTATATCTATCACTTTGCCCATAGAAGGTGCCACCAACTGGAGAAATGTTTTCAAATTTTAATGTAATCATATAACCAGTTGCTGTAGTCTTACCTTAGTTGGCAGGCAAACACATTTGCCTGTAGGAATACCTAGTTGATTATTATCGTTAGCTCCCCAGACATAAAGAACACCCTTGTTGCTCAATGCTATATTGTGTGCATATCCGCAAACTATTTTCTCTATTAATTTAAACACATACAATTAATTTGGCAGGTCACAAAGTTTCAAGTTTTACTTTTACCAAATGACTTAACATTACCGATTATTACATTCTGAAGCTGTGTAATCTCAACTGGAGTCGTCTGGCTGTTATAATTTTGTATTCCAAGTTGGCCAACATTGTTAGCACCCCAACTATAAACCTTTTTATCATACGTCATAACTATATTATGTGAGCTACCACAACTGATATGAGTAACTTTTTTGTCACTTAATATATTGGTCACTTTGCTCGTTTTCCAAACTCCATAATTCGAACATGCCAAATTGTATATCTTCAATAAACACACTATTATTTAATAATAAGAACTTCTTTTAAGATGCAAGAAAATTAATGGTCCTTATTTAAACATTTTTAGCTTACATCTCCGGTGCATGTTAATACATAGGCATAATCATTTCCACACGCTATTTTCGCAAAACTTTGGTTTAGATCCCCAATGCTGTGTAAAACATGTCGATCCCATAAATACACCTTTCATATGAAAGAAGTTGACATTGATGTAAGGCTAAGCTATGCATTAAGTATAAACAATTGTATTAGAAATCAAATTTCAAATACCTTTTTCATTTTAGTGAGAACAAGAACATTGTTCCCTTGGAAGCATGCAAAAGTTTTAATATCTTTTTTACATAGTTGATCAATTTGTATTGGATAAAGAAAATGTATTTCTAGGGCATATACCAAATCATCCTGTGTAACTATTAGGACTGTATCACCTGAATCACCTGTAAAATAGCGTTAATGTTTAAACATTTTATTTACATTTGAATATATGTTAGATATTTACATACATGTAAAAAACCCAAGTATATTTAAAAGTACAAGAGTTTTTTACACATTTATGTATCAATATTAAACACCCAATATAAAATACTACCATATACATAGACCATGCGGATTGCCGAAATAAATTCCGGTTCCAATAAACTGAAAATTGGCCAATTTTTCAAATTAGAGGGAATCATGTTTAAAACTCCACTGCACACTTCCGATTCAATAGCAAACAAAAATACTCTCAATATAATTAACGTATCACACTTTTATTTATTTGCAGTTATTGATTATACATAATACTATATTTCTGCGTCCAAACATGCATTCCAAATATAATTTGCAGAAATATATGCTATAATACAAAAAATGATTAAACGTGTCTGTAATAACAACCAGATTACATTTTCTATGGACCTCATGATCCATGTTCTGAAATACCGATTCAGAAAAGAATCAGTGATTCTCTTACGCCCTCTACAAAATAGGGTAATGGTGGTATGATTTATTGCCGACGAGCATTTTGCGAGTGGTAATTTTTTTCAGGTATCAAAGACAATGAAGTCATAGAACAGAAAAAGGTGTATTTATTAATAACAAAACTAATGAAAAAATATAAAGTCAAAGTGTTGGCGAAAGCGCTTCTGGGTTTTTCCTATTCTCCAGTTTTTCGATGTCAGGATGGGACGTTGTCTTTCGTGGCAAAATCTTTTTCCCTGACTAAGCCTAAAGAAAAAAGGCACACCTGAGCAGTGCCTTGTTCTGCCCATTTTTTATTTTTCTCCCTAAAATAATTTAAAAGACGTAATCAAAACAACATTGATTAAATACTGATACTTTATGTAATTTCCTGCATTACCAGAAGGTCGATCCATATTTTTTACCATCAATGGTAACGATGGACCGGAACAATTTCCCTTTCTGTTGCGTATTATAATGTGGCATTTTTTTCCTCTGTGTTTGCGCCCATTTATGTAATATAGTTTTCGGCAATTCTAGATCCGTCATATAACTATTCCTTAAGAATGCACAATGCATGAATATCACATCTTCCTCGCTTGAAATCTTTCTTTTATTAGATTGCTTTTCTTTATCATGCCTATCAAGATCTCTCATAGGTGAAACTTGCGACCTTCCTAGCAAACCTTTCTCATCAAATTCTCTTTTCCTTGAACGCCAATAGTCGCTCAAATTCCACACATCGCTAAAATAAATTCACACAAAAACTGATTTAACTAAATCTATAATCAATTTGCGATGTATTTAAATAAAACAATTCATACCATATTTGCTCTAAAGTTTGAGAATTTAGAAACTTCTTGCCCAGTACTGATTCCTGCTGCTCCCTTAGAATGTTTTGTATGCAGTATTTGGTGTTTGACGGTGGATTGTCACAATCCACAGCATATATTAAATATGATTTGATCACATCTTTCATAGGAAGCAACCCATCTTTACTAAATATTGAACAGTTCCATTCTGCTGCGCGTGCAAGCATAACACTGCTGCATCCTGTTGCTTCTTTAAATCTGTAAATGACTACATTTAACTTTAAACCGTATAAAGGGCAACAATATACAATACGTGTTCTCAGACTTGAACTTAACTGGGATATTACTTGTAAATATCAAAATGTTTTTGTATCTCCTTTGAGCCTCCGTTCGCTATAACTGGTATTGTAAGTCTGCTAGAAATTTTCTTCAGTACCTCGTTACGGTTTGCATGTTGTGGTCTCTCGTTAACAGTACGACCGTGTACTGCAATTGCAGATATACCAGTAGATTGTAGAAGTTCGCATAGTTCTAATGTTTTATCCAAATCTGAGAGTACGCGTATTTTACATGTCACTGGAATACACAAATTGTCTACCAAGGCTTTAAGAATGTTTGCAGCTGTTTGTGGTTCTTGTAAAAGCGCGGCACCCATTTTTCCAACCAAGGAAAACATTTTAGGACATCCCATGTTTAAATCAATCCCAGCAACATCTTGTTCTACCATCTTGGCAACCGTCAGCGCTCTTGTAGCATCGCAAGTACCAATTTGCAGAACCACGTTATCCCTTTCTCGAGCACAAGTTCGGAAAGTTACAGTACCATCTGTTTTGTCTATGTAATCAACAGTGCCTAGAACATCTAAAAAAATAAACTTACCAAATGAATTTATACATTCTATTATCTGAACGTTTCTCCGGTATTACACTTTTTTACCATTTGCACGTCGAAAGGAACGTAACAATTTCCAATCTATAAGTTCCTCGGTGTATACTATATCTGCACCATAATCGAGCGCAAGGAGACGCATGGGAAGGGTGCCGATTCGCACCATGGGTGCAAGAATAAGTTTATTCTCATAATTTAATCGATTTCTTTCTGTTGTTGACATTACTTTTTCTTCCATTCTATTACCATATAACTTTTACTTCGATGTTTTAAATGTAGGAAACCTTAATTCATTCAGGTCGAGCCAACATATTTTCCACAAGATAGAGAATACTGAACAGCTTCTGAACTGTTTAACACTCATCTATACATGATGAGAATAGCAATATTATTTTTAAATGTCACTACTATATGGAATAAGTAACTTCGTTTTTTACAAGGTTTTCACAACAATGTCATGCATGCCGTCGACATAATATACACATTCCCTGACGACGATGCAGATAATACTGTACCACAGACGACGTAGCATATAAGATAGGCCAAACATGAAATGTACATATTAGTACCCCTGCTTTACCTATACTTGACACTACTTTCTTCTTCCCTAATATCCCTTAACAATCTTTCTCTCTCCTGTTACATCCTAATATATTTTTTGTGTGTGTAGGTTTCATATACAAAGAGTAAGGAGCATTGGCTGGTGTTTCTCATCCTGCATAAGAACGAGAAAGAATAAAGGAATAAACGTTGTAGTAGTAAATATTATGGATTATACATATATTGTCCTGCTTCTTATGTAGATTCTTCTGTTTTCTGACACTCTAGTAGAGATAATTGTTCTGTAAGATAATATATGTTTTGCCTAGAGAATTACATTTCCTTATTCCTCAAGAAGCCTTCGTGTATATAAATGAAATACCCAATCTATAAAGATACGTTTGAAACTACGCGGGTCCCTGTCATATCTACAGTGTGTGGCGACTCGCTTGCGCGCCATTTATCGACGGAGTCGTCAATTTGTATCATCGTGAATTCCGCCATGGAGATTCATCGTTCCACCGCACTCAACATCATGGCGCTGCTCTCGCCCAATAGATTTGAGGATACATCCGGCGCTCTCTCAATGATTGGCTGGATGCTCTCGGCCAATCAAGAGCTGCAGGATAGAAAAAGAAGAAGAACGGACGTCGTTTCCTGTTTTTAAAAAAGCGTCGCTTGGGAAACCATTCCTTGCCAAAACGTCCTTCTGACTCCATACTAATTTATTTGCTCCGATAATCGTTATTTTTGTCTCTTTGTACTATTTGTTAATTTTTAATAAATTCTATTTGTTTTTTCACGTTCATTTAAATATTTATATGTGTGGTTTAATTTTAAATCACGTCGGGGTCACCAAAATATGTGGGGAACTCCGAAAGTAAACCACACATCTAAATATTTAAATGAACGTGAAAAAACAAATAGAATTTATTAAAAATTAACAAATAGTACAAAGAGACAAAAATAACGATTATCGGAGCAAATAAATTAGTATGGAGTCAGAAGGACGTTTTGGCAAGGAATGGTTTCCCAAGCGACGCTTTTTTAAAAACAGGAAACGACGTCCGTTCTTCTTCTTTTTCTATCCTGCAGCTCTTGATTGGCCGAGAGCATCCAGCCAATCATTGAGAGAGCGCCGGATGTATCCTCAAATCTATTGGGCGAGAGCAGCGCCATGATGTTGAGTGCGGTGGAACGATGAATCTCCATGGCGGAATTCACGATGATACAAATTGACGACTCCGTCGATAAATGGCGCGCAAGCGAGTCGCCACAAGTGCCAGCTATGGTTTGACCATCTATACAGAACTCCTTGAAACTACTCGTGCTACTTACATACCTTAAGTGTAGATATGGCAGAGGCCCGTGTAGTCTCAGCTACATTTGTATAGATGGCTATACTAATGACGTTAGATAAAGCATACACACGAGTAGTTTCGAGCGCTTCTTCATAGATGGCGAAATTAAAGACCAGTTGGGTGTAGCTAATAGAGGGATACGAGTGGTAAGTAATTTCAAACAGTTCTTTACGAAACGCGGCACGATAAACATAATAAAATTGACTTACTTAATTTCTGATAATTAGCACAATGTTTAATGTTGTTCAGGTCTATTTTTACAAGTTTCTCGCTTCAGGACTTTGCATTTAAAGTTCGTCCACGGTACTTCTTGTATAAGGAATTGGAATTAGGTTCTTTCAAGGATTGGTAAGGTATGAAAATAAAAAGAGCAGTGGAATTCTTTTCTTTTAAAATTTATTTAAACTAATCAATGCAGATACAAGTTACAAAAATGTTGTAATTCCAGGGTAATTCCAGTTCTCAAGGGTTCCTTTGTTTCGGGGTAGGCCATGTGGTGACCAGCCCCGAATATCGTGGGGTTGACTTTTCAAGGGCTGTACGTGACTTTTTAGACTTAGTTGCATTTTTACGGTCTGTAGTAAATAAGCTTTAGAAACTTCGAAGTGAAGTGTTCTAAGATCTGTACTATAAATAATGTACAGCTTTATTTGCCGTGTATCCCCATCCGGTTTCGAATTTCGCTCCTAAGTTATTATCACTATCGATAGTTATAATTATATCGTCGACCGTTGATTCGATGTCACTAGATATTAAGGCCTACTAACGCGATAGCGTAACACTGTAATTAAAATACTTGGGCAACATTTTATCCAGATGGCAGTTCCATCGTATTCACCTCGTATCCAAGTCGTCAATCCGTCTTGATAAAAGTTTTATATTTTATCATCCATGACCCATAGAATACTTTTAAATTTGAATCGCTGAAATCGATCAACTGTCAAACGATACGCTTTGTGTAATATGGTACAATTTTGTCATTGCTTCATCGATTTTGCGATTATTAAATCGCTCAAAACGCTTTGCACGTGCGCACGATTCTTATAAGAAGTGATTGAACAACAAATTCGGGCGATAAATAAAGAAAATTTGAATAATGTTCACGCCGTCAAAGTCTACGCGGCCAGATTTTATTGATGTGACTGTGTTAAATACTCCGCAACCTCAGGCCACTTCTACCGTACAAAGAAAAAGCACGTGAGTCATAGTTCACTATGAACCCTACGCCTGGCATTATTTGACTGCTGCTAACGATAATTCGAATGATAAATTAAAGAAGTTAAATAAAATTATTCCTTTCAGATTAGAAAGTAAGTTTCTTGAACAGGATATCGGTGAAGTTATATATAAAAAGTCTCTGACCCAAAAGAGCAATGCAACACAAAAGTCCGATGAATCTCTTGGTTTACTGAATAATATATCTTCTTGTAAGTCTCTTATTGTATTTTGTATGAAATGTACCGATACGCTTGTTAAGTAATGAATATCTACAGTTTTAGCTGAAGTAAGTGGAGTAGGCGATCTTGAGAAGCAAGATGCTAGTAAATTGGATGCAGAACGCGAACTTGCTAGGAAGCTGCTTCAAAGATGCAGTGACATTGGAAACGCATCCATTGCATACAGTATTGATTTAGCCTAATGAATAATTAGATTTCTGTTGATAAAAACATACTAATCAGTTTTGCGACTATTGTAGATACGAACAAAGAAAATAATGCAAATGTTCAAAATTTGTCTGGCAATGTTACACCTTCCACCTTAACCGATCGAAGTAGGACTCTATGTTCTAATGATAATTCAACTGGTCAAGATGAAAATACATTGCACGCTTCTATTAACAAAACAAGTAGTGTAAGTCTAATATTTCTAGGGAGAAATAGAAAATTAAAAGAATTTTATTCAAGTTTTATATTTAGGTTGTATTTGAACCAAATGAGATAACTGCCCGTTCATCTGGATTGAGTAGAAGTTCAGACAGACGTCTGTCGTCGTCAAGTAAACATTTAAACACTATAACGTTTGATTCAACAACTGCCGAATTAATGGCTCAGTTTAACAATGAAGAATTTCGCCCTGCCTCTGAGATGGCCAGTCAGATGTTAGCTGATGAAGCATCCTGGCAACAAAATTATTCGTACGCGCTTCCAATGACAGCTTCTACTGAAAAAGAATACTTAAATTTATCCTGCTTCTCTGGTATCATCGGCGAACTAGACTTATCAGTAGAGTAAGTTTGTGGAATCATTATTTCTATGTTTATCCAGAAAAAGTATAATATATTGAAATTTTAGATCTTGTGCTGGGCGCAAGGTATCCGTTGGTGAGTTTTTCAAAAGGAAATGTGGAAATTTTGGTGAATTATCCGATGATGGGATGGAAAGACCAAGTTTCGGTTTGTCCGTGAATAGTCCGAAAAAGAAAGGTCAACTTATACCTTTAGTCGATTCCACTCTGATTTCGGAAGGTATTATTCATATTTACTAAAATAAAATATATTTGCATTGTACATAAGTGACAAAGTTTTTGTAGAATCCTCAATTGGATCCTATGCTGCTAAAGATAAAACACAACAAAACATACCGAACACGACGACGAAAGAAATTGAAGAACAGAGCATCATGAGCTTGACCAGTATCGCCCAAGCATTACAGGATATTGATAATGGTACTCCACGAAGATTGGTGGATCAACTTATTATGGCAAAGAAAAAGAGGAAACCTATGCATATATCAGACGATAAACCAGTCAGAGATACTTACACTTTGTTACCATCTGATAGGAGATCTATGCCTGCTACTCCAAGTAGGATGCTTGATCATTTTGAAAAGGATACAGGGTTATTAAATCTGTCGAATAAATTATCCTTAGATAGTAAATCGATCAACGAAGCGGTTGATGTTAAACATTCCATTCCAAGGATGCTATCTTTCAACTCGAATTCCGGTCCAATAACGAATTTCGAGGTTCCCCCTCAGGAACTTAAGAAAGAAATAAATAGCGGAACATTGCCATCTTCGTATAATCAAGGTACATATTACCTTATCAGGAAATTTTAAAATCCTTCTCGACTAACGAATACAATGAAAACTTTCGCTATTTCTGATTTGGTTGAAGAAAGATCGTTAATTTTAGATTTTAAACTAATGTTGGAAAGGTCTAAACTAACACATCCACAGTACACCATACAAAACAAAACATCACCTCATGCCTCAAAAACTAATTCGTTACTTAACCATGAGAAAATATCTGTCGATCTAGGAAAGGATGTAGTAGGAAACAAAGAGAATGTAAAAGAAGAGAATATTTCTTATAAGGACAAAACAGAATCATTTATACAAGACCTTTCAAATTTACAAGGATCCCAATCTCAATCTCAATCTATTAGTATGACATGATAATACACGACTACACCTTTCTCTGCAACCCATTATTTTTTCGAATAATAAACTACTGCTTTCCGTAGATGTTGTCGTTGGTAAAAGTACGGAAGAGCTATGTAACTGTATCGTTGGTATGTCCAGAGAGACCGAAATCGAACTGCTAAATAAGAGCGATAGATGGGTCCTTTGTTCAGTAAGCATAAATCAAGTTCAGGGAGACAAACACAATGTTCGACTTACATTACCGAAGGATGTTGTTCTTATTAAACCAAATGCGGAACAGCGTGCAAAGGTAAGAGAAGTAAGAAAATTATATAATGCATATAACTCGAAATGTAATTATTTTAGATTGCAGTGACAGTGGTGAAAATGAGTAAACCAATCATAGCAGTTATAAACATAACAGTATCGGACATGGTAACAAGATTCGAATGGATTATGAAACATATTATTTGTTTCAAGCCAGAAGAGATTGATATAAGTATCTCAAGTTCATCTCAAAACGAAGTTTTGGATTTTCAGTGTGTTGGTGAAAACAGCACTTCCGAGTTGTCCATCAAGTTAAAAAATCAGAACAGCGTTGACGTTCCTATAAAGCTTTCCCTATTTCAGGTGACGATGCGAGCTAAATAATTGTATGCTTAACGTTATATGTTTTTCATCGTTTTAATTAATATAGGATATGCCAGCCCTATTTAACTTTGAAAATTCGAACGAATCGCAACACATAATGTTAAAATCCCAAGAAGTATTTGCTGCAAACATTTATTGTAAAGGCATCCCGCAAAAAAGAACAGAGACGCAGGAACAATCGATACAACGACGCGGTGGCACATTAGTCATTCAAGCTGGGGATACTTCGGAGGATATTTTAACAATCAAAGAAATTCCTCTTGTCGTGCAAGTAGGAAGTTGTAAGATACAAGTAATTGACACAGACTTACCTTTAACCGTTTTTAACAAACAAAGCACACCATTGTCTGTGATTAATCTTGGGCCTATGCCGGTGTTAATATCAGCTGCATTTGTGCAAGACTCTGTGTCGTCAACCAATTCGAAATATTTCTCGGTACAACCAGAAAATCTATTCGTACAGCCCAATGAAATTGGTTGCTTTCTTGTTACGTTCAAGCAACAAAACTCAGACACACCGAAAACGTGAGAAAATTTTGTGCAACTGTGTAACGTCTTGAATTTATACTTACTGATTTTGATTATAACTTACAGGTATGCAAAAATCAAATTAACCGGGGGTAATAACGTGTATCATTATTCCGTAATCGGAGAATCTAATGTATGTGCTGAGGCAGAAAGTGAAAATTTTATTCGCTGTGAAACACCTCAGTACTTATCATCTGTCAGTTCACCATCGTCTCCGCATAGTGCGGTTTCAAACAAGTAAGCTTGAAAAATATGTTAAAAAAACAGTGTTCACTTACTAATGTTCCTTAAAATAGCAGGTCTGGTATATCCGGCAGAAATTCGCCTATTAGCACAGTTTCAGGGTCAACTGTCGCAGGAGACAAAATTCCTATAAGAACGACTCACGCTGCTTTAGTATGGAACAGTCTGAAAACAGGAAGATCGGAAATTAAGGAATTTACCATTCGCAATACAAGCAACAATAAGATCAAGATTCAAGCAGTTATAGCAGATAGTGAAAAAAATTTTCGGGTAATGCGTGTGGAGCATTGTAGAATTTATTAACAATCTGCAGTTTTAATAGTATTAAAAAATTTATTCAGTTTCTACGAGAACGCCAGGCTGTTGGAACCACCATTATATTGGTTTTGCAAGGATCGGAAAGCAGGACGCTGTCCGTTGTATTTAGCCCTCATCATTTGGGTGCAGCTATTGGGAAAATAGTATTTAAACATTATGAACCTAAAAGGGATGAAAATGAATCTCGACCTTCGAAAGTGGTAAATATATTCGTTGAATTGGTATCTTTGCATAAATCTAATGGGAATTTTGATCCACCTATATTTTGTCTTTTATAGCTATTTTTATATGGTTACGGTGGTTATAGCAGGGTTGAAATTTCGGAAGCGTTTAAAGACACAAGTGGGAAAATGTGGTTGTCGCTTGGTACTTTAAATTCCGGAGGTTCCTTAGATGCCAAAATTAAATTGCAAAATACAGGGGACCTGTATTCATATGTTAAAATAAAGTTAACACCAAAAGGTACACCATGTACTCATTAATACATGTAACAATGACTATTCTAATACGTTTTTGAACAATTTCAGCTGTGTATCCTACTATGGTATCGAGTTGGCAAGTAAATCCGTCTGAATTGTTACTAAATCCGAAAGAGACTCAGTGGGTGAACCTGGAATTTCATCCGCGAAAGGAAGACCTAGTTTTGCTGCAACGATCAGATGTGTCACACGTAGGGACACTACTGGTTACTCACGGTGACGAACCTACACGTTGGCGAATTCGAAGGTAAGTAGTCATGCAATTGATGACTAAGTCCGGTGTGTTAATTTTCAATTAAATCTACAGATTATACAATAAAATGAAGGATACCGGTGAACTGAACGGGAATGAGAACGAAGCTTTCAGAAACATAATTCATCCTATATGTAAAGCTTTTCCTGGAGAACAAATGATGTCGGATATAAACGGCATTCGTGATTCAGTGGTAAGTGTTTGCAAATTTAACACTTAATCCAAATGTTTGCTAACTGGATTACCAATGTAATTATTATTTAGCAAAATTTGGGAGATCTTTGTCGAGGAATTTGCCAACATGAAATAATGTTAACAATGGAAGTGTGCGCAGATGAGACACTGTCCGTTCTCCACGATAATGCCGATGAATCGCAAATGTTTTATTCCCTCTGCAGTGATAGCAGTCATATGTATGATGGAACTGGAGAAAGTTTGTTACCGTCACAGTAAGTATACAAACTTTCTCTTTGAATTTCACAACATTGTAAACATTTATATTTGATTAAAAAAACTTTCCAGGACTCTTGCAGGGAACATTACGCTACAAAGCGATATGAACGATAACAATTTTATAGTTAGTCCATCTATCGTAATCTTAACGCCGCCAACCAGAACAGAAGCCACTGTAACAATAAAGAGTTCCTGTACTGTGGCGCAGCCATTCGAAACTGCCCTATCGAATACAGAGTACTTAAGTGTTCTCCCATCTGAAGGAATGATACCCACAAGAAGAGACTTTCAACTGAAAATACAGTGTAAACGAAAAATCGAACGTAACATCAATGCAGTTCTTGAAATTTATACAGAGAACAACAAGCTTGATGTACATATAAGCGTCAATGTTAAACGGTTGTAAAGTAAAATTTTTAGATTAATCTTCTTCTACCCAAATATTTATTATACAAAATATGCAGTAGTTTTTCATTTTTATACGAGTAATGTTTTATTATTAATAAATAACTTTGAACAAAATTGCTTCTTTTCTAGTGGACTTTCATTCATTTAAATTTAGTGTACTTTTTCAAAACATCTGTGTTTGCGCTATTTATTTTAAATTGCAAGTTATATCGCGACTGAAGTATTTGTATTATCTTAACCATGTTCTCTACATCGTTTATACCAGAATGTAATTTTCCATGAAGCGGTAGTTTACTATGCGCCAACATGTCTTTTAAGCCTCGTGGATAAAATTGTGTTGCGTCACAGAAACTGCCCTTTAAGTTTATCCATTTCGCGAACTCCTTTGGTAGCGACACTTTGTCCAATATACATTGACTTGGTAGCATGTTCTTTAGATCCCAATCGCCGCACGTGACAAATGCGCAATCGTTTCCCTCCTTGAAATAATTATGCTCCTTCAACCACTCGCAAAATTTGTCAAATGTTTCAGGAAAATATGGCTGTTTATCGACCATGTCTTGTATGATTCCAGTAAGCTCTGTACAGAACGGAGTGAGCTCGGGATGAATTCTAGGTTTGATGTACTCGTGAAAAATGTTCTCTATTTTCCAAGTAGTTGTGGATACCGCTGCGCAAGGAAATTCAATGATTTCTTGAGGTTCGATTTTCTCATACTTCTTGCAAGTGGATTCAAAGTCCAACACTAGTAGATAATTAAAGTGCTGCTTGACCTCTTTGGTTCCTTTATACATGGATCGGGGATATTTCGTAAGCACTCGTTGAGCCATGGCTGGTGAAATTTTGTACGCATACTGAAACAGAAAAAAATAGAACACGTATTTACGGAATTCGGGATTCTGCTCGAGTAAGGTTAAGATCTTAGCAACTCACGATACGAACAGGAAGATAATGACAAATGTTCAACGCTACGTTTTCAATTACAATTTCAATGAAAAACTTGAAACATGTTACCCCGTGTCATTATTTACGATTAGACATTTTTTCTAACATGCACCGAAATGCCGATGAAGCGTGGTAAAGAACAACAAAGTGCGCACGCCACGCGCGCAACATTTAAAATCTCTTTCTTTTGCAAGATAGTGTTTACTTCGAAAAGGAAAAAGTGATATCGCCATTGATGCAATGACATATTGCGGTTTATCGTAGAATTAGTAATCGATAACTTGGCCAAGGTTTTTTAATCGGTTAAGTAACGCGTCTCCTTTTCTTATAGTATTTCGATAAGTCAACCCTCGATCACACGAAGTATCAGGAGCCTGCCCTCTAGTGCAACCAACAGCGCTGATGGTAATGATCATTCCAGCTACTTTATCGATTTTACAATGCAGTTTCCCACTGGCAATAGAACGCCCGATTTCTTGTTCTATAAACTCTTCGGTTACACCGAATTCCATTGCCATTCTATTCAAATTAATAGTCCTGTATGCCTGGAGCAGCTGAGAATACGCTTTCAAACGCATCTCCCTGACGTAATAACGGTAATGCCTATGCAGCAAAGGGTTCGATTTGAACTCGAACTCTATCCAGGCAAGATTTTCAAAGAACTCCTTGTAATGGCAATCGTAAAGAGAGCAAAAATAATCTCTGTACTTTGGTGATTCTGTAAGCAAAGCCTGTTGCAGGAGGCCATTGTTATTGAATTGTGAATCGAGCTCCGACCGGGACAAGGAAATTATCCCCGATACTATCGTGTATTCGACGACTTCCTTGAACGGCAATAATTCGTAGGATTCAAAGGTCGGGATGCAGTCTAATAAAAGTGATGCAGCACGCCGAAAGTTACGTGTTGCAAGACAATAAACAGCCTCATATACTTTCAATTTATTACGGCAGCACCAGTTGCTACCGGACGCGTGAGATCCGTCCACTAAACACGTTATCTCGTTAATTATGTTTCCCATCGAACGAAGATTATTCCTTATGTAGGCTATTCTAAAAAGGCCGAATGCAGCCTCGACTCGGATGCTGGTGGAGTTAGTTTCATCCTTCAAGATTGCATTCACAATGTCCATTGCACGATCGAGATCACCAATTTCACACCAGAACTCGAATTTCTGTATTTGAATCTTTTTCTCGGTATTCTCGGGTTTCAAACTATCAGCACACTCTATTTCCTGCTGTGTCATCCTGTTTTCATGCTTCATCGTGTTTAGCAGTTGTTCGTCAATTTTCCAGTCAAATTCTTTGCATACATCTTCGTAGTATCGGCTCATATTTCCGCGCGTTACAATGTCGAGAAACTCGTTCCTCCAGATGTCATCATTTTGGTACTCCTTTAGAGCTAACTTGAACCGTATCTTAACGAGAAGTATATGTTCAGGCGTTCTGTACTGCAATTCTGAATTACTCATGATTTCAACAACCTTAGCGCACCTTCTTTAATGCGACACAAAGGCATAAATTGCAAGTCTTTTGTTTAAACTCAGACTCGTTTCTTAATAACATAAGCATCGTGCGATTTGAAAAATTTTATTATTATTATTATGTCCCAGGATGCATTTCGACATGAACATATATTGACCAATCGGTTCGGCCAATGCGAAATGAAAATGGCGCGCATTTGCCATTCGTATCAGGCATAACCCAAATGCGCGGCGATAAGACGTAAATTCTAACCTTTCGTCTAATTGTTTATATGTGATTAATAATAAAATTGGTAGCAGTAAATCATGACGGAGAAGGTTTCTCAGTCCGCCAATTTGCCATGGTAAAAACGATATTTCTATTGCAACAACTTTTCTACAAATAAATGGACAAACACGTAATACTGTGTTTCGATTTTCTTGTTTTAGGGTTGAAAAATATCGACCTAAGGAATTGAATGACCTAATCTCTCACGAGGAAATCATAAAAACGAGTTGGTACTTGTTACTATTTAACTGTTAGGGTTTCGTTGTAAATAATTTCCATTTTCGTTTGCAGTAAACAAATTCATCGACGAGAATCAACTTCCTCATCTCCTTTTTTATGGACCACCTGGTACAGGAAAGACCAGTACAATACTTGCTTGTGCACGTAAATTGTTTACGCCAGCACAATTTAATTCAATGGTCGGACCCTTTATTTCATTAAGCGTTCACTTCATGAAACAGTTAGTATCGTGATAT